>CM076581.1:1569370505-1569970505 GCA_034641835.2 Pinus albicaulis
AAAACTCATAATTGCGCCATTTCAGTTCGAGGATTTGTCAAGGGAGGAGGATAATACCGATGGATACAATTCATACAGGTCACCGATTTCTGAGCATTATGAGATCTATTCCGCCTCAAATGCAATTGCATCCCCTCTTTTGCATATTCTCATTTACATATCAGCAAATCACATTTCCGGTTTTTTACACACAGGGCATGATGTCTCAGCTCCTGACACATTCAGTTGTGCCAGAAAGTAGACATAGAGGGATTTCCAATGAGCCATCATGAGCCTCATTTCGACATTGGGAAGGCTTCCAGTTGCCTCCAGCAAGTCAGGGGACCTTTTTTAGACATAAATATGAAGTATTTTTGTAATTTTTGAACCTCAAAAATCTGCTTTTCCCAAATGTGCGTTTAGCTATTTTTATACTTGGGAAATGATGTAAATTCAATATAATTTCCATTTTTAGCAGTTTTTAGATATTTTATGGGATATTTTGTGCCTTGGGCTTTGCAAAGCCTCAAGGACAAGTTTAGATATTTTGACTTGGCCAATGGGATAGCTAGTTGCTCCATGAGGTTTTCCTCACTTGAGCCTATTTATTCCACAAGCTCTCATTGTAAACAAGGCTGAACTTGAGAAAAGAATCAACATATTGGTCATATGAGCTTTGAAGAACATACTTGTGTTATGATTTTGGACTGCCTCTTGGATGATTTTGATGAATGATGAAGGATTGTTGATGGATTCCATGACATGGTAGAATGAAGAAAGCTCTTGCTTTGTTGTTGTCTTCTAGTTTTCATTCATGATACATGCTTCTTGCTGTTATAGATCAGTAGAGATTAATTTTGAGATATGCCCATGGAGGCACCTCAAAATTCCTGAATCTTCATAGCTTTATGTTTTCTTCTTCCTTAGTTATACTAAAGAATTCTTAGCTGCTCTTTAGTAACTTAGGGTATTGTTGCTAGTTTTATTTACAAGTTCTATGTATGTTGAGTAGGATGCATGGTGTGCCCTGCTTACCTATGATTGTCCATAGTTCTGTCCATAAAACTATTTCTTTGACTGATTAGCCTATCATCTTGTTGAACCAAGGATGCCTAGTCCCGATCTAGCCCTTTGCCTAAAACTATGAAAGCTTGTTTGTCAAAGTGCCCAATGACTTAGAGACTATGTTTAGGCGTTCCGGCATAGTATTTTGAGTTGTTAACCCCTATGTGTTTTCCCCAAAGTCCGATAGCCATTTCCAAAAGAAGGTCTATACTTCTATGCATGGCTGGAATGTTTGATTTCTATGTACACTAGCTCATAGTTATGATTATTTTAGCATGATTAATGGCTTTCATAAAACAAGGTCTATGTCCGTTTATCAACTAGTTATAATTGAAACCTGTCTTTCATGCTTTTTGTCCATTTAACCATTTTTCCAAAGATCCCTTCTAACCGTGAATCAATTGGCCTTGCAGAGCTCTCACATCATCTCATAGCTTCCTTGACCTGTTTGACCCCATAGCCCAATTTATCTACATTTTGTTATCCAGTTTATGTCTTTGATCAGTTTTATCCCTCACGAACTTAAAAAACCCCAAAAAATCAAAAACTCACTTCATAACTAGCCTAATATCAGAACACCATAAGTAAACACACCGACATCTTTTACATTTATAGAGAGAGCCCTCTCTGAGTCCAGGAAGGCTAGGTCCTTGGGCTCCAAAGCTTGGTTTGATGTTACATCGTCATTTGGCTAGC
Source organism: Pinus albicaulis (assembly GCA_034641835.2). Taxonomy (NCBI): domain Eukaryota; kingdom Viridiplantae; phylum Streptophyta; class Pinopsida; order Pinales; family Pinaceae; genus Pinus; species Pinus albicaulis. The sequence continues at coordinate 1,569,372,246 of CM076581.1, forward strand.
CAATCGGCCAAATCACGGGACCCTAACATAATGGCGATCACGGTGGGACCTATTGAGTACATGACAGTCTAGCAAACTCTGATAGACTCTTTAGTCCTTCAACATTTAACTTAGACCATCAGCCTTTAGAATCATTCAGAGTAAACTCTCTGTTTCACCATCTTAGCAAAGTGATGAATCAGGTTTATAACACTCTTACATCCTAGGCTGCACATAAAACTCAGAAAAAACCACAAAAAACTCCCTTAGATTGGTTTTTTTCAAGTACTGGTGGTGGACCATACAAATATACCTCAAAACAACTAAAAATCCACCTGGCGACTCCACTAGCCTCTAGTAGGCCTTACTACCTTGCCAAATTTTAGAATTCCATCTGATTTAGCTATCCCACCACACTAACATAATGGCGATCACGGTGGGAATTTGAGTCAAAACATCCTAGGTATCCCTTAGGAACTCTCAAAATCTCAGTCAAACTTAGAAGAGTAGAATCTGGTTGTCTCACCATCCTAGCAAAATGATGAGTCAGTTATAGAAAACTCTTCCAAACCTTGTAGGCACATAAAACTCAAAAAACCCCAAAACACTCCCTTAGATTGGTTTTTGTCAATATTGGTGGTGGACCATACAAGTATATCTCAAAACAAACTGATAATCCACCTGGCGACTCCACTAACCTCTAGTAGACCTTACTATTTTACCAAACTCTAGGTTACTATCCGATAGACCTATCCCATCGCTCACTAACATAGCGGGAGATGGTGGGACACTGAGTACATGATAGTCTAGCAAACTCTTATAGACTCTTTGGTCCTTTAGATACTTAAACAAGCAAGCAGCCCATAGACCCATTTTTTAGAGTAAACTATTTTTTTTCTCATCACCCTAGCAAAGTGTTGAAGCAAGTCTAGGATACTTTAAACCATAGGCTGCACATAAACTCAGAAAATCCAAAAACATTCCCAGATTAGTTACTGGTGGTGGACCATAGCTATCTTCACAAAAACAACCCATTTCCACCCGGCGACTCCACTAATCCATCCCTTTTATTTTTGACCATCCTTCACCTTAGTAAAGCTTTAGAAAAACCACTCATCCAAAACATTCACCAATACCATTCTCTCTAAACTCTGGATCTAAAATCTGGCTTCACGAAGAATCAACACCAGATCCCATCCAGACCCAAATCCCCCTATCATAGTAGATGACCCAGAGAAGATTTTGTGGCAAGCTTCCGAAACTGACCATCTAGCTACTGGTAGATCCATCCGTAGAACAAGATCAGTTCCTAAACATCGCACTATCCTACTAGATTCACCTTTTGAACTAGAGTCATCACAAACTCTTCCCAGGAGCAAATCATATAGTAAGATAAAATTTGACGATCTTGAACCCCTAAACCCACCACAGAGTCCTAGTAGAGAAGCTTCACCTACCACTCCTCCTGATTTCCAGCTTCTCTATCAGTTTGGCTCCTATCATCCTAGATCTGCTCAAAACCAGACCACTAGTCCAAGTTCATCCGCCACACCTATTCAAACCACCTCATCTCACCCTACTAGTCTTCATCTTGTGCATCATCCATTAGCTCCATTCATGGCAGCCTGGTACGCACCTTTGGTGTTGCCACCGCCTTTAGCTCCTCTCCCAAACAAATATCAGGACAAAATCCCACACTTTACTGGAGAAGACACCACCACACCTCAACAGCATATAAGTAGGATGACTGATGCTTATGAATACCTAGAGGTACAAGACGATACTGTCAGAATGAGAATATTCGCACAAAGTCTTGGTGGTGAACCCAAAGCATGGTTCAAAAGCTTAACTCCAAACAGTATCCATGATATCCCAGAACTACATCAAGTCTTCAGAAATAGGTGGGAAATCCGAAGAAACCCCATTCAAATCCTGTCATAATATAACAACCTAAAACGGGAAAATGGGGAAAGTGTCCAAGCTTACTGTACTAGGTTCAACAGTGTATATAACTCCCTCCCACCTCATTTCAAACCCCCACTTGGTTTAGCCTTGGCAAAATTCCCCGAGGGTTTCGATCCAGACATGACATATCATCTGAGAGACAAAGATCCCCCGACCCTAGAGGAAATGCAACAAATAGCCATAAAAGCGGATGCCAACTTAGCAGAAAAAATGGCTAGGACTAGATCGGAAAGAAAGGTCACATATAAAGACGAGGTCTCCACATCATCACCTTCCCTAGATCCTAGAATAGATGACTTAGTCAAAACCATGACCAAAATGTGGGAAAGGATAAATGAAAAGGCTCCTGTTAGGGACAACCAGCCAAACCCTCCAAACAGAAACCGGAACCAAAACTTTAGGAGGGAACAGCCCCAAAACAGACCAAGAGAAAATGACCAACAGATTAGGCCACCATTCAATGAAAACTATGTGGAAGAGGATGATAGGGATACAGAAACTCTTGATGAACATCATTTAAACCTCATAGGATCTGATAATGAGAGTGAGGTGTACCTCACAGAAGAAGAACAAGCGTTCTTTTCTCCTGATCAGGATGAGACCAACTATGAAGATCCCGACGACCCTGCCATAGATTTTCAGAATGCCATTATAGAAGCTCACAGGCAATATGACCTTAGAAGCAAAAGAAACCAAGATAATGCCAAGAAAGGTAACTCAGATACTGCTAAAGCTCCAGATACCATCCTCAAGAAAGCATCAAGTAGTGACAATGTTAAGATTGAGAAAACCGACCAAAACAAAGCTAAAGTTACCCAAGCTAGGCCTCTCTCAGAGACTCCTGGTACTTCTACTAAGGTCACCGGAGCAAATTTGACAAACAAAATCCCGAAACAAGGTCAACAAACTCAGAACATAGAGAGGGTCATGGCTAAAAAATCTGAAACAAACATATCTAAACTTCAGCTGCCCTTTAGCTTTGAAGGCGAAATCGCCAAGATCAAGATCACCATGCCTCTTACTGAACTCATTGCCCAAAACTCTTATAAATCCCAAGTACTAAAAGTCTTAAATCTAGGGAATGATGCAAACACTGTTAATCTCACTGATGACACCCCCGAAGTATTGTTTGGTCCAAAGGTAGAGGGAAAATTCCAAGAGGGAGCTACTCTTCCATTTTACATTAGCCTAAACATCCACGACCAAATCCTCCACAATGCCATGCTAGACTCCGGCACCTCGCATAATCTTATGCCGAAGGTATTAATGGAAAGATTAGGCTTGGAAATCACAAGACCATACAAGGACTTGTATTCATTTGATTCAAGTAGAGTCCAATGCCTGGGTTTGATCAAAGACCTTTGCTTTAGTCTGGCCCAAATACATGCAAAGCATCTAATCATGGATATAGTAGTAGCAGACATTCCTCCCAAGTACGGGATGCTTCTATCCAGATCTTGGGGAGCCAAACTCCAAGGAAATATCCAACTGGACATGTCATACGCCACCATTCCTGTATTCGGCCAGACCAGAATCCTCTACCGAGAATCACACATGAAATACATGATTAGCAGTCAAGATAGGCCAGATAACATTCCAATGTGTTCCTTACGTTCCGACCTGAACTCTTTCATTATGCATATTGATGAAAACATGGAGGAAGAGTCAGAAGAAACTGATATAAGCTTAGATCCACCACATCAGCTGCCCCTAGTACCTTATGACGAACTAGATACTCAAAACTACCATGATCATGAACAACTGTCTATTGAGGAAAGTAAGTTTTCCCTTTCTGAAGTAGGATTAGAGCAAGAAGCGCAAACCCCTATGTACTATCAAGCAAATTGCTCTAGCTTCAGTCAAACACCAACAGTAACTTGTGGAAATTTCTTCCGGGTAAAAGCTTTAGAATACCTACACATCATAAACCTGTTTGGAACCCGGGAGCAAGGGAGTTTAATGTTTCTACCATACCTCAAAAATTTACCATCATGTGACCCTCCTACTGCAAATAAAGCTTTAACTATGACCTCAGCAGCTCAAAATCTTGAGAAAATGCCAGATAAACTTCTTATGAGCAAAAATGACAGTTGCAATCCCAGCATACCTGAACTACTGAAATTGGCTCATATTCTGTCTTTTCATGAAGAACTTAGAAATGCTAAAATCAGGAATCTCATGCAGAATACCAATTTCTACAGAAAAAGCAAGGGAAAACACTGTGTCACTACCTTTTCCTCAAAGAACAACTTTAACAAGAGTAAATACAACAATCTGAAACAAGCTGAAATAATCAGGGATAAAACAGGTGGCCATAGAATCTGCTTTGATTTTAGAAATAACACTGCATATCCCTATAACAGAAAATATGTTTTTTCTACCCAAGACCATGATTTACCAAATAAAAGTTCTTTTAATCATGTATTTTCGCAAGATGATGTTTCAGGTCATGATCATAAGATTCCCTTGCGAAGTAGACAGCTTAAAGATTTTTTCAAGTTTGCGGGAGGCAGATCAGATTTCAAGTTCAAAATTGCAAAACCACCTAATATCAGAAATCTGTTCATGAAGGCCATGTTCCCAATTTTAAATTTCTGCATTTTTGCATACCTTGATGATGTCATTATCTATTTTAAGAATGACCAAGAATACATGCATTACTTGAGGAAAGCATACAGTAGGGAAAGGAGTGGAAATCAAATATTCCGAGAGGTGCAAAGGGAAGATACCGGGCTGTTTAGAGATTCTTGCATGAATCCCTATGTCATGTTAGAGAGAGAGAATTTCCCAAATTTTTCTTTCTAAGAGTTAAGTGGGCCAAGGGTCAAAGGAGATCCTTACGAGGATAAGATGCTTAAATTCCGTCATTTCCAAGATTTTTGAGTTTGGAACACTTTCAGTCATTGTACATACCATTGTTTGAAATATTGAAAAAATAGAAAAGTCAAAAACAGTAAAAGATAGAAAAGTCAAAAAACAGTAAAAGATAGGAAAGTCAAAAACAGTAAAAAGTAGAAAAGAGGGCGAGTGAAGATAGAACAAAAGCCCCATGTTCCAAAAAATAGTCTTTCAGAAAGCGAGCAAGCCTAAATGCCGCTACTAGTACTTCAATGTCTTGTTCAGTTATCTAGCCTAATCATAGCTGAGCATGTTTAAATTTATTTTGCTGATAAGTTAGTGAGTGCAAAGATAGTCAACATTGTGTAAGATTGACTTATCACAGAGCTTAGATTAGGGAGAGATTCTGGTTCCACATGCCTAAAACAGAACCAAAGGGAGAAGCGAGGGATGAAAAACACATTGTACATCTTAACCCCGCTTGTCTAGTTTCCTTTGTTGCAAAATAACATTTGTGTGCAGCTTGTCTTTTATGCCGCAAATGCATGACAAATCAGACTGCCTAATCCTGATTTGATCATTTTTGAATTTCATGTTGTAGATTAGAGAATGAAATCCTGTCAAACTGCTTAATCTTGATAGTCGATCTAGTTTTAGGTAGAGAAATGAAGGAGTTCATCAGCTTAATCTGAACTCCCGGCAGATATAAGAGTAGAAATAGATAGGTTCATTTTGCAAAAAGAAAAATATGCATTGTCAAAAGGCTGCTAGTTCAAATGCGCCAAAGAGAAGAAAAAATGTTAGGAAAGATAGTGGGGTAGGTAGAGGTATCATTGATGTTAATCATGCTGTCAATTTTTCAGAAATAACATCAAGAGAAGGGTAAATTTTGCGCCAATGGATAAGGCACTGGTCTTCGTAAGCCAAAGATCTGAATTCTGGACACCTCCTGACGAGGAGCTGCCCTCCCCAAATGGAGCCACTGTTAGTCATCAGTATTTTTTACATGTTAGTGATGACTATATCCATAGCTGAGTTTTCTAGAAGCTGAATTCCATATGTCAATCTGTCATCTAGAAAACCCTCATAAAATTTTTTTTGCCCTTTTACTTATCAGTCCGCCCATGTCAAAGTCAAAATCCATTATCACTATTTTTTCTAGTTTCAAACCCCCTGGTTTTTCCATCAGCTCCAAAAGGAAAAGTCCAAGTCTGTTGCAAAAGTCTCCCCTATGTTAGGAAGTGGCGCTTTAAGACATTTTACCCTTGGCAATCATCAAAAAGCCAAAAAGCCTCCATCTGCTACAGACCAACCATGACTGACCTCCCACTCTGCAAATGAAATTGACAAACAGCTCTAAGTCGCGCCACTCACACCCCCTAGGTCTCAGCACTGCATAAAACACAGTCTCAAGCTGATTATTAAGTGTTTCACAGTGTTTTATGGATTCTACAAAGACAAGAAATATAACTTCATCTCAGGAGTAAATGCTTGAATCTATAGTTAGAGGAACAACTGCTTCTAAATGTAGCATGAGCCTGAGATGAATCTGCATTTCAAAGAGTCACTCATCAAGATCTTGCAGCCTCTTTTCAGCATGAAAATCACAATAAGAGAAAGACACCACTGTCACAGCAAACTGGTAAATTGTCATGGCCCAGAACCTCCTTCATTTACAAGCAGAGGGTTAGGGCGCCTCCTTCATCTACAAGCAGAGGGCGCTGGCCAGTATTGACTTTAAAGATTGAAAAAGTCCAGGTTTTCCTTTTACTGAGCAGTGAAACAATATCTCCAGGTTTTATGAATATGAGTGATGATCATAACAGGGATAGAGTCTGAAATATGCAAGTTCAAAGGAAAGCAGAGTTTGGTCTGATAAAAGAAATCATTTAAAGTTTTCAAATCATGTGAATTGTTAAAAGGGCATATCATGAGTTAAAACAATTCTAATCATAGGCAGTTTGCTTTCCCCACAAGACCAAATTGAAAAAGTGCTGACAGATCATGTCATCACACAGGCAGAGAAAAAGTTGTTTGTTTTCAAAGGGTGCTGACCTCTATAGTCACAGAGATTATCTTTCAAAAATTTGTCATGAGTTGACTAAAGCAAATGATGACATTTCAGTCACCCTCAGAGAAGTACAGTAGTACAGTTACACTTTGACTAGGGTTTTTTCTGAAGCACAGTGGTGATGGCCAGCAAAGATGCCAATATTGATGTTTTTCAAATTGGTTGCTTACCATCATAATCCAAGAAAAACCCTTGTCATGCATCATTATCAAATATATCTTCAGATACTTTGCTCATTGAAGGGCCTCCTCCATTTATGAGCAGATGGCAAAAGCATTGGATGTTGTTAAAGACTGACTGGTCTAAGGTGCAGTGGAAGGATACAAAGGAGGTAAATAGAAGTCTGTACACAGGTAAAAGTTAAGGTTTATGATTTAAAGGTATTGCTTTTCCTATTCATATGAAAATATCTGTCAAACTGTACCTATAGTGGACAGGAGACAATATTGAATATGCATGCATTGATACCAAAAAAAAAGGAGCAGTTTCTTTAAAGGAAAGGGTCAAACAACACCCCACTGTCACTTGCCCAGAAGTCTAAGAGAGCTCCTTTTGAGTAAACAGAGAAATATAGTGTGAAAGCATGCAACCAAAAGATGACACTTACAGTCCAGGGAGAAGCTTACAAATCGCCTGGAAGCAGCAATTATCAAACAAATTGGAAGAACACAGGCCTTCTCCTGTTAAATGACAAAACAGTTGTCAAGGCTTTTCAAAATTCTCTTTGACACATTCTGAGTGATTTTTCTTTAAAATATCACAAAGAAGGTAAAACAGTGGACAAAGTTGAGCTAAGGAATGGTTCTATTACAAAAAGGTCAATGCACTGGTCAAAGAAAAATGATAACTGTTTCCAAGAGACCTGTTCTTATTGCTTCATGATTTTCTCCTTTCAGAATATACATCACATACAATGGGAGGCTATTCAAGATTGGTTCCCAAGATGGACATTGTGAATAAGTATACCAGTTATGAATAGACAAGGAAGTGGTTGATAGATTGTCAGTTCTTGGAGTTTTAAAACAAATGCAGTTTTCTCATTTTTCAAATAGGAACAGAGGTCTCATAAATGATATAAGCAAAGAAGTATGCTGAAAGAAGGCGCTTTTCTCAAAACAGAGGACCATGCTCAAGTCCGAGAAGACTAGCAAGTTTGACACCTGCATCAGAGAAAAGGTTGAGGAAGCTGTTAAAAAACTGAGACTGTCAAAACAAGTTGACAATGCAAGACCTACCCTTTCGGAAAAAAGGCAGTTTTCAAATATTTTCCTGACAGTGTTAAAGTGGTTATATAATAGATATCACTAGTAATTTTAAAACACGGTGGCAGAGATGATGTGGAGGCTATGGATTTATTGTTCAAATTTTGAAGTTCGGTGTCAAAGTGTCACCCAGGGAACAAAGCCGGAAGTCACCTTTCTAAAGTGAGACAAAGTTCTAGCTTTTTTAGCCATTTTTGTTTTTATAAAGAGGTTGGTCCGTAATTGACACGGTCCAAAAATGTGGCAAATCTCCAAAGAATATATGGAATACCCCGAGGTTATTAAAAGGATCAAAAGACTGTGAAAACTTTGCAAAAAAGCCAAACCAAAAGTCCACTTTACATTACTCTTATAAATCCCAAGTACTAAAAGTCTTAAATCTAGGAAATGATGCAAACACTGTTAATCTCACTGATGACACTCCTGAAGTATTGTTTGGTCCAAAGGTAGAGGGAAAATTCCAAGAGGGAGCTACTCTTCCATTTTACATTAGCCTCAACATCCACGACCAAATCCTCCACAATGCCATGCTAGACTCCGGCGCCTCGCATAATCTTATGCCTAAGGTAGTAATGGAAAGATTAGGCTTGGAAATCACAAGACCATACAAGGACTTGTATTCATTTGATTCAAGTAGAGTCCAATGCCTGGGTTTGATCAAAGACCTTTGTTTTAGTCTGGCCCAAATACCTGCGAAACATCTAATCATGGATATAGTAGTGGCAGACATTCCTCCCAAGTACGGGATGCTTCTATCCAGATATTGGGGAGCCAAAATCCAAGGGAATATCCAACTGGACATGTCATATGCCACCATTCCTGTGTTTGGCCAGACCAGAATACTCTACCGAGAATCACACATGAAATATATGATTAGCAGTCAAGATAGGCCAGACAACATTCCAATGTGTTCCTTGCGTTCCGACCTGAACTCTTTCATTATGCATATTGATGAAAACATGGAGGAAGAGTCAGAGGAAACCGATGTAGACTTAGATCCACCACATCAGCTATCCCTAGTGCCTTATGATGAATTAGACACTCAAGACTACCATGATCATGAAAAGCTGTGTCTTGAGGAAAGTAAGTTTTCCCTTTCCAAAGTAGGATTAGAGCAAGAAGCGCAAACTCTTATGTACTATCAAGCAAATTGCTCTAGTTTTAGTCAAACACCAGCAGTGACTTGTGGAAACTTCTTCCGGGTAAAGGCTTTAGAAGACCTACACATCATAAACCTATTTGGAACCCAGGAGCAAGGGAGTTTAATGTTTCTATCATACCTCAAAGACTTGCCATCATGTGACCCTCCTACTGCAAATGAACTTTTGACCATAACCTCAGCAGCTCAACATCTTGAGAAAATGCCAGATAAACTTCTTATGAGCAAGGATGACAGTTGCAATCCCAGCATACATGAACTACTAAAATTGGCTCATATTCTGTCTTTTCATGAAGAACTTAGGAATGCTAAAATCAGAAATCTCATGCAGAATACCATTTTCTACAGAAAGAGCAAGGGAAACTACTGTGTCAATACCTTCCCCTCAAAGAACAGCTTTGACAAGAGAAAACACAACAATCTGAAACAAACTGAAATAATCAGGGATAAAACAGATGGCCATAGAGTTTTCTTTGATTTTAGAAGTAATACTGCATATCCCTATAACAGAAAATATGCTTTTTCTACCCAAGACCATGATTTACCAATTAAAGGTGCTTTTAATCGTGTGTGTTTGCAAGATGATGTTTCAGGTCATGGTCATAAGATTCCCTTGCAAAGTAGACAGCTTAAAGATTTTTTCAAGTTTGCGGGAGGTAGATCTGATTTCAAGTTCAAAATTGCAAAACCACCCAATGTCAGAAATCTGTTCATGAAGGCCATGTTCCCAGTTTTAAATTTCTGCATCTGTGCATACCTTGATGATGTCATTATCTATTTTAAGAATGACCAAGAATACATGCATTACTTGAGGAAAGCATACAATAAGGAAAGGAGTGGAAATCAGATATTCAGAGAGGTACAAAGGGAAGATACTGGGCTGTTTAGAGATTCTTGCATGAATCCCTATGTCATGTTAGAGAGAGAAAATTTCCCAAATTTTTCTTTTCAGGAGTTAAGTGGGCCAAGGGTGAGAGGAGATCCTTACGAGGATAAGATGCTTAAATTCCGTCATTTCCAAGATTTTTGAGTTTGAAACACTTTCAGTCATTGTACATACCATTGTTTGAAATATTGAAAAAATAGAAAAGTCAAAAACAGTAAAAGATAGGAAAGTCAAAAACAGTAAAAAGCAGAAAAGAGGGCCAGTGAAGATAGAACCAAGGCCCCATGTTCCAAAAAATAGTCTTTCAGAAAGCGAGCAAGTCTAAAAGCCGCTACTAGTACTTCAATGTCTTGTTCAACTATCTAGCCTAATCATAGCTGAGCATGTTTAAATTTATTTGCTGATAAGTTAGTGAGTGCCAAGATAGTCAACATTGTGTAAGATTGACTTATCACAGAGCTTAGATTAGGGAGAGATTCTCGTTCCACATGCCTAAAACAGAACCAAAGAGAGAAGCGAAGGATGAAAAACACATTGTACATCTTAGCCCCGCTTGTCTAGTTTCCTTTTGTTGCAGAATAACATTTGTGTGCAGCTTGTCTTTTATGCCGCAAATGCATGACAAATCAGACTGCCTAATCCTGATTTGATCATTTTTTAATTTCATGTTGTAGATTAGAGAATGAAATCTTGTCAAACTGCTTAATCTTGACAGTTGATCTAGCATAGGTAGAGTAATGAAAGAGTTCATCAGCTTAATCTGAACTCCCGGCAGATATAAGAGTAGAAATAGATAGGTTCATTTTGCAAAAAGAAAAATATGCATTGTCAAAAGGCTGCTAGTTCAAATGCGCCAAAGAGAAGAAAAATGTTAGGAAAGATAGTGGGGTAGGTAGAAGTATCATTGATGTTAACCATGCTGTCACTTTTCAGAAATAACATCAAGAGAAGGGTAAATTTTGCGCCAATGGATAAGGCACCGGTCTTCATAAGCCAAAAATCTGAATTCTGGACACCTCCTGACGAGGAGCTGCCCTCCCCAAATGGAGCCACTGTTAGCCATCAGTATTTTTTACATGTTAGTGATGACTATATCCATAACTGAGTTTTCTAGAAGCTGAATTCCATATGTCAATCTGTCATCTAGAAAACCCTCATAAATTTTTTTTCGCCCTTTTACTTATCAGTCCGCCCATGTCAAAGTCAAAATCCATTATCACTATTTTTTCTAGTTTCAGCCCCTTGGTCTGTCCATTAGCTCCAAAAGGAAAAGTCCAAGTCTGTTGCAAAAGTCTCCCCTATGTTAGGAAGTGGTGCTTTAAGACATTTTACCCTTGGCAATCATCAAAAAGCCAAAAAGCCTCCATCTGCTACAGACCAACCATGACTGACCTCCCACTCTGCAAATGAAATTGACAAACAGCTCTAAGTCGCGCCACTCACACCCCCTAGGTCTCAGCACTGCATAAAACACAGTCTCAAGCTGATTATTAGGTATTTCACAGTGTTTTATGGATTCTGCAAAGAACAGGAAATATAACTTCATCTCAGGAGAAAATTCTTGAATCTACAGTTAGAGGAACAGCTGCTTCTAAATGTAGCATGAGCTTGAGATATATCTGCAAAACAGAAAATCACTCATCAAGACCTTGCAGTTTTCCTTCCAGCATGAAAATCATAGTAAGAAAAGGACACCACTGTCTCAGCAAACTGGTAAATTGTCATGGCCCAGAACCTCCTTCATTTACAAGAAGAGGGTTAGGGTGCCTCCTTCATCTATAAGCAGAGGGCGCTAGCCAGTATTGACTTTAAAGATTGCAAAAGTCCAGGTTTTCCTTTTACTAAACAGTGAAACAATATCTCCAGGTTTTATGAATGTGAGTGATGATCATAACAGGGATAGAGTCTGAAATATGCAAGTTCAAAGGAAAACAGAGTTTGGTCTGATAAAGGAGGTCATTTGAAGTTTCAAATCATATGAATTTTTAAACTTTAGAAAGGCATATCATGAGTAAAAAAAATTCTAATCATAGGAAGCTTGTTTTCCCCACAAGACCAAATTGAAGAGATGCTGACAGATCATGTCATCACCTAGGCAGAAGAAAAGTTGTTTGTTTTTCAAAGGGTGCTGACCTCCATAGTCACAGAGATTATCTTTCAAAAATTTGTCATGAGTTGACTAAAGCAAATGATGACATTTCAGTCACCCTCAGAGCAGTACAGTAGGACAGTTACACTTTGACTAGGGTTTTTTCTGAAGCACAGTGGTGATTGCCAGCAAAGATGCCAGTATTGATGTTTTTCAAGTTGGTTTCTTACCATCATAATCCAAGCAAAACCCTTGTCATGCAGCCTTATCAAATAATCTTCAGATACTTTGTCAAGTGAAGGGCCTCCTCTATTTATGAGCAGATGGCCAAGGCATTGAGTGTTGTTGAAAACTGATTTGGTCAAAAGGTGCAGTGAAGGATACAAAGGAGGTAAATAGAAGTCCAGATACGGGTAAAAGTTAAGGTTTATGATTTAAAGGTATTTCTTTTCCTATTCATATGAAAATGTCTGGTCAACCGTACCTATAGTGGTCAGAGACAATAATTGAATATGCATGCATTGATACCAAAAAAAGGAGCAGCTTTAAAGGAAAGGGTCAAACAACACTTAATCGTCACTTGCCCAAGTCTAAGAGAGCTCCTTGAGTACAGAGAAATATAGTGTGAAAGCATGCAACCAAAAGAGATGACACTTCCCATGTACCAGGGAGAAGCTTACAAATCGGGCTGAAGCGCAATTATCAAACAAATTGAAGAACATGTGCCTTCTCCGTTAAATGAGCAAAACAGCTTGTCAAGGTTTTTCAAAATGCTCTTTGACACATTCTGAGTGATTTTTCTTTAAAATATCACCAAGAAGGTAAAACAGTGGACAAAGTTGAGCTAAGGAATGGTTCTATTACAAAAAGGTCAATGCACTGGTCAAAGAAAAATGATAATTGTTTCCAAGAGACCTGTTCTTATTGCTTCATGATTTTCTCCTTTCAGAATATAGATCACATACAATGGGAGGCAATTCAAGATTGGTTCCCAAGATGGACATTGTGAATAAGTATACCAGTTATGAATAGACAAGGAAGTGGTTGATAGATTGTCAGTTCTGGGAGTTTTAAAACAAATGCAGTTTTCTCATTTTTCAAAAAGGAACAGAGGTCTCATAAATGATATAATCAAAGAAGTATGCTGAAAGAAGGTGCTTTTCTCAAAACAGAGGACCATGATCAAGTCCGAGAAGACTAGCAAGTTTGACACCTGCATCAGAGAAAAGGTTGAGGAAGCTGTTAAAAAACTGAGACTGTCAAAACAAGTTGACAATGCAAGACCTACCCTTTCGGAAAAAAGGCAGTTTTCAGATATTTTCCTGACAGTGTTAAAGTGGTTATATAATAGATATCACCAGTAATTTTAAAACACGGTGGCAGAGATGATGTGGAGGCTATGGAGTTATTGTTCAAAGTTTGAAGTTCGGTGTCAAAGTGTCACCCAGGGGACAAAGCCGGAAGTCACCTTTCTAAAGTGAGACAAGTTCTAGCTTTTTTAGCCATTTTTGTTTTTATAAAGAGGTTGGTCCGTAATTGACACGGTCCAAAAATGTGGCAAATCTCCAAAGAATATATGGAATACCCCGAGGTTATTAAAAGGATCAAAAGACTGTGAAAACTTTGCAAAAAAGCCAAACCAAAAGTCCACTTTACATTTAAAAAGAAGTGACCGTTGAAGATTTGTTTTGAAATGACATAAGAGTAAATCGAAGAAGGAGTTTTCATTTTCAAAACGGCAATCAAGGTGTTCACAGCATCAAAACAAGGTTTCGGGTCAAAATTCAGTAATTTTCCCTGTCTATAGCCGAGCGACGCGCCTGCCATTTCGCGCGACGTGCTTGGGGGTGATTTTACAAAGGCGGTCAGTGTTGGCGCGACGCGCCTGTACAAACGCGCGACGCGCCTATACACGGCGCCCGACCGTCCGACAGCCTGACCCGATAGGCCACCCGGGTGGTAGTTTTTGCGTGACGTGCTGTCCATAAAAGAGTGCCGCGCAATCTTGAAGACCTCCAGAGCTGCCTCCGTCACTCCACAAGAGATTTGCCTCGTATCTTGAGGTATTTGCACACTTTGAACCTAATTTTTGTGACTCCTTGTAAATGATTGAAGCCAAAAAATAAGGTTTGAAACAAATTGGGTTAAGTTTTTGCATTCAAGAAGGGATTTTTTTTGGTGAGCTGCATACGAAGGTGTTTGATATTTTGATCCAAGGAAAGCTTAGTTCACTATTAAAACTGCTACAAATTTTCACAACACTGCACGCAGAACTTCAAAACTCTGTCATTATACCAGAAAGATAGGATTATTTGCTGTGTGAGTTTTCAGGGTGTAAAGCTGTAATAAACTGTTGGATGTGTCATTTAGAACACCTACAGGAAAGAAAATATGATGGAAATAGGAGCAGTGTTTTGCTTAAAGAAATTTGTTGTTTGAGAGATCTTGACTGCTACTTCAAAAGAAGCCTCTAAAAAGGCAAGAGTAAGATTTTGTTATAAAGAGACAGAGTTTAGGTCTAAACAGAAACCTTTCACACTGTCCTCAAAACATTGCCATATTGTTAAAACAGTGAAGTGCGCTCAGAAAAAGGGGTTTTTGACAAAGGGCTGTTTATAAGTTGAAAGACCACAGGGTAAGGCTGCTCCTACTCCTCATACAAAGACAGTTTTCGTGGTGTAGCTGCTTGATTGACTTTGGGTGTTCATGCTTGTTTGATAAACAGATGTCAGGTTGAAACAAAGGATTTTTTCCACAAAGGCTAGGGTTACATGTATAAAGAGCCATTGGTTGTTTTGAAAAGAGGAAATTCACATAGCTTCTGCCTAAAAACCTTGTAGTCTTTGAAAGATCTGTCATCTTGGCTCTGAATTATACCAGTGACTGTTTAATTTCATTAAAGAGTTGTTTTCACATATGCAAGTTGGTTGACTGTTGGCACACTTAGACAAGGCAGGTTTGGGATTATTGGAAAGTACAATATTGATCCAAGATACAAGATGTGTTGATTAACTTCCAAAGATCACCAAGCAGGGAAACTTTGACATTGTATACATCCTGCCTCATACAGTCTGCCCCTCTTTTTCACTGTAATATTTCCTACTGAGAATTTGTTGACAGAGATTTTCTAAAGGTGAACAGGCCACTTTCTGAAGGGCAGGTTTTTGATGATTGAATTTTACCTTGGAGACACAGATATATATGGGGTGGTTGATCTCTTAATTTCACAAGTAAAGGGTGATTTTCTTAAACACTGTGCACTAATAATTCACCTAACCTAGGTCTCTTTTTTTCTTTCATCGTATGGTCTCTTCTAGAGAAATCTGTTGACAGAGATATACTAAGGGTGAACAGGACACTTTCTGAAGGGCAGGTTTTTGATGATTGGATTTTACCTTGGAGACATATATACAGGTGTGTTGATTGGCCTCTAACAAATTCACAAGGAAAAGTGATTTCTCAACACTGTGCACAGGAAATTTACACAGCAGTCTGCCTCCTCTTTGCTATATGGTACCCTATTGAGAATTTTGCCTGGCTGAGGTACATTCAAAGGTAGAAGGCTGGTTTTAAGGAGAGCAGAGGTTGTGTATTCAAATAAACATTGTTGCAAACCATCCAAATCACATTGTTTATCTGTCTAAGCAGCATATTGATACAGTTTGACTCCAGCAGGGCATTTTACACATAGTGAAGGCAGTTTGCCTCTTCCAAAGCATATTCAGGCCAAAATTCCTCCAAGGCAAGACAGCAGGAGCGGTCCACATAAAAGATATGAGCCCATATCTACAGAAGAGATTAATGCTCATCCACCTGTACTTTTCAACTTCCATGAAGTAGGCTGCCTTGATTTCTGCCAGAAGATAGAAGAAGTCAAGAGTTTTTCGCCATTAACACACTTGTGCGCCCTGAGATTCAAAGAAAAACACTTCCAAGTGGCAGATCTTGATTTCAAAATTTCTCCAAGGTATGTGTCCAAGGCCACCAAGATCCCGTATCATGGCGAAAAATGGTTTAAACAAGCTCATCTTGACTTAGAGGATTACAAACCTTTCATCAAGCCTGAACATAGAGAGGCTGTCACTGTTATCTTCCCTTTTTCATATCTTCTTGACAGCTATGCTCCGCTTATGAAAGCCATAATGAAATATTTCACTTGTGAAGGGAGGTTTAATCGAATTTATGCCTACCATGTCCGTTTATTGATGCATTTTACCAGAAGCAGGCAACTGAACCTCCCTTACTTTTTGTTCAAAAGCATAGAGAAAATGGCATCCACTGTCCAAAAGAAGGCCCCACCTTAGAAAATCCCTTCTCTTTTTCATCATTCTTTGATCAAGATTATCTTCCTATACCAGCTAGAGAAGAAAGAGGTTTTATGGGATTTATTCATCAGCCATCCAGATTTTGCCACTGTTCCTCCTGCCCATATTTCTCCTACTCAGCCTGTCCATCGCCCAGTACCTTTGTCTAGTAGGCCTACTCCCAGGAGGCTCATAATGACTACTGGATAGCCAAGTCAACAGGAGGAAGGAGAGGGCAGTGAACAGCAGCAAGAAGAAAGAGATGAGGGACAACAGCAGATAGAGGATGAAGGACAGCAGGTCCATGATGAGGGACAGCAGCAGAGAGATGATGAAGGACAGCAGGTCCATGATAAAGAACAACAAGTTGGGCAGGAAGTTGAGACACCTCTTGAGCCACAAATTGAACAAAGCCTTGATGAAGAACAACAAGCTAATGTTGGCGAACAGGGGCAGCCAAGTGAACAACCAGAAGAAGATATCCATCAGCCTCAAGAAGGGCAGCAAGTTCAAAAGGATGTCAAAGGTAAATCAGTTGTTACTCCTCCTCTCAAAGTAACAAAGCTCAACACAGCAAGGAAAAGAGAGACTAAAGCTGCCACCCTAACAGTGACAAAGATTGTTCCTAGCAAGAGGAAATTGCCCAAAAAGACACCTTCTAGCATGCCAAGGAGGAAAAGTGCCAGATTGGCTTTCAAAGGTAAAAGCAAAGTTGGGGAAAGTACAAAGCATGGAGGTGAATTAGCTATTATCCCTATCCAAAGCGATGATAGTGACAATGAGGCCCGCCTTCTTGAAAATCTCTTAATCCATAAGGAAGGGAAAATTGAGGCATTAGAGCAAGATCTTCAAAGGGCAAGGAATTTCAACCACTTCTTGGAGATTGAAAACAAACAAATGAATGTGCACACAGCTGTTCATGAGGCACGGGCGATTAAGTATAAGAAAGAGGCAGAAAAGGCGCAAGCAAGAATTGAAGAGCTCATTGGCGAGTTCGATGATGAAGAGGAGGGAGACCAACCTAGGCGTAAGAGGCCTAGGACCATCGGGCTTAAAAGAGCCTTGGAAAAGCAGAGAGCAGAAGAGCAAGCCCAGCTCCAAGCCTTTCCTCTCACTGCACTCCTTGAGCAGGAAATTGAGGAAAACAAAGAGGCTTGGCTTGAAAGAGCTAAAAAACATTTGGAAATGAAGCTTGAGAGGGCTAATAGAGATTTAGAGCTGCAGAGGAAGAGGACACACCACTTCCAAAAGCTGAATCAGTTTGCCCGGCGCAAACTAAAGGCAGCACAAGAGAAATTGAAGAAGGTAAAGGGGAAGTGCCTAGCACGGAAAGAAGGGAAAAGCATATCAGCCCTTGATATTTTGGCCTCAGCTTCGGAGCATGTTGCTATGGACCCTTGAGGGTCATGCATGCCAATTTTGGGCCTTTTTCGGCAACTTTTTGTTTTTTGGCATTTTTTGGGTTTTTGGTCGAAAACTCATAAATTCGCCATTTCAGTTTGAGGTTTTGTCAAGGGAAGAAAATGATACCGATGGATGCCATAATTCTATGAGCAGGTCACCAGCGATTTTCAGAGCATTCGGAGATCATTCGCCCCCTCAAATTGGCGAAAAATGCCCTCTTTTTGCACATTCTGCCCGCCATATCAGCAGTCTGCTATTTCCTGGTTCTTTACACACAGGTACAGTTTTGGAGGACTTCCAAGCATCATATTGAGATGATTTCAGTTGCGCCGGAAATTAGACATAGAGAGCTTTCCAACAAGCTATCATGGGCCTCGTTTCGACATCGGGAAGGCTGCCAATTGCCTCCAGCAAGTTAGGGGACCTTTTTCAGACATAAATATGAAGTATTTTTGTAATTTTTGAACCTCAAAAATCTGCTTTTCCCAAATGTGCGTTAAGCTATTTTTATACTTGGGAAATGATGTAAAGTCAATATAATTTCCGTTTTTAGCATTTTTTTAGATATTTTATGGGATATTTTGTGCCTTGGGCTTTGCAAAGCCTCAAGGACAAGTTTAGATATTTTGATTGGGCCAATGGGATAGCTAGTTGCACCATGAGGTTTTCCTCACTTGAGCCTATTTATTCCACAAGGCTTCATTGTAAAACAAGGCTGAACTTGAGAGAAGAATCAATATATTGGTCATATGAGCTTTGAAGAACATATTTGAGTTATGATTTTGGACTGCCTCTTGGATGCTTTTGATGAATGATGAAGGATTGTTGATGGATTCCATGACATGGTAGAATGGTATAGTGTTTCTTGCTTTGTTGTTGTCTTCTAGTTTTCATTCATGATACATGCTTTCTTGCTGCTATAGATCAGTAGAGATTAATTTTGAGATATGCCCATGGAGGCACCTCAAAATTCCTGAATCTTCATAGCTTTATGTTTTCTTCTTCCTTAGTTATACTAAAGAATTCTTAACTGCTCTTTAGTAACTTAGGGTATTGTTGCTAGTTTTATTTACAAGTTCTATGTATGTTGAGTAGGATGTATGGTGTGCCCTGCTTACCTATGATTGTCCATAGTTCTGTCCATAAAACTATCTCTTTGACTGATTAGCCTATCATCTTGTTGAACCAAGGAGGCCTAGTCCCGATCTAGCCCTTTGCCTAAAACTATGAAAGCTTGTTTGTCAAAGTGCCCAATGACTTAGAGACTGTGTTTAGGCGTTCCGGCATAGTATTTTGAGTTGTTAGTCCATCTTATGTGTTTTCCCAAAGTCTGATAGCCATTTCCCGAAGTTAGAAGGTCTTATACTTCTATGCATGGTTGGAATGTTTGATTTCTATGTATTAATTAGCTCATAGTTACATTTAGCATGATTAATGGCTTGCTATAACATGTTTATGTCTGCTATCAACTAGTTACACTTGAAATCCCTTGTCTTTCACAAGTTTGTTGTCCATTTAATCCATTTTGCCCAAAGATCCCTTCTACCGTGAATCAAATCGGCCCTACAACAACCTTGCATCATCATCTCATAGCTTCCTTGACCTGTTTGACCCCATAGCCCAATTGATCTGACTTCTTGTAATCCATTTTTACATCTTTGATCAGTTTTATCCCTCACAAACTTAAAAACCAAAAATAAAAAAACTCACTTCATAACTAGCCTAATATCAGAACACCATAAGCGAACACACCGATATCTTTTACATTTATAGAGAGAGCCCTCTCTGAGTCCAGGAAGGCTAGGTCCTCGGGCTCCAAAGCTTGGTTTGATGTTACATCGTCATTTGGCTTGCCAATCGGCCAAATCACGGGACCCCAATGAAGACTATCTTCCATTAACACTGCGTTGTCTCCCATTAATGATCCACTCTCTCCATACCAGCACTATTGATTTGGTCAAGGTTGAACCATTCCACATGATTTAGCCCCTGTTCACACAGGGAGGTGCTTTATCCAACTATCAAGATGATCCCTTTTCACATTAAGATGGATTGTATTCCTTCTAAAGAGATTTATGGGTCTCCCTACCCACTTATTCATTTATCAAAATGATAAAAGAAAAAATTAATATTCCAATTAGCTGCATGCTAATTTAGGAATATTATAGTCCTCCCCTCCCAAATATTGCTTTTCCTCAATAAAATACAAGGATAGAACTGAAGAGCCTCCTCTCCTCCTCCTATAGCATCCTCATATGATAAGCTTCTCCAATGAGCAAGATTCTTTCTCATCAATATGTCTCCATGTTGCTCCTCTCAAGTGTATAAGCTAGCCTTTGGTGACAAATCCAAATGGCTCTCATCATGAAGTAGTGGGATATCCATGGAGGAAACTATATGCTATCTAGAGGCATTCTTGAGGCATGGAATCTAAAATATATTGGGAATAATCATTCCCATGTGAAGCTCCCATCCCCAAGCTATCATCCACACAAAATGAGTCACCCTCCAAAATGGGAACTCATGGAAAAACTCCTCCACCTCTAGCTCCTGCAAAGTAGGTGGGCTACATAGCTGAACATGGTAGACCAAATTTTCTACCCCAAATTGTCTCTCTCTCCACTTATGATAAGTGTAGAGTTGTTGCTGATCTTGGGCTACAATAATGTTTCCTTCAAGAGGAAAAAAGGCAACTGGACCTTCAAAGACCCCCTCTTTAGTTTTTTCCCAAACCATCCCATATAAATTCAATAGAACATAATCACAACATGGGATATAAATGAGAAGGATAATGAAGCTTTTATGTAGTGTTGGAAGGTACCAACAATTTCCCAAGGGGTTACAGCGCAATTTTTCTAACTACTGTTTCAGAACATCATGTGGCAAGTTGTCTTCCAACAATTTTCTAGTTGTGCATGTCATCTTATCTACTAGAAAATAGTAAATGGTATTGCATATAAACTAAGCATACAAATAATAGCACAAAAATTTCCCAAAGCCATACAAGAAATGGTTATCTCCATCACTGATTTTGTTCTTAGAAAGACCATGAAGCCCAAATAAAAACTTGCCCTCTTGTGGAGCAATGCAATGTATATAAATGGAAAGAGAATGAAAATATTGTGTTAGATGATCAATAAGTGAAAAAATACAACTCTTAAAATGTATTGAGAGTAAGATGATAATGAGATCCATGGATGATATCTCCATAGTGGTTTGATATGTCTCCATGAGACCCTTGTGAATGGAAAGGAATGAACCATGTGCTGCATGCAAGGCCTTCTTCTTATGCTTGGAGATCCAAGTCAAGAAGATCATATCATGGTAATATATGTCTCCATCCACTACTCCATCACTCTCATCTCTTACTTTTCCATCAAGTGCATAATATGTGAAGTGATCCTGGGGACACTCCATCAACAAACCCAAGCTCCTAAGTGACAACATTGTTGGCCTTTGTAATAAGGCTCCTGACATCTCATGACTCCTCTCTTTCACATACCTAATGCCAAAGTCACATACCATATTGCTGCTACATATGGGAGATTCCTTCCAAAGTGGAAGTACCTCCTGATCCTTCAAAGCTAAGGAGTAACCCCTTTGCACCATGATTGTGCCACCATCTACTCCTGCAACATCATGCAAAGTATGGAAGAAAATCAGCCCATACTCTCCCAAGAGTATCCAAAGCAACAAAAACTCTTGCTTCCTCCTCATATCATCATCATACAATTCATGGAGTAACATCATGATGATTTACTTGTAGAATTCCCCATAAAACCAAATATTCTGCTGCCATAACATATGGGTGCCATGCAAAGAACCAAACCATAACATACCTCTAGAAATAGGATATGTAATATGATGGCCAAACTCTTTCAAGAGTAGCCAGTGCAGCCAGGCCTCCTGTTGCCTTGTGTTATAGATCTGCAAGTGGCTCACCAACCTCTTGCTTGTCATCCTCACCCATCCATCCAAATGTGGGTGTCTCCTTCCATGCTCAAAATTGGTATCCCTCCAATGGAGAATACCATCATCCCAAATCAGATTACTACCTTTTCATTTCATGGGATGTTGAAGTACAACCTCCCAGAGATCTCCAAATGAAGACCACTCATCAATGACCAAGTTGACCCCATAAGGATCCAAATATGTTGTAGGAAAAAACTTCTCATTGAGTTGTGAAGTGCTCATCAAGAAGGATCCATCATAATAATGGGAGATGTCATCCATCATAAGATGTCCTCCATCAACCATCTGCATATCCACTTCTACAAAAGTGTATTGGTCATCAGAATGCCCCAATAATAGTTTGGCCCCCAACTCATCACTGCTATTCAATGACAGGGTTGTTGATCTCCATGATGGTGCATCTGTTGTCTCATGATCA
This sequence comes from Pinus albicaulis, assembly GCA_034641835.2. Lineage (NCBI taxonomy): Eukaryota > Viridiplantae > Streptophyta > Pinopsida > Pinales > Pinaceae > Pinus > Pinus albicaulis. The sequence continues at coordinate 1,569,394,593 of CM076581.1, forward strand.
TGCACAATTTTGAACATATAGTTATTCATTGGATTGATTACGATAATGCTTATCCTATCCCCCAAAACTCTACACTCCAACCCAAAGAGCTGTGTGAAGCTCAACAATGACACACTAGGATGAAAATATATCTCCTCCTTGAACCAGTCAAGGGCCCTCTGCGTAGTGATAGTTTTCTTCTCCAAACCAACAATGTGCTTTGACCCTAGGTCATGTATTTGGCCTGATGGCATGTTCCCACAATCCTCCATATGATGTGCTGAAATAACATGAAGTGGAAATATTTGCATACCTTGGTAAAGCTTGGGAACATCTTGTACTTCTACAAGGGTTCCTTCCTCTGGTGTGATGGCTTCCCCAACTGCTGGTGATGATGTTTGCTCCTCTATTGCTACACTAGCACTAGTATGAGCCTCATCCGCCTTATGCATCTCCTGAACAATGCATGGGACTCTAAATGTCAAGAGATCAAGACCACTTTGTAAAGGTTCAAGTGTTCCCTCTCCTGATGTAAGTATCCCTGCAGCAAGTGCTGGTGGAAGTTTCTTTTCTTCTGGTTTCTTCTTGTCAAAATTCTTGATCAACCTTTGAGTAAATTATGCATATGCAGTCACTCTTGCATGTCTCAACTGGTTGAACCACCAAATGTTTGCTTCACCCTCAAGGTGTAGTGCTGCAATCTCAACGACTTCTATTTCTACTACTAGATGTAGCAAGAAGAATGCTTCCAAATCCCTTTTCCAAGCCCTTGTTGTGCATGTGGATTACCCATCAAATGTAGACAATAGAAATATATTGTTCTTTCTCCTTCTATAGCTACAAGGTCTCCTCTCTTCTATGATATGAATAAATTGTGGGAGACTTAGATTCTCCTTGAAAGCTCTTGATTGAGATTTATATACTGCAATATACTCACTTAGAATCTCATGATATAAGTTTCCTCCATCTCCATGCCTTTCATCTTCTTCTTCAAAAGAAAAGGGCATAGTGTATTTATTTGGAGCTCTATGCAATACCGGTTCCTTCTTCTACTGATAGGAAGTGCATGGACCTTCCTCACCTTGAAACCCTCTAGAGGTCTCATTGCATATCTCCTATCTCATCTTCTTGACCTCCTTGGAGCGGTTCTTCATAGATCTAAAAGGAGATGAGACAAAGATCATTCCTTCCATATTTGTAGATCTCTTTTTCTTTTCCTGCTTCTTGTTCTTATTCTTTTGATAACATATTGGATGAAACTCACAAGTTGAGCCAAGGTTATGCTCTGATACCACTGCAATATCCCAAAATGGAAAAGATAGGAATCTAAAAAATAATAATGGAAATAGCAGTGAATAAATCAATACACCATTATATGAGACAAATGTATAGCCATATTATTAACATATCAGCAATAATAGGCACAAGATCTTGAGGATAAAATCTCTCAAGAAATAAAATACAAGCCTCCACTAAGAAAATATGTCAATACATGAGAAATAACTGCTATACAAATGTCTTGAGCCAAGACAACGCAATTTTAGGGCCTAAAATGCTACAAGAAATATATAAAAATATATATCTGTTGTTATATAGCTCAAATAATGATGGGAGTGAAGATCTAGGCTCCCAAACACATTTCCAAGACAACCCAGAAAGGGTTTCTAGAAATACCTAAAAGTGAAAAATGTTGGAATGCAGTCCTATGGCTGAATTGCAACTAAATAATTCAAAGGAGGTGGCTGAAACTGATATGGAATGTATATATCTCCTCTATTAGATCCTCCAGGTGAAAGGTTGATCCCTTCCTTGAAGATATCACCCTCCAAATCAAGCACTGAATCCTCCACTGCAAATGCTCACTAGAATAACGGAGTCTATGAGGGAATCTGCATTGTAGGTGATGGAAATAGGTTGGCCTAGTGCTAAGATATGAAATAAAGCCCAAGGACATTCCTTGTTGGCCTCCCAAGGGAAGTAATGCTTCCTCCACTGAAAAAAAAACTCAACAGAAACCCTCCACTACAACACCCTGCAACAAAACAAAACTCTAAACAGAAACTGTGTTGTAGCTGAAGACTGAAGCTTGGCTGTAATATTCCATTTTTTGGTGTCACCTACTACAAGGTTAGGTTGGACTTCTAGAGTTAGGAGCAAACAGGTCACAAGTACATATTGGTGCTATCAATGGGCTCAGGAGATTTTTGGAGGAGTTTTGAGGAGTTTCCATGGTTTCTGGAGGCATTCACTCGATATATTCCATCATCCGAGCAGTTTGGATTTTGTTCCGGTGCATTCCGATAAATTTCAACAATTTGAGTCATTTTTGGGCTTAAATCAGCTGATTACACTCAAGGTGGCATTCTAGGAGGAATACATGATGGAACACCTTAGTGTAATAGCTCATTGGAACTGGGACAAGGGTACCTACATGGTGGGATGGTTAAACATGGGTTTCAGTGACCATAGGAGGCATGGTAGCCAATTTACCCTTTTCTTCATTAAAAAGGAATATTTTAATAAGAGGGAAAAGTGCTCCATGAATAAAATAATAAGAAAATAATTCTCTAGAATGCTCCAAGAGATCTATAAAAGAAAGGGAGGAGGCCATTGAGATATATCTTTGGATCATATCATTTTATTGTATGAGAGGTGTGAGACGTGGTTCTCTACTTCAGGCGTAGCCCTAGGACTGAAACCCTCAAGTGATTTGTGAGTGTTGGAAAAAAACCCAATTCTCCTTGAGGACACTTCATTTAGAAGTTTTGCAGAGCTTCAGGGATATTGGAGTGAGGATCATTCAGATCTTCAACAGATGCTTCAGTGGATTCAATGGTATCTTTTGCCAGAGGGAGAGTGCAGTAGTTCAGTTTTGGAGGCCATCACCGTGTAGCAGTGCAGCAGACTGTATTGTTGGCCAGTTTTCCATCGCAGCTCTTTATGGGTCAGATCTATATGTAAACCCCGTTATTATTTATAATAAAATCTGAGATTCTTCCTATTCTATGTGGTATTGGATTGCAGTATTTCATATGTTTTTATTTTACATGGCAATCTTCTGTTAAATGCATGTTGATTTTACGGCATAATTTCGAGTTTAAGTAAATTCATGAAAATTTAGTAAAATATCCCATTTGGGGATATTACAGTGGTATCAGAGCCTCCATCTTGGCTCAACCTGCATATTTTCCATTTTTGTTTGCAGCTATTTTGGTTAGAAGGGCCTACGCAATCATTGTAGGAGGCTCATTTGTGGGAGCTGCATTGGTGGGATCTTAGAGCTGGGGTGTTGGGAGATTGATAGGAGAGCCATTTGAGGAGGTTGGTTGGGATTTTGGAGATCAATGACTGACAGTAGCAGCTGCAGTGCCAGAAAACGAAATTGGAAGAGGGCCAAACTACAAAGGGTCAATTTTGAAGGTTGGAATTAGAGGAAACCCTTTCTGGGTTTTTCTGGGTTTCGGGCAAGGATCACCTTCCCAAATTCCTAGAATTTTCTGAGCAGTTTTCACAAGGTAAATCAGAGGCCGAAGTCAGGAAGCAGTGTAGTCTTAGAGCAACAGTGTATTTTCTGAAGGAGCTTGCTATTGGAGCGGTTATATTTTCTTGCACTCATCACCTGGTGCTTGTAGCTTGCCTTGTGCAAGTCCAAATAAACCACTGTTACTTCCATATATGTCGTTGAAACAATGAAGTTTTTAAAAGAACTCCTAAATCAACATAATAGTGCCTCAGTGGGTTGCGATCTAAACCAAAGACTAAAAATATTAAACAATGTAAAAGCTAGTTCCTTGAACCACCATGCATTAGAAGACCAGAAAACAAAACATAACAACAGACCCTTCTCCAAGAAGGCACATAATTTGCTCCATCAAAGGCATCCGAGGAATTTACAAAAGGAGGAAGAAGTGGGAAATTGGCTTTATGCACTTGGGATGGAATTAAAGAATGGAAGATCAAAAAATGACTTTTCCATGTTAGAGAAATTGGAATCCTGCCTTTCAAAGGTAGAGCAATATGATTGGAGTTTAAATCCGGCTTTGGAGCCATCTATGCTTGCATTAGTACAAGCTATATTCTTGGAACATCCAAGTGAGAGATTCAAGCTTATAGCTGCCTCTTGTTTCAGTGATATTTTGAGGATAACAGCACCCTTCCCTCCCTATAATGATGACATTATGAAAATAATTTTCAGACTAATAGTAGGAACCTTTATGGATTTGGACAACTATGCAAGCTCTACATTTGGGAGGAAGCTTAAGGTTTTAGAAGTCATGTCCAGGTCTCATGAGATCATGTTTGACTTTGAGTGTGAAGGCTTGATTCTGCAGATGTTCCAATGCTCCTTTAGCATTAGGAGACAATATTTTGACACAGTAATAGCACACATGCAGTCCATCCTATCGTCATGTATGGGATTTCATGAGGCCATTTTTTGGGAGTTGCAGACTAGGTTGCTCAGCATTTGGAGGAGAGAGCAGTTGGTCTCACCTGCTGCTTATGAACTAGCCCAAGGGCTGGTTGAGAAGAAAATTGAGCTTTTCAGGAGATAGTTGACTAGGGAGGAGTTGTTTCAATTTGGTGGATCATGCAGCAGAAATGAACTCAGGAGGAAGGGAATTTTCTTCATTTGCAAAGGACCATGGGGGCCTCATCACTCATGCTTGAGTGATGTAGATGATGTGATGGAGGAAGAACAGAAGGGCATTCCTTCTGTATGCCAGGGTGAGGACTCTTCTTCATATGAGTCCATGGGATTAGTTGAAGATTCTTATGGAGAGAGAGAGCAGTCATGCAGAGATGATGACAGTAGGTCGGAGTTGTATTCCAATGTGCAGGGTGAGCAGTCAAGGGACTCTACGCGAGATACTCTGGGTGGTGAGTCACTTGTGACGATTCAGCCAAAGCAGCATGTGGTGGAGCCTGAGTCAGTAGAGGAGGATACTATGCACATCATGCATGATAGTCCTTTGAGGGAGAGCCAGATGGAGGCTCACATTGAGTCTATAATGGATATGTGACTAACCTTGGGGTTAGCCACTGAGGAGCAGCAGTCAGATGCACAGACACCAAGTACGGTGACAACAGTTGCAGATCCATATCCTCTGGAGATGTTGGAGGTTGATGGGATAGTTCTACAAGGGGCTAGGAGACAGCAAGAGCATTACATTCTCGATCAGGAGAGGGATGAGCTATTGGAGATGGTGGAGCATCCATCTTTGGGCCGACACATTGATGAGGTGCAGATAGATGTACATGCAGTCGGCCGAGCTGCAGTACTTTCAATGAGTAGCACTCTCCAAGAGTACATCGATGGGGCTTGCAGCATATCTTTCCCACTTTGGCCCATTATAGAGAGAGGGGATTTCTTATACAGGAAGCTTTCATTGGCAGATAGGGTAGAGTAGTGTGAGTTGATTATGGGCTGGCGACAACACTCCAAGCGTGTTCCATATGCAATTCTTACTACATTGGATTCTTCTTCCAGGATGGATTGGTAAGAGATCATGATTTGGTACCCTCTTGATGGTACGATATTCTTCGTAGGGAGCACAGCAGAGCAAGGGCCCTTAGACATGACAGATGATACAAATTCCAGTTGGCAGTGGGGCACAGATTGTCATTTCTTCAACATCCCATCCCAGTTTCATGAGAGCAGGATCAACATTGGATTTAGTTAGGGGTTGGATTGGAGAGAGGTGATGAGTTGGTACACAGTTGGTGGGGAAGCTTACACTGTCATAGATACAGCGCAACAAGAGACATGTTCTTCACCTCTTAGAGAATCAGTCATAGCCAGGGGCAGTGCACAGTCCAAGACGTGGGACTTGGGCGATGATTGGCCATCATGGCATGGGGATCCGGGAGGATAGTTTGATGAAAGGTACAACGAGAGATCAGTTTGGGATCTCGGCATTGAGGGGTCTATTCCATGTGGCTTGACACATGCACATAGTAGCACTAGGAGTTTTGTATGGGATCTGGGCATTAGGTCTCAGTTGCATCAAGCTGACAGAGTGGCCCACATATTTGGATTGCTCGAGGGCAAGAAATCTTGTGCTGGAAGGTCTGTAATATTCCTTTTTTTGGTGTCACCTACTACACAGTTAGGTTGGACTTCCAAAGTTAGGAGCAGACATGTCACAGGTACAGATTGGTGCTATTAGTGGGATCAGGAGCTTTTTGGAGGAGTTTTGAGGAGCTTCCATGGTGTTCGAAGGAATTCGCTCGGTATATTCCATCATCCAAGCAGTTTGGATTTCATTCTAGTGCATTCTCATAACTTTCAGAAATTTTATTTCTGGGCTTAATTCAGCTGATTACGCTCAAGGTGGCATTCCAGGAGCAATACATGATGGAACACCTTAGTGTAATAGCTCATTAGAACCGGGACGAGGATACCTACATGGTGGGATGGTTAAACATGGGTTTCAGTGACCGGAGGAGGCGTGGTAGCCGATTTACCCTTTTCTGCATTAAAAATGAATATTTTAATAAGAGGGAAAAGTGCTCCATGAAAAAAATAATAATAAAATAATGCTCTAGAATGCTCCAAGAGATCTATAAAATAAAGGGAGGAGGAAATTGAGAGATATCTTTAGATCATATCATTTTATTGTATGAGAGGTGTGAGACGTGGTTCTCCATTTCAGGCGTAGCCCCAGGACGAAAACCCTTGGGTGATTTGTGAGTGTTGGACGAAAACCCAACTCTCCTTGAGGAGACTTCATTCAGAAGTTTCACAGAGCTTGAGGGATATTGGAGTGAGGATCATTCAGATATTCAACAGGTGCTTTAGTGGATTCAGTGGTAGCTGTTGCCAGAGGGAGAGTGTAACAGTTCAGTTTTGGAGGCCATCACCATGTAGCAGTGTAGCAGATTGTATTGTTCACTAGTTTTCCATCTGATCTCTTTATGGGTTAGATCTAAATGTATACCGCGTTATTATTTATAATAAAAGCTGAGATTCTTCCTGTTCTATGTGGTATTGGATTGCAGTATTTCATATGTTTTTATTTTACATGGAAATCCTCTGTTAAATGCATGTTGATTTTACGACATAATTTCAGGTTTAAGTAAATTCATGCAAATTTAGTAAAATATCCCATTTGGGGATATTACATTGGCTTGATGCCTGGATGTGGGCTATACAACTCAATAATCTCTCCTGAGTAGGAAATCGAAGTCCCCTGAGGATGAGTGTGGGATTCCCTCTCGGGAACACCCTTGTCCTAAACAGTACAATAGATCTTGGTAAACAACAAAAGCATGCATAGAAATGTCACCTGACAAATCCAGATCTAGAAAGTTCAAAATCAATAATCATCTAACATGCCCTCTATGGCTATCTTGCCCTTCCTTAGATGCATTGTGAGCCTTCTCATCTTGGGTCCCACTCATTAAATCCACTACTCTCATGGAGAATATCTCCCATTAACATTGCGCTATCTCCCATTAATGATCCAATCTCTCCATACCAACGTTGTTGATTTGGTCAACGTTGACCCATTCCACATGATCTAGCCCATGTTCACACATGGAGGTGCTTTATCTAGCTATCAAGATTATCCCTTTTCACATTAAGAGGGATGTTATTCCTACTAAAGAGATTTATGGGTCTCCCTACCCACTTATTCATCTATCTAAATGATAATAGAAAAAATTAATATTCCAATTAGTTGCATGCTAATTTAGGAATATTACATCATCACAAGTAAAAAATAAAATTTTCAACCAATAAAGGACTATAAAACATTTCAATTGCTCATTTCACCTTCATTGAGCACCTCTCGACCATCGAGCTGCATTCCAGTCACTAGGACATTGAAATTCATCTTCAAGACCACCTTTGTATCTCCTACTCTGTGCTTTTGGCTCATGTGTTGTGTTTTTTCAATTGGAGGTCGAGCAAACATCAACATGGTTCCTCTCAACATTTTACAGTCTTAAGCATCTATTTGGAAAGTAAGTAGACAATCTTTCACCTTGTTATACATCATTCTCCTTGAAAAACTTAGTGAAAATCCCTCTCCTAGGGTTTCGTTGTGCTTTTGGCTTCCATGTATTGTTTCTTTATTAAAGAGGTACAATAGCTAGATTTCCTACTCTATTACCCTCTCCCATTTCTCACATGCCTCCCTTAAGCATTTCCCATACCCATTCCCCTCATTTTTCTCACTTTCCCTACCAACCCTATCCTGCATGGTGCTTTTGGCTAGGGCTATGTTTTGGACATTTCCCCACCTTCCCTCTCTCTATTCATAAAATTCCACCTCCCTACATTCCCTAACACTTTTCCCCATCTCCAAAAATTTCCCCAAGAATTATTTCAGTCCCCAATACCTTCATCCCCTTCCCTCAATACAACAGTCCCATTTTCCCCTGTTTTTCACCCTACCCTTCCTTCCTACCTATCTAGGGTTTTATCGTGTAGACAGAAACCATGGAAAATGAGAAGAAAAAGTACAAAAAAGGTGGATAATTTTCTAGGTTTGCGCCAAATCAGACCCAAGAAATAATGGTCTCATATTTGATCAAGAAATCCTTTGTAGAAGTGGGTTGCCTTAGGTTTTGTGAAAGGATTCAAGAGGCAGGTTGTCATGCCAAATTGACATGTCTCTATGTCACTAGTTTTAGGAGGGATAAGGCCAACATAGTAAGGGTTGAATTCACAATATCAGCAGATGCCACAGGCTCAACCATAGGAATCCCTAACCATGGATAAACATGGTTTAAAGGGATGGATTTAGACATAGATAATTACATATTTTTCCTAAATCCATATTACAAAAATGCCCCTACACATTTTTCCCTTCAGAGAATTTCTTGACAAGTATGTTCCTTTAATTAAGATGATCATGAGGTACTTTACATGTGAAGGGAGGTTTTCAAGACTATATCAGTATCACATAAGGCTACTGATACATTTCACATCAATAAAACCTCTCAATCTATCTCACTACTTATGCAGAAGTCTTTTCAAGATGTGTTGGCTTGAGGGGTCCTAACCCAGGTTCGGTGTGCAAGGTTTGCCAACAAACCCCTATACTACTGGCCCTTTCGGCAGTGACCCGCTTGTGCAGGTCACAGTCTCACCCGAAGTAGTATGGGTGGGTGCTGGAACCAGGTTTCCACACCCTGAGAAAGGAAGGGTAAGGCAAGTAGGGCTGCGTTCTATTCAGATTACCTTGTCTCTGCGCAGGGTTAAATATGTATCCAATTGCATCCACGTGCACTAGATCTACAATTATATGATTTTCATAACATCAACACAATGTTACATAACCAAAACAGAATAGATCTAGATCCAATTCAATACACAGACTTTTGTAGCACAATATAACCAGAGCGGAACAGACCTAATCTTTTAATATACAGATCTTCGCAGCACAAAGACAGAAAATGCATAACACAGTAATTACTAGCAATTCATTCAATAGTACTCACAGATTCAGATCTAATAATCCATCATATTAATTCATTCATCAACCTTTCCTTACAATTCCCTTCCCAACCTATGCACACAGCATCAGGGTCCGCACACAGCTGGACTAGGATCTCCGCGCACACAGCCAACAGGAGTTTGTTCCCCAAAAGCCCAAACAGATCATTTACAGAACAGATCGCATCAATAGCTCATCAAATCCTACTTCTTACAATCTAAAATGCCTCTCTATTTATAACAATCTAGCTTTAACATTCCTATGGTCTGCAACCCATGATTTTCGGACCCCTAGTTTACCCTTTATCCCATTATAATACGTTCGAGGCTTTGACCTTCCCCAAAACCCCTGCGTTATACTAAATATAATAAAAAATAACCAAAATGGACCAGTTTCATAGCTTGTTAGGAGACCTCGTTCCAACAGTCCCCCAACACAATATTCTGACTTGTCCCGAGTCACTATACTGTCGCGACCCCATGATTCGTAGCCCGATATGGTTTGAGTCGACCTCCATTGACAAAGCCAGGAAGGAGGTCACCACGCAGGGTAGCTAACTAGATTGCTCTGCCATTTGTCACCTTCTCAACTATGTAGGGACCAGGCCAGTCCTGTCAGAATTTGCCAGGATGTTTCGCAAATTGGCTGTCGTATAACAAGACAAGATCACCTGCAACAAATGTTTTCTGACGAATGTGTCGATCATGCCAAGCTTTATCTCTAGCTTTTTGTACTTGTTGTTGAAACTGAGAAATAAACCGATCTTCTTCCAATGCTACCAGTTGCGCCAGGCGTTCTTCTATGATATCAGAGTCTGCCATATTTTTGAATGTTGCAATGCGTAGGCTAGGAACAACGTATTCTATGGGCATGATGGCCTCCTTGCCATAGACCATTTGGAAAGGTGTCCTACCGGTCAGCTTTTTGCAGGTCATTTGGTAAGCCCATAGGACCGAGGGGATGCGAATATCCCAGTCACTACGATTGGCATTAAAAACCTTCATTAATTCTTGCTCCAAAATTTTGTTGAAAGCTTCAACCACCCCATTAGCTTGGGGATGGTATGGTGTACTCTTGGTATGGTGGATCTGGAATTCGTCGTTCAAATACTGAATCATTTGGTTAAAAAAATGCGTACCTCTGTCGCTCATTAGGATTTTTGGGCAACCAAACCTGGTTAGAATCTACTCAAAGATGAAGTGCGCAGTAGTATCAGCGGTACAATCCTTCATGGCCTGTGCCTCAGCCCATTGTGTGACATAGTCAGTGGCAGTGATAATGTAGCACGTGTCGTTTTTCTTGCCTAATGGATTAATGGGTCCCATAAAGTCAATGGCCCATTTATCGAAATCCTATAGGGCCATTTGGGGCTGTAACGGCATATCATTGCGTCATGAGCGGTGGCCAGTTCATTCGTAGGTATCACACGTTCTACAATAGGTGTAATAATCCTGATGCAGGGTAGGCCACCACAAGCCATCCCTCAAAATATTTTGCGCTGTAGCCCTGCCTGCGTAGTGGCCACTAGCGACTCCCTCATGGGCTTCTGCGAGGACGATGGGTCGTTCATGTTCTAATACGTATCTGCGAAGTATTTCATCTATGCCTAGCTTGTATAGCTGTCCTACAATGATAGTAAAATCTACCGCTCAGGTAACCAAATCCTTTTTTTGTTGCACCGAATACGTAGCAGGGGCCATACCCATAGTAAGGAACTCAATGATATCAGCAAAGTGGTCATCCATCATTTTAATGGTAAACAACTGCGCATCAGGTAAGCCTTCATCCAAGTTAATGGGTTATTCCCCTGTATCAATACGAGACAGATGATCCGGGCCTGCATTCAACCTTCCAGGCTTCACGATGATATCAAAATCATACTCTTGAAACAGCAACAACCAGCGGCAAATATTCCCCCTCAACACAGGCTTATTGACTGTGTATTTCCAAAGCCGAATGGTCTATAAACATCTCAGTGTCCCCAATGTAGATATTTTAATATTTTTGTAGCACATACACCATAGCTAGTCCTTCGTGTTCAGTGGTAGAGTAATTCCGCTCGGCACCTGAGAGTTTTTGACTAAAAAAGGAAACTGGATGATCAATATCCCCTTCGCCAGGCTACGTAAGGACCACACCCAAGGAAATGCATGATGAATCAACATGTACATGGAATTATTTTGACCAGTCGGGGAATATTAGTATGGGCACAGAAATCATCTTCTCCTTGAGTAGTTCAAAGCTCTCTTCTGACATTCATCATTCCAAAAAAAAGAGACATATTTCTTTAGCAGCTGTTCCATGGGAGCTGTGATCAGGGCGTATCCTTGAATGAATTTCCTGTAATAGCCTGTGCGACCGAGAATTTATTGCAGTTTTTTCTCCATTGTAGGGGCTGCCAGGTTGATAATTACAGCTATCTTCGCGGGATCAACCATTAGACCCTGCTGACAACTATATGACCCAGCAAGATTCCGAACGACATGCAGAAGATGAACTTCTTGAAATTTGGGGAGATCTGGTGCTTTTAACACACATCCAACATTAATATCAGGTTTGATACATGTTCTTTTACTAAGCCAAACACCATCCAGTCATCGAAGTAAACTATAATATCCCTTTTTCAAGAACAACTACAGATTGGGAATAATATGAGTTATTACCAATGTGGAGTTATATAAATATGTCTGATAAAGATGTAAAAACACTTAGCCTTCAGTTAAATATGCAACAACAACCTTATACAGCGTTTTACGGGCAAAAAGGTGGGGAAAAGTGATGATTTTGGCCCTAAAATGAGTATATTCATAGATCTGCATAAAATTAAGGGAAATTACGGGAGTTTATTTCATATTAGGTCATGAGGGACCTATGCTCCAAATTTCAGCTCAAACAAATAATTATAGCTAAGTTAAATATCTCCTCCTTCCCAAACTAGGCTAGAAAACCCTGATTTCCCATGGGTTAAATTATGCAGAAATTTACTGAAGCATGATAGCGTAATTTCTGAGGGTTTCAACTGAAATAATTCTGGAACATCAGTATGGAAACTTATAATATGAATAATATGGTTTACATTAGGAAAAATAGAGATTTACATAAAGAAAGGCCTCCAAATGAGGTGCTGCAACCATGCAATGAGACAGAAAAGATGAACAACGTAATTTACAGTTGGCTGAAGTAGTGTTTCATTAAATTTTAGATCTACAACAGATCTGAATAGAAAATCGTACATCATAATGGGATCTATATGCAAAAATAGCTTTTTAGTACATTCCCCTCGGGGATCTCAACAGAAGATGAACATCAATGAATAGATCTGAGATATACACCATAGATCTGCAGTAATCTTCAGAAATTTCTGAATAATATGATACACAGCAGATCAGATCTGAAAATAGAACATGGATTGGTTGGCCAATCCATGGATCACCTCAGTGAAGGAAAGGAGTCCTTTCAACAGAGATCTCTCCTCCAAATTGCTAACAACTGTACACTGCAACTTGAATGCAAAAAGGGCGTGGTTTCCTCAAGTGAATGCACTGAAGAAGTGGAGCACACTTTGGCTTGATTCCAAGATAAGAATCTAAATCTCAAATCATCTATTGCACTCTTGCCAATGGTTTAGATGACTTCCCCAATGAAAATATGCAATAGAACTCTTCAGATCTGAATAGATCTGATTCCACTTGCTGCAAATCTCTAAACAGTGAAGCCCTAATTAGGATTTAGGCTATCAAGGGAGTTGAATCTTGGCAAAAATTCCAGATAGTGGATCAATGCAGCACAATCTCCTCCAAGAGACCCTCAAGGAAGAAGAGGAATTCCTAAACAGGAAATCCCTCTCTCTCTAGCTAAACAGCCAAGAGAGTTTGACTTGCTCAAGCAATCTCAAAATAAAATGATCATCAACAACTTTTTCCTTGAGCCTTCTCCTTCCTTTTATAAGATGAGGATGTGAAAAACCCTAAACCACCTTGACCCACTTAACCCCTTTCACATGAGGTCCTCCTTCTAGAATTGCGCTGCCCCTTTAGGAGATACATTGAACCTAGACAGCGCTGTAGATTTGGTCCTGTTGACCCAGTCAATTAGCTCAAACCTATTTCACACACAAATGGATTTTATTACAAAGGCCCAGATTTATCCCTTTTCACACTGGGCATGTATTTATTCTTTGATTTAAGGGGTTTTTCATGTCCTCCTTTAATTTTTATTCATCAATAAATAAAATTAAAACAGAATGAAATGTTCCGATTAGCTTGTGCTAATTAGGAACATTACAATCCTTCCCTCCAAAATTGTTTCTTGTCCTCAAGAAACTGCAAGGTGAGTGCTGAAAAATATCCTCCTTGCTGACACCAACATAAGATAATATTCCTCCATAAGCCAAGTGCTCACCAATCCATCCATGTCTAGCTCCTCCAAGGTTCTCATGATATGCAAATAGCTCATCCCATTAGGAGACAATAGATCATATGAAACAAACATGGTTTTCCCCCATGCTCTCCCTGAAACAAGAAAACATAAAGTACATGGAGAGTAGCCCATCTCATGAGGCACATGCCATCCTTCCTCCTTTCTCCATACATCCCCATAAAATCATAAGTACATTATCAAGATAGGGAATCAAAATAATGTGCTTGAAAACAAAAAATTGCACATATGGAGGTGGGTCATAGTCCCACATGTGGAACAAATGCAAGGCATCCCCTGCATGCATCAAATGTAGATATGGTAAGTGGTTTTCCCACCACTTACCAGTTTCCCACACCATATCACCATGGTTGAAAGTGTGATATATGTTTGGTGCTTTGGGGAAGCACCCATCATCTTGAAAAATATCCCTTTTCTTCTCAAGGGAGTGGCCCAATTCAGAAATTTTTGGGGCCCAATATTGGCCAAGAGGCTCACATGATATAACACTCCTCCTTGGAATCATGGCCTGCAAAAACATGGGGTAAGAGTACATGAAATCAGAATATAAAACATATATAACATGATCATGTTTTTCACCAAAAATCCTCCTTGCATCAATGGAGTGGTGCATGGATCTATTCTCTTCCTCAAAAGAAGAAAGAGTGAGCTGATTTGACTCTTCCTTTTTGACCCCTTCCATGCCAAAGGTTTCATGTGGAAAGTCTCCCTTCCCATGCTGATTCAAATCATATCATAATAAGTGGCTAGCCCACCACCTACTTGTTGTAATAAACTTCTTCAAAGCTTGAAAATAGTGGAGGATAATAGGTGGTGGCTGAATATGATTCAAACAACACATGTCATGCCCCAAATTCTCCCTTATGAGAGATCCCTTCTCATGACATAAGCCCAATACATGACCTTTTGCATAAGATAACACAATATATAATACAACAACCATATAAGGTTCTATCCTCTCCTTGAAATACAAATGAATTTGGGAGATTGCATTCCCAATGGATTCATTCACCCATTGTACCTTTCCTCCTCTCATGTTTACAATAAAGGTTGGAGACTCATTAACATCATGATATAAACATGCTCCCTTATGCCATCCAATGAGAAGGTTACATCTTCTCCCAACCCAAAGTAAATACATGATTATGAGGTTCATTCTAAATAGAAATACATGTACATACATCATGGATACAAGTAGATGTATGGACATGGAATTCATCATGGAGTGTCCATACTCTCTTATCATCAACCAAAACAAACATGCATTCTTCTTATGCATTATTTTCTTGAAATAAAAGACATGAGGCAAGAAATTCAAAAACCTTGGGGCGTACCCAAACTCACCCAATAGGAACCAGTGCAGGGAATTTCCTCCCTGCTTCAGACCTAGATGTGGTAAGTGGTTTGCATGCCACTTACTTGCTGACCTCATCATTTCACCATGGCTGAAAGTGAAATGTATATTTGGTGCCTTAGGGAAGCACCCATCATGTTGTAATACCTCCCTTAGCCCATCAAGGGAGTGGCTATCTTTGAAAATAATCTTGGCCCATAGTTGGCCATGAAGCTTGTAAGGTAAAACACTCCTTTTGGGAGTTATGGCCTACAAATGTAAAGTAAGAGAATACATGAAATCATAAAATAAGATGTGATTTATATAAGCATGCTTCTTTCCCAAAGTCTCCAATGTTGTATTGGCTTCCCTCTTGGAGAGAGATGATATTGATGCATAAGGTTGAGGGAACACTTTTCCATTCTGCTTATTA
This sequence comes from Pinus albicaulis, assembly GCA_034641835.2. NCBI lineage: Eukaryota > Viridiplantae > Streptophyta > Pinopsida > Pinales > Pinaceae > Pinus > Pinus albicaulis. The sequence goes on from CM076581.1 coordinate 1,569,410,218, forward strand.
TGGGAACGCCTTGGTGGAATCCCTTCAAGTAAGGAGACATCAAGGCATAGATCATGGAAGGATGTATGGAATGATGTGTCCTTTATTTTCTTGAATATATATCTTTGCCTTCTTCTTGCATCATTATGTTGAGATAAAGAGGGAAAAATGTTTCTTACCATGTGAAGCTTGCCCTCCTCTTTGCCTTTTGCAATCTTCAGGGTCTCATCCCTTGATAGTGATGGCACATGCTGCCCATAGATGGTGCCATAATTTTCATATAATGAGACCTCCTCAATGAGATATGACTGAATAAATAAGTGGGGAAGACCCTCCATGCTTCCACTGTGCAATCCAGTCACCTTCCTAGGTGTTTCAACCTTCTGCAATGGATAGGAATGAGGTTGGCCCTCCTCCTCATCTCCTCTTTGTGTCCTCATGGTTTTACACCCTTTTCATTTCAAGGGCTTTTGAAATGCAATCCCTTTGAGATATTCAAGAAAAGACATCTCATATTTGTCCTTCCAAAACCATTGAGGTTCTGGATCTGCAGGTAGAAGTTTCTCTTTGAGCTGGGGAGTGCTCACTGAGAAAGAGGCATCTGGAAAGGAGAAAAGGTTTCTCACTTCAAGATTTCTACCATTCATCATTTCTTCCTCCATTGCTTCATGAATGAAGCTGGAATTTGAATGCCCCCATGAGGAATGGTGCCTCCTTTCTTCCTTACTGCTCTTGCACAGTGCAATGCAACTTTGTTGCTCTAACCCAGCGGCATACAGAAATGTAGATCTCTTCATACAATGTGCTGAAATGATAACAGATGGATTTTTAATTATACCTTGGTGGTATGTAGAAGCAAGAGATTATTTTGCAACTCTGTAGTCTTCCTCCATTACTGAAGGCTGCTCTTCCAAGGTTGTGCCAGCACTAGTACAAGACTCCACCCTTTCAATCTCCTTGAGATCATCTTCAATACCCTTCATAGTCTGGAAAAAGAGTAGGGAGATCTCCTCTTCTGTCATTATTCCAAGTGGTGGAGCCATGCTCTTGTTTTTTCTATATAATTCATCTTCTTTGTGAGGGTAGGAAGTGCATGGGTCTTCCTATCCTTCTTGAAACCTTCTGTAGGTCTCACTGCAACTTTCTTCTCCTTGAAACCCTCTGGGAGTTTCATCTTCTTCTTCTTTCTCTTTGGTCTATCTATCCTCTTTGAAGAGGCTCTTCATGGATCTAGAATATGATGAGGTAAATCTCATATTATTCAGCATTCTGATCTCTATTTCTTCTCTTCTCTTCTCTAATACCGCTGTAAAGTTCCCTTTTTCAGGAATATCAAAATTCTATTCCAGAGATTGACTGCAGGGGCATTTGCTGGATATGGCACCTTTGAAAAAAGGATGAGATCTAGAGGCTACCTAGCCATATGCAGACTCTATATATAGAGGTTTAAATATTCCTCCTTCAAGGAGTCAGCACTTTGGCTTGAAGCCACAGGCTGAACCAAATATCTTGCTCTGATACCACTATAATATCCCTTTTTCAAGAACAGCTACAGATTGGGAATAATCTGAGTTATTTCCAATGTGGAGCTACATAAATATGTTTGATACAGATTTAAAAACACTTAAATTTCAGTTAAATATGCAAAAACAACCTTATACATCGTTTTATGGGCAAAAAGGTGGGGAAAAGTGATGATTTTTGCCCTAAAATGAGTATATTTAGAGATATGCGTAAAAATAATGGAAATTGCTAGATTTTATTTCATAGTAGGTCATGAGGGACCTATGCTCCGATTTTCAGCTCAAAAAAATAATTCTAGCTAAGTTAAACAATTCCTCCTTCCCAAACTAGGCTAGAAAACCCTAATTTCCCATGGCTTAAATTATGCAGAAATTTACTGAAGCATGGATAGCATAATTTCTTAGGGTTTAAACTGAAATAATGCTATAAAATCATTATGGAAACTTATATTATGAATCAGATGGTTTACATTAGGAAAAACAAAGATTTACATAAAGAAAGGCCTCCAAATGAGGTGCCGCAACCATGCAATGAGACAGAAAAGTTGAATAATGTAATTTACAGGGGGCTGAAGCAGTGTTTCATTAAATTTTAGATATACAACAGATATGAATAGAAAATCATAGATCAGAATTGGATCTATATGCAAAAATAGCTTTTTAGTACATTCCCCTTGGGGATCTCAGTAGAAGATGAACATCAATGAATAGATCTGAGATCTACACCATAGATCTACAGTAATATTCAAATTTTTTTGAAGAATATGATACAAAACAGATAAGATATGGAAATATAACATGGATTGGTTGGCCAATCCATGGATCACCTCAGTGAAGGAAAGGAGTCCTTTCACCGGAGATCTCTCCTCCAAATTGCTAACAACTGTACACTACAAATTGACTACAAAGAGGACGCAGTTTCCTCAAGTGACTACACTGAAGAAGTGGAGCACACTTTGGCCTAATGCTAAGATAATAATATGAAGCTCAAATCAGCTGTTGCACTCTTGCCAATGGTTTAGATGACTTCCCCACAAAAAAGATACAATAGAACTCTTTAGATCTGAATAGATCTGATTCCACTTGTTGCAGCTCTCTAAAAAGTGAAGCCCTAATCAAGATTTACGTTGTCAAGGGAGGTGAAGCTTGGCCAAAATTCCAGATAGTGGATCAATGCAGCACAATCTCCTCCAAGAGACCCTCAAGGAAGAAGAGGAATTCCTAAACAAGAAATCCCTTTCTCCCTAGCTAAACAACCAAGAGAGTTTGAGTTGCTCAAGAAATCTCAAAATCAAATGATCATCAACAACCTTTTCCTTGAACCTTCTCCTTCCTTTTATAATATGAGGATGTGCAAAACCCTAAACCACCTTGAACCACTTAACCCCTTTCACATGAGGTCCTCCTTCTAGAACTGCGCTACCCCTTTAGGAGATACACTGAACCTAGACATCGTTGTAGATTTGGTCCTGCTGACCAGTCAATTAGCTGAAACCTGTTTCACACACAAGTGGATTTTATTACAAAGGCCCAGATTTATCCCTTTTCACATTGGGCATGTATTTATTCTTTGATTTAAGGGGTTTTTCATGTCCTCCTTTACATTTTATTCATCAATAAATGAAATTAAAACAGAATGAAATGTTCCTATTAGCTTGGGCTACTTAGGAACATTACATAAACCTCCAAAAACTCATGGATAAATTCTTTGAACATGGCCACTACGACCCTTGAAAAGATAATAGGTGCTTTCTTAAGACTGAAGGGCATGACCATGTACTGGAAGGAGCCCCATTTGGTGGCAAAGGTGGTCTTACTGCGATCCTTTGGTGCAATTCTGATTTGATGGTATCCCGAGAATCCATCTATGAAGGAATAGGCCTCTTGACCACCCACGCTATCCAAGATTTCATTAGAGAAGGGAGTAGGGAAGGGGTCATGAACGCAGGCCTCATTTAGTTTTTGGAGGTCTACACAGATACATATTTCTCCTTTTGTTTTTTTCTCCTGAACGACCATCGAGCTGATCCAATCTGACTATTCAACTGGTTCAATGATACCTGTGGTCAACATTTTGTCCAGCTCTTCTTTGACCTTTTTTTTATACTTAGGATTCAACTGGTAGGGCCACTGCTTGATGGGCCATGCCTCCAGCTTTAGAGTGATGTGAATAATGCCAAGGTCCCTCGTGATTCCCTTAAGCTCTGAAAATTTTGTAGGGAATAAGTCCTGGTACTCCGTTATTAGCTCGGAAACTTTGACCACAGTGCCTTCATCCCAATAGTCCCAAATTTTTTCCAGTTAAGGGTTTTCATCTGTCCCAATATTAACCTCGTGTAGTCGGAGAGGTTGCGTTACATCAATATTTAAGAGCGATGGTCCGATAATGGTACATTTCCCTTCAGATTCTGGAACAGAGATATTCCACGGGTTATCTTCCTCTTCATTAATCACCAAGCTCCGGCAGTTGACTATGTCTTGCATCTGGGCCTCCCATGTCAGAATGGTTGGTGGGGTGTGGGGGTGAGGCTTCTTAAAGACGAACGCATCAATGTCTTACACGGCTTCGTCAAGCATTTCTGTTCCCCCAATGAGTCCAAATGTTCTGAGGAAGTCCTCTTTTAATATCTCCCAATGGTGGGTCCACTGATGTAATTTGAAATCTAAGTACCAAGTAGTGGGGATAGGGCCCAAGGCATGTATAAACAGATGGATCCACTCGTCTGGGGTTCGTTCGGCCAACTTGGTTGTCCATATACGCAGATGCACATGGGGATCTCTGGGCCCCAGGAATATCTTCGTGCACATGTCAGCAGGGGGTGTGAATCGCAGCACCATCCTATCCCGACACGTCTCCCAGTCCAGAAATGCTTTCTTGTGGGTATCCCACCATTGGGCAGGTGTGCCGCGTAGCGCCAGATTGAGCACCCAAAGTCGTCAATCCTTGGGAACCCTAGATTCTAATGTTCTTATGAAGTCCTAGAAAGTACTAGACTCATCAAACTGGGGAAGGTCCCTTACCTCCGAAGTGATGCAGTAGAGAGTCCTTGCAATCTGAGGGCATCATAGGGTTGAAATCTCATGTAGCCAGGTCTACCAATTCTCAAGTTATTCATCTGGGTTAGAAAAGTACTCCCCATTTTTCTCCCAGTTGAATACTCCACATGTCGTAGGATCATCCTGGTCCTCATCCTATGTTGTCATCCTGTAGATGTGATTGAGCTCCTCGTCCTCATATGCTGGTTTAGTATACCGTGCGCCCTCAGAAAGATCCAGTGGTACTATTACACATGTCCCATTCATCTTAAACACCATGCTGCATTTTTTTAGATTAATGACACCTCCTACATCGATAGCCCAGTCTATCCCTAGGAGTGCAGGATAGGGGTCCGTATCTTCCACAATTTCTATGACCTCAAAGTCAGCCAGGACCTTTACTCCTGTGACATCAACCATAACCCTTGGCAACCATCCCAAAGGGATGATCTTCTGTTTATTTTCCATTCACAGCTGGATGGTGGACCAGTCTAATTTAGGTTCCCCCATTTGTTGCCAGGTTTTTTTTTTAAGACATTCGCATTAGATCCAAGATCATGAATAACCTGATCTATCTCATAGTCACCAATCTATGCAGTCAAGCACATCTCTCTCCCAGTGCTCCTTTTATAGTTGTGTAATTTGTGTACTTCCTTAACCTCAGTCATCATGCTGGGCTGAGCTGTGCAGTCCTGCAGTAATACTTTAAGACTTTCTCCCACCTGCGGGCTACGTAGGAGCTTCAAGCATGCCCTTAAAAAGGTTTCAACTTCTTCTTCTGGTAGCTGCGCAGGGGATCCTAGTGATTCCTACTTTCTGGGAGCTGGTTCCTTCTGAACAGTAAGCTCCTCTCTTGCTTTCTGGGTGACCATGCTATGCGTTATTCTCCTTAGCTCTTTCTTGAATCTCTGTATATTTCGTGTGGGAGTAGACTATTTGTCCTTCATCTTTGTTAGCAAAATCGGTCAGTCTTCGATTTCATGGTCCAACTGTCGGTAGTATTTACATGTCTGTCTAGTGGGATTTGAGCAGTCCTAGGCGAATTTCCCTACCTCTCCAAAGTTGTAGTAGATCAGTTGGCCCCGTCCTTGTCTAGCGCTTCCTCCCCGCCCCCCCTACCCCATGCAGGGGAGCTACCAAAGCTCGCGAGGGATCTCGGAGAGGCAGGATCGGATTGTACCCTATAGAGGTTCCCTGATCTACCAGTAAGTCATATGTGCAACAATTCTGCTCATCGTGTCCTATCGATCGGCAGAACTTGCACCATTGTTGCTTCGATTCACCTCTATTCATCCACGGACACTGGGTTGTATCATGCAGTCCCGCCACCTGGCAATCCTCGAACCAAAGGTCCGTGCTTACTCCCTTCCCTCGTTCCATCCGTAAGCTCTGTATTTCCATGTGCATGGCTCAGAGATGCTCCTGAATTTGTTGTACTCCTTCCCTTGTGTCATCCTTAGGCGCAGCTTCAAGTTTCATGGCGGCGTCCAAGGCTTTTTCTTCTGATTCAAAAGTCTGATGGCCCATGGGCGTACGCAAGTGAGGTAGGAGCATAGCGATAAACCATTATGTGTGCTGTCTATCGTCTTACTTGAACTCGCCTTCCCAGATTACTTTTTTTAACTACTGATCAGCCTCCTAGACTAACTCAAATGCTCCCTGCTTGAAGTCTTTTACTTCCGATACTAGTTGGGAATAGGATTTCGGTTTCCGGAATTGTTGTTTTAGGGCATCCTTAATATTTTGAAGTGTTGCGCTCCCATTTTGAGATATGTACCGCATATACCAGTCCAGTGCCCTTTCCTCAAAAGCCATGGATAACTGCACTCTTTTTATAGTATCACTTACCACCCCTTGCGCCGTCCATACCGAATCAGCCACGAACCATAATCGTTCTAGGTCCTCATCAACTGCTCCTTTAAAGGTAGGTAATTTTAAGTGTTCCTCCATGGGCTCCTCCGGTTTAATTTCCTGAGGCCCTAGCATTGGGGGGGCTGACGGATTTTTTGTAGGTCTCGATGGACTATGGGTAGGGTGATATTCCTCTCACCTGTTCTGATAATTCTCACCATTCCACGCTGTACCTTGGCTCATTCAGCCCTACGCTATATCTCTGATGCCGCTACCCAATCCCGTTTCTCAGATCTCTTTCGGTCTCGGCAATGGAACCATTTTTTGGCTTAAGGGGTCTTGACCCAGGTTCGGTGTGCAAGGTTTGCCAACAAACCCCTATACTACTGGCCCTTTCAACAGTGACCTGCTTTCACAGGTCACAGTCTCACCCGAAGTAGTATGGGTGGGTGCTGGAAACAGGTTTATGCACCCTGAGAAAGGAAGGGTAAGGAAAGAAGGGTTGCGCTCTGTCTAGAATACCTTGTCTCTGCGCAGGGTTAAATATGTATCCAATTGCATCCATGTGCACTAAATCTAAAATTATATGCTTTTCATAACTTCAAAACAACGTTACATAACCAGAACAAAACAAATCTAGATCCAATTCAATACATAAAATTTTGCAGCATGATATAACTAGAGCAGAACATATCTAATCTTTTAATATACAGACCTTCGCAGTGCAAAGACAGAAAATGCATAACACAGTAATTACCAACAATTCATTCAATAGTACTCACAGATTCAGATCTAATAATCCAGCATATTCATTCATTCATCAACCTTTCCTTACAATTCCATTCCCAACCTGCAAACACAGCAGTAGGGTCCGCACACAACTGGACTAGGATCTCAGTGCACACAGCTAGCAGGATTCCGTTCCCCAAAAACCCAAATATATCACTTACACAACAGATCGCATCAATATCTCATCAAATCCTACTTCTTACAATCCGAAATTCCTCTCTATTTATAACAATCTAGCTTTAACATTCCTATGGTCCGCAACCGATGGTTTTTGGACCCCTAGTTTACCCTTTAACCCATTACAATACGTTCGGAGCTTTGACCTGCCCCAAAACCCCTACGCTATAATAAATATAATAAAAAAAAACCAAAATGGACCAGTTTCGTAGCTTTTTAGGAGACCCCGTTCCAACAAGATGACAGAGAGGGTACAATGTAAAGGGAAATATCACCAAGCTAACCTATTTCACCATGGCTTGGTCAAAGTCATTGTTTTACATTAGATTTCACAGATCAACCTACCTTGGGAGGCATTCATGCAATCAACATATATTTTTCCTGCTACTAGTCAACTTAGCATTCAAAGTACTCCATTAGCACCAACAAGGCCACAAGAGTTTGGTTGTTCAAGTAAAGCATTAGTGACCAAAACCTATAACAGAGGTAAAAGGCTTTTGTTTGCTCTTGTCAATGTGGAAAGAGTTCATACTAGTATTATTAGAGATATCGGGACACTAGCATGATGCACCCTTGCATAAGGAAGAAGTCTGAGACAAATTTTGTGAATTTTGGGAAAATTTTGCAGTTTTTGGAATTTTCAGAAATTTTGAAAAATTACTGGCGCACAGAAGTGTAGTGAGCTCACACTGTGCTTCTTCTCAGAGCCTCCAAATGAGGTCAAATTTACATTGATGAATAGATATGTTACTAGTACATCATGGATATTGAGGAGACTCCTAGAAGACGACCACGACCTGGTAGACAGTGCCTAGGACATCTTGAACGATAGAGGATTATAGAATACATTTCAGACTCAGTATTAGCTTCAGACTCTTTCTACCTTATCAAATTATGTAAAACTTCATCACATGGGTGGGACCAAATGACCTTCGGATTGTAGCAAACTGTAAAGACTGTGTAAAGACGAGAAATGAATCTTCAACACATATATACTCAAGACAACTGAGAGACAGCTTTCATCGTAGAGGGCCAGGTTCTCAACAACATATAGATACTTTAGACAAAAGATATTTGGAGCATATAAAATAGTAGGGGAGTACTAACTATCAATGAAATGGTGCTCGGAAAACCAAATTCAACATGATATGGGCTTAAGAGCTAAGAATCCATACATATCCATTGATCTAGCAAGAGTAACATTTCACAATACTTAATACAGAGGAAATATGAATGATATGAAAAGCGAAACGACTTATCGTGTATGAGCCATATTTAAAGCAACAAGTACCAGTAAAACATAAGTATCAGACAGTGATAAATTCATACTCTAGCTGGCATGTTCCTCGCATTCCAAGACACGATAAAAGGAAATCGATAACAATGGAGATAACAATGACACAATATCACAAAGAAAGAATTACAAACTATACAGCATCAAGACTGGAATCCTCATACATAATCAGAACTTCTCTCCGTTGAAACCCCATGGGCTCTGTGTATTTGCATTTGTGATTCACAACAAGTATACATAAACTTATACACTGCAATTTTCTTCCGGAAGTCTGGAACCCGTTTTTCTCATTGGATTTACCTTATATAGGCTTCTTTCCATCTCGACGAGAAGATATTTTTCAGAAAAATATCTTCTTCGCATAAACAAAATTTGTTAAATGTCATTTTCAAAATAGCAAAATTCATGATGAGGAATTAGGCCTCCCATCATGTATGATCAGGCCCTCGGCCGTTTTTAAAAACAGAAAATTAAACAACTGTTTGGTGAAAAAGTAAAATGCAAGAGTGGGGAAAACAACCCACTCGAAACTTAAAATAAATTAACTGAGTAAAAGTAAAATAGGCCATTAAGGCCGAATCATGAGTTGACAAAGAATCACAGGTGCGGCTGAGTAGAGGCAGTTGCTGATTCAGGCAGGGGCACGCTTGCGGATGAACTGGCATGCTGGCTCAGAAACTGTGTGCACCTCTGCTGACTGTCCGCAGCTGGCTCGGGCATTGCTGAGAGTCCCTCCACCTCAACAAAGGCCTCAGTGAGGGCATAGAAACCTGCCCCAGTGGGAAGCTTGTGTTTAATCAAGTGGAGGAGGTTGAACTCTTTTCGCAGGGATGAACACCGGTTGATTTTGAGCCGAGCTTTGCCTCGTTCGAAGGTCAGCTTCGGTCTCTTTCTTTCAGCATGCCGTATACTCAGAGGAGCACGGCAGGGGCGGTCGGGTCCCAGCAGGAAGGGAGTCCAGCTGTAATGATCTCGCCCCATACCTCGTCGAATTGTCCAACGCTGGCGACCACTTGTTGGAGAGCTCTCGAAGCTGCGACTCGGGCCATCTCTTTGTTGATAATTTTACGACACTCAATAGCCTTAGTGAATCGGCTAGGAATACCATGCTTCTCCATGTCGTCTGATCCTAGCTTGTTGAGGAACGAAATGTACTCTTTGGCATGTTGGGCCCTGTTAGACAGATCAAGGTCTGCCTCCTGCAGTTTCCTACTGAGGTATGGTACAACAGACTTATGCTCCCCCATCATCCCTAGGAAGTCCCATTGCTCAATCACAGCTGAGATTATATCGGACCAGATTATGCTCCTAGCCTCAAGAAGAGTGAGATTTCCTTTTGCACGGCTCTTCATGTCGGCAATAGTTTTCTGTTGATCTGTCGTCATCTTCTTTTCCTGCTCTATCTATTTCTGCAACCCTTCGACTATTCTGGTGTTTTCGACCAGAGAGTTTTCCAGGTTCGTGATCGTTTGCCTCGTTGTAGACGCTTGCTTTTCCAATATCTCAATCTCAAATTTTGTCATGGATACCTGTCGGCCAACGAGCTGTCCCGACCCGACACCAGCTTGGCCGGTGTACTCAGGTGAGTCCCATCTAGCTTGTAGCTCCGTTGCTTTATCCCGTAACACGTTGATTGTTTAGTTGCGGCTGTCTTTTGCTTCCCTCCATTTCTTTTGATAGCTTACGGGACTTTCTACTTTTCTTGCTCCACCTATACTGGGCCAAACATCTCACATGGTGAGCCGTCAGAGACGGTCTGATTTTTCGTCATAACTTCCTTCGCAACCGTTCAATGAGAGCCGCTCGTGGGTATTTTTTCCCTTGGTGATCTTTGCTCTTGATCGTATCCCCGGAGGACACGCACCTGATTTGATCCTGCGCGGCAGCCTAACTTGTTCGGCCGTCGTGGTAGCCTCAACCTGCTCATGATTCTACATCTAATTTCTTCAGCGCGAGGGTGACCTGCATCAATTTATCTTTCATCATGTCGCATACCGTCTGGAACAGGTCGCACATGTCGTTGGCTGGTACCTTCTTCATGTCGATGGCAAACTCAAGCACCCGATAGCTAGCGACATCAGAATTAGGATCCAGGATGGCTTCTACCATAGACATTACCAAGCTTTCGGTGTCTGCGTTGATGGAGGCGGAGAGTCTGGTATGATACTTCTCAACATATCCCCCCAGATCAGCTTTGTACTTGTCGCGGATCACTTTATTCGTCTGATCCCTTTCAAATACCCTGGGCGAAGTGTGCTCTATGATAGCCTGCGTGACCTCTGTGAAATCAGAAGAAGTGGTACTGTCTCTCAGCACCATTATCCCTGCCTTGCTTTTATCCAACTTCCCGAACACCGTGAAGGGTTCCAGCAGTTGCTCCGCTCCTATGACTTCTGCCTCGCTGGAGGATGTTCTTTGTCTTTTGGGAGGGGGCGCTGCCCCTGAGGTACCTGCTTCTTCTCCTCCTTCTCCGTCTGTACCTCTATTGACATTTTCTTCCTCCCCTGTAGCAGATGAATCCGTCTCCATCTGCGAAAACAAGGGCCAAGTTTCGAGATTAACCCTCCATTCCATAAATGGCCTCGGCTCATGCATGTAGGGTGCAGAACTGTTCCTTTTTCTTTTGTTCGAGATAATTTCTCGAGGGTCATAAGCCCAGATTTTTCCCAGCCTTAAGTCCAGACCTTGCAGCATTTTCTCAACAATCGGAAGGGCATGTCTCGAGTTTACCACGAAGGGGCCAATTTCGATGGGAAGCCTTAGGACGTATCCCTTCTTGGCGGGAACAAAATGGAGCTGGTCGGCCTTGAGGGCCTACCAGATGTATTCGAGTGCATAAACTCGTCTGACAGGAAACACTGGCAGCCGGTAGGGGGAAACTTCGGCTCCATAGACCCGAATTTCGGTGTAGTCCTCGAATAGAAACCAATCTCCAGTACTCTGGGATTTTCCGGCTTGCAGCCATCTCTTCATTTCTGGGAAGACCCTAGGGGAAGGCGAGTCATGAATAATGGTATAGGCAATAGACATGAAACTATTGACAAAACTAGAGTAACCCTCCCCTTTAGGCAATTGACGCACAGATAAATTCCAGTCGAAGACTGGCCTGGGCTGGGAATTCTCACGGTAAACTTTGTCTAACCCCAAACCCTCAAACTTATCTGCGTGCTGGAACAAGAAGAGATAAAAAACCATTGAACAAAAACGGAACTGACGGGTTTGTGGAAGCTCCTGGAATTGGATTTGAATGGCTGAGGAGAGGAAACCAGGGATATCTAAAACTACCCCTTTTTGGGACATGAGTCATAAGAAATGAACGCACACTGTGGAAATGTCTTCCGGACTCCCTACCCCCAAAAGGCCAGCGATCAGAGAGAGAATGGGCTGAACCTCTTCAACGAACAGAATTAATGGGAACGGCTCAAAGGCGGGAAGAGAAGTAGCTTGGTCGATAGTTATAGAGGAAATGAAGGCTTGCCGGGCCTCCCGCGGCTGTTTGATGAACTGGGCTGCCAAGGCTGCGTCCTTAAAACTGACATATGGGGCACTGGTAGGGAAGCGGAGAGCTTGTTTGATAACATCGGGGTAAAGGGAAAAAACCATGTTCCCCCGCGGAGAAGTGAAAGTGCCTCGATGCTCATCAAAAACCTCTCTGAGCCAGGTGATGAAATCAACCATGGAATGAACTTGGGGGACAATTTGGTGGTATAGGCCAGATACAACTACCCGATAACGGTCTGTGTTCTTAAGATGGCGACTGAAAAGCAAGGGTTTAATTCTTCGGAGGTCGAATGGGTATTTCAGGTCGCAAATACCAGCTTGCAAGTCAAAGAGAGGATCGAACCCAGGGGGATTCCTAGATTCACGGACCTGGGGGGTCTCTGGTTCATTCTTCTTTGGCGTTACCCTTCCCATGGCTGACATTCAAGAATTTGAAAAGGAGAAAGGAAAACAGAAGGAGAATGAATAATGGAATACCTGAACGGGAGGAAAACCTACTCGGGAAAGCGACGCAGGGAACTCTGACAATGATTGGGTAGACCAGGCACTCTTTCCTAGTTGGTATATGCCGTGGACGAGAACCTGCGACCTTTTACTGGAGTGAAATACGGAGGGAATGTTATCTCTAGGATCAATTTGAGGTGTGTACCATGGGTAAAACTAATGAAGGCAGTGTCCTAAGGACACCGACAAGGAGGTACGCGCTATGGATTTTGGGTGTGTCCGTGTGGGTGCCTGTGCCGGGTTTATCACTGTATAACTTACCACCGACCTAAAAGACTTTACCTTACCTTTACCGATACGATATAACTCCCCCGAAACATATGAGCTCTTATTTTATGCGCATTAAAAACATATCAAGCCTCATCGGGAGGGTCCACCTCCTGATCCGCCACGTCACCGCACCACGTGGCATGCCCCGCCACCTCCTTCTAACTTTGAGTCCCCACCACGCCACACAGCCACAGCTACTCCCTCGCGTAGGGCATGGATCTCCTCCTTCTCACGCCACCCTCAATTTCCTCTAGCGCCTCATTGCAGCAAAGAATCCTCTTTAGTACATAGGTTTTACATTTAGTGCAGCGTTCCATTGCCTTTTATATCTCTCGTTAGTCTTTTGGCTTTACACTCCAACCTTTTGTGTTAATTCCCCATCGGCTTTAACGCACGTGGCTTTCATTACCTTGTCTCCTTTCGACCCACTTTTGAAATATTTCACCCTTTGATATAAAGTTTAATACATGGCTTATCAACCTTTTAATACACCCATGACTAATGTTAAAGATTGAACAACATTGGCTCCACCTGGGGACGGGACGTTTGTCCCCGAACGTGTCGAGAACCACGCAGACCGTCTGTTTATCTTGTGTGAATGCCACTTCTCCAACACTTGTGACTTCTCTCTGGACAAATCATCGTGACTCATGCATTATTCAATTCAAAAAAAAAACGAAAACAGCAACTAATGTACAATATAATACAATCAGGCTTTTTCAGCCTGCTTCAGAACTGAAAATACGGTTTGAGGAACTTCCCATTTACAGGGGCGTCAAGCAGATCTCCCTGCAAATTCTCTAGCTTAAAAGTATTGTTGCCACCTTCCTCTGCAATTTTGAAAGGGCCGAACCAGAGAGGATCAAACTTACCATGCTTGCCTTTATCAGCCCTTCGAACATCCCACCTGAGCACTAGATCCTCCACCTGCAGACTTCTGTCTTTAGCACGTTGATCGAATAGCTCTTTCATCTTCTCCTGGTACTCTACTAGCTTTTGGTTTACCTGATTGCGAGTTTCTTCGAGCTCTACCAGTTGATTAATTCTCCTGATAACATCATCAAGTTCCTCCTGGCTCTCCTGCATAAATCGAGCCACTGGCAAGGCCAGCTATATAGGGAAGACAGTTGCTCATCCATATACCAACTCGTATGGAGATTTCCCAGTTGCTCTTTTGCTGGTAATTCTGTTTGCCCACAGAGCGAACTTCAGCTGAGAATCCCAATTCTTCTGGTTCTCGTTGATAGTCTTCTTTAGTGCTCGGACCAGAGTTTTGTTTGAGGACTCTGCGAGGCCATTTCCTTGGGGGTAGTAAGCTGTAGAGTGACCCAACGAAATATTATATTGCTGGCAGAAATTCACAAATTTTGTAGATTTGAAAGCTTGCACATTGTCAGTGATTATTCTAGCGGGGCAGCCAAACCTGGATATAATATTCTCTTCCATAAATTTCATTATAACTGTGTCTGTAGCATTTCTTGCAGGTATGGCTTCTACCCACTTCGTGAAATAATCCGTGGCAGTCAGGATCCATCTATGCTGGCCACTTGAGGGTGGGTGAATTTCGCCTATAAAATCAATTCCCCACTGTTTGAAGGGTTCGTCCACATGGACAGGAATCAAAGGCAGAGCTGCGAGTTTCTGCTTTTCTGCAAATTTCTAGCATTTATCACATGCCCTGACCCAATTGAAGACATCTCCAAACAATTTTGGCCAGTAGAAACCATCCTTCAGGATCTTGTGAGCAGTAGCCCTCCAAATGTAATGGCCCCCACATATACCTTCGTGGAACTCTGCTATAATACTTCCCACCTCTTCCTCGGTTAGACATAAGAGCAGGATGCCTGAGGGATCTCTCCAGTACAGTCGGCCGTTTGCAACCATATACTTCTATGACTTCAACCTCAGTGCCCTGTATTGAGCCTTCTCACAGCTAGGTGGACAGCTTAGTGTTAGGAGGTACTCCACTATTTCCTTGTACCACTGGCTGGTGAGGTATTTCATCTGTATCTTCTGGGAGGCTATCTCCACTCCCTGTGGTTTTTCATTTTCCTCAGAATCTTCATTGGCTGTCATAGACAGATTGATACCCAAGGCCTGGAAATTTGACTCAGATAGGATCTTGGCTAGACCTTGCCCCTTGATTAATTTGGTAGGACGAATATCTAATTCATATTCCTGTATCTTGGCTATCCATTTTCCTCTTTTTCCCTCACTGTCCCCTTGGATGAGAATGTCTTTAACAGCTGTTGTAGGAACAAATGCAGTGATGTGGGACTGTAAAACATACATTCGGAAAGCCTTGAGGGATTTCACCAGAGCATAGGCTTGCTTCTCCAATATGTTATATTTGAGCTCGGCATCACGCAGAACTTGGCTGAAGAATGCAATTGGCTGCTCATAGCCTTCCTCGTTTTTCTGCAACAGAACTCCAGCCACTGTGTGGGGTGACGCAAAAGAAAAAATCATAAAAGGTTTGGAATAATTGGGCCCGGCCAATACATGGGCTTCAGCAAATGCGTTTTTGATTCTAGTAAAGGCCTCTCTTGATTCTGATGACCACTTCACTTCATTGTTCTTTTTTAACATGTCGGTGATGTGCCTAACTATCTCAGCATAGTTAGGGATGAACCTCCTCAGAAAGTTTATTCGGCCTAAAAATACTTGAATTTCCTTTTTGTTTCTGGGCAGGGAAATGCCATTTATAACTTCAACTCTTTTAGGGTCTATCTTCACTCCATCTTTGGTTACAATGTGCCCCAAGAGCTTGCCCTCTTCTAGTGCAAACAGGGACTTCTGTGGGTTAAGGGAGAGACCATACTTTCTACACTTCTCAAAG
Organism: Pinus albicaulis; assembly: GCA_034641835.2. NCBI lineage: Eukaryota > Viridiplantae > Streptophyta > Pinopsida > Pinales > Pinaceae > Pinus > Pinus albicaulis. Next base: position 1,569,425,981 of record CM076581.1, read on the forward strand.
GTTCTGCACAGGTGTTCTATGTGTTCTACATCATTCTTTGAGAATACAGTAATGTCTTCCAGATATACCACAACAAACTGGTCCTGCTCTCCAATAAAAGCAATATCCATGGCCCTCTGAAAAGTGGCCCCTGCGTTGATCAGCCCAAAAGGCATTCTGGCATACATGAACGTTCCCCATGGAGTGGTGAAGGCCGTCTTCTTTTGATCTTCTGGTAATACTGCCACCTGATTGTAGCCCGAGAACCCATCCATCATGGACATCCGGGAAGCTCCAACCACTTTCTGCGAGATATGGTCCATTTTAGGTAGCGGGTAATTATCCTTTAGGGATGCCCTGTTCAGGTTCCTGAAATCAACACATAACCTTATTTCTCCATTCTTCTTTCGCACCGGGACTAAATTGGCCACCCACTCAGAATATCTCAATGGCACTATAATTTTAGCCTTCAGCAGTTTCTTTATTTATTGCTCAATAGAAGGCAACAATAGGGGGTTAATCTGTCCGAGTTTTTGCTTATGTGGTTTTGCATCTCCCTTCAGTGGAATCTTGTGCTGCATAATGCTGACATCAAAAGTTTTTAGGTCTTGATATGACCAGGCAAACACATCTCTGTAGGCCTGGAATAACTTTTGATACAGTTGTTTGTATTCCTCTGGGACCTTCTTGGACAACTTCACAATTTTTGGATCCTCTTTAGTGCCCAGATTGAGGTCTTCGACCTGGTTTTCTGCCACCACTTTATTTGGCTGTAGAGGAACATCATTTTTGTTAAACAGCCTCTCTAAAGGCACTAGCCCTCGGGGAATGACATTCCCTTTCAACTGCAGAAATTTGTGGCCGGCTATTCTCTCTTCCAGCTTATCTTCTGGAATGTCTCCAGTCTCTTCCTCACAACTGTCAATCTCCATGTTGGAAAACTCCCCAACAGTTTCTAGGAATCTCTTCACCTGCTCCTCATCTTCAAACACTTGTTAGTGCTTGATGTTATCTGGGATTGAAGGTCGGTACCTTACTTCGATTTCATATCTCAGAAGAGGGTTCTGAGGTGGGCGGAAGGTACTAGCAGCCACTACCAGGGAATCTGCCATCCTGTTCTATTCTCGGGGCATGAATTGAATGTTGAATGCCAAGAAGGAGTTCTCTACAAGATCCCAAACTTCATTTCTATAGGCCTTTAGCCTAGGATGTTTGGCTTGGCACTGATTTCTCACTTGTCTGACTACCAATTCAAAATCTCCCAACACCTTTAGATTTTGTATGTTCATACTCCTTGCTGTCTGCAGCCCCAATATGAGTGCTTCATACTCAGCCACGTTGTTTGTGGCCTCATATTCCAGCTTGAAGGACAAGGGGACCCATTGACCCATAGGTGAAATTAGCAATACTCCAGCTCCATTTCCTTACCTGGAATTTGCCCCATCAAAATGGAGTGTCCAGATTTCAGATCCATAGTCCTGCACTGATGATTCAGCCTTCATCTGGCAGAATGAGGGCTCATGGGCATATTCTTGATCTTCTTCCAACATCAAACATGAGAAATCCCCCTCTCTGCTGTAGACTGGGGAATTAACTGAATCACCTGCCTTGGTGACTGTTTTGAAAAATCTGGTTTCTCGATACAATCTCCTCTCTTGGCCACCAAAGACAGGGATAGTGGCATAGGTTAGGTCCAGCTTAATTGATCCTCCGATTTTGGTTCCCCAAGACCTTGACAGTAGCATACTGAAGCGGGCTGGGATGTCAGCCACTACAATATCCATCACCACACTTTTGGCAGGGATCTGAGCCAGATTAACTACCAGATCTTTAATCATGCCCAAACATTTCACTCTTTTGGAGTCAAATGAATAGAGGTATTTATATGGGCGAGTGATTTGGAGTCCCAATTTCTCCATGACAGATAGGGGCATGAGGTTGTGAGATGCTCCTGAGTCTAACATACAATTATGCAACAATAGATCATGGATCACTAAAGACACATAAAAGGGAGGTGTGGAGGGATCTAACTCTTCAACGTGTGGACCGAACACTACCATAGGTCTTTCCTCTTGCAGGTTAAGACTATCTGGAATGTGTGATGCATTAGGAGGAGAGATGAAGGGAGTGACCTGTGACTGATAAGCAGGTTATTTCAATAACTCAGACAGAGGAACTGGTATTTTTACTTTTTCAAGCTCTTTTTGTAAACAGAAGACAAATGAAGGCTTATCTACTGACACTTCTTTTTCTTTTGACTCTTTACTTTGCGGGGGAGGCTTAACTTATTTTACGGTGGGCTTATCATTAGGGGATACAACTACTTGTGAAGACGAAGGAATTTGATTATCAGATTGCAGAGATTGGTTAAGGGGCCTCTTACCTTTTTCTGGGGGTTTTTGAGTATTGACCTCCTTCTGTGCAGGTGCTGACTTTTGGGGTGTGTCCTCCTCTTCATCTTGAGTGCGGGCTCTCTTTCTGGATGACCTGAGGTCATATTTTCTATTGAACTAGGCTTGCATGAAGTCAACGAACTGTTTACAGTAATCATCAATCTCGGGCTCTTCAGTATCCTCGTTGTTCTTCATTTTTGAGTGGGCTTGTAGTTCCCCCTCCTCACTTTCCTGTACATGACATTCAATGTCATCACTGTCTGAGAAGACAAGGCATGCCTCCTCTTGTTCATAGGCGGGATCTTCAGAAAAAGCCTCTACTTGCCCCTCCAAGTATAGAGGATGCGGTACCTATTCTTGTTGCTCCTTTTGTCCCCTCTGCAGTATCTGCAAGGGTGGTTTCTTGTATTGAGGGTTGAATCCCCTGTTTGGAGCATTCTGGAAATTCTTTGGGGGTGAATTCTTGGCCTCCATCTCAAGCTTGACCAACTTACTTGAGATATTCTTGATATTCTTGTCATTGGCCGAATCTCTGTCTTGGCCTGAGGTGGATACTTCCTCTTTTCCCCTCCTTCTGACATCGTGTTCTGGTTTCCCTTTAGATTTTCCAGTCGAGACAAAGTTTGCTTCTATCTCCAACGCATCTGTCTGTGCATCATCCAGAGTGGCTCGCTTTCTCTCTCTCAATGAGAAACCAAATTCAGAATCAAATGCTGCCACAAAAACGACCTTGGCAGTGGTCTGATGAGGCTTCATCTCGGCGGGGAGACTCAGGTACAATTTGTTAAATCTTCTGATAAACTCTGATACCCCTTCATTGTGCTTCTTTTTCAGAGTGTTGAACTTGGTAAGGACATTACCGTGATCTTTCTTTTCCCCCCACTTTTTGATGAAAGCGTCCTCCATTGCCTCCCAAGTGTTTATGGAACGAGCTCCAAGTGTTTTGAACCGTTTTCTGGCTTCCCCATCTAAGGATTGCACGAACAGCCTTAGAAATACGTCCAAATGCTCCACATTAAAATTCTCTGCGAAAGAGCAGAAAATTTCGACATGTTTCTGGGCTTCAATGTCATTCTCACCACTAAATCTGGGCAGAATCTTTAAATAATCCTGCGGCATGTCATTTAGTACTGCAGGTAGCTCCAAAGGAGCGTATCTGTTTTGTAGGAAGCCAGGGACATTTGCCATTGGGGGAGGTGGAGGTAGTACAAGAGTCTGAGCTGTAAGAGGAGGAGGAGAAGGTGGAAGTGAAGTATGGATAATGATGGGGATATAGTGAACAACGGCTTGAGGGGTTGACGAGAATGTAGGGCTGTGAACAGCAGCTATTTCAGTAGCTTCCTTAATCTCCTCACTTTCAGGGGTAGGGTGGAAAGAGTAATGCGGAGTATAGCTAGACTTAGCTTCATCTTTGATATGGGCGCATCCCCGAGGTGGGCTCTCTCAATAGTAACCAGTATCTCTTATGATAGGGTTAGGGCCTTGTATTTGGGCGATTTGAGAGGAAGAGGATGGAAGATATGGAAATTTTTCTAGGGAGAATTCAGGAATCTTGGTATGAACTGATTGCCTTTCCCTCTAGCCTCTTCTATGTAGGATTATTTCTAGGTCAGACACAGAGGGTGTCCTTGACTGAGATGTATCTGACCTTAGGTGTGTCTTACGGGGAGCTAGGACTGCAAACAGGTTTAACTGTAAAATGATTGTGGAGTCGCCAAGGTGAGGGATGCACAACTCTCAACTCTTCGTGCTCACCTAACTGAAGAGTGAATGGATTTTGTCGAAGGCCGAGGGGATCTTAAAATTCTTCAACCTACGTCCCGACAACGGCGCCAAAAAAGATGTTGTAACTCCTAGAGACAGCCTAGAGTTGCCATAGACCGATGCCTAGGACATCTTATATAGCAGAGTCAAGACCATGTAATAAGGATAATCTCGGCTAGAACCAGGCTCTCATACTATTTCTTTCACGAGATGGGAAAATTAGATTTAAATGGTACCACACATTCGAAGCTCAACGCGAAGGAACAATATCGAATGGACAAGATGTTAAGCTCCAATATAAATGCATAAGACAATTCCAAGACAGATCGCTATAAAAAGAGGGCTGGATTCTCAATACTTCACAGAAAAAAGATGATTGAAGGACGTCTACATGAATACGTAGAATAAAGAGAATATTACTGCGTATAAAGACAATATTCGAGAAACATATGCTAACATGTGATGGGCTTAAACACTTAAGAATCCACACGATAACGGCATTTGTAAATAACACCTCATAGCGACCAATATAGTAGAAAAACGGATGAATAGAAAAATGGAACGACATATTACACCGAGCCATATTTAAAGTGCAAGAAACCTATGATATAAGTATTAGCAAGGATAAATTTATAACGAAGCAATAGGCTACTCGCATTCCGGCATGTAACACTAGATATATGGATGTGAGCGAAATGAATGACTACCTACTACACCAAAGAGAGTATTACGCCTTATGTAAAGAAACCAAAAGCAGAATCCTTATCAAAGACAAACTCCTTTTCATTGAGACCCTACGGGCTCTTTGCATTCATATTAGAATCTTCACAAAATTTGCATACGGGAAGCTCTTACACGGTCAATTCTTCGAAATTTTGGAACCCTGTCTTTCTCATTTGGTTTACCTTATATAGGCTTCCTTCCTCTCGGTGAGAAGATATTTTGGGAACATCTTCTTCGCATGAACAAAATTTTTTAAATGTCACTTTCATAACAACAAAATTCATGATGGGGAATCGAAGCCTCCCCATCATGTGTAAAACGAGGCCCTCAGCGCTTTTTAAAAACGAAATTTAAACAACGAGTTTGGTGAAAAAAGTAAAATGCAAGAGTGGGGAAAACAACCCACTCAAAAAACTTAAAAAAGAAACTAGCGAGTGAAAGTAAAATAGGCCGTTAAGGCCGGATCACGAGTTGATAGAAAAAATCACGGGCGAGGCTAAGTGGATGCGATGGCGATTCGGCGCGGAGGCACGTTTGCGGACAAGCGGCATCGCGACTCATCAGTTGTGTGCATCTCTGCTCGACTCTCACGGTGGCTCGATGCTCAGCGAGAACCCCTCTACCTCGATAAAGGCTTCGGGTGAGAAGCTTGGAAACCTGCCCCGATGAGGAAGCTTGTGCTTAATTAAGTGAAGGAGGTTAAACTCTTTTCGGAGGGTCGAAACAATCGTGTCAACTTTGAGTTGAGTTGCTTTTTCCCATCCGAATGTCGATTTCGGTCTCTTTGTTTGCAAGCGTCTTGTGTATTGAGTTGGAGGCAAGAGCACGGCGAGGGCGGTCGGGTCCCGATGGGAAGGGAGTCCGCGTCTGTCATGATTTCATCCCGCTGCCTCGTCGAGCGTGCGGGCGCGCCGACCACTGTTGAAGGGCTCTTGAAGCTACTACTCGGGCCATTTCTTTGTTGATAATCTTGCGACACTCGATGGCCTCGTGAACTCGTCTATGGATACCATGCTTATCAATGTCATTTGATCCCGACTCGTTAAGGAACGAAATGTACTCTCTGGCGTGTTGGGCCCCTGTTAGACGGATCGAGGTCGCACTCTGCTGACTTCCTATTGAGATAGGGAACAACGGACTTATACTCCCCCTATCATACTCAAAAACTCCCATTTCTCGATTCACTGTCGAGGTTATATCGACGCGATTATGCTTCTAGCCTTGAGCAAGGTGAGATTCCCCTTTGCTCGGCTTCTCATGTCGGAAATGGTTTTTCTGCCGATGCTGCCGTGGTCTTCTTCTCTTGCTCTATTTCCTTCGTAGCCCCTCGACCGTTACGAGTGTTTTCGGCGGGGAGTTCTCCAAGTGCACGATCCTTTGCACTGGCCGTAGACACTTGCTTTTCCGAGTATCTCGATCTCGGATTTTGCTATGGACGGGATTGTGCGCTAGCAATGAGCTAGCTCCACTTGACGCCTCGGTTGGTCGACAGCTGTGCGAGTCCCCATCTTTATAGCTCGCTCGTTGCCTTGTCACCGTAACACGTTAATTTTTTTCGGCCATCTTTTCTTTCTCCTCCTCTCTTTTGATAGCTACAGCGGACGGCTTTGCTTTCTCCTTCTCCACTATACCAATTCGGCCATTTGGACATGGTGAGCGTCGGTATACGAGCCCTATCTTTTGCTAATGCAACCTCCTTCTACGGTGATCAATGAGAGTCTTGCTGTGCATTGTTCCCCCATCATCACTGGTTCTTGATACGGTCTGGAGAACTTGCGGTGGTGTGCTTTGGCACGACGACTAACTGATCGGCTACCAGAGCTCTCCCTGTTGGTCATGTTTCTATTCAAAATTCTTTAGTGCGAGGGTGATACGCATTAATTTATCTTTCATCATGTTGCATACGCGTTTGGAACAGGGTCACACATGTCATTGGGTACTGGTATCTTCTTCATGTCAATGGAAAATTCGAGCACTCGATAGGCGGGAACATCGAATTTGGATCCGAGAGTCTCTACGCATAGACAATACTAGGCTTTCGGTGTCGCGTTGATGGAGGCGGAGAGCTCAGTATGATACGCTTTTCGACATATCCCCCCTAGTTACCGCTTTGTACTTGTCGCGGACTGCTCTATTCACAGGCCCCGTTTTGCACCTTCTGGTGAAGTATGCTCGATGATAGCTGCGTGACCTGCGCGAAATCGAGAGGAAGTGGCGTTGTCTCTTGCTGCTGTGATCCCGATCTTGCCTTTATCAAATTTGCCGAACTTCGTGAAGGGTTCCCGGTAATTTCTCTGCCCTATAACTTCGCCTCACTTGGTGGCCGTCCTTTGTCTTTTGGGAGGAGGCGCTGCTCCCTGAAGTACACCGCATCTTCTCCACTCGATGCCTGCAGTGACATCCTCCTCCTCTCCCTGTAGCGGATGAATCGGTCTCCATACCGCAAAAACAAGGGCAAGTTTCGAGATTAGCCCTCCATTCCAAAAAACGGCCTCGGCTCATGCATGTAGGGTGTAGACCCTGTTCCTTTTCCTTTTGTTCAAGATAAATTCTCGAGGGTCATAGGCCCAACTTTTTTCCCAACCTTAAGTCCGGACCTTGCGGCATTTTCTCAACAATCGGGAGGGCAAGTCTTGAGTTTACCACGAAGGGCCGATTTCGATGGGAAGCCTTAGGGATGTATCCCTTCTTGGCGGGAACAAAATGGGGGCTGAGTCGAGCCCTGAGGAGCACGCGCGGATGTATTAGAGTGCATAAACTCGTCGCGACCCGAGAAGCTCTTTGGTAGCACTGTAGGGGGGCAACTTCGGCTCCATAGACACAGATTTTTGGTGTAGTCCTCGAACGAGAAACCAATCTCCCGATGCACTACGGAACTTCCGGTTTGCGGCCCGGCTTTTCATCTACGGAAAGACCCTAGGGGAAGGCGAGTCATGAATAATGGTGTGAGGCAATAGACATGAAGCTATTCACAAAGTCGAGTAACCACTCCCCCTTAGGGTAATTGACGCATAGATAAATTCCATGGCGTTACCTTTCCCTTTCCCATTCTTCTTACAGTGGCGTTACCTTTCCCATGGTGACATTCGAGAATTCGAAAAAGTGAAAGGAAAACAAAGGGGAGAATGGATAATGGAATACCGAATGGAAGGTGAATCTGCTCGGGAAAGCGATGCGGGGAACTACGACAATGATTAGGGTAGACCAAACGACTACTTGGTATATGCCGTAGGGCGGAACTCGCGACCTTCTACTAGAGTGAAATACGGAGGGAATTTTATCTCGGACCCAGGTAATTCGAGATAAAAAAGACAAACGGATAAAACGAATGAAGGCAAGTGTCGTAAGGCCAGCGACGATGAGGCACGCGGTGCATAAGGATTGGGTATGTCGAGTACGGTGGGCACCTCGTGTCGAGTTTAAGGTGTCGGTACGGGTCTCGGTACCGACGACCTAATAGACTTTTACGTTACCTTTTTACCGTATGCCTTTGTATAACTCCTGAAACATATGAGCTCTTATACCGATTAAATACAATAACCTACCCACCGTGAGGGCCCACTTTCGTTCACGACCCACGTCACCATGCCACACGACATGCTCCCGGTTACCTCCTTTTAACCTTGAGTCCCCACCATGCTACGTGTCACAATTCACGTGGGGGTATGGATCCCTTCCTTCCACGCTGCTACGCCCTCGGAATTTCCCCACGTGCGTCTTCACGTGGCTGCACTTTCCTCTAGTACGTCGGTCTTGCGTTTAGTGCTTTGCGTTCCATTTCTTTTTATATCTTCCTTCTTGCTTTATGGCTTTACACTCCATCCTTTGCGTTATTTCCCCATTGGCTTTAATACATGTGAATTTCATTGCTTTGTCCCCCTTTAGACCCACTTTTGAAATATTTCACCCTTTTAATACAAAGTTTAATGCATGACTTGTCAACATTTTAATACACCCATGACTAATGTTAAATATTGAACAACGTGGAGTCATGGCACGCTATACACATGGTGAAATAATATGTATAATCGAGAAAATGAAACTTGACTTACATAATCAAATCCTTCTACCAAGATACCTCTCATACACATGGAGTTGTGCATGGATCTTTCTCCACTTCCCAAAGAAGGAAGGGATGGCTGAAATAACCCCTTCATGGTTTTATATTGTTGCCCCCAACTCCACATACTTCATGAATATTTGAAAATGCGTATGCAATTCTTCTTTCAAGCCTTCCCAATCAAAGCTTCTCATGACGATGTTGTAGGTCCTCATGGAGTACATATGGCTAGAAACGAACTCTTTGTAAGCCCTTTGTAGGATCTCTTTCTAGCAGAGCTTGGAATCTCTAGACAAGAAGACTCTACCATGATGATAGATGACCTCTTCTTGGACTAAATAGCCCTCTTTATACGAAATTGGTCATCAAGTATCATACATGTATGCATATCTTTGGAATAATCCACTAGTAGTTGGGATCTCCAATACGGATCTACATCCCTCGATAGTGACAACAGTGATGATGCCTCGGCGGTTATGTCTTTGTCATGTTGTTGCCTTTTTCCCTTGACATATCCTATGCCAAAGGTGTGTTTTGGAAGGCTGATCCTTCCAATTCTCTCCTCCCAAAGTGCAAATCCCGGATATGAGAGTGGGTGGTCATGATAGAGAACAAGATCTCCCTTATTCTCAGAGCTCACCCAAGCCTCCCGACACTGTTGGTTTCTCTCCTAATGCTCCAATCCTTCTTGGATTTATGATTGGAGCATCAAGATGTGATACACCTTTCACCAACTGCGGAATCGGGTGGTCTTCAGGTGGTTTTCCACAAGACAGTGATGCCTCATGGTTCATCCTCACATGCTTGTCAAATGGGAAAAACATCTCCTTACTCACCAACGTGTAAGTTCACCTATGATTTACGTGTGGAAGTTCCATGATAATGTGATGTCACTCTTAAATATGCAAGAGTGCTCTCGATAGGAACATTTTCTCCCTTCTCTTCTTCATCCACTAGTGGATCATCTCTTGCTATGACAACATTATGAACCTTCCTTTGTTTGACATGCTTATTGTCTACTAGCATAGACACTTAGTTGCTCATCTCCTTCATGTACGGGATCCTTAGGGCCTTCTTGAAAAAGATACAAGAGCCCTCCTAGTAGAAACAATGGCTTCCTCTCCATCTCTTAATAGAAATAGATCTCCTCCTACTTGTCACGGTCTTTGGAGGGACCCTTCGATTCTTCTCCTTTCTTCTCCTCTTCAATGGAATATGCTTCACCAATAAGAGATCTTGTTTCTGTATCTCTTCTTGGGGAAAGGACACTCATGTCATCTTCTTGAGAAGAATATTCTTCTTTGAGTGGGGCCTTTTTCCCTTGTCAAATCATGTAGTTCTTCAACCCTTTCAACGGTGTTATGAAATGGAGTTATCTCCATGGATTTTCCCATCTCATGCAAATGTTACGATCCTCTGAGAGCTTAGTTTTTTCACCCCCAAAAAATTCCATATGGCATAGAATCAAATCATTTCACTAATCTCCTAGTGAACTTTGCATAAGTGGAGATGTTCACATTTTTCAATGAAGAATACTCAAATAACCACCAGTGCATATGCTTTACCTTGGGGGTTGCGGTACTGCTACTCTTATGGATTATTCTTCATAGACTTGATGTAGTTGTAAATATGTGTCAAGCTGCCCTACCCCAACATTGGGACCGAGCTCTTAGGTGATCCATCAAAAACAGGTAGAGAATATCTACCAAAAGTGGGCTGAATGCACCCTCTCCTCTTCTATAGTTGCGGGATCTCCTTTCTTCTTTAAGCCGAGCAGAAATTTGGGAAACTAAGATTCTCTTTGAATATATTTGACTGAGATTCATACTCTTGGTGATATTCACCAAGAGTTTCCTCCTACGGTTCTCCTTCTCCTCCTCTTTCTTTTAACGGAAAGTAGGCATGTTATAGCGTTTACGAGATCATATGGTGTGGCTGAATGCTCACACACGGCATAAGAAGTATTGGGGCTTACTTCATGAGAAAAAATAATTGAGGGATTTTCATGTCTTCCCCTTCTCATTCCCCTGATTTATTCCTTCATTTCATGCATGGCTTGAGAGAGAGTGTCAAAAAAATGCCTCTCTTTGATTCCTCCCGGATAAAGGGCTTTCATCCTCCTTCTCTTTGTCTTCTCTGTAATATTTCTTCAATATTATTCTTTGATGCCTCTTTTCTCCATCATTAAGAGGATTATCTTCCTTAGAAATCATATTGACCCTTCAATGAAGCACGAAAGTAGTGACAAGAAAGATGCTTTGATACCATCGTAATATCCCACGAATAGAATCACCACAAGCATGCTAAAATAACGCACTTATAAAGAATTAAATGGACTGAAATGAGTTTGCACTCTTGGATCCATTATATCAGCTCATCTAAGATCTAAATCCAAAAGGAGAGCAAAAGCAAATCAAACTAGGTGGGTTAAACATATATCCCACAAACTAGTCTAGCTAAAAACACCCAAGAGAGGAGGCTGTGACTATATGCGAAATGAGAGCACTTCGAAATAATCGCGGGTTCCTTTAAGTTTAAGCGAGTAGATAAATATATAGACTTTCTAATCAGATGTACATCAGTAAATCAGATCTATATTACGGTTCATACAATGTACAATAGATAAAAAAAATATTTACATGAAGAAACCCTCAAGAATTGAGTCTTTGCAACAACATATTGAGCATCATAAAGATTGACAACGTTATTTTATTGATGCTAAAGCTGAGTGTATATTACACTTCAGATATAGAGCAGATATGTATACAAAAATATAGATCCAATACATATACGTATACTATATGGGCTCCTTAATACATTCCCCTTGGGGATGCGAGAAAATCATGAACAACAATGAGTAGATTTGAGATCTAAGTTGCGATCTTTATGACAATATTCCGAAATTACGTAGTAAATAGAACCATATGCAAATCATATCTGAAGGGAACATGGATTGGATGGCCAATCCATGGATCACTAGAGTGCAAAGAAATCTCCTTAACACCGAGAGATCACTCCTCAAAAACGTTGCTCAAACACCTCGCAACTTCCCTCTTGTAGATAACGCAGATTATGGGAGATAAAATGCTGCTTTCGTTAGCTTTATTACTGAGTAGGCCTAATGCCCTAATATAAAAATGCAACTCTAATGATCCAATACACTCTTCGAGGGTGGATAAAAGACTCACTCACTAAGAAGAGGCACTAGATTGGCTTAGATACGAGTGGATCTAGCCTCCACTATTGCGGCTTACAAAGACAAACAAATCCTAAACATGATCTTGTTTTAGTTGGAAGAAGAAGCTTGGCCCAAAGCACTGATAGTGGACAAGATAGAACAAGTCTCCCTCCAAAAGCTCCTTAATGGAAGAGATGGGATTCCGAGCAGGGAACACCCAAGTGCTAAACAACACTATTCTCAACTAAACATCCGAGAGAATAAGGAATGCCTAAACAGACAACACCTTTAGAAATATCAAACAATCAACCCCTCCTTGGTGTCCTCCTCTTCCTTTTATAATATGGAAATATTTTCAAACCCTAAGCCACCTTGATGATTTAGCTTCATTCACATGAGTGCCCCCCAACATGAGCTACGCTGTGCCTTTGGGGAGATACATTGCATGTGAGACAACATGCAGTGGATTTGGTCTGTTGACCAGGTCAATTGATCTAGCCTCTTTCACACACAAGTGTGTTTTATAAAATGGCCCATATTTAGCCTTGTTTACATTGGGCATTGATTTATTTTGATGTTTTTAGGAGTTTTACATGTCCTCCTTCACATTTTATTCATCAACATGAAAATAAAAAATGAGACGAAGCAAAATTGAATATTCCCATTAGCTTGGGCTAATTGGGAATATTGCATCAAACTTTGGACATAATTACATTTGACAACTTTGGGATAAAATTATTACATATAATGACATAAAAATTACATTTGGAAAAAATAAAATAAAATTACATATTTGACTTTTCTATCAAAATATTGAGTTTTTGATATAAAAGTCATTAAACTAAAAAAATACAACTTTAAAAGTATAATATTTACATCATGATGATTTGGAAATCAAATTTCTTAATTAGTCCCTCTCATATATGTGCTGACCTCACTTGAATGAAGGAATGACCTTGAGAAGTGAAAAACCCTAATGACCTAATGTGATCGCTTTTTGACACGACTTCGAATGAGATTTTGACTTAAAATACTTTCAAGTGAAAAAGAATTTCCATAAGTGTTATTATGCTCAAGGGGACATGGTATGAGTCAACAATATTAATCTTAGAGGGATAGTGGAGTTTATTGACAAAAAAAACCACCAGCAGGAACAATTTTAAGTCATGACCTAATGGAATGATGAAAAATTAATTCAGTATGAGACACCTAATATACACATTCAAATGTGTTTTGATCCTCTGATGGAGGTATGAAAAGGATGACACTAACAAGAACAACAATACATAACATTAAAATATACAATTATTTTAGGGTCAAGCCAAGGGTAAAACCCAAAGAAAAATCGTTTATTAAGGAAAAATCTTTAAGAAATTTTACAGCCAATAATGAAATAGTATTAAATGCACCCATTCACCTCAATTATGGTGCCAAATACTAATCTAAATATGTTCTAAAAGATTACAGCACATGTGGTACTATATGACTCTGCTATATAGATCATTGAATTGTTGCAAGTATGCCTTGAAAAATTGTGTAGTTTTTTTCCTCAAACTACATTCCAACTCTACAAAGAATCCCAATGAAATCTATGTTTAGATCCAACAAGATGATGAGCTTAGTGATAAGAGTCGCCTTCTACTAAGTGGGCCACGCACGCTATTTTTGGCGCAAAGACTATTTTTTAGACTATGTCTATTTTTAGACATGTCGATCATATTCTATGAGTTGCGGGATGCTATTTGTGGATGGTTGGTCAAGTTGGAAAAATAGGTGGACTTCTATTTTTAGACATATTGGTGCGAGTCTATTTTTTAGGCGCCGGTCTAAAAATAGATATGTTGGATATTATTAGCTATTAATAATATTTGGAATCTAAACAACAAATTATTCTCTTGGAGCACTTTAGTTCGGTGCACGAGATGTGGCACAACGGTCGACGGAAGGAATTACACTATTGCTAAGGTTTACCATAGCTATTGCATGGAGGACTCGGTTAGAACTCAAGTGGCGAGTTATGACACGAGTTGGAAGAAGTAGTTATGGAGTTTTGTTCGGGTTTAACTCGGTTAGACTCGGTTGAGCTAGTTGTACCAAGTCTACTGAATGATACACTAGTGAGAGTGGAGTGAATTAATTAGTTAATTAATTCACAAATAATAACTCATTAATCAACTAAAGAATACATCGAGTTAACTACGAGTGCATGACGATTTCGGTGGAGACCAATGGAGAGATAGGTGAAAGGGCAAGATAGACTATCGGTTGTGACTATAGTGATGCATTGATTGCATCTAACACTCAATGGAGATGCCAATGAGGATTTTTTTAGCAAGGCTAGAGAAATTTGAACTCATTCAAAGCCATTCTTCAACGGGGATTGTGCGAGTAGAGCGAGGCTAGTAGGTGGCAAGGATCGGTGCATGGATTTGCAAGATCGACTTTCGATTAATGTGTACCGATTGTGTTGTGCTGAGAACTTGACATGATCAGATTTGTATGAGGATTGTTACATGATCTCTATGGCATATATTATATACATATATTTGGGGTTTTAAACTTTAGGCTTTCTGTTAAACAAGCTTGTGTTAATGTGTGTGAATTTTTATTGTTTCATGTGTGCATTGCAATCTTGATTTAATTTCACGCAAATGATCAATGGTGGAATAGATTTCATGTATTTTGCATGAAGTTAAAATATTGTGAGATCGGGAGAATCTTGGACATATAAAACATAAGTTATATATTTTCTACATGGTATCAAAGCGGTGTTTATCATTGGAGGAGATTGCAATTATTGAAAGCGGTTGAGTTTTGTGTTGGTGGAATTCAAATTTGCTGAGTGTTTTCTTGGTGTCGAAGTTGAGCATTCATCGAAATGTATTTCAACAAATTTCAATTGGATTATTCCCTCGATGGGATCTCGAATTACATAGCATGGAAGGACGGGATGGAGGTGGTCTTTGGATGATAATGGGTAGAAGGAGTTCATCGATAGCGATGTTCCTAAGCCGAGGTTCTAGCGATGCGGCCGCACTTGACGCATGGCAAAAGAAGGTAGCAAAGTGTCGAAGGATTACATTGGAAGGTGTGAAGGACCACATTGTGTCTATACTTCATAGAAAAGAAACTCCATTCTTAATGTGGAAGGCTTTGACGGACTTGTTCCAAAGCGAGTGACAAAAAGAAGTTGGCGCTTAAAGACAAGCTCGAGAAAAAATAAAAATGGAGAAAGGCGATAGTATACCAAAATACCTCACGAAGTTTGTCCATTGCAAGGATGAGTTGGGAAGTGTGGGGGTTCTTGTTGATGAAGAATACTTGGTGAGCTTGGCCCTCCTTGGGCTTCCAAAGATTTGGCATAGCTACGAAGACTCTCTCGATGGACGGGAGAAAGCGCTAGGATGGGAGAGACTTTGGTTAGATCTTGTGCGGGAGGAGATAAGGTGGGGTACCGAGGGATGGATCTTCATCGAAGAATGAAGATGAAGAAAATTGTGCTTTGGCCACAAAATATCAGAAATGAAAATGGAATAAATCTTCCAAATCTGAAGCTAAAGGCAAGAAGCGGGATTTGTCCAAGGGTGAATTGTTTTCCTTTGTGACCGACATGAGAATTTCGCCATTAATTTCCCACAAAAGAAGAAGAATAAGAACACTTTCGTTGGTTCTATAGAAGGAGAGGCCTTAGCCTCGCAGGCTTTGAGACTTGACTTTTCTTTGATCACATGCTTGATTTCAAGTGTTATGGGGATTAGTTTGGTTTCTTGACGATGGTCGTCTTTTCCATATGATCGGAGACAAAGGTTTGTTTAGTGATGCGGAGGAAAAGGATCTTGGAGTGCAAATTGAGATGGGCGATGATGGTAGATACGGTCTGGGCTGGTATCGGGACCATTTCCTTTTGAGAGAGAGTCTGGTAAACCTTTCATCTTGAAGGATGTCATGCATGTTCCGGGATTGAAGAAGAATCGATCTCTGTAGCGATCTTTGGAAGACAAAGGGTTATGATGTTGTTTTTAGCGAGGAAAAGCTTTCCTACGCCATAAAACAACTTATCAAACTAGGAGGATAGCGATTCGAATTAAGAATATTTATCAATTGTAGGTATATGGCTAGGCTACAATGGCAGGGCAAAGCAGAAGGAGTGGTGAGTGAGATGAGGGTGAATTGTGGCTCAAGAGATTTGGCCATCTTCACCATGGCGCTTTGAAAATTTTGTAGTAGATTTCTATCGGGCTTCCCAAAGGTACACTTGCACATTCGGATCGAGTGTACAAGGGATGTACTTTGAGGAAAATTTATGAAGACCATTTTTCATGAGAAGGATAGTTGTGCTTCGATGATCCTTGAGAGAATTCACACGGACGTGTGTGGACCTTTCTCGGTTGCTTATATAGCAAAGCATAGGTATTATGTGATATTTTTTTTATGACTTTTCTCGTAAGTGCTAGATCTTCTTTATGCGAAGAAGAGCAAGACATACTCAAATTTTTGTGAGTTCAAGGCGGCTGGTTGAGAAAGAGTCGGGAAAGCAAGTGAAAGCTCTCCCGGAGCGATAATGGTGGTGAATACATCTCTGGCGAATTCAAAGAATTTGCAGTAGAAAGAAGGAATTAGAAGAGAACTCATGGCACCTCACTAACCCATAGCAAAATGGGGTCGCGGAGAGGAGAAAAACGAACAATCATGGGTGTTGCACGGGCGATGTTGCATGATTATGGCCTTCCCATACACTTGTGGGTCGAGGCATGCAACACTGCCGGGTTTATGTGCAAAACCATTGTCCTTATAGAGTACTTGGCATGAGTACACACCGAAGAGGCGTTTTTCTAGTAAGGCTTTGATATTTCTCATTTGAAGGTTTTTGGGTCACTGTTTACATTCATGTGATGAAGGATGCCGAGGGAATAAGTTTGGAGTCATTTGCTGAGAGGTTGGGATATTTGTGAGGGTACACAGAAAATCACCCCGCACAATTATCGTGTGTATTTTCCGGATAGTCGGATGAGCGTCGGTGCGATGGGATATCAAATTTCATGAGAGAGAAAAGCCATGAAGTTGTCGCTTGAGAGGAGCTACACTTGCATGTAGAGGAGGAGCTACTTGTTCCTAAAGATGAGCCTCAAGATGTGGATCAACCACAAGAGGAGGTTCATGGAGTGGAAGAAACCACTCATGAAAGCGCCAAACATCGGAGAGCGAAGCACACTACGGAAGGTGCAGCGTGAATCTTGATGCGGTGCGAATGTAGGAGTTCCTACATCACGGCGCGGAGATAGAGACAGGTCACCTAACCAATTTCTTTCGGGATACATGGCTGCGATGAGCAAGTGTATCATGACGGAGCCATCCTCTTTCGAGGAAGCTATGGAGGATCCCGCATGGGTAGATGCCATGGTGGAAGAGTATGATTCGATTTTCGAAATAGTGCATGGGAGATTTTTCCCTAAGGTCGGAAGGGAAATCGGTGGTAGGTTCGAGATGGATCTACAAAGTGAAGCAAGCTACTTGATGGGAGCATTAAGAAGTATAAGGCAAGATTTGTTGCTTAGGGCTTCTCACGGATCGAGGGGATCGATTATGAAGAAACCTTTGCACTGTCGCAAGGTATTCTTCCATACGGACCACCCTTGCTCTCTAAACGCGGATGGGTTGGTACATTCATCGGATGGATGTGAAGACGTCGTGTTCCTCAATAGAATCATTGAGGAGGAGGTGTACATTGAGTAGCACGAAGGGATTCGAAATATTCGGCGAGCGAGTCGCATGTGCGAGGCTCAAAGAGCGATGTATGGGCTGAAACAAGCACCTCGTGCTTGGTACACTAGAGATAGACGGTTATTTCACCGGACTTAGTTTCGCCAAGAGTGAGGCGGATCCAAACCCTATACCGGATTGTGGTGGAGGGTAAGCTTTCTGATCATTGTACTTTATGTAGATGATTTAGTACTAACGGGTGATGGACTGCTGATACACTCATGCAAGGCGAGATCTTGCAAAGGAGTTTGAGATGAAGGACTTGGGCCTCCTTCATTATTTCCTAGGATTGGAAATTTGGCGAGTGGAAAAGGTGAACTATTTGTGTCTCAAGGCAAGTACGCCTGGAGATACTAGAGAAGTTTCACGTGCAAGGATGCTAAGCTGTATCGACACTCCTCTTCCGGTGGTTGGAGGGAAGGAGGATGCTACATCGGCGGAGGTAGTGGATGCCTTGTTTATTGACGAGTTGGTTGGTTCGCTCATGTATTTAGTCAATACATGACCGGACATATGCTATGTTGTGAACCGGCCTTCACAAGCGATGGTTAAGCCTACCAAGCTCTTTTGGAAAGCGAGAAAGCATGTCCGAGGTATCTCGGGGGCACATCTAGAGTATGGATTTTGGTATATACGGTTGGATGAGATGAAGTGCATGGCTTCATGGATGCGGATTGGGCGGGAAGCCCAGACGGACGAAAGAGAAATTTGGTATTGGATCTACAACGGTTTCTTGGTACGAGCGGGAAACAAAGATACGTAGCACTCGAGTTCAACGGGAGGTACGAGTACATGGCAGCAAGTTTGGCTACATGCAAGGCTATATGGATGAGGAAGATCATGGTCGGGTTTGTTCGGTTCTCATTTAGATCTCTCTGTGTGATATATTGTGATAATTAGAGTTGCATTAAACTCTTGGTTAATCTAGTATTTCATGATAGATCTAAAAATATTGACATCCGGTACCATCATATCGAGAGATTGTATACGGTGGAAGATCATGTTGCTTTCTTGCATTCCTATGGAAGATTAGGATACGAGATATTACGATGAAGGCACTCACCCGGGGAGAAAATTCGAATACCATAGAGACGAGGATCGAGGTGGCGGATAATCCCTATCATGTTGAGAGGGAGTGTTGAGATTCAACAAGATGATGAGCTTAGTGAAAAGAGTCACCTTCACTAAGTGGGCACGTCAAAGCTATTTTTGGCGCAAAGTCTATTTTTAGACATGTCGATCATATGCTATGAGTTACAAGATGCTATTTGTGGATGGTTGGTCAAGTTGGAAAAAATAGATGGACTTCTATTTTTAGACATATTGGGCAAAGTCTACTTTTAGACTTCCGGTCTAAAAATAGATATGTCGAATATTATTAACTCTTAATAATATTTGGACTCTAAACAACAACTTATTCTCTTGGAGCACTTGATTCGGTGCACGGATGTGGCACAACGGTGACAAAAGGAATTACACTATTCCTAAGGGTTTACGAGCTATTGCATCGAGGACTCAATTAGAACTCGAAGTGGCGAGTTATGACATAGTTGGAAGAAGTAGTTATGGAGTTGTGTTTAGTTTAACTCGGTTAGACTCGGTTGAGCTAGTTGTATCTAGTCTAGCTGAATGATACACTAGTGAGAGTGGAGTGAATTAATTAGTTAATTAATTCACAAATAATAACTCTTTAATCAGTCGAAGAATACATCGATTTAACTACGGTGCATGGCGAGTTTCGGTGGACACCGAGTGAGAGATAGGTGAAAGGGCAAGATAGACTAATAGTTGTGACTATAGTGATGCATTGATTGAATATAACACTCGGTGGAGATGCCAATGAGGATTTCATGAGCAAGGCTGAGAAATTTGAACTCATTCGAGCCATTCTTCAACGGGGATTGTGCGATAGAGGCGAGGCTAGCAGGGTGGCAAAGATCGGTGCATGGATTTGCAAGATTGGACTGATAAGTGTGTAGCGATTGTATTGTCTTGAGAGCTTGACATGATCAGATTTGTATGAGGATTGTTACATGATCTCTATGACATATATTATATACTGAGATATTTGGGGTTTTCAGCTTTAGGCTTTCTCGTTAAACTAAGCTTTGTGTTAATGTGTGTGAATTTTTTATTGTTTCATGTGTGCATTGCAATCTTGATTTAATTTCTGCAAATGATCAATGGTGGAATAGATTACGTATTTTGCATGAAGTTAAAATAGTGTGAGATCGGGAGAATCTTGGACATATAACACATAAGTTATATAATTTCTACAATCTACAAAAAACACTCCTCGATTTTTGTGTAGATATGATTGTATAATATAAAAAGTACATTACAACATCCATAGGTATAGTACAACCTCTTCCCTTTTTCCTTGGTTTTTTATGTAGCACCCTTTCTTGGTTCTTGTTCCTTATTTCACCTTGGATTTCACACCCAATATGTATCTCTCTCCTATTGTACATATTTCAATCCTCTTCCTCTCTTTCGCTCATACACTCATTAAATTCTTCGTAATATCCCAAAAAGGGAAATAGCGACAATATTAAACAATCTTGCGGGAGAAATAACACGGTTCAGCCAAGTAAGAGAAAGAGGCCTATATAGAGACCCTTATTTATCATTTATAACAACAAATGAGATGTATAATGAAGCCCATAAGATGATCAAGAGGAAATAGAAGTCTCCAATGAAGAAGTATCCTCGAAAAGAGGTGTAACAACCAGACATATGAACCAAAAACGACCTTGAAAACATTATTTTTATTAGGCTTTGCAATAGTTTTTTGATTAAAATTTAGATATAGAGAAAAATAATGCATGAAAATTATGATCTATGATAGATCCATACACTATAAAGGCTCTCCTTCAAATACCCCTTGGGGGTTTTAGCAATACATGAAGCACATGGAGTAGATTTGAGATCTAAAAGTTGTAAATCTGCAGAAATCTTCAAAATTACGAATATTCGGATCTGATCTGATGTATCCAATAATATGATCCTCTTCGGTGGATCTCAAAGGTGCGAGCAGATCCCAACATATGATAAACACTCCTCCAAAATGTAATGCCAAAAGTCCACGCAACAACACCTACGAGAAAAACACAGATCTGGAAGTGAAAGCGCATTGTAGGGTTTAAGATAAGTTTTTCCTGATGCCAAGATATGGATCTTATGCTCCAATGATACAATACTCTCTTGCCAATGGAATATAAGACTTTCCCCTGAAAAGAGGCATTAGAATAGTCTAGATCTGAGTAGATCTAGCCTCCACTTGCTACTGACTTACAAAGACAACCAACCCTCAATAGGATTTGCATTGTAGTTGGAAGAAGAAGCTTGGCCTTTAGCCTGATAATGGACAAGAAATTCAAGACTCTTCCAAGAGGCCTCTCAAGAAAGAGATGGGATTCCTAAATATGAGATCGTTGTGCTAAACAACACTATTCTCTGCTAAACAACAAGGAGAATGAGATATGTCTAAACAGGACAATATACTCTACGAAAAAATGTAATCACATCAAAAACATTCTCATGTTACCATCCTCTTACTTTTATAAGTTGAGAGCTTGCAAACCCTAAACCACCTTCATTGAAATGGCTCCTTTCACTGAACCACCTCCCTCTAAAGCTGTGTTGTGCGTCATTGATGTACACTCCCCCAAAGACGACGGTGTTGATTTGGTCATGGTTGACCCAATCAAAAGTTTCAACCCCTTTCACACCTAAGGGTGCTCATTTACATAACCCATATTTAGCTTTGTTCACATGTGGCATTGATTTATTTATTTTTTTTAGGAGTTTTATGATCCTCTAAAATTTATTCATGAAAGCAGAGAAAAGAAAAACAAATTTGAATATTCCCATTAGCTTAGGACTAATTGGTAATATTACGGTCCTCCCCCTCCAAAATGTTGCTTGCCCTCAAGAAAGCGATAAGGTGAGTCTTGCAACTCATCTCCTCCCCCCTTTGGTGACAAAAAAATGAATTAAGCTTCCTCCATAAGCCAAGTGTTCACCAACCCATTTCTCCATGACTTTCTCCTCCAAAATTCTCATGAGATGCAAATAGCCCATCCCATAAGGAGACAATGGATCACAAGAAACAAACATGGTTTTCCCAATGTTCTCCCTAAAATATGTATCATAAGGTACATGGATAATATCCATCCCATATGGCACATATATACCTCCCCCTCCTTCCTCCATACATCCCCATAAAAAAGTACAAGTACACCATTAATGTAGGGAATCAAAACAATGTACATACAAACATAAATTTGTGCATATGGAGGTGGGTCATAGTCCCACATGTGGAACTAGTGCGGTGCATCTCTTGCACGCATCGGATCTAGATGTGGTAAGTGGTTTCCACCACTTACTTGCTGCCCATACCATCTCACCATAGCTGTAAGTGTGATATATATTTAGTGCCTTAGGGAAGCACCCATCATGTTTTAAAATCTCCCTTTTACCTCCAAGGGAGTGGCCACATTCGAAAAATTTTTGTGGCCCAAATATTGGCCATGAATCTTACAAGATACAATACTCCTCCTTATAGTTATGTCCTGCATAAACATGGTGAAAGAATGCATAAAAATCAGAATACAAAACATGTGTAACAAGAGCATGTTCTTCACAGACAATCCTCCTCATATCAATGGATTTTCGCATGGATCTATCCCCTTCCTCAAGAAGAGAAAAGGAGGGCTGATTTAACTCTCCCATAGAGTTATGTTGCTTCTCCATCTCCACAAGGTACATGCATCTTTGAAAATGCTGATATAGTTCTCCTTCAAAAGCCCTCCCAATAATAGCTCCTTAAGATGATTTTGTTGAGCTTCATGGAATATGTTTGGCTGAAACATAACTCTTCATAGGCACTTTGTAGTAACTTCTCCTTAAGCTTGGAGGCTATAGAGAAGAAGATCCTAACATGATCATAGATGAATCCATCTTGGATTGAATAACCCTCATCATGTAGCTAGTCATCAAGAATCATGCATGTGTGAAGATCCTTGGAATATTCCACAGCGGTTGGGATTTCCAATATGGATCTAATTTGTCCAACAATGACGGCGTTGATAATGTGTCAAGCTGAAATTTTTTTCCATGCTTACTGCTCTTCTCCTTAACATTTCTTTATGTGCCCTTTGTTTGGTCAATTTAGTGTGTCCTAAATTGTTGCATTTAATTTGTCAATCAGGGAATCGTAGTGATGAAGTGCGGCGCACTATATGTGCAAAGATAACCTCTTTCTTAACTTTTTGTCGTTTTGGTCTTTCTAAGGTGAAATGGAAATTCTAAAATGAAAAAAAAAGAAGTTTGGTTATATTTGTTCAAGGAAGTGATATCCCCTATAATGATTTACCAATCTTGAAAATTTTAAAAGCAAATTGAAATTACAATGACAAGACTTGAAAGAAAGTAAAAAGTGTCTGTCTTTGAAATGAAAAGATCTTGCTAATCTAATGAATCAAAACAGGAAACTAGTGAACATGAAAACTAAACTATTCTTGCTGCCAAATGAACACAAAAGAAACTACGCTTATGGAAATTCAAAATTGCAATGAAATAAATCTAAATCAGATTACATCAATTCATTTTACGACCCTTCATCATTAGACCGGCTATGACTTGCGGAAGTAATCATAAACAACTTGTGTAATCGATATTTAATTCGTAGAAAGTAAACTAATACTAAACCATACACACATGATTCAATCCCTCGCCATCGGTCCCATTTGTGGCTTTCGAGGCTGTTGAAGATGTCATACATGATTTAATATATCTAACTGCGAGAAAAAGAAACTAATACTAAACTACACATTTCATAATGCGACCCCTCACCATCGGTCCAGTGTGGCTTTCGGAGAATGGCGAAGACGCTATGAAGCGACTTAATATATCTAAATTTGCGGAAAAAAGAAACTAATACTAAACTACACATTTCATCATGCGGTCCCTCACCATCGGTCCAAGCTGTGGCTTTCGGAGAGCAGCGAAGACGCTATAGGCTTGACTTAATATATCTAAATTTAACTAATGAATCGAGATAAGTAAAGCTGAAGTGTACAAAGCAAGAGCCGAAGTTAAAAAAAAGCTATGAAAAGCAAACTAGCGACGAGAATAATGTTAGTTTCATATCATTAGCCAAAATACTATGAAAAAATGCAGTTTTGCGTCTACCTAAAACACACTGAAAAGCACCGATCGGTGATTGACAATCATAAAAACATGAAAGACAAGAATGCAATGGAAATTATAGAAATGTATAAACGAAATGAAACAACTACAAAATATGAACATGTAATGGATTATGATACAATGACTTTTTAAAGAAATGGAATGAGAAATATATACATTAATACACGAACCTCGGGTGAGCGGGGGCCCCCTACACGGCTTTGGTAACGATCCTCAAACACGAATTAAGTTGAAAACGAGTCTTTTCACATTAAAAAAGCGAGTTCATTACGAGCTGGTAGTATTACGGCTCAAGGCGGCGTAATCACTACAAAGCAAACATAACGAGTACGCACATCAACTATCAACTAACAACTCAACAACTAAACAACTAAAACTAACTCTACGTGCGTATGCAAACGCTCTATATAAAACAATAAACGCTATGCTTGTTTTCACTGAAGTTTATGATAGCGAGATAGCACGTAGACCACTAAGGCCACGGATATAGGAGTATGGCCATGTTGGAAAACGAATCCATGGAAAGTGGATGCTTGAATTCAACTCAGGAACTACTGCACAGTATCGATTTAACCTCACGTCAAGCTTAGAAACGGCCGTATGGATGTTTATATGCCACGAAACGAGTCCGGCCGACATAAAACTCCATAGTTGACTTCCACGTGGATGGCTTTGACCGCGACTTCCTTTGACGAATTTACTTGAACCAATAGGACACGAACCATGTCCTCGTCATTCCTAACCTTTGCCCATGTGGCTCGTTTCCTTTGTAGACACACGTAGCATAGATTTCCACAAAATAGGCTACGGGAAAGTTGCGACAGTATAGCGGAAAGTGGCAAGTTTCCGCGATTTGTATGAACAAAATCTAGATCAAATAGAAAACACAAAAACATAATTAAAAACCATGTTAGATACCCTTTTGCACATGATATTGACAATTTGGGAGGTTTAGGTGAGTGAAAAAAGGTATGGAAAAGTGTATGGAAAAGATGCAAATTCGGGACTCAACATACCCCCAACTTGTGAAGGTGTTGCATGTCCTCATGCAACCAAAATTTTGATATTCTTTGTTCAATTCATGTGCCTTGATACTTGCACCGACACATCTAACCCCCTTCTCTTCTTCTTTGGTACTTGCCATCATTACGGGTTTCTTCATTAAGCACTCGAATTTGATATTCACAAGTGCTACTGCTCAATTTTGGCATTTCCTTTTTAATTTCTTATTCTTCTTTTGCAAATACCCAAATGTAACATAGTATTATCATGGATGATCTTGTCCGATTTGCCTTGCTCTTTTCGGTGTTTCGTTTTCATTTTTTGATATGCCGATTTAAAAAGCTCAAGCTCAAAAAATTTCTGTTTTAATAGTGAACTAAATCATCCTGCAATGTATGAAAGTTGAATGGAAGAGGTACTTGGACACATGTGCTGCCTTCTCCAAGGATTCTATATAGTCATATACCTCTCTGTTGTTTGGGATCTACTTCAGGTGTCTTTTTCATTGAAAGTATGTCCCCAAAGTGCTTTGCAAGGAGAATTATGTTCGAGAATGTCGAGTGAGGAGGGCTTACATCAATATTTTGCTGAGAATAAGATGGAGTATGCTCATTGTACGATTGGGAGTGAAAGGAGTCGGGTTCACTAGCGGCTGAAATGGACTATGGTCGGTTGGAGGCTGACTCGGATGTCTCCTCACCCAAATCAATGAAATGAGGACCTTTAATTTGTGTTTTTCTCAATTTTCCCCTAAGCCTGCTTGCTTCTCCTCACATCTTTGTGGTACACTACCCCTTTTTGTTCTTGTTTTCCCATTTTACGCCTTCTTGGATAGAGATAGTTGTTTTTGAAGAAAAACTAATCTTTCGGATAGTATTTGGTGATCTTCTTCTTCGAGGAAGAAGAGTTTTATGGACAGACCTCAATAATTTCTTTCCCTTTTGGTATTATTGGCTTCTTAGTTTTGATTTCCTTCTTCTTCCTTTTTTACCAATCTTTCTTCCCCTATCGAGTTTTTCTTCATAGTAGTAGTAGAAGTATTTTGGATTTCATCTCTTGTTCTTTTCCTTCTACTTCTTTTTGCTTTGTGCTAGGCTACGGAAATTTCTGTGTAGGAGCAACTTGGGTTTCAACATTCATTTTCTTTCTTCTACTCCTTCTAATTGGACTACCTTCGGGAATTTCACGAGGTTCTTCAAAGAAGTTTCTAACTAGGAATTGTTCCCATGTATCTTTTCTTTCCTTTAGCTCCTTTTCAATCGAGAATTTTTATAAGGCCGTGGTGATAAAGATGAGGCTCTACATCTCCCAAGTGTTTTTGAACGAGTCCATGACCATTTTCTTTAAGCTGTTGAATAGGAAATAAGGAAGATTGAGGATTTGGGTTTTTCAAGAAAATTCATCAATAGCCTAGTATGGTACATGTACATAGAGCCAAAACGGCCTTCACATGTAATAAATTTCTGAACAATGAGTAGTAAAGTGGCCCATTCATCTTTTATTGCATGCACATGGATGCCTCTAAAAACGGTGATATCCATACCTTGATTCAGTAGGATTGTTCTCCATGCCTCATCATGATACTTTTATTTTTGAACCAATGTTCTCCTTCTACGAAGAAGCTACATGGCATGCTTGCTATTGATGCTTCATTGACCAAAAACTTGAGGTCTCCCATACGCTTCAGAGCCATCAAATGATCTTGCAAACGCTTTTGTAAATTCTCGTGGTAACCTGCGAATTTCGAATAAACGCATGACCATTTAGATTTCCTCAACATCTCTTTTGCTTGTGGATATCCCTCTACAAACTTCGGTCCTTCAGGCTCTTGCTCTTAATAATTTTCCCATTTTTACTTCTACTGTGCTTCACGGGCTTGCCTTTGTGAGGGTTTAAGCGGAAATGGAACGATGGAATACACGGGATCGAACACAATACTGTGGGGATGTTATCATAAAATGGAAATGAGCACCATAAAGCAGAATGGAGTAAGACTATGGGTAGATATACGGGAGTGAGAGTGAGCAAAAGGAACGGAATGGAGTGAGACGGGGAGTGAGAATGAGTAGAGTGGGGTTTTGTAAACACGACGAGAGACACGACAAAGAGGTTAACAAAGTATAATGCATTCGGCAGCATTTTGAATTTTGGTGGTCGTGTAATAAATATAAACACGTTTCAATCAATGATTATGAAGTTATGCGGCTTGTAAGAGTCCTTTGTCAACTCAAATACGTATCATTATCTACGGTGGGATATTTGAACATGAGTGAGAGTCGGAATTTCAATGATGAAACCGTTTGTGAATAAATGAAAGAGGATAACATAGAGATCGTGGAAGGTTACGGAATTTGTCAATATAATCATTGCACGTTATGGGTAGAGCTCATAGTTTAAAATTACATAAAAATGTGTTTTTCGATACTATTTGAAATAAACTTTATTCATACCTTTGGAATCCTTGCTTTTGCCCTTGGTCTTCAAGCTGATTGATCTTCATTAGTGTCTTGAATGTCCCATTGATCCTCTCTCTGCATTTTATTTCATAATTTATGAAAATAACAACTAGCAATGCACATTCTTTTTTGAAAACACGGTAGTAGTGAAGCTACGGAATACGCTTGGTGCACGGCCCAGAGTCGATGCGTGAAACGGATGTCGTTGCCGAAAGCTGATACGACTATTACTTGGCTGAAATAGAAATGAACAAATGACAAATGACCCAGGTGAAAATGGTCATAAAAATATTTTTATTGATGGAATGGATGAAATGAAGTGGAATGAAGTGAAATGAAATGAAATGAAATGAAGTGGAATGAAATGGAGTGGGTGGTGAGATGAAATGAAATGAAAGACATATTTTTTTTGGAAAATATAGAGTGTCAGGTGTCCACGATTTTCACCCCATATTTTACGTATAAGAGCTGCCAATCAATGATTGGTTTTCGAGCTTATACCATTTTTAACTTGAAAAAACAAAAAGCTAAGGTTTGAGTGGAGAAGAAGAATTCTTACCTGCCGACTGATTGTAGAACTTTCTTGAAACAACTTGACAAAATCCTCTTTAGAGAGTGGCTTATGATAAAATTTCAATCTATGGCCATTCACTATAAGAGGAGTTTGAAAACTCATCAATGGTCTTGATTCTTACGAGCTCCATTGTTAAAGATCTTGTCAATCTCATATGGCTCAAGCCAATGAGATGCGAAATTTCCCTTGAAAATCTTTAAACTTGGAGTCAAATAACAATGCCCAATCTCCTTCTTGAAACTTCTTCTCTTTGATATATTTGTCATGCCATTTAGTTCTTTGATATTGAACTAGATCGAGTTGTTAGAATTGCTTCTTGTGCGATCTCATCTAGCTCATTCAACTTTGCTCCATTCTATACTTTTTGAGCTTCGATAAGTCCATTCCCAAGCTGAGCTGCTATCTTGAAGGTCTTGACTTGGAACTCAATGGGGAGCAAGACTTCTTTCCCATAAACAAGTTCATAGGGGAGAATGTCTGTTGTATTCCTCCATGTAGTTCTATAGGCCCACAAGGCTTCGGAAGCCTTTCACTTTAATCTCTTCTATGTAGATGAACGAGTTTTGGTGATGATACTTTCAAGAACTTTGTTTGTGGACTCCACTTGACCATTTGCTTGTGGATGGTAAGGAGTAGATCTTACGTGCTTGATTTTTGTATTCTTCCATCAACTTCTCCACCAAATTTGATGTGAATTGGCTCCCACGATCGTTACAATTTCTCTTGGAACACCAAAGCGAGTAAAAATATCCTCATAAAGAAAATGAACAAGCTGAATTTTCGATGTAGAGATACTAATGCTTTAGCTTCTACCCATTTAGTAACATAATCGGTGCAAACCAATATATACTTCTTTTTGCTTAGATGGTGGATTAATCGGTCCAATGAAATCTAAAGCCCATTTTTCAAAGGGTTCAATGAGTACATGTGTTTGCAATGGCATTTCATTTGAAAGGGTAGGTTTCCCTACTCTTTGGCGACTATCACACCTTTTGACATATTGTTTTGCATCTTTGAGAGAGAAGGCCAATAATATCCCAAGGAAAGGATTTTATAGGCCGTTCTTTTGTCCATCAAAGTGTCCGCCGCATGGTTCATCATGACATGCCTTAAGAATATCGGGCATTTCATCTTCCACGACACATCTTACGATCACAAGATCGTGCCTGTTTTAAACAATTCGTTAGAAATCCATGAATATCTTGAACTCTCTCGAATAATTTTTTCGTTTTTCTCTTGGAAATAAATGTGAAGGTAGTTTCCATGTAACCAAATAGTTAGCAATATCTGCATACCAAGGGGTCTTAATAGTTCTGCAAACAAATATTCATCGGGAAACTTATCTTCTACGGGAGAATCTTCTTTAGTATTGCAGAATCCTAGACAAGAAATCAGCTACGTATTCGTTTTCTACGGTCTATCCAACACGGTAATATTGAATTCTTGCAAAAGTAAAAGCCATCTTGTCACTCTTGCCATTAGTAACGAGTTTGTTCATTAAATATCTAATTACGAGAATGGTCGGTATGAATAAAAGTTTCATAACTTTGTTATGTAATTTCTAAACTTATTAATTGCATGAACAACGACTAAGAACTCTTTTTTCGATCACGAGTATAATTCAACTGCTAGCAGAGTCAAATTTTTCTTGGTGTAATAAATGGCATAAGGAATTAAATCTTTTTTTGACCCAACACGGCTCCAAGAGGCATGTCTCAAAGACTTATCTGTAGAAATATGGAAAGGAAGTTTCCAATTTGGTCCTCTCAAGATAGGTGCTTGAGATATTCTTGTTTTCAAAGTTTCAAAAAGGCGATTGACAATCGGGATCCCATTTTAAATTCACGAGTCTTTTGTAAGCAACTTGAAGAGTGGAGATGCTATTTTAGTGAAGTTTTCTATAAATCCTCTATAGTGACCCGATGTAAATCCTAGAAAACTTCTAACATCTCTTTGAAAATTTGGAATATGCAACTTGGAGATGACTTCAACTTTTGATCTATCAACCTTAATCCCATCTCCACGAAATATGATGTCCTAAAACAATCCCTTGAGTAAACATCATAAAGCATTTTTCATGGCTTAATGAAAGGTTTGTTTCTTTACATCTTATGAGAACTTTTTTCCAAATTTTCTAATGCCTCTTCAAATGAATTACCATAAACTGTAAAATCATCCATATAAACCTCTACACAATCATGGATTAGATCGAGAAAAAATTCTAGTCTTGCTCTTTGGAATGTTCTTTGGTGCATTACATAACCCAAAAAGGAAGCACTCGGTAGGCAAAAGTTCCCCATGGACAAGTAAATGTGGTCTTATCTTGATCTTTCGAGTGCTACAGAATTTGATTATAGCCACTAAAACCATCCAAAAAATGAAAAGTACTTTTTACCTGCTAATGTATCTAATACACGATCAATAAAAGGCAAAGGAAAGTGATCCTTCAAAGTTGCTTTGTTCAATTCCACTGTAATCAATGCATACTCTCCATTTACCATTCTTTTTAGGTACTATAACCAAAGGAGAAACCCATCGACTATACGAAATTGGATAAATGAAGTTTACATTGAGAAGTTTTTGGAGCTCTTCTTTCACTATCTCCCTAAGATTTGGATTCATCCTTCTTTGAGGTTGTCAGATTGGTCTCTCTGTTTTCCTCAATATAGATATGATGGATGCAAGTCTTAGGATCAATACCCTTCATGTCGAGTATACTCCCATGCAAATGCGGTAGAATGTTTTTGCAAGATTACGGTTAGTTCTTCTTGTTGTGACTTCTCCGGATGTTTGTTGATATTCAATGTCTTTTACGGAAAAAATCTCAAAAGCGAAATTGCAAACTCTTCCATAGAGTAGAGAGACATTTGTCTTGATGATAAATATTCTATGTCGATTCCAGCTGAAATTGTGTGGGGTCATATTACGAAGTTATCTCAAAATTTTCTAATGTGTTGAAATTTGACTATCCTCACTAATTTCGAAATAGTAAAAACGGAGTTGGATAGTGTTCTCATCATCGACCCATTCATTGTCTCCTATTTACGTAATTGCTCTTGCGAGGAGGATACAAATTGAATTTCTTTGTCGAATTACCATTAGAAATGTACATGTCTCCGGATCTACAACTAATAAAAGCATCGAGTTGTGGCCGACCAAGGTCTTCCTAAGATAATTAGATGTCCTCCTAGATTACTTTTGGGAGTCAAAATCATAAAGTCTCGCGGATATTCCCAAGAATCTAAGGAGGCGAAATATCTTCTAATACACCATACGGTTTAATAACAGATCGATCGCAAGTTGCAATAAAGTAGGTGTAAAAAGAAGGTTAGGAAGTTTTAAGCTGTTCCATAGTCTGTCTACTCATAATGTTGATAGCGACCCCTAAGTCAATCAATGTGTTTGGAATTTCTATCCCATTTATATGTGTCTTGACAATTGGACTTCACTGGATCTACATACTTACGCATGGTAATTTTTCCCATCATAATGTCTGCAATCTTTCCTACTAGGTGGATTCTTCTTGTGTCCTTTAGCTTCCTTCTGGTCTTTTGAAACTCAACTCCTTTATGGTTTTTGCTAGAATAGGAATTTCTCGAATGGCTTGTAGCAATGGAATCTTGATACAAACATTCTTCAATTCATCTAGAAAGTCATAGTTAGGCAACAAGATTTTTTTTCCACCCTTATCAATTTGTAGTCTTTAGGAAAAGGAGGTGTAGATGAAGATACGGGGTTGCTCAACTATAGGAGTTGTGGATGTTAGCTTTTCTTTTTCTTTTTGAATTTTTGAATTTTGAAGAGATTCTTCCTCGGGAACCCTTATTGACTTGAAGAGAGTCCTCCTCGGGAGGTATCTTGCTCTTGAATGTTTATAGAAGGTTTTTCCTAAAACTCTACCGGGATACGAGTTTTACATCGTTGAGAGGAACAATCATATAGGTAGGAAATTGTTGTCCTTCTACCATATAAGTAGTTTGAGGATTCTTATTGTTAGGATTTGGCAGTAGGGTCGAGTGGAAGTTGATTTGTCTTTCGTTGGTATGGGAGCATGAGTTGAGATTTGTATTTTTTTGAGAAGGTTTTTGTTGTGGAAATAGCAATGAAAGTTGTGGATTTTTTGGCTTGGAAATTGTGGATCTGTTGATTTTGAAAAAAGATGGAGGGTATTGATAAAATTGAGCAAATCTCCCATAAGGATTTTGCATCCCTTGTACCCATGGTTGATATGAATTTTGATGTTGGGGGCCAAGGTTGTTGCCAAGAGTCCAATTTGGTGGGGTTTGAAGATTCATAGGGTTATTAAACCCTTGAGATTGTTGTCCCCCTGCCAAGGTCTCCTTACGACAAAGCAGAGAGATTCTATTGAATTTGGATCTTCTTGAAAAACGACTTTGAGTCCGAGGGATTGAAGGACAATCCTTGATCTCATGATTTTTACGAGCAAATCATACATGTTTCTACAACTTTTTGCATCCAAAGGGACATTCCCTTAAAGCATGTTTCTTTCTACATTTTGGACAAAGATGGCTAAAAGCATCTGTTTACCTCTTGCTTGTTTTGGATTTTAAGGGTGTCTAGTTGTTCACTAAGACTCCCTAAGATATCGAGTTTTAAACTCATCAAGCATATTGCAATCTACGCTCCTACTTAGATCCGATTCTTAGATTTGTTAGCCCTAATAAGAGAAGAATCCCTAGGCCCTTTTCCAGTTTTAGATTTTTCCCCTTGAGAGATGGATACATAGTTACGTTATATCATGAAATGGAAGTTGAGAAATGTCTCCTTTCCCCATCATGTTTAAAAATGTCTATCCATTGCAGTTAGCGCTCAAATCTACCTCGGGGCTGAAATGAAGTAAACTCGAGGCTACATCAAACCACGCTCGGCCCTCGTAGCTAGCCCTACGAGGACGGGAGAGAGCTCTCTCGCGTCAATCTCGAGAAAATAAACAATAGGATGCGAGATGACTTACAAAAGGAAGCTGATTTTAGGCTAGTAAAGAGATATGTATGTTTGGTTTTTTGGTTTTTTGGATTTTCGGCTGGAGTAATGGGAAAACAAATTTTGGGTCAGGGGATGAGGTCGGACCTTTGCGGAGTTCAAGCTGCGGGGCGAGGTAGGTGATGATCTTGATGCTTTAAATTGGATTTATGGATAGATTAGACCGACGAGGAGCTGAAGAGGGACAAAGAAGAACTTGGATCCTCTCTAAACAGTGAAAAACATATAGAACTAAGCGAGATTCAAAGGCTAAGCACTGTAAACAATGGATTCAACCTTAATCACTCATTCAACTTAGTTCGAGAAGCATAATGAAGGGATGGCAACATTAAACATAAAGAAACTTACGATAAACAAAGGAGAAACATCATCAAGAACAGAACACCACAAGGATCCCAACAAGTGCCGCAAAACCCACGAGTCTTTCCTTAGCCAAAATATGAAAGTATGTACAATAGTATCAAAAGTATCCCAAGAGTCCAACTCTGTAGAATGCCTCGAAAGTAAAATATATAGATCACTCTAACCCCTTTCCCAACCTCTAGGGGTCGAATTCCCTCTTCGGGGATCAGTTTCAACCAATTCTAATCATGGAACTACAATCTAGAGCGACTAACAACTTGCCTCTAAAAAGTGAAAGCGATCCATTACATGATTTTTTTACTCATTTGAGAGTGAATCTTCTAGAAGAGATAAAAACAAGCCAAAGTTACATGCCAAGCATGAATTTACATCATAAAAACCCAAAAATTCTATCCATAAGCAAAACTGGTCCATAATAGGCGAAATCTTGAGTGGCAGTGAAAACTCGAGAAAAATCTATAGGTGGGTCGCTCTGAACTGCGTGGGTCGCTCATGTTTCGGGCTGATTTTGAGGTATCTACCGACATCCAAATTGAGCTCATGATAGCTCGTTGGAAATCCAGGATGTCTACTTTCCAACCCAAGTGGAATTTCTGAATTTGGAGTTGATTTGACCCTCCAAAACCGCATTCTCCCAGAGGTACTTCTGCATTTGGTGCAAAAGGTGGCAACAAGGTGATTTTCATGGTGTTTTTGGTGTTTGACCATCCAGATTTTGTTGAAATGCTAAGTTGACTTCAGAGGATGAATAATTAACCATGAAAAAATCCAAAAAATGTAAAAAATATCCTTCAGCAAGTGTCTCAAAAAAAATGCGAGCGCATGAGCGCGCGACCCACGTAGCTGCAAAACTACATTTTTTAGACCAAAAAATTTGAAAATGACAAAATTTTCTCAGAATTTGCCCAAATTCGGAGTGGAGGGTTCTCCATCATGTTTCTGCCCGATCAATGAAGCCTCGGCCAAAATCCGAAGTGGATTAGGCCTTTTCCGTGCGTCGAAGTGCCTTGCGCAACCTCCTCTTCATGATCTTCATCCTCGCTTTGCAAACATGCATGCGAGCCCGATGTGCCTTTCATGTGGCGAAGCATGTATTTGTCTCGATTGGCCTTCACCAGCAACTTCTCCCGAGATGGATGTTCACATGTGTGAGCTCGGTATCTACATCGAGTCGGTGTCATGTCACCGGGCCTCTTCGATTCCACTTTGTCGGTCCTCACGGATTCGATGCAACTCATAGTATGTGAGCTCATCCTCAAGATTTGTTTGTTGCGTGTTGCTCCAAATAGTTAATCACCCAGAGCCCTTACGCAATTGGTCTTTCAGTCTGGTCATTCTCGGCCCTTTGCTCTGGATGACTTCCCTCGGCTTCGAGCTAGGAGAGCCGTATCAACATCAATGACTGTCATATCGGTGTCCCGGCCTCTGATGGGCCCTCATCATGCATGGGCCTCTTGCCCCTCGTCTTGTACTGTACCTACACCGAAGAAGAAAGCGAGACCCTTTCACATCACGTGGAGATAATACTCGCCAGTGTCGATGAAGTCGGCGGGACCCCTTCCACCTCACGTGGAGATAGTACCAGCAGTGTCGCTGCAAATAAGGCCACAGTGGGCCTCGCTGATATGTCTGAACCAAAGGAGTAATGATATGCTCAACCTCAAGCATGTCCGGCTGGTGTGAGGGCTCTCCTGCATCATGAACTGCCTCGGGAGGCTGCTGTGGCACTCTGAAAAAGTCTCTAGAAATGAAATCCTCCTAAGTGATGCCCTGCTCTGCCAACTGATGTGACACCAAGATTTTGATCAAAGTGAAATGATATATACTCCTGTACTGCTGCACTGGGCTCGTCTTCTTCTGCACAAATGTCACCATCCTCTCTATGTTGCGGTGTATGAAATACAGAATATTCATCATACGTACCCTTGTGAAGTTCATCAGCAAACGAATATGGTATGAGAAAAGATGAGCATACCTGCCCTCACAACTAAAATACTGAATAATGAGCCTCATGAGCGGTGCATACTCATCTCTCAAGAATCTGAATGGAAAAACTCTGCTCAAGTAACCCATATATCTAGTTTTAATGTATGGCTCATAGTGAAATTTCTCTAACTGTTGACCCTTGTTCCATTCCTCGCCCATGTTCGGTATACCAGTGGCTTGAGCAATAGTCAAGGGTGACACAATGAAATCAACCCCAGCAAGGCTTACCCGACCATCCCGTAAATGAAGAACAAACAGACGAGCCAATTCACGATGAGGCCGGGTTTGTGCAACCATCTCACAAAATCTGAAACATGACAAATATCGGAAACAATCCATAGCTAAAGGACATGCCTGCAACCGAGCCAAAGAAGTAGGCTCCTCTCTGCGATGATCACCACTTCTATGATCTCTGCGGGACCCCCGTGGCACATTACCTTCAGTCACCGAATCACTGCCTGACCCTGGCTCATATTCTGACTCTGTTTCCGACATAGCTCTGACCAAGCTTTTGGCAATGTGTATACTGATATGAAATCAGTGCAAACAAAGTTAGGATGTATGTTTCAACACCCAACCAATATTCCCACCGTCAAAGCACCATAAGGAAACAAACCATGGATAAAATCTCTGTTTTAGATGGATTGGAAAAAAGGCACAATCTCTGTGTTTCAATGCAAGTGAAACTTTGATCAAAGGGAGCGGGCAACTTTCAAAATTTTGAACAAATCTTATCAAAGGAGAGCATGGCATCAATAGAATGTGTTTGTCTATGAGTAATCACAACAAGGGTGTCAATGGGCAGTTTGAAACAAAGTCATGAGAATGTTTTTACATTGGGCAGTGAAACATAATACAACCACAGTCACCATGGAACAAAGGGTTTTAAACATGGTATAATAATAGCAATGGTCACAATGGCATAATAGGCATGAGAGCAATATGGTTTTGATATTATATGCAAAGCTAGATGTATCACTGCCATAAGATAGAAAACAAACTCATTCAACCATTCATTTTCATTTTAAAACCCTGAAAACGATAATACTATGACTGTGGGGTTTTAAATCCTCCATTTGAAACATTTGAAACCACCAATGATGCCACCAACGCACTAAAAACATCAAGGAATTGCAAAAACCTGTTTGAAGGCAAGTTGAATCGATTCCAAGCAAGACTGGGCGCTCAAACTGAATTTCAAAACTCTGTGTCTGCGTGGGTCGCTCGGCCCAGGTGGGTCGCGCCCCTTGTATCTTTACACTGCTGAAATGACCTACGTGGGTCGCTCTTCCCAGGTGGGTCGCTCGAGCCCCACAACTCTGTCCACGCAGTTTAAAACTCTGAAATCGGTCCTCCAATCTTCAAAACACGATTTGGGTGCTATGGATTTGTAAAAATGAAACTTGTTTGGCTTTTATACATGATACAAATATCTTCACAATCAGATTTTGTTTTAAATCTAATTGCAAACCCATATTACAATGTATTTGTAATTTCACTTTTGGTTTTTCACATACAATCTTCTTTTGGCTTTTTTGAGGTCGACTTTAATGATTTTGCTGTCTTCTTGTAGGGATATGGCTATCTCGGCTAAGGAAGAGACCAGGGGTCTGCCTTTGACAATTTCTTCTTGGCGGAATAATTACAATTTATTACAAAATAATAATGAACAATTTCTAGTTCCAAAACAGAGTTTTGGACTAGAAATATTTTTTAAAAAGCTGATGATAAGAAAACAAAAATCACAATATGCGGAACTTTTCCTCACCTTGCAGGCTTTATGACTGGTATATAAATGACTCAAAAACCCTAGACACTAAGACCTAGGACACTTATTGACATTTTTAATGACCAGAAATGAAATGACAATGACTATGAATGATTTTTTGAGGAAAATTTTTAAAATAGCACTGCAGGTGTAAACATGAGGAAACATAAGACGCCAGACCCCTTCGTCAGTCCATGGCATGATCCTAGTGAAATGCAACGAAGTGGAACAAGCGAGACACCTAATAATGAATATGCAAAAGACGAAATGATCACTGACAGAGGGCTGCAAGGGCCGACTCTAACATTGGCTCCAATGGGGATGGTGGCTCCATGGAGATGCGAAGAACGGCAGATCTCTGGGGGAGTCAGACAGTGCCTCTCATCCATTGGGCAATGGAATCATTATTTCAACTGACAAGACAAACTTTGGACAACTTTATTGACTGCAGATCTGACTAACGACAGACTGCAATTTGACCAAAACTGACATGACTCAAACTGACATGACTTTAAAACTTAAAGACTGATGAAACTTAACTTGATAATTTCAAACCAACCAACCTCTATCTCCAGAATTATAGCCTTCGCTCCGGGCCCCAGACTGAAAATGAGAGATCAGTGCACACTTGCAACGAAACAAAAGTAAAATGATATATACAATGACAATGAGATCAGCAGCAAGTACTCAGAAATAATAGCGCTTCAGCAACCGACCATTGATCGGTCCACCAGGACAATCATCTCCATTCATTTTTTTGAGAAGAAATGCATTCTGACCCCGATACGCTGCAATCTTAAAAGGTCCCTTCCACAAATTCTCAAATTTGCCGTGCTTTCCCTTATCTTCATTCCGAGCATCCCATTTCAAAACTACTTCATCCAACTGAAACTTATCTGCTTTTGCCTTTCTATCGTAGATTTTCTTTATGCGCTCCTGCAACTTGAAAGTGTTTTGAAATACCTCCTCTCGTGTCTGCTGTAAATGAATCATCTCATTAATCCTCCGCTGCATAGGATCCTCTTCACTTCCAGCCTCCTGAAGCAATTTGACCACCGGGACAGCAAGTGAAGTAGGAAAAATTGTATCCGTCCCATACACCAACTCGAAAGGAGACATTCCAATAGACTTTTTCTGACTTACCCTATCAGCCCATAATGCATTCACCAACTTTTTGTGCCATGCCTTTTTGTTGATTTCCAGCAATTTCTTAATGATATTCACCAAGGATTTATTTGAAGATTCCGCCAAGCCATTTCCTTGCGGATGGTAGGCGGTCGAATGTCCCAAGGTAATATTGTACTTAAAACAAAAATCAACCATTCTCTTAGACTTAAAGGTTGTTGCATTATCTATGATTATTTTACTAGGACACCCAAAGCGTGACAGAATATTGTTTTCAAGGAAAGAAATAATTACCGCATCAGTGGCCTGTCGAGTGGGAATCGCCTCACTCCACTTCGTGAAGTAGTCTGTAGCTGTCAAGATCCATCTATGCTGTCCGGAAGATGCTGGGTGGATTTCCCCGATAAAATCCAATCCCCACTGCTGGAATGGTGCATTAACTTCGATTGGTTTTAGAGGCAAAGGCTGTAGTTTCTGCTTCCCTTCGAAAATTTGACACTCATGACAATTTTTAACAACCTTGAACACATCAGAAAACAAAGAAGGCCAATAATACCCTGCCCTTAGAATCTTATTCGCCGTGGTCTTCCAAAACAAATGACCTCCACAGTCACCTTTGTGAAAATCCTCCAAAACTCTTTGAGCTTCCTCCTCTACCAAACAATTCAACAACATACCTCCAGGGTCTTTCCAATATAATGCAAAATTCAAAATGCAGAATTTAGCAGCTCTTAACTTCAATGTTCTACTCTTATTTCTAGGCATACCGGGCGGTGTAGACAAATTCTGAAGCACATATAAAATGTCAGCATACCAAGGAGAAGAAACAAAAATATCGGATACCTGAACGGACGCACTTTCCTCTTCTTCATTAGACATGGCAGCAATCAAATTTATGTCTAGAGCATGCAGATTTGTTTCAGCCATGAGCTTGGCGAGTCCTTGTCCTTTGATCAGCTTGGTTGGTTTAATCTCCAAATCGTATTCTAATAACGCAGCGATCCACTTACCTCTTCTTCCTTCTGGATCTGCTTGTACCAAAACATCCTTAACTGCTGCGTTAGGAACATATGCTGTAATGTGGGAATGCAAGATGTACACACGGAAATCCTTCAAAGCCTTTACAAGCGCAAGTGCTTGTTTCTCAATGATATTATACTTCAATGCTCCATCTCTAATGATCCGACTGAAGAAAGCAATGGGCGTCTCAACTCCATCCCTTTTTTGCATCAAAACAGCTGCCAATGTGTGCTCAGAAGCGAAAGAAAATAAAATGAAGTCTTGGGTGTAATCTGGGCTGATTAAAATAGGAGCTGAGGAAAGAGCTATCTTTACCAAATTAAATGACTTTACCGCCTCTTCTGTCCATCTTACCTGACTGTCCTTTTTCAGCATGTTCGTGATTTCTCTAAGGTGTTCTGCAAGATTGGGAATGAAACGACGCAGAAAATTCATTTTACCATTAAATGAATGTATCTCTTTCTTGTTCCGGGGCTGTTCAATCTGCTGAATGGCTTCAACACGTGCAGGATCAACTCGAATGCCATCTTTCGAGATGATGTGGCCAAGGAGCTTTCCTTCATCCATGGCGAAAAGGCTCTTCTTTGGATTCAGCGAAATGCCATATTTTCTGCACTTCTGGAAAACAATTTTCAAATGATATAAATGTTCCTCATCAGAATTGGAAAACACAGTTAGATCATCAAGGTAAACAACCAAAAACACATATTTCTCATTGGCAAAAGCCATGTCCATTGCACGCTGAAAAGTAGCGCCTGCATTCTTTAAACCAAACGGCATCTTTGCATAATGAAATGTTCCCCAAGGAGTGGTGAACGCAGTCTTGTCACGATCATCTTCCTGCACTAAAATCTGATTATAACCTGAGTATCCGTCGAGTAGTGACATCCTTGATGCTCCAACTACTCGCTGCAATATATGGTCCATTTTTGGCAGCGGATAATTATCTTTTAATGATACCTTATTCAGATTTCTGAAGTCAATACATAAACGGATCTCACCTGTCTTCTTTCTCACGGGCACCAAGTTTGATATCCAATCTGAAAATCGAATAGGCACAATGATTCCTGACTTATACAACCTATTTACCTCTTTTTCGATTGATGCTAGCAGCTTTGGATTGATCCTCCTCAACTTTTGACGAAAAGGCTTCTGATTTGGTTTGATGGGAATAGTATGCTGAATGATGTTGGTATCATATGTTTTAAGATCTGAATAATCCCACGCAAACACATCAGAAAATGAAGATAACAATTTCACATATTCTGCTTTTACCTTTGGTGACAATGGCTTTGACAATTTTACCATCTTGGGATTCTCAGCTGTCCCAATATTTACCTCTTCGACACCTTTTTCTGTTGGCCTCAATGTAGGTTTGCGAGCTACATCATCTTGATCAAACAACTCTTCCAAAGGAATCAATCCCTTAGGAATGATGTTATCCTTCAGTTGCAGCACATCCATTTGATTTATCTATATGTCATCAATACCATCATCAAATTCTGTATCTATGGAGGTATCTTTAAACTTACCCTTATTCTGCAGAAATTCACTAATCTCCTCATCATCCTCAAAAACTTGCCAACATCGCTGATTGTCTGGAACGGTGGGCCGGTGTTTCACATGTATCTCAAACTTGTTGCTGGAATTCATGGGAATCTTAAGATTGCTTGCTGCCTTAGCAAGTCCATCAGCAACACCATTTTGTATGCGGGGCACACATGTCAAAGTATGATCAGAAAATAACTTCAGAATGTCCAAAACTGCATTTCGGTAAGCCCTCATGCGAGGATGCTTAGCCTGAAACTCACCTTTAACTTGTTTTATCACTAATTCTGAATCACCATATACTGCAATCCTCTTCGCTTTCAGCTTCTTAAGAATCTTAAGGCCAGCAATAAGAGCCTCGTATTCCGCTTCATTATTTGAACAATCGAATGCAAGCTTGTAAGAACACACTCTCACATTGCTCGGAACTCTATCAGGAGCGGAAAATGGACTACGAATCCACACACCAATCCCAGCACCATCGCTGCCCATTGCACCATCAAAATCCATGGTCCAAAGACCATCTTCATCGTCCTCTAAATGCTGAAACTGTGCCGGCTCTGTTTTTCCTGTTTGCTGCCCATTGTCTTCAGCTGATTGCTCCAAAACAGCTTGTTTTTCTCTTCTTTCTTTTTGCAAAACTTCTCTAAAATTCTCATTTATTTCTGGTATGTCTTCTGCCTAAACTAATTGAATTTCTACATCATTAAAACTATCAGCAAGCAACACAAACGACTCTAAATCAGTATGTACATAATTCACAGGATGATTGACTGGCTTCTCTTTGCTAGTTATCATGTATTTCATCTTCTGCTCGCGATATAACTTTCTCATTTGACCGAAGACTGGAATTGTAGCATAAGAGAAATCCAACTGAAGTGTACCTTTCAACTTTTCCCCCCAATATCTTGCAAGGAGCATCCCGAACCGTGGAGGAATGTCGGCAACCACCACATCCATCAAAACATTCTTCGCTGGAATTTGATCTAAACTTACCACCAAATCTTTGATGAGTCCTATACACTTTACCCGGCTGGAATCGAATGAATAAAAATCATGATACTCTCTTGTAATGTCTAATCCCAACTTTTCCATGATTGCCTTAGGCATCAAATTGTGCGAAGCACCCGAATCGAGCATAGCATTGTGCAATATATATTCATGCAACCTCAAACTGATGTAAAAAGGAGGAACATTACTGTCAGGAGACTCACCATTTAATGCAGGCCCAAAAATCAATTCCGGCTGATCATCCTCAACATTTACTGTGTCAATCATTAGATCAAAGTTCAGAATTTTGGTGACTTGACTACGGTAGCTGCTGTTCTTCATAATCTCCGTCAAAGGAATAGATATTTTTAGTTTGGAAATTTCATTTTCCAAGCTAAATGCTGAAACCTTCTCAACCTCTTTGACTGGAACTTCCTTCTTTTCAGCCTTGTCTTTCACTATGTTTGACTGATTTACCTTCTCAGCTGATGATACTTTACTTGCTGCAGGGTCAATTGTCTCTTTTCCTCTTTTCTGTGGTATTGGTGAATCTGTCTTCGGTGCTGAAGCTTCTTTTATTTTCTGAATGGGATTTATAGGCACATCTTGATTTCTCAATGAATATTGTTTCTGCTGGGCAGTCAACGCATTCATATATCCTCTTTGGTATTCATATGACTCTTCTTCTAAATCAGCATCATTTGTTAGGATGAAATCCTCATCTTTCTGAACAACTGAACTTTCTCCATATTCTTCATCCTCAGTGATATAAATAGGCAAATCATCGGGAGTGAAGAAATGATTTTGCTCACCTGACACATCATCATCATCATCGGAATCATGACTCACAAAATTCTGCAAAAGAGGGGTCTTAATCTGCTGTTGGGCTGCTCGCTCTTGAGCTCTTTGTTCACGCTGCTTAATTCTGAATTGTGGCTGCTGCTGGCCACGGAAATTTGGATTTCGAAACTGTGTTTCTGATTTGTCGAGATTCATTCTTTTCAAAACCTTTTCCAACTCACGAGCCAAGTGCTGTTCTGATATAGATGTGGAAGGCTCTTCCTTTATTTTCACTCTTTTCTCCGCTTTCAACCGTGCTCTTTTATCATTCAGATTTGCCTCAACACTAACAGCGACCTTCTGCATATCTTCTAAAGTAGGTGGATCTCTATCACGAAGGGAATAAGCCATCTCCGGATCAAAGCCATCCGGGAACTTAAGGAGAGCAGACTTTTTAGACGGCCTCAAGTCATCCGGAATAGCATTATACACTGTATTGAATCTAATGATATAATCCTGAACAGACTCACCAGGATTACGTTTGAGATTTGTATATTCTGAAGTAATCTGCAGCGGATCCTTTTTCATCTCCCATCGATCTAAAAACTGCCTCTGGAGTTCTGCCAATGTATCGATGCTTCTTTGCGGAAAGGCTCTAAACCATTTTCTTACCTCTCCTCCAAAGGTTTGCACAAAAAGCCTCATACTCACATTCTCTTCATCAATCTCGAAACGATCAAAGAAATCTGCCATATTGTCTACATGCTGTTGTGCAGGAAGACTCTGTGGAGTGCCATCAAATGTTGGGATCTTGCTCTGATAGTTTGCAGGCATATCATTCAACTGCTGGGGTAACACAAGAGGTGCAAAACGAGCAGCCATAGCTCTTGGTGGATTGAAGACAATCTGTTGTCGAGGAGACACAGGAGGAGTGGGAGCAGTAGGTCTGCGAGATGTATTCAATGGAGATGGAGGGGAAATTACTATTGATTGCTGATCAGAAAGCTCAGGCTGAACCGGAATGGTAGGGATAAAGAGAGGCTCAGTAGGGATCCGTGAACTTGATGCAATTTCAGATGGGTCAAGAATTTGTGAAGCAGATTCAGTAAACTCAGGAGTATTAGTATCCACAATAGAACTTTGCAGCTGTTTATCCAGGTAATGTGAAACAAATCTATATTGCAAATCTTCAGTAAACAATGGATCTGGAACTAATCTTGACAATTCAGTTTCGGAAAAATTCACAAACAAGGATGTTTCAAACCGTGCATCAAAAGGAATTTCATCAACATATATGATTTTGACAGGACAGGATGCAGATCGGGTAAGCACTCTGGAACTCTCAAAACTCAATTGGCTTTCTCTTTCAGAACTTTCTTGACTTCCTTGTTTTCTAAGGGTCCTCGGAATCAGATTTGGATTTTTGAATATTGTTGGTGGATCAGGGTCAGGATTCGCCCTAGTATTCCTTCTTGAAGCCAGTGTATTGATTTTCTAGGGAAAAATTTCAAGGAACACAGTCAATTATTTTCAGCCTTTCGACTTCTAGACTCAATCAACCAAAAGGTATAGAACGAATAAGTATACTGGGGTGATTTACAAATCAAGTACTGCACACACAAGCTTACCGGAGATCGACTGAAGCAGCGTTTATCTACTTCCGCTTATGCATAACAAAAGCGTTTCGAAAGCTACCTGGCGTGACTTCAGACTCCGTCTAAGACTCGTGGAACAAACACATCAACAAGCAAACCATTGAGATTTCCCCAGTATGGTCGCCACTATGTTAGCGCTCAAATCTACCTCAGGCTGAAATGAAGTAAACTCAAGGCTACATCAAACCACGCTCAGCCTCG
This sequence comes from Pinus albicaulis, assembly GCA_034641835.2. Classification (NCBI taxonomy): domain Eukaryota; kingdom Viridiplantae; phylum Streptophyta; class Pinopsida; order Pinales; family Pinaceae; genus Pinus; species Pinus albicaulis. The sequence goes on from CM076581.1 coordinate 1,569,470,523, forward strand.
TAGCTAGCCCTACGAGGACAGGAGAGGGCTCTCTTCGTCAATCTCGAGAAAATGAGAAATAGGATGCGAGATGACTTACAATAAGAACTGATTTTAGGCTAGTAAAGAGATAGGTATGTTTGATTTTTGATTTTTGGTTTTTCGCTGGAGTAATGGGAAAACAAGTTTTGGGTCCGGGGATAAGGTCAGACCTTTGCAGAGTTCAAGCTGGGGCGATGTAGGTGATGATCTTGATGCTTTAAATTGGATATATGGATAGATTAGACCGACGAGGAGCTGAAGAGGGCAAAGAAGAACTTGGATCCTCTCCAAACAGCTGAAAACATATAGAACTAACTGAATTCAAAGGCCAAGCACCGTAAACAATGGATTCAACCTTATTCACTCATTCAATTTAGTTCAGAAGCATATGAAAGGATGGCATACATTAAACATGAAGAAACTTACAGTAAACAAAGAAGAAACACCATCAAGAACAGAACACCACAAGGATCCCAACAAGTGCCGCAAAACCCCTGATCTTTCCTTAGCTAAAATATGAAAAGTATGTACAATGATATCAAAAGTATCCCAAGAGTCCAACCTGTAGAATGCCTCAGAAATTACAATATATAGATCACTCTAACCCCTTTCCCCACCTCTAGGGGTCGAATTCCCTCTTCAGGGATCAGTTCCAACCAATTCTAATCATGGAACTACAATCTAGGCAGCTAACCACTTGCCTCTAAAAGAGTGGAAACTGATCCATTACATGATTTTTTACTCATTTGAGAGTGAATCTTCTAGAAGAGATAAAAACAAGCCAAAGTTACATATCAAACATGAATTTACATCATAAAAACCCAAAAATTCTATCCATAAGCAAACTGGTCCATAATAGGCGAAATACTGAGCTGGCAGCTGAAAATTCAGAAAAATTTCTAGGTGGGTCGCTCCTGAACTGCGTGGGTCGCTCATGTTCCAGGCTGATTTTGAGGTAGCTCCCGGCATCCAAATTGAGCTCATGATAGCTCGTTGGAAAGCCCTGGATGTCTACTTTCCAACCCAAGTGGAATTTCGGAATTTGGAGTTGATTTGACCCTCCAAAACCTCATTCTCCCAGAGGTACTCCCTGCTGGTGCAAAAGGTGGCAGCAAGGTGATTTTCATGGTGTTTTTGAGCTGTTTGACCATCCAGATTTTGTTGAAATGCTAAGTTGACTTCAGAGGATGCATAATTAACTATGAAAAATCCAAAAATGTAAAAATATCCTCCATCAAGTGTCCCAAAAAAAAGTGAGCGCATGAGCGCGCGACCCACGTAACTGCAAAACCTGTTTTTTAGACCAAAAATTTGAAAATGACAAAATTTTCTCCGAATTTGCCCAAATTCGGAGCGGAGGTCCTCCATCATGTGTCCTACCCAGTCAATGAAGCCTCGGCCAAAATCCGAAGTGGATTAGGCCTTTTCCGCCGTCGAAGTGCCTTGCGCAACCTCCTCTTCATGATCCTCATCCTCGCTTTGCAAACATGCATGCGAGCCCAGAAATGGCCATGTCTTTGTCTCGATTGGTCTTCACTCGCCAACCCTTCTCCGTATGTATTTCTAGTTTTAGTACAAGATTCCCCCTTGCGCCTATCATGTCACCGGTCTCTTTCAGAGTTCCACCTGCCTGTCTCACTGATTTAAGACTTTGACAATGTAGCCTCCATATCCTCGAGCTGCTTGTTACATTGCTTCCAAATAGTTAATCACCCACCGAGCTTTCAATTGGTCTTTCACCTGGTCATTCTCACTTCTTTGTCTTCTTTGCTCTTGATGATTTCTGCTTTGAGCTTTAGAGAGCTCATCAATGACTATCAGAGACGGTGGTCCTGCCCAGGCCCCACTCATGGGCCTCTTGCCCTATCCCGCTTGTAGACGCCAGACTGAAGAAGAAAGCGAGACCCTTTCCACATCACGCGGAGATAATACTCGCCGTGTCGATGAAGTCGGCAAGACCCCTTCCACCTTACGTGGAGATAGTACCCGCCGTGTCGCTGCAAATAAGGCCCTGTGGCCTCGCTGATATGTCTGAACCAAAGGAGTGATGATATGCTCAACCTCAAGCATGTCCGTCTGGTGTGAGGGCTCTCCTGCATCATGAACTGCCTCGGGAGGCTGTTGTGGCACTCTGAAAAATTCTCCAGATGTATATTTACCCGCGTGAGTACAGTATCTCTGTCAGCTGGTGTCATGTCACCGGGCCTCTTTCGATTCCACTGTCTGTCCTCACGGATTTGGCGCACCTCATAAAATGTGAGCTCATCCTCGAGCTGTTTGTTGCACTGCTCCAAATAGTTAATCACCCATGAGCCTTCTGCAATTGGTCTTTCAGCTGGTCATTCTCGGCCCTTTGCTCCTGGATGACTTCCCTCAGCTTCGAGCTAGGAGAGCCCGTATCAACATCAATGACTGTCATATCGGTGTCCCGGCCTCTTGATGGGCCCTCATCATGCATGGGCCTCACTTTGTCTTTTGTCTTTTGAAAAATAAGCGAGACCGCTTTCCACACCAATGGAGATAATACTCGGCAGGTGTCGATGAAGTCGGCAAGACCCCTTCCACCTCACGTGGAGATAATACTCGCCGTGTCGCTGCAAATAAGGCCCTGTGGCCTCGCTGATATGTCTGAACCAGAGGAGTGATGACATGCTCAACCTCACGCATGTCCGGCTGGTGTGAAGGCTCTCCTGCATCATGAACTGTCTCGGGAGGCTGCTGTGGCACTCTGAAAAAGTCTCTAGAAATGAAATCCTCCCAAGTGATGCCCTGCTCTGCCAACTGATGTGACACCAAGATTTTGATCAAAGTGAAATGATATATACTCCTGTACTGCTGCACTAGGCTCGTCTTCTTCTGCACAAATGTCACCATCCTCTCTATGTTGCGGTGTATGAAATACGGAATACTCATCATACGTACCCTTGTGAAGTGCATCAGCAAACAAATATGGTATGAGAAAAAACGAGCATACCTGCCCTCACAACTAAAATACTGAATGATGAGCCTCATGAGCGGTGCATACTCATCTCTCAAGAATCTGAATGGAAAAACTCTGCTCAAGTAAGCCCTATATCCAGTTTTAATGTATGGCTCATAGTGAAATTTCTCTAACTGCTTACCCTTGTTCCATTCCTCGCCTATGTTCGGTATACCAGTGGCTTGAGCAATAGTCAAAGGTGATACAATGAAATCAACCCCAGCAAGGCTTACCCGATCACCCCGTAAATGAAGAACAAACGGACGTGCTAATTCACGATGAGGCCGGGTTTGTGCAACCATCTCACAAAATCTGAAACATGACAAGAATCGAAAACAATCCATAGCTAATGGACATGCCTGCAACCGAGCCAAAGAAGTAGGCTCCTCTCTGCGATGATCACCACTTCTGTTTTCTCTGCGGGAACCCCGTGGCACATTACCTTCAGCCACCGAATCACTGCCTGACCCTGGCTCATATTCTGACTCTGTCTCTGACATATCTCTGATCAAGCTTTTGGCAATGTGTATACTGATATGAATGCAGTGAAAGCAAAATTAGGATGTATGTTTCAACACCCAACCAATATTCCCACCGTCAAAGCACCATAAAGGAACAAACCATGGATAAAATCTCTGTTTTAGATGGATTGGAAAAGGCACAATCTCTGTTTTGAAAGCAAGTGAAAATTTGACCAAATAAGAGCAGGCAACCTTCAAAAGTTTGAACACATCTAGTCAAAGGGAGGGCATGGCATCAATAGAATGTGTTTGTTTATGAGTAACAACCACAAAGGTCTCAATGGGCAGTTGGAAACAAAGTCATGAGCATATTTTTACATTTGGACAGTGAGACTCATTACAAACACAGTCACCATGGCACAAAGGGTTTAAACATGGTAAAATAATAGCAATGGTTAATATGGCAAAATGGGCATGAGAGCAATATGATTTTGATATTATATGGAAGGCTGGACATATCACTGCTTTAAGATAGCAAACAAATTCTTTCAACCATTCATTTTCATTTCAAACCCTGAAAACAATAATGCTATGACTGTGGGGTTTTAAATCCTCCATTTGAAAATTTGAAACCACCAATGATGCCACAAATGTGTTCAAAAACATCAAGCAATTGATAGAAACCTGATTGAAGGTAGTTTGAGTCGATTCCAAGCCAAACTGGGCGCTCAAACTAAATTTCGAAACCCTGTGTCTGCGTGGGTCGCGCAGCCTCTGCGTGGGTCGCTCGGCCCAGGTGGGTCGCGCCCCTTGCCAACTTACACTGATGAACTAACCTGCGTGGGTCGCTCTGCCCAGGTGGGTCGCTCTGCCTCCACGTGGGTCGCGCAGCCCCAAAACTCTGTCCACGCACTTCAAAACTCTGAAATCGGCCCTCCAATTTGCAAACACGATTTTGGGAGCTATGAATTGGTTCAAATGAAACTTGTTTGGCTTTTATACATGTCACAAATATCTTCACAATCAGATTTTATTTCAAATCAAACTTCAAACCCATATTACAAATGTTTTTTGTAATTTCACTTTTGGCTTTTCAAATAGAAACTTCCTTTGGCTTTTTTGAGGTCGATACTAATGATTTTGCTGTCTTCTTGCAGGGATATGGCTATCTTGGCTAGAGAAAAGACCAGGGGTCTGCTTTTGACAATGTCTTCATGGCGGAACAATTACAATTTATTACAAAATGATAATGACAAATTTCTAGTTCCAAAACAGAGTTTTGGACTAGAAATATATTTTAAAAAAAAAATACTGATGATAATAAAATAAAAATCACAAATGCAGAACTTTCCTCACCTTGCAGGCTTTATGACTAGTATATAAATGACTCAAAAACCCTAGACACCAAGACCTAGGACACTTATTGACATTTTTAATGTCCATATATACAATGACTATGAATAATTTTTTGAGGAAAATTTTTAAAATAGCGCTGCAGGTATAAACATGAGGAAACACAAGATGACAGACCCCTTCGTCAGTCCATGGCATGATCCTAGTGAAATGCAACGAAGTGAAACAAGCGAGACACCTAATAATGAATATGCAAAAGACGAAATGATCACTGACGGAGGGCTGTAAGGGCCGACTCTAACATTGGCTCCAATGGGGATGGTGGCTCCTTGGAGGTGCCAAGAACGGCAGATCTTTGGGAGAGCAGACCAGTGCTTCCATCCATTGGGCCATGGAATCAGAAACTCAAACTGAAATGCATGACTGAAAACTAATGACAAAAATTGACTCTCACTCAACTAAAAACTGACTCGATACTTAAACACAACTGACAAACTGAAAAAGATGCTCAAAGTAGAGCTTATTCAATACAACCTACTCTAATTGTACTTTACACCACCCGATCAACTGTAATGGAACAGCCAATGCAACCATGCAAGCATGCTGGCTGCTGTTTGATTTCTTCCCAAATGCTTGCTTATGAACAACGAGAAACAACTACTCACAGGAAACTCCCATGGAAACTTTGAACCAAGTGGACTGCTGATAAACTTGCAAAGCATAAATCGACTGGATGACTGCAAGAATACTGTGAAAGGATCTTCATAAACATAGCTCTGGTCCAGATAATCTCCATACCTTGATCTTAAACTTTTCCTCACATCTTCGGTGCTTTTCTTTGGTGATTGCAGCAAGCTGTCAAAAGGATCCTGAAATTCATGAAAAATGAAACTCTGTTGCTGATTCCAGACTGAACAAAAGCCTCCTTTATCAATCTCCTCATATGAATGGAAATCTTGACATGTGCTATGCAATGAACAATCTGTTAAACAAGACAATGAAGGTGATCTTTGAATAAGATTATCATCAACATTCTTTTCGGGCACATGGTTAGCTAATGGAGCAGAATTTTTATAACAAACATCATCCAACACACGAGCAATGGGATCATCAAAAACTTGAGAAGAGTGCTGTAATGTATCCATTGAAACTGTACGACCTCCTTCTGGCTGTTCATCTTTTCTTTGAGATATATTATGAAGATTCTGCCTTATAAACTGAAATTCTTCAAAACAAAAGGGTATAGAATCTTCCTGCATCATCAAATTATGTATTTCATCTTCCACAACTTCATCTGTAATCTGATCTTCAATTGCATTGGATGGCTGCAAATCTGATGTTACAAGCTGCTCATTTGAAGATTTACTATGCAATTTTTCTCTCAAAAACTGAAATGATTCAAAACATAAAGGTACAGAGTCACCTTGAATCATTAAATCATGTGTGCGCACTTCCAAATCTTCAGCTGCAACTTGACAATCAATGACTTTCGAGGGCTGAAAATCTGAATATGAGAAGTTTTAAACAAGGCTTTCATTGCCCTCTAGATGGTCCAAATCAAGGCTTGTTGACGTTTGATTTCTGATTGCAAGAAAGTTATCTCTAATGAACTGAAACGAATCGAAACACAAAGGCAAAGATCCTTCACTTACATCAAAATTTTCTGCACTTTCCTCATCATTGCCATAGCTGATATGCATCGGTTGATCACTGTACTCGAGCTGCTGAAAGTGAACTTCCTCCTCGCACAAGCTAGCTGCTGATTTGTCTGCAAGATTAGATTCTTTTTGGAGAACATAATCATCATCATACTAATCAAACTGAGGCAATTCATCATCAAACATACACATCATATCAACAGCTCTCTCTTCTTCACACTGATCTACAAAACAATCACTATGACTACTGGGATCAGAAACAAAATGTTTTGGGTCAGCAACTTGTTCTTGAATGTCATTTTCATTTTTTGCAGTCATTTTTCGCACCATCTCTTCTATTGTGTTTACGAAAAGATCAAGATTTTCCTCTGAAAGTGTCAGCTGCTCTGAAACATTCTTCTTTTCTTCTTCCTTCAACCTTGCCCTCAAGATCAGCAAATGAGCCTCTACATTCACTGCCTTGTTCTGCATCTCATGAAGTGTTGCAATATTCTTTTCTCTTAGCTGAAACTCCATTTCCGGATCAAAGGCACCCGGGTAGTGCAAGAGAGCAGATCTAGGAGAAGGTCTTATATCAACTGGCATCGAATAATAAACTTGGTTAAATCTAGCAGAAAATTGTTGTACTGTCTCACCTGGCATTCTTTTCAACTGGTTATACTACTCTATAATCAACAAAAAGTTCTGTCCGATCATCCACCTGTCAAGGAAAACTCTGACCAACTGCTGGAAATCTGTGATGCTCGCATCGGGCAGGGCTTTGAACCAACTCTTCACTTGGCCTTGCAAAGAAAGAGCAAAAAGCCTAATACTAACATCTTCATCATCAACTTCAAAAAGATCTAGAAAAGTCTCAACATTCTGCACATGTTGCTCAACATTGACATTGTTACATTCACCGTCAAATCTTGGTAGATATAGGTCATAATTTGCAGGAAAAGCATGAAGAACAGAAGGCAATACAAGAGGTTTATACCGATCTGGAATTTTACAAGGTGTAGGGGCATGTACAAGAGCTGCGAAATCAGTTTTCTTTTCTTTAGGCTCATCACTCTGTAGAGAGTCAACATAAGATGTGGGAAAAGTGAGGAGGCCAGGATCAAAGGGAAACTCAACATTTACACTCTTTGAATAAGTCGAGTGAAGATTTTGATGACCTTTCTCATACAAAAAACTTTGAAAAACTTTCAGGATAGCTTCAAGACCAGCAAAGAAGTAATTTACGAGAAAGCAGATTAGATCCTGAATACCATTCCACTTTAGATACCTGAACTTAGTGTAAGATCCTTCCATTTTCTCAGAGAAAGAGTCAGTCCTCCAGACTTTGAATTGGAGTCACCAGGTGAATGATTTCAGCCTTCTTATGTCTGATCGTTGTCCACCATCAACCATCAGATCTGAACTTGATACACGTACTGGGGCAAGACAATCTACAAGTCGAGTGTCACATTCACAAGCTAAACCGGAGATCGACTGAAGCAGCTTTTATCTACTATGCACTCGCAGAGCAAGAGCAGTTCGAAGGCTACCTGGCGTGTCTTCAGGCTCCGCCTATAGCTAATGAAACAAATGACATCAACAAGAAAACCAATTCTTCCCCAGTATGGTCGCCACTATGTTAGCACTCAAATCTACCTCAGGCTGAAATGAAGTAAAACTCAAGGCTACATCAAACCACGCTCAGCCTCGTAGCTAGCCCTACGAGGACAGGAGAGGGCTCTCTCCGTCAATCTCGAGAAAATAAGCAATAGGATGCGAGATGACTTACAATAAGAACCGATTTTAGGCTAGTAAAGAGATAAGTATGTTTGTTTTTTGGTTTTTGGGTTTTCGCTGGAGAAATGGGAAAACAAATTTTGGGTCCGGGGATAAGGTCAGACCTTTGCAGATTTCAAGTTGGGGCGAGGTAGGTGAGTGTCTTGATGCTTTTAATTGGATATATGGACAGATTAGACCGACGAGGAGCTGAAGAGGGCAAAGAAGAACTTGGATCCTCTCCAAACAGCTGAAAACATATAGAACTAACTGAATTCAAAGGCCAAGCACTGCAAACAATGGATTCAACCTTATTCACTCATTCAATTTAGTTCAGAAGCATATGAAAGGATGGCATACATTAAACATGAAGAAACTTACAGTAAACAAAGAAGAAACACCATCAAGAAAAGAACACCACAAGGATCCCAACAAGTGCCGCAAAACCTCTGATCTTTCCTTAGCCAAAATATGAAAAATATGTACAATGATATCAAAAGTATCCCAAGAGTCCAACCTCTCCAACCTCTGAAAATGATTGAGAAATTACAATATATAGATCACTCTAACACCTTTCCCCACCTCTAGGGGTCGAATTCCCTCTTCAAGGATCAGTTTCAACCAATTCTAATCATGGAACTACAATCTAGGCAGCTAACAACTTGCCTCTAAAAGAGTGGAAACTGATCCATTACATGATTTTTTACTCATTTGAGAGTGAATCTTCTAGAAGAGATAAAAACAATCCAAAGTTACATATCAAACATGAATTTACATCATAAAACCCAAAAATTCTACCCATAAGCAAAACTGGTCCATAATAGGCGAAATACTGAGCTGGCAGCTGAAAATTCAGAAAAATTTCTAGGTGGGTCGCTCATGTTCCAAGCTGATTTTGAGGTAGCTCCTGACACCCAAATTGAGCTCATGATAGCTCGTTGGAAAGCCCTGGATGTATAATTTCCAACCCAAGTAGAACTTCTGAATTTGGAGTTGATTTGACCCTCCAAAACCTCATTCTCCCAGAGGTACTTCCTGCTGGTGCAAAAGGTGGCAGCAAGGTAGTTTTCATGGTGTTTTTGAGCTGTTTGACCATCCAGATTTTGTTGAAATGCTAAGTTGACTTCAGAGGATGCATATTAACCATGACAAATCCAAAAATGTAAAAATATCCTCCAGCAAGTGTCTCAAAAAAATGCGAGCGCATGAGCGCGCGACCCACGTAGCTGCAAAACCTGTTTTTAAAACCAAAAATTTGAAAATGACAAAATTTTCTCCGAATTTGCCCAAATTCGGAGCGGAGGTCCTCCATCATGTGTCTTGCCCAGTCAATGAAGCCTCGGCCAAAATCTGAAGTGGATTAGGCCTTTTCCGCCGTCGAAGTGCCTTGCGCAACCTCCTCTTCATGATCCTCATCCTCGCTTTGCAAACATGCATGCGAGCCCAGTAATGGCCTTTCATGTGGCGAAGCATGTCTTTGTCTTGATTGGCCTTCGCCAACAGCTTCTCCAGATGTATATTTACCCGCGTGAGTACAGTATCTCTGTCAGCTGGTGTCATGTCACCGGGCCTCTTTCGATTCCACTGTCTGTCCTCACGGATTTGGCGCACCTCATAAAATGTGAGCTCATCCTCGAGCTGTTTGTTGCGCTGCTCCAAATAGTTAATCACCCACTGAGCCTTCTGCAATTGGTCTTTCAGCTGGTCATTCTCGGCCCTTTGCTCCTGGATGACTTCCCTCAGTTTCGAGCTAGGAGAGCCCGTATCAACATCAATGACTGTCATATCGGTGTCCCGGCCTCCTGATGGGCCCTCATCATGCATGGGCCTCTTGCCCCTGTCTTGCACCTGTACTGAAAAATAAAGCGAGACCCTTTCCACACCACGTGGAGATAATACTCGCCGTGTCGATGAAGTCGGCAAGACCCCTTCCACCTCACGTGGAGATAGTACTCGCCGTGTCGCTGCAAATAAGGCCCTGTGGCCTCGCTGATATGTCTGAACCAAAGGAGTGATGACATGCTCAACCTCAAGCATGTCCGGCTGGTGTGAGGGCTCTCCTGCATCATGAACTGCCTCGGGAGGCTGCTGTGGCACTCTGAAAAAGTCTCTAGAAATGAAATCCTCCCAAGTGATGCCCTGCTCCGCCAACTGATGTAACACCAAGATTTTGATCAAAGTGAAATGGTATATACTCTTGTACTGCTGCACTGGGCTCGTCTTCTTCTGCACAAATGTCACCATCCTCTCTATGTTGCGGTGTATGAAATACGGAATATTCATCATACGCACCCTTGTGAAGTGCATCAGCAAACGAACATGATCTGAGAAAAGACGAGCATACCTGCCCTCACAACTAAAATACTGAATGATGAGCCTCATGAGTGGTGCATACTCATCTCTCAAGAATCGGAATGGAAAGACTCTGCCCAAGTAAGCCACATATCCAGTTTTAATGTATGGCTCATAATGAAATTTCATTAACTGCTTACCCTTGCTCCATTTCTCGCCTATGTTCGGTATGCCAGTGGCTTGAGCAATAGTCAAAGGTGATACAATGAAATCAACCCCAGCAAGGTTTACCCGATCACCCCGCAAATGAAGAACAAACAGACGTGCTAATTCACGATGAGGTCGGGTTTGTACAACCATCTCACAAAATCAGAAACATGACAAGAATCGAAAACAATCCATAGCTAATGGACATGCCTGCAACCGAGCCAAAGAAGTAGGCTCCTCTCTGCGATGATCACCACTTCTATTTTCTCTGCGTGAACCCCGTGGCACATTACCTTCAGCCACCGAATCACTGCCTGACCCTGGCTCATATTCTGACTCTGTCTCTGACATATCTCTGATCAAGCTTTTGGCAATGTGTATACTGATATGAATGCAGTGAAAGCAAAATTAGGATGTATGTTTCAACACCCAACCAATATTCCCACCGTCAAAGCACCATAAAGGAACAAACCATGGATAAAATCTCCGTTTTAGATGGATTGGAAAAGGCACAATCTCTGTTTTGAAAGCAAGTGAAAATTTGACCAAATAAGAGCAGGCAACCTTCAAAAGTTTGAACACATCTAGTCAAAGGGAGGGCATGGCATCAATAGAATGTGTTTGTTTATGAGTAACAACCACAAAGGTCTCAATGGGCAGTTGGAAACAAAGTCATGAGCATATTTTTACATTTGGACAGTGAGACTCATTACAAACACAGTCACCATGGCACAAAGGGTTTAAACATGGTAAAATAATAGCAATGGTTAATATGGCAAAATGGGCATGAGAGAAATATGATTTTGATATTATATGGAAGGCTGGACATATCACTGCTTTAAGATAGCAAACAAATTCTTTCAACCATTCATTTTCATTTCAAACCCTGAAAACAATAATGCTATGACTGTGGGGTTTTAAATCCTCCATTTGAAAATTTGAAACCACCAATGATGCCACAAATGTGTTCAAAAACATCAAGCAATTGATAGAAACCTGATTGAAGGTAGTTTGAGTCGATTCCAAGCCAAACTGGGCGCTCAAACTAAATTTCGAAACCCTGTGTCTGCGTGGGTCGCGCAGCCTCTGCGTGGGTCACTCGGCCCAGGTGGGTCGCGCCCCTTGCCAACTTACACTACTGAACTGACCTGCGTGGGTCGCTCTGCCCAGGTGGGTCGCTCTGCCTCCACGTGGGTCGCGCAGCCCCAAAACTCTGTCCACGCACTTCAAAACTCTGAAATCGGCCCTCCAATTTGCAAACACGATTTTGGGAGCTATGAATTGGTTCAAATGAAACTTGTTTGGCTTTTATACATGTCACAAATATCTTCACAATCAGATTTTATTTCAAATCAAACTTCAAACCCATATTACAAATGTTTTTTGTAATTTCACTTTTGGCTTTTCAAATACAAACTTCCTTTGGCTTTTTTGAGGTCGATACTAATGATTTTTCTGTCTTCTTGCAGGGATATGGCTATCTTGGCTAGAGAAAAGACCAGGGGTCTGCTTTTGACAATGTTTTCATGGCGGAACAATTACAATTTATTACAAAATGATAATGACAAATTTCTAGTTCCAAAACAGAGTTTTGGACTAGAAATATATTTTTTTTTAAAAACGCTGATGATAATAAAATAAAAAACACAAATGCTGAACTTTCCTCACCTTGCAGGCTTTATGACTAGTATATAAATGACTCAAAAACCCTAGACACCAAGACCTAGGACACTTATTGACATTTTTAATGTCCATATATACAATGACTATGAATAATTTTTTGAGGAAAATTTTTAAAATAGCGCTGCAGGTATAAACATGAGGAAACACAAGATGACAGACCCCTTCGTCAGTCCATGGCATGATCCTAGTGAAATGCAACGAAGTGAAACAAGCGAGACACCTAATAATGAATATGCAAAAGACGAAATGATCACTGACGGAGGGCTGTAAGGGCCGACTCTAACAGAGATCACTCTGGGTCTCAGCGCTGGAATCTTCTCAAAGAAGAATGTCATCAAAATTGTACCATATCCAAAATGTTTTGTCTTTACCTTTCGGATTGAAGTCAGTTGTTGCTTCATGTTCATCAGTAGAGCTGTGCACCAATCATATAAATGAGTTAAGCATTCCACTGCTATACTCATTTGCGTCCTGGATGCCTGGTGAAGAGAAGATGATCCTGCTACTCTCCCAATGGTAACAAGGAGGATTTTTATGTGCAAGTCTCTTAAATATTTGATTGCAATTTGAGTTCCCACTTTCTTGGAACCCTCTACGCAGTAAACGTGGACGTAATCTTCCACGGTTAGCCTTCCCAAGGGCTTCCCGTGCAAGTCTACTGGTTCCCCCCTCCGGGAGAGTCCAGTAATAAAATATATATCTTCCACTTCAATGCATATGGGCATCTGATCTATGATGAAGCAGTCTTCTTCCGATTCCCAATAGTTCAGAAGCATTTCGAGCAACCGGACATTACTCTTCATATTTGGAATTTTGAAAAACTTGAGCAATCCGCAATTCTGAAGAATATTTACTGATGCTCGATCTCGCATGACTTCTTGATCAATTGCACTGTGTTCATGCTCTCTCCATGATATGGTCATCCTGTAAAATTTCAATAATTCCTTCATTAGCTACGCATTTTTCATTTGGGCCTGCGCATACGCGACTTTATTTGTGCACAGTCGCGTGTATACGCGACTTTATCATTACAAACCCGCGTATGCACAAACCCGTGATTTTTAGCAAGAGATTCTATGGTGAAAATTACTAAATTTTAATTTATGAATGGACAAAATGAATAACAAGGATGGTTGATGAGCTTACCTGACAAATTCGGTGCGATTTGACGGTCAGTTGCTCCTTTTTTCACGAAAGAAGTTTTTTTCTCCAGAGCACTTGTTTCCAAATCAGCAATGTAACAATGAACCAAATATGAGGTAATTTGTCTATTTATGTCCAAAAAGTTCAAAATTTTCACAAAAATTTGTTATGCTTATTTTTTCAATCTATCTCAAGCTGCATAACCCGGAAGCTTGGAAGTGCCCAGTTTGGTATGTTTTCGGGTACATTTTGACGAATTTGAGATTTTTCCCGGTTTTTGATCCATGACTGTTGACTCGTCATGGCAGGTATATGTTCTTCACTGGCATATAGGTTAGGGAAATCACTTTCCATTGCATCTTTCATACTAGCCTCCATACTGATCACTTGCCATAGGGTCGATCCCATTAGGTCATGACTATTACACCCATTTCACTCGCCGATTATTTAATCATGACTTGATGGTAGAGCCTTCCTTTACATGGGCTTCTTAGTTAGTTCCTCACTATCACTTGTTGCCCATGCTATGTTTTATGTACGCTCGGGAGTCCTCTTTAGTCCCGCCATGACTTATGTGTTGAAGCTTCATTCTTCTTCTTCCTCACTATCATTTTTTTTGGCTATTACCCTAGAGGCTCCCTGGTGTTGTTGAGTTGTATTACTGCATTGCATATTGGATACTTGTTTATCCTGGCCTTTAGCCGGCTTCATTTAGACTCAATGTTTAAGCCAACTTTTGACCTTGTCTATCTATACAAGTTAACCATTGCATGCACTTAGCTATCGCGACTTGACACCCTTTTACCTATGGATGGAACATTCCTCTGAGTATCGCTTACCAGTTTCCGCCACCTTGCATTGAGCATAGGATCGTTCCAATCCCAGGAACTAGTGCATCTGTTTCTTGATACTCGTTCTATCCATTGTACCATAGCATTCTTTTATTCTTTTCTAGGATTATTATACGAAAAAGACAAAAAAATCAAATATAACAAAAAGAGCAGGAACGAGATGTATCTTCATTGTTTTGATGGCAGTACAGAGTCAGTTTGTTGCCCTTGAACAAAGCACATATACTTATATATATTTCCTACATTTGGGATGGTTTTAGTTTTGACCTAGGTTCAACCTCTACCATGTTTCACTTGTCAGTCCTGCCCCGGTTGGTTATCTCTTCCAATCATATGGAGAGTTTGTTCTACCTCCTGCATAACAGACTTATACAGTGTCACTTTTTACTGCCATGGTCATCACGAGTCGTGCTTTTGTTCAAGGGAAGTCTAACCAGAGTCGGCCATTCTGCGGTGTCTCTTGACTCATTATTCAGTCGGCCTTCCCGGTCTTGTCAGTATCTTGTTCTATCACATCAGATTTTTTGGTCTTCTACTCGTGCTGGTTTGAGAAGGTCTCCATTTACTTCTGGCTGGCAGGTTTGTCTCTTATCAACTACGACATATTGCTCTGAGAGCAGACCTAGAACCACACCCTGGCCCTATTTCCATCATTGATAGGTGACGTTGTGCTCAGCATTTGATCATCATTATGGGTCTTTGACTGAGTGGTTTCCCTTGTGTTCGAAGTCAGCATAAATTATCACACTTGGGATTCGTGCAGTACCTTGATTTCCATTTGACCATATCGGTGGATATCTCGCCTCTGTGTCAGCTTTCATTATTGGTTGGTTCAGAGGGTTTCTTCCGTGTGCTAGCTTCATCTTGTGCATGTCGGAAACGTACTTCGGTTTTGGTTCCATCACTCTACTTCGTCCGATTCCTTCCAAATCTTGGCCTGCGGGTTACACTCGCGCTGGACTGATGTGGGATGCCTTAATGCCTTCCTTCCAGCAGATCTTTTCCCATCAACTCCGACTCATTGCTCTCGGAATAAGGTCTAGAGTATTTTTGTTAGTACCTTAGGGTTTGCAGTCATCAGTGGCAGACTCTTCGCTATCGACAGTGGGGATTCATCATTGCCTCCGGATTGGTAGATTCTTTCAAGTGTTCGACTTCAACTCATTCATTCGCACTTGTCAGATTGTACTGGGGCACCTTGACACTCATTTTCATTATTGGTGGGTTGTCTCGCGTTGGTTAACGGTATACATCATTGACCGGTAATCCAACGATTTCTCACATGGTCGACTTCAACTCATTTATTCCCATTGTGTAGAATTGTGCCATAGTGATCGGTGAAGACCTCGGGTTGCATCAGCATTTCTCGGTTCACTTTTGACAGTCCATTCAGTTTCTGCCAGTGATGCCATTCACCCTTATATGTTGCAGTGTCAGTACAGCAGCATCCTATATGTTGGCTCCCGAGTTGCGTGATTGTACCGTTTGTTCCACCTCTTATGATTCGGTACTTGGAGATTCAGTTACTTATATGGTCAGACATCCAGTTGCACCATCTTTGATCAGCTTTCTATATGTGATACTTGGACATTGATTCAGACTTACACTTCCGGGCCATGCTCAGATGATTCATTGTGTACTTTCAGTTCAGCTATACTTGTATACATGATGGATCTATTCACTACTTTCTATATGATGTATTTTTGACTGAGCATGGGTATGCCCGCCTCAGCATGAGTTGACTCTCTGGTTTCTTTCATTGGTTTTTGGCAGGCTGAAATCTGGTGAAGTCCTCTCTTGTCCTTGCGAAGTTCTTTCTATGTGTATAATACATTTCGGCCATCATGTACCCCTTCTGACCTCATATATTAGGGGGCATCTGTTATAGCATCATTTTTCACCCTCAGGTGATTCATGATTTCCTTTATGGCTTTGGGCACCCATTCCTATAAACTTGAACAAATTCACTAAAAAACAGTGTTAAAATTCCCATACGCGGGTATGCCCAGAATTTTCCGCGTGTATACGCGAGTCCACATGTACTTTTCCGCGTATGCCATTAAAACCATTAAAAAATATATAAATTCCCTATTTTCGGACTGGGTTTATGGTTACTCCAACAGTTCAACCACCCCAGTACGTGGCCAACTGTTTCGAACTGACTGAAACTACTTTGAGGGAGTATAAAAGCCCCTCATGTGCATGGCCTAAAGGAGGGAGAAAATTTATAGACATTATACTCTGTCGGAATCCCAGTTCAAGTCTGATTCCTCGTGCCTCCTGCACTTTCCCAGCTTTATACAGGAAACCCTTGTTTCCTAGAGATGTTCATCCATTTATATGCCATCTCGAGTGCAGAAGTCTTGAGAGTTTCTTAGCAAGGCAAGGGCGGGACGAATCTAGACGACGGTCTGCTCGAAGATCGTGGAAGGATTCAGGTGATCTTTCCACTCTTTACTTCTATACATGCTGTTCATAATAATGAAGAACCATCTTGTTCCTGAACTTCTGTGTTAGTATCTATTTGTATATGTGGACAGATTGATTGTTAAGAATTTATTATCGTTTATATCATGTTTCACGTGGATTACACTAACGTTTAGGAGAAATATATGTTGTACAACTAGGTTTCCGTGCATGTTCTTTCTTGTTTTCCAGGTTGAAGGAGGAAGAAAGGTTGTTGGGGGTTTGGACCCCGCAGGATCTACATCGAACATAGGACTACGGGTGAGTTTTGCTATCGTTGTTATCTAGTTTTTTGCATTCAAGTATGGTTGTGTGTGATTCCTTCTGAATGGCATGCCCTGCTCTGTGGAGGTTTTGACCCAACAAACCTCTAGGGTGATTTTCCCCGAAACAGGGACCAAACAAAAGCTCAGGTTTGTTGTCTGTCAGATTTAAAGTATCTACATCATTTTCTATGTTTAAAACTTTAAAAATCTGAGATCTATACCTATCTACAGTTACTAACTCAGTGAGGGGTATGGTTACCTTGATCTTGGCAATTTCTCCTTCGAAACTAAAAGGTGCTTGGGTTTTGCGCAGATTCATCTCATTTCCGTCAGCCATAAATTCTTCTATGTTTTTTATTTGCTGATTTTTATTCGGGGTGTCATTCAATATAGTTGTTTCAGGAATTTTAGTAGAGGTACTAGGAAGGTTGGGATCAAGGCTTTCCTGGCTATTTTTGTCTTTTTTTTGGTCAGTTCTCTTAGCCATGATTTTGTTACTATCTATTGTTCTTTTAAGAATGGTATCAGGGGTTTTTGTAATAGCAGTGTCTGAGCTACCTCTCTTAGAGTTGTCTTGGTTTTTCTTACTCCTAAGATCATATTTCCTACGAGCTTCTATTATGGTGTTTTGTAATCCTATTTCAGGATCTTCAGGGCCCTCATAATTTGTTTCATTTTGGTTTGAGGAGAAGAAAAATTGTTGTTCTTCTGTGAGGAAAACCTCACCCTCGCTATCAGAACCTATCAAGTTTAAGTGATTTTCATCAAGTGGTTCCATATCTCTTTCTACCTCATCAACATAGTTTTCATGGAGAGATGGCCTAACCTGTTGGTCATTTTCCCTTGGTTTATTTTGAGGCAGGTCTCTTCTAAAGTTTTGGTTCCATTTTTTGTTTTGAGGATTTGGCTGGTTGTCCCTAAGAGGTTCTTTTTCATTTAGATTTATTCTTTCCCACATTCTCTCCATGGTTCTAACCAGGTTGTCTATTCTGGGATCTAAGGAGGAGGTAGAAGGCATGGTATTGTCTCGATATGTGACATTATTTTATGATCTCATCCTAGTCCTCTTCTCAGCTAGGTTGGATTTGGAACTAATAGCTACTTTTTGCATCTCTTCTAAAGTTGTGGGGTCTCTTTCTCTTAGTTGGTATGTCATATCTAGATCGAAACGTTCGGGAAGTTTTACTAGTGCTAAACCAAGTGGAGGTTTCATGTTAGGTGGAAGGGCGTTATAGACACTGTTGAACCTAGTGCAATAGCCTTGAAAACTTTCCCCCATATTTCTTTTAATATTGTTATATTCGGAAAGGATTTGGATGGGGTTTTTCCTGATTTCCCACTTGATTATGAAAGTTTGGTAAAGTGTTGGGAGATCATGTATACTGTTAGGAGCCATGTTTTTAAACCATTTCTTGGGTTCTCCACCTAGGCTTTGGGAAAACATTCTCATTCTTATGTTCTCATCTTCTATTTCCATGTATTCAAAAGCATCACTTATTCTATCTACATGTTGTTGGCCAGTAGTAGCCTCAGCTCTGGTGAAGTGTGGGATTTTGGATTGATAATCATTTTGCAAGGGTACCAAAGGCAGTGGTAACACTAAAGGTGCATACCAAGCTGCCATGATGGGAGCTGATGGTAGATTTAAAGTATGAGGGTTTTTAGTATGGGATGAGGTGATTTGCACAATGGTGGTCTGAATGGGTGTGGCAGAGGTACTTGGAATTCTGGACTGATTCTGAGCAGATTTGGGGTGATAAGAGCCAAAGTGATGAAGAATCTGAAAATCAGGAGGTGTAGTGGGTGAGGCTTCTCTGCTAGGACTCTGTTGGAAATCTAAGGGCTCAAGATCGTCAAGGTTGATTTTACTTTGTGACTTACTTCTAGAAAGGGATTTTGTTGAACTCAAGTCAAACTATGAATCTTGCAAAGATGTAAGATGTTAAGGTACAAAGCTTGCTTTGTGGATGGTCCTATCAGTAGCTAAGTTACCAGTTTCAGAATTTTTCCACAAAATACTTTTTGGGTCATCAACTATGATAGGCGGATTCGGGTCTAGGTGAGATCTGGTATTAATTCTTCATGAAGCCAGATTTCAAAGTTAAATCTTATAGAGGGTGATAGTTATGATTGTTTTTTGGATGGTTGTCCTCTCTAGGGGTTTCGCTAATGTGAGTAAGGTAAAAACATAATGAAGGTTAGTGGAGTCGCCAAGTGTATTTTCTTTAGATTTATGGTCCACCACCAATACTCACAAAGATGTTTTTTAGGAAAATTATTTTCTAGAAAACTTTTATGTGAAAACTTGCAAGAATGACTTAAAACTTAGTTCAATAGATTGCTAGATTGTTGAGAAAGCTATAGTTCTATTTGCAAGTTATTCTGTTGATTTCCTATGTTTATATGAAGATTTCTGAATCCCTAAGTTGTACTTATTTTTTCACTGATTTCAGAGGCAGCATCATGAAATTTGTGTTTTTTGGAAAGGCAAGTCAATAGGATAGTATGATTTATGAAATTTTTGGTTTTTTATGGAGTATTAGGCCTACTGGAGGCTAGTGGAGTCGCCAGGTGGATGTTTTGTTGTTTTTAGAGATATGTATTTATGTTCCACCACCAATAACTGAGAAAAATCCAATCTAGGGATGTTTTTTGGGGTTTTCTGAGTTCATATATGTAGCCCTGAGGTTTGTAAGAGTTTCCTATAACTGAATCATCATTTTGCTAAGATGGTGAAAGAGCTAGTTTCTACTCTTCAGAACACACTTAAGTTTTCTAAGTTTGACTGAGACTTTGAGAGTTCCTAAGGGATACCTAGGATGTTTTGACTCAAGGTCCCACTGTGATCGCCATTATGTTAGTGTGGTGATGAGGTGGCTGATTCACTGGATTTTCCTGAAGACAAGCGATTTCTGTAGTCCTAAGGTGTACTTAGATTGCCACTAACTCAGAAAAGTCCCACACTGATCGCCATTATGTTAGGGTCCCATGATTTGGTAGATTGGCAAGCCAAATGACAGGGTAACATCAAACCAACTTTGGAGCCGTAGAACCTAGCCTTCCTGGACTCAAAGAGGGCTCTCTCTATTATGCAAAGGATGCAACTTGTTTGATTTTTATGTATTTTATTTTAGGATAGTTGTTAAGTATGTTTCTAGTTTGTTTTAGGTTTTTAAGGGGGAATTGATCAAAGGATAAATGGATAAAATTTTGTCAGATCAACTGGGCTATGGGGTCAAAAAGGTTGAGACTATCTCAAATGGTGGAAAATTTATTTTGCAGGGCCTATTTGATCGAGATAAATGGATTCTTTGGGTGAAAGTGAAATGAGATGGACACTAAGTTTGTGAGAGACAAGAAGGTTTTAAGCATAAATAGTTTTACAACAAACATCATGTGGTAGGGCTAACCATTAATCACTATAAATGTAACTCAAACTGATAGATGTAGAAAATAAACAATCAGGTGATGCATAGAAGTATAAGACCCTCTAACTTTGGGAAAATCACCTTCAGAATTTTGGGAAAAAAAATAAGACAAACAAACAAATCAATCTATGAAGAGGGAATTCCTAAACATCATATCTTCAGCTATTGGGAACTTTGAAATAAGACTGCAGAGCATGGACAAAGGGCAAGATCGAAACAAGACCTCTTTGACTTAACTAAGACAATCAATACTTCAGAGAGAGATTTCAGAGATGGAGTTTTGATTAGCTATGAGTAATCAGGGCATAGTGTGAATCATACTAGAAAACATACATAATAACCATTAATGAAACTGATAACAAATTCTTAGGGTACCAAAGAGAAATTAAGAATTCTTTGACATAACCAAGAAAGAAGAAAAACATAGAAGCTGTAATGAATCAGGAAACTTGAGGTGCCTCCATGGGCATGTTTCAAATATATTCTTTACTGACCTATAGCAAGCAAGAAGCATGAAAACATGTATGATAAACTAAGGAAACATAACAGATAAGGAACACAATACCATTCACGAAGCCATGGAATCCTACAAACAATCCTCCTCCACCATCCAAGTCAAGCAAGAAATCATCCACTTCATGAGGCAAAGTATTTCTTCAAAGCTTGTAATGCTATGTATTGCTCTATAACATCAAGTTCAGCCTCTAGTTACAATGAATTCTCTTGGATTATATAGGCCAAAGAGAAAGAAACCCTCCTAGAGCATCTAGAAGGCCATTGGCCTAATACAAATATCTGATTTTGTCCTTGAGGCTTTGCAAAGCCCAAGGCACAAAATATCTTCAAAAATATCTATTTAAGCCAAAAATAGTAATAAAATTTACTTCTAATCTCTGACATAGAGTTAAAAATAGCTAAATGCACATTTGGATGATCATATTCAGAAAATTGTTTTTTTAGCCAAAATGCTACAGGAGCATAGTAGAAGAAAGAATCCTGTATTGCAGACAACTTTTGAGGGACCTCCCAATGTCAAAATGAGGCCCGTGATAGATCGTTGGAAATCCCTAGATGTCTAGTTTCTGGAACTACTTGATTTTTCCAAAAATGATCCCTTTAACGTTGTCAAAAGGTGGACTGAGTGAAAAAACCCAGGAGGGTATCATCTGCTGATATGTGAAGCAGAAATGTGAATTTTGACTGATTTTTGTCTCTTTGGGGGATCAAAACACTTCCTTTTGATCTGAAAATTTTTTCGTAGCTGCCCCCAAATTTAATACATCTGAAAAAATGACTTTCATGAGCTGAGGATTCTCCTAGCAACCATGGCATTACCTAGAAGAATGTGCAATTAGGTCCAAAAAACACAAAAAACAAGATCATGTCAAAATTTTCTCAATTTTGTCGAGAAATCCCCTTATGGGCTTTTAGAAGCATGCAAGGAAGATGCGGCCAAGATTTCAAGCCTAGATATGATTTTTTCCCCTTTTTTCACTGGGCACCTCTTTTGGGCAGTTTTGAGCCTTTGGTGCTTTTGGAGAATGAATCATGGCCCCTTGCCTAGGAAAGGCAACAAGCACATGTTCTTAGCTGTGTGGAGGAGAAGAGAGAGGAGGTTTTATCTCTAGAACTTGTTCAACTTGGTTCTTTACCCTGCTGCCTTCATCATTACTTGCTTTGCTGCCCTGTTCACCATTTTCTTTACTATTTTGGGTTTGTTTAGGGTTGTCAGCTTTGTCATCTATTTTTGTTGTTTGACTGCCTTCACTACCTATCTGTGGACTGCCTTGTTTACCCTCATCACAGTCTTGAATTTTTTGAGAGCTACCTTCATTATGACTGTATTCTTTATAATTTTGCATGCTGCCATTATCTTCACTGTTTTCATTAGACTCTGTGTGTGGGCTGCCACCATGGTCGCTACTTTGCTGGGAGGCACTTTTTTCACTATCCCTTTGATTGGTTTCATGAATTTTTTGAGGAATATGGTGTTCCTCATCACTGCTTTGAACATCTTCTCTTTGTTCCTCATTATCACTACCCTGCTTGGAATCTTCACTTTTCTCTTGAGGGTTGTCCTCTTGATCACTGTGTTGCTAATGGTCACTTTGTTTTTCATCACTACTAGTTGTGGGTGGACTGTCCCCATGTTCATTTTCACTATTTTTCTTAGGGCTAATTTGTCCTTCATCCTCACTACTTTGAACATCTTCCTTTTGCTCTTTATCATCACTACCCTGCTGCTCTTCAGCATCACTATTCACTTGCTCATTTTCACTGCTCTGTTTAGGGTTGCTTTGCTCTTTGTGGATTGTTTTTCCTCTTAAAAATGTATTGGCTACTTTTGGAGATAATTTCACTATGCAAAAAATACGATTCGAGGTGAATTGGAGGTTGTTTGAGTGGTGCTACACTCCTGTGCACAGGTGCATAGCACCTACAAGTTGTCGCGGTGTTGTCGGGTCGGGCACTGGGTGCCCTCTGAACGTCGGGCGGGCTGACACACAGGCGTGTCATGCTATCCTACAAGCGTGTCGTGTCCTGTGTTAAATTCTTCTGCGAACACCTATAGGCGCGTCGCAGCAAATTTCAGTTGCATCACATTTATGAAAGGTAGAAAATGGTCATTTGAAGCTCGTCTCTTTCGCCCAGAAGGTTTTCATAATGAAATGAAGATACTTTGGTCGAGCCTTTATAGTTTGAAAAACACACTTTTCCCTCTCTTATTAATTTTAAAAACAAAACTTCTCTTTTTACTTTGTAGCTGTTTTGAAAAGCGTTTTTTGTGCTTTTGTTGAGGGGTTTCCCTTTTTAACAAATTGAATTATCCCTTCCTACTTGCAAAGTGTCTTCTTTGAAGATTGAAACTCGTGCCATGAGTATGCTTCTCACTGAGAGATACACAACAAACATTACTATGTGTATTTTATGACAATTTCTTTGAAACAAGTGTTGTGGTTTCCATTTGTTCAAAACACTGTATCTCTCAAACCTTTCTATTAATGACACCTTTTCTCAACCATGGTGTTAACACTGGGAAATCTGACCATCTGCTCATTTTGAAGGAGGTCTTATGCAACTGTGGTAATTGGGCCCTCTGCTTATTTGTGAAGGAGGCCTTGTAAACACTGTGTTTTTTCCATCTGCTCATAATTGAAGGAGGCCTCTTGAAAACTTCGAGATTTTTCCTTCTGCTCAAAAAGACACTATAAACATAAATTTTTCTTTCATCCTTGATACCATTGAAAACTTTCTTTGAACCAGTTTTCTATAGGCCCTCTGCTTATCATGAAGGAGGAAATTTTTGACAAATTGCATGGGCACTTATTTGACCTCTCTTAACAAACTGAAAAATGTCCATGAACAAACTGTTTGTGGCTCTTTTAGACAGACTATGCTTATCATTTAAAAGAGATCCTGTGCTTGTCATTCAAGGGAGACTTCTTTAGGACTGTGAGGGGTGCCCTTTCTTTTCTAGAAGGAGGTCTTTGATCTGATAGTGTTATCCTTTGAGAAAGGCTATCTGCTCCAAATCTGGGCCCTCTAAGATTATGCCTTTATCCTCTTCCTGTCTTTTGAAGGAGGCTTCCAAAAAATAGTATTTTTGACCCTTCAGACCCACTATGAGGCCTCTTACTTATTTGCTGATGGAGGTCTTTTAAAACTACAAAAATTCATTCATTTCAAAAGTGTGACCTCTGTCTATTTGTTTGAAAAATACAAATAAAAGGCAACAATGAATATTTGGTGCTTACACTTGATGAAAACATTTGAATCATAATGCCCTTTTCTTCATGAGGACCTGTTAGTAATGTACATCCTTTTTGCATAAAATCACTGTGAAAATTTCAGGAGCAAATAATGTGCTTTGTAAATGGTGAGCGCTCACTGCTAGACATCTTTGAAACAACTTTTCCCTTGACTGTGTTTTCTGGGGTAGTGAAATTGTCTGTGACTGCCTTTCAAAGTTTAGTTCATGATAAGGTATAAGAAGCAGTTGTCCTTCTTATATTGTCATCCTAGTTGCCTAACTTGCTTTGAAGCTCTCCTTGCCAGAAAACTACCATTTTTGGTTGTATAAGGCTGATTTGTAGGGTTGGCCACAAACTGCACTTTTCTCTGACTTCCATAGTAAACTAACACAGCATGAAAATTTCTCCCGAGGCACTATTTTTGCTCATACTTTTCTTAGTTTCATCAATCAGTACATCCCTGCAGAGATGTAAAAGAATATGCTTTTTTAATTTTGGAGGGCTTCTTTGATGTCTCATGGGGATCATGCCTGATCTAATCATATTTCTTCAGACAGGGAAAATCTCTCTCTTTTCTTGATTTGAACATTTCTGAGCCTTGCTAGAAACAAAACAAAGTGACCTTTTTATGGTGTGTGACCTAGGGATAGACAAGGGTTTTTCTTTTACCAATGATAGGACATGATGGCTGGCTGATATTGAAGACGGGGTTTTGGCTAAAAATAGTCTTGACCAGGAATTTTCCCTAAAAAACCACCACATATACCTACATACTTTGTCATGGATTTTGAATGGCTTCTTGGGCATGAGTAGGTTATCACAGGACAAAGTGATCAGTGAGTGAGGGGTAGACACTTTTTTAAATGTTGGACAGTGAGTTGCATGAAAAACAAAGGATTTTGATGGTAGAGAGACAAACTTATAATATCTATAGATAGGGAGACTTTGCTGAATTGTGATAGATAGGGAAACTGAAGGGTTTTTCTCATTATAGGCTGAAGGAGAGGGGTAGGAAAAAAAAAATTGTTTGAGGTGTTTTCTAGATGACAAATTAATAGATTTAGATTAGCTTCTAGAAAACTCAGCCAAGGAATCTAGTCATTAAAACAGTTAAAAATACTAATGACTAACAGATCTGAAGTTGGCACTATGCTTTTGACCTTTGCGCTGTGCTTTTAAAAAAAATTATGAGTTTGCTAATATTTCA
This sequence comes from Pinus albicaulis, assembly GCA_034641835.2. Lineage (NCBI taxonomy): Eukaryota > Viridiplantae > Streptophyta > Pinopsida > Pinales > Pinaceae > Pinus > Pinus albicaulis. Next base: position 1,569,496,046 of record CM076581.1, read on the forward strand.
AAAATTTCCTAGTTTTTCTAAATTTAACTTGGAAAATGGTGTTTTTACCAATGTAATTCATTATTTAAATGTAATTGTGGTTTCTTTACACTCACCTAGTGTAAATACATTAGATGAAAACTTTTTATGATGATGTAATGAATCAGTTTCCAAAAATTAAGGGATGAGTCAGTTTGACCTCCCTACACTCTAGGTATCAGTTCAGTTTTTGGTGGAACTGCTCCTCCTCTCAAGGATTCGGCCCTTGACGTTGGGAGAAGATGTTTTTTGGTCTATATAATTTACTTTCTTACTCATTTCAGAGGTTGGACATTGTTGCATTGATTAGAGACTCTAGTGTAATTATTATTTCGCAGGAAATTAATGAAAGAGTTGAAACTATTTCTTTGGGATACCTGTGGTATGGAAATTTAGCATTTTTCTTCTTATGTCACATATGTATGAATGTTTTGTTTCATGATCCATTTCATATCTACTATATGTTTATTTTCAATTTGATAAGAAAAATATGTCTCTCATGCTCTATATTGGGAAAATCTTCATAAGTTGTTCATTTTATATAGTTTAGAAAGAATACATGCTTTGCCTTGCTCTTTCTAGTTCCTTGTCTGCCTGATCCATCTCACCTTGAAACCCTAAAGTGTTATCCTATCTACCTACCTTTCCCCATTGAATGGACTGCAATCATAATCTTATTTTCCCTGACCTAGTCTCTTTTACCTAATTCACCCATCCATCAAACCAATTCAAACAAACAAACCCTTGTACGCATACCTAGCCTAAAACCCTAATTCATCTAGCCCTATTGCCTGTGATTTTGTGGAGTGTAATATTCCTAAAATTAGCATGAAACTAATAGGAATATTAAATTTTGATCTTTGCACCTAACAGGTGAATAAATGGGGGAAAAAGACCCATACTTAACTTGTATTAGCATAAAAACCCTCTTGGTGTGAAAAAGGGGACATTCAAGTGGTTGGATTTTTCATTTTCCGTGTATGAACGGGAAGAGGTTCATGTTGTTTCAGTCAATTTTACCAATTCAATAGCGCAGTGTGGATGAGTAGCCTAGATAGAGCTACAACGCAGTTTTTGAGGGAAATTAACCATGTGGTGTTGGAAACCCTAATAGGTGGGGACCCAAGGTCAGGAGGCTCACAAAATTTATGAGGAAGATAGCAAAAATTTGAGGTTAGCTTATGGATTATAGATTTTTTTCTGCTTAGAATATTGAGAATTCTTCAGTTGTTTAGTTGAGTATACAGTGTTGTTCAGCATAAGGTATTCCTACTTAGGGATTCCTTATCCTTCCTTGAGTGACCTATTGGAGGAGTTTTTTTCTTCATTTCCCCACATCCAAGCTTGTGTTGAAGCATCCTCCTTCCACCATAGTGTTATTCTTATAGCAGAGGACATTGTGTTATAGGGTGTTGCAGTGGGAGACTCACAACACCAGCTCCTGAGCTTATCTTTCAGAGGAGGGAGCTCCCCTTGCTTTGCAAGATCTATACAGAAGATTTCAGTGCTTATTCTACATATTGGTATGTGGCCAAATCATTTCCCATCTCCTACAGCACAGTTATCTATATAAACTGCATCCTTTTCCAGAGTGTTGCAGTAGCAGGGTTTGAACCGTTGCTTGTGAGCTTATTCCTTGGAGGAAGAGGAAACCCTTCTCCCGGAAAGCTTGTATATCGTTCTTCTTGTCTCTCATGTAAATTTTCAACTATATATATATATAGATATAGAATACTGCATTTTATAGATCTATATATGTAGATCTGCTCTTTTATACATTGTATTTTCATTAAAACCCTTGCCGGGTTATTCTTGTTGTGTATAAAAAGGAAGGAATCTCCATTTTCTCAACCATTGGGTGATTGTAAACTCCTGATCTCTTATTTATCATTATTTTGTGCAAAAAACCTCACTAAAATCACACTGTACATGATTCAGTCCTTTTTACATGAGTTAAACTATGGGGTTTGGGCTTATTTGATACATATTGACTTGGGGAGATATGTTTATGTTGGCTAGAGTGATTTGTTTCAGCTCTAATTCTGCATGTGAGTTTTATATGATATATTATAAGGGATCCAAGTACCATTTCTCACATATATAGTGTTATTTTCTGAAGACAACCATTTTATGCCCTATATTACTGCATTTCCCCACTTGCGAAGGAGTATATAAGCCATATTCTTGTTGAGGTTCTTTCATCTGTTGGTGAGATGTCATTTTACATCTAATGAGCTGATTTAAATTTCCATGCTCATGATTTGTTGAAGCTCCAACTTTAGAATATCTTCAGATATTCTATTTGTTGCATAAATTCCCTATTTTGGGATATTACAGTGGTATCAAAGAATCTTTCTTGGCTCATCCTGTGGATTTTAGATCCAATCCAGAAGGTAAGAAGAAGAAGATATCAAAATTATGGAGAGGATGAGATTACTCTCATCAATTTTCAGATCTAAGAAGAACCTCTCTAAGGAGGTTAAACAGATAAAAGAAGAAAAATGCAATGAAACTCCAAGAGGGTTTCAAGAAGGAGAAAGCTACAGTGAGACCTCTAGAAGGTAAAGAAAAAGACCCATGCACTTCCTATTCTCATAGAGGGAGTGAAGAGCAAGAAGACCCCTTAGAACATGATATCATGAGTGGATATTTGGCATAGTACAAATGTAAACCTAGAGCTTTCAAAGAGACTCTAGATCTTCGTCAGTTTATCTGACTGAAAGAAGAAAGGAGGCCATACAGCAATAGGATGATAAGGGGAAATATGTTCCTATTGTCTACCTTCGATGGATCACCCTTATGTACAGCAGAATCTTGGGTGATGAAGCTAGAGGCATTTTTTCTACTACATCCAGTAGTAGAAAGAGAGGCTGTAGAGATCTCAGCACTGCACTTGGAGGGCAAGGCAAGCACCTGGTGGTTCAGCCATGTGAGTCATGCAAGAGTGTCCACTTTTGTAGATTTCACTCATCGAGTAATCAAAATATTTGATAGTAGAAGATTAGAGAAGGAAGAGTCTTCTTCACCACTTGAGGAGTCTTGCACCAGTGTTGTCACAGTCATGGAGGGGCAGCCATCTGTATCAGCAGTTGGATCAACCAACACAATGGAGGAAGGAACTCTTGCAACCATATAAGATGTTCTCGAGACTCACTAAGGTATGCATGGATTTCCATTTTTTATCCTTTTAGGAAATCTTAGGGTAAATCTTGGGGAGTTGTCTCCACATGGTTCAGGATCAAAACACATTGCTGATGTGGAGCAAAAAGCTTGCACAACACTGTGTAATTTTGGATTTATCCAAGAAGGGATAAAAATTTATTACTTTGCACCTTTATTGAGATGCATGCAGCATGAGGGGTTAGGATGCATGATTTTGGAGGGCATATTGAATGTTGTGCCACCTTTTGTTGATGTTTTACCTTCAACACACTTGGATTATTTTTAATTCAAGAGGATTATTGATGAGAGGTCTTCTCTAGGAGATCTCCAAGGGGTTACATCTCAACTTCCCATGAGGTGTAAGGAGAAATATCTGCTTTGGGAGATTGATAGTCTTGATTGGGAAGATACCAAGGGGGAGGATGATTGGAGGCATCCACATTTGGATGAGTGTAGGTGGATGGAGAACAAGAGGTTGGTAAGCCACTTTAGATCTATGACACAAGGTAGCAAGAAGCAAAGATGTGCTGGCTACTCCTGAGGGAGTTTGGTCGTTTGGGGTCATACCCTTTGTCAAGAGGTATGTGGTGGATTGATGGCTTTGGCATATGGAATGTCAAAGGGGGAAGCCATGGAGTGACAAGAGCCTTATCACTAAGGCCTACATCATTGTCACTTGGGAGTATTCTTTTATTGATGGAGTGTTCCAAGAGGAGTATGCATCCTCTCATTCTTCAGATTTTTATGAGAAGGATCTCATGGGAGGACTCATTCATGGAACTCACTTTTAGCTTACTCACCATGCATGGTAAGAAATACATTTCCATACTTTTTGATTACTCCATTGAGTATTTTTATCTTCTCACCATATATGAACAATGCATTGCTCCACAAGAGAGAAAGAGTATTTTTGGGTTTCATGTTCACTTTAGGGCCAATATTTGTAATACTAGTAGCCCATATATACATGAATTTGGCCAAGTGTATTTTTCTTTTAATTATGTACAACTGATATACATTGATGCTTACTTATCCATGGTCGAGGAGAAAACTTGCACAGCTTGTAAGCTATGGAAGAACCACTTGCCACATGATATTCTCAAATACCAGTTGGGGAAACTGCGTGGTATTCACTTGGAGAAACATTTGTACCATCCAAACTTGCACATAACCTGCAGCATTTTTCTGAGTTGGATACTATATGGTGATGGGGTTCCATTCATCTTGTATGGGATGGTTTCGGTGAGCATGGCTCATGACATTGGAGGAAGGATCCCTGGAGATTCGGTCTTCTTCTTGCCACTTGACGGAAACCATGTTGTAGCCCAAGATTAGCATGCCCTCTACACTTATCATAAGAGGAGAGGTGGACAGCATGGGATAGGACCTCTTTCCTAACATGCTCATTAATTCAGCCCACCTACACTTCAGGAGCCAAAGGTGGAGGGGATTGTGCATGCGTTGCCATGTTGGAGGGTAACTCATTTTATATGGATGATAGCTTGGGAATGGAGGTTTCACTCGGGAATGAAAATTTCCCATGTATTTCAAACTCTATGCCTTGAGAGGACCTCTAGACAGCACATAGTTGTCTCCTTGAGTATGTTACTTTGGCATGATGATAGCCATTTTGGATGTACACCAAATGATAATTTGTTTGCTTGGGAGAGGCATTATGGAGTTTCATTTTTGAGACAACATCGTATTCTTTGGGGGAGCTCATCATATGAGGATGCTACAGGAGGAGGGAAGGTGACTTTCTAGTTCTATCCTTGCAGTTTCTTGAGGACAAGCAACATTTGGGAGGGGAGGACTATAATATTCCTAAAATTAGCATGCAGCTAATAGGAATATTAAATTTTGATCTTTGCACCTAGTAGGTGAATAAATGGGGGAAAAATACCCATACTTAACTTGTATTAGCATAAAACCCCTCTTGGTGTGAAAAAGGGGACATTATAGTGGCTAGATTTTGCAATTTCCATGTATGAACGAGAAGAGGTTCATGTTGATTCAGTCAAGTTGACCAAGTCAACAGTGCAGTGTGGATGAGTAGCCTAGATAGAGCTACAACAGAGTTTTGGAGGGAAAGTAACCATGTGGTGTTGGAAATCCTAATGGGTGGGGCCCAAGGTGAGAAGGCTCACAAACTTTATAAGGAGGAAGATATCCGACATTTGAGGTTATCTTATGGATTATTGATTTTGGTCTGCTTATACTATTGAGCATTCTTCAGCTGTTGAGTTGAATATGCAGTGTTGTTCATCACAAGGCATTCCTGCTTAGGGATTCCTTCTCCTTCCTTGAGTGACTTCTTGGAGGAATTTTATTCTTCATTTTCCCACATCCAGGCTTGTGGCCAAGCATCCTCCTTCTTCCACAGAGTTATTCCTATAGCAGGTGACGTTGTGTTGCAGGGTGTATCAATGGGAGACTCACAACACCAGCTCCTGAGTTTATCTTTCAGAGGAGGGAGCTCCCATTGCTTTGCAAGATCTGTACAGGATATTTCAGAGCTTATTCTATATCTTGGCATGTGGCCAAATCCTTTCCAATCTCCTACAACACAATTATTTGTAGAAACTGCGTCCTTTTCTAGAGTGCTACAGTAGCAGGGTTTGAACCCTTGCTTGTGAGCTTATTCCTTGGAGGAAGGGCCAACCCTTCTTCCGGAAATATTGTATATCATTCTTCTTCTCTCTCATGTAAATTTCTAGCTATATATATATAGATCTATAGAATACTGCATTTTCCAGACCTGGATCTGCATATCTTCTCTTTTATACATTGTATTTTCATTGAAACCCTTGCTGGGTTATTATTTTTTTGTATAAAAAGGAAGGAATTTTCATTTTCTCAGCCATTGGGTGATTGTACACTCCTAATCTCTTATTTCTCATTATTTTCTGCATAAACCATCATTGAAATCACGATGTACATGATTCAGTCCTTTTTACATGAGTTAAACTATGGGGTTTTGGTGATTGTACACTCCTGATCTCTTATTTCTCATTATTTTCTGCATAAACCCTTACGGAAATCACACTGTACATGATTCAGTCCTTTTTACAAGATTTAAACTATGGGGTTTGGACTTATTTGAGACATATTGACTTGGGGAGATATGTTTATGTTGGCTAGAGTGATTTTTTTCTACTCTAATTCTGCATGTGAGTTGTATATGATATATTATAAGGGATCCAAGTCCCATTTCTCACATATATAGTGTTATTTTCTGAAGACAGCCATTTTATGCCCTATATTGCTGCATTTACCCACTTGGGAAGGAGTATATAAGCCATATTCTTGCTGAGATTCTTTCATCTGCTGGTGAGATGTCCTTTTACATCTAATGAGCTGATTTACATTTCCATGCTCATGATTTTGTGAAGCTCCAACTTTAGAATATCTTCAGATATTCTATTTGTTGTAGAAATTCCCTATTTCGGGATATTATATGGAGAGAGCCCTCTCCAGTTTGGTATGGCTAGCTACCAAGCTAAAATATTAGTTTATGGTTACCTTTGTTTAGAATCTTTCTCAGCCTTTAGAGATCTGATGGAGTGATAATAGGGTCCAAGATATATAGGTTTTTTCGGAGACGAAGGAAGAGAAGAGAAAGGTCCTATAGTAAGAGGTGAATATGGTTGTGATTCCTAAATTTTGAAAATATTAGGAATCAAAGCATATGACTCAGGAAATTCAAGTTCAACAACCTTAGGTAACAATTTTTGAGGGACTTTTGTTCTGATCGTGTCAGTGTGACGGTGAAGAGTAGATGTAATCTCGAGCTTGGAACTCAAAGGGGTAGATGATTCTGGCATATCAATATCAAGAGGAGGACTAGAAGTAGTTATCGATGTTCTCGATTCAGTAGTTTGCATCTTTTTATGCTTCTGATGACAGCCAGGAGTAGCCTTTGGTGGAAGCAAAGGCTTACATTTCATTCTACACAAAAGAGGAGGTGGGGGATTTTGTTCTTCTGCGTTGGATAATAAATTCTATTAACAAAAAATAAATAAATAAAAAAGAGGGTAATGTAGGCATAAATTATTACCAAGAAATAGTGAACTTAAGTATACACCTTTTCGAACCAAGGAATTAATGCACATCATCCAATATCCCCAAATGTTATGTTCAGTGTATCACAATATAGAAGGTGGTAGACTAAGCTACCTATGGATGGATAGCAACCTATCGAGGACTCGAAAAATATACTCGACAGTATGTGGGAGTGTAGTATGTAGTAGTTTTTTCTAATGCGTAATCGTTCAATGAGAGCATTCCCTTATCCTTTATGTGTGTGAAGCATCATCCAATATACCCAAAGATACATGGAGAACGATCATATACACCAACATACATGGAAAGAGGTATCACCCCCTGGATGCAACTCTAGAAAACAAATACAACTCCTACATTTAACAATGTTGAAACACATCTCTATCTTATACCTATATGTGTTTGTGTTAATGTTACAAATGCTCCTTAGATTTATTCAATAATTTTATTGTTTATATCTAGTTAATTTTAAGTTTTGGGCTCACCACAGATGTCACCTAAATATCCTAAAATGAAAATCTAGCATGAGAAAATAGAAATATTTTTCTTTCAATTAAATTATAGCTAAGTAAGGTAAGAAACAATCAGTATACAACATAGACCATGAAAAAACAAATATGCAAGATGTGATTTCCATTTCAATATGACTGTTCCTACATCAATGCACATATAAGACCCTAAATTCCAAATGATTTTTCTTCTTTTCAATACACTTCATTTTCTAAATGAAGAAAACTAAGATGCAAAAGTTTAATCATTGATTCAAATTTACTTTTTGGAGTGAATAGTAGAACAATTCATCCAAGTGATCAATTCCTAAATGAAATTATTTTTCAAGTGACCAAATGGTAAGTGTTAGGGTCCTATAATAATAGGATTCATAATTTTTAATTGAATTTGATTAAGTCTTGTAATATGTACATGATTTTCTTTCTACAAAATTGTTTTCCCATATTAGAAAATTCAAAAATGTAAAGAGGGTAAAATTCCTAAAACAAAAATCAAAGGACTTGAAAGAAAAAAGATCAAAAAGAATAAAAAATGAACCCCAAACAAAAAAGAGATAATAATAGATCATGAAAGTGATGCAAATTCAAATGCCACTACTTTTTACTTCACTTTGAAAAATAATATTGCATGCAACTTGTTAAAAATGGCACAATCCATAAAGGTCAAACTGCTTAATCTTAACCTTTCATGATTTAAAATTCATGTTGATAGGTAGAGAATAAAGATCTAGCCAAATTGTTTAATCTTGGTAGATCAATAGTTAGGTATAGAATAATAAGGAGCTCAACAGTTCAATCTAAGCCCTTGGAAGAAGTAAGGATAGAATTAGTTAGTTTTCTATTTAAAATAAAATGAATAAGGGTCTACAAGCTTAAATGCACCATTGTAAATGAAGAAAAAATGTTAAGGTAGCAAATGCGTAGGCAGAAGCAGTTTTCACAAGGCATGGATAGCAGAAAATTGTTCATTTCATTTACTAACATACTTTCAAAATAATTTCCCTAATAAAAATACCCCCTTCCCTTCAATTTTCCTTTTTCCCCGTTAGTCACTCATTTTTCCTTAAAAAACCCCTTTTTCTAACTTAAAATGCACATTTATACTTGGGAGAAGTGAAACCCCTTTACTAATTTCCCTTTTCATTTAAAAATAGACCAAAAACCCACAAAAATACAATATCCTAAGTCTAAATTCTTAAATCTTTATGTCGGGACCCACTGTGTAAATATTCATTCCCGATATAAATTTTTACGTTAAACTTAGTGTATTTAACCCACGCCCCCCCAAATCATTTTATATTTCATTTTTAACATTTAACTTTACGTATTAGCTCTTGTTATACCTTTAAAAATTGTATTATATTAATTCCCTTATACATATTATTTCGAAACCATTATTTTTTATAGAACCTATGGTTTAATTCCCCACATTGTGATATATTTTGGGCCCACATATTACTACCCCACCTATTATAATATCCCACTTTCCCTAACCCCATTGGTTAATATATTAAACTCCGCTTATTACAAATTACCGACCCCATGCAATTAAAACCATAGTTTATATGCATATTGACATATCGCATTAGTTTAAAAACTCGGGCCCCACGCCTTTTAAAACCTGACCCACCCATCACATCCTCCCAACCGTTTGATCTCAACCGATTAGATCTAATGGGCAGCATTTCCTATCGCACATCTAATATCCCAATCCTTAACCATACTCCAACCTTGCAAAATGTGTGGTTTGTGGACCTCACCTCCCTGCTATGTGGCCAGTTTGTATTTGATCGCATCGATCTGAACTTTACCACTTACCATTTTTCACTCATGCGAAAACAACTAAGAGGTTTTTCCTGCCTATTTCACAAACCACCCTATCAATTCAAATTAACCACGCATTTAGTGATATAATCATTGTTGATTAAAATGCATATAGCCGCCCATTTCACCCTTTTTACCATTTATGTTACACCTTCATGAAAAAGAAGTTCCTGCCACTATAATTCCTGTAGTCACAATAGTTGTACCTTCCACATTAGCAGAATCATTGGCTCCTACAATCCCAATGGCTATATCATTACCTGTCACCTCATCAACAACTTTAGCAACAAAGTCTTCAATAATAGCATCACAGCCTACAGATGAAGAACAACAGTCAAAAGGTTACAGTATGGGATGAAGTTTTACAGTTACATTTTACAGTAAAGAAAAATAGTCAAAAGGTTAAAGAGTATCAATTTATAGCTAGTGTTAAGGTCAAGACAGAAATTATAAATCAAAGATTAAAGTTTCCAGTGTATATAACACTCCACTTCCTAACAAGCAGCCTACATTGAGCAAACAATTAGAGACAAATCAAAAGAAAAAAATCAACAATTGAACAACAAATCAATAAAAGTAGGGAGAGCTTGCATTAGTTATATAGTTGTCTCTATCTTCTTGCATGAAGTATTTCTTTTTCATAGAATAATTCCTAACTTGTTTCAGGATATTTTGGAAAATATTTTGTATAAATACTTCACATTTTGAAGTATTGAGTGTGGATGAATTGCTGAACATTTCTATAGTTGTTCCATTCTGCAACCTGGGGGTGATTGTACCAATTTCAAGTCAGCAGACTGGATTAAAGAAATAAAGAGATTATATTACAAGACTCATGTGTTGGGCCATTAGAGTGAAGTAATTTCTTCTTGTTCAAATGTTTCTTTCTAACATTTTCACATGCTCATATGTTTGTTTAAACTAAATGGTATAACTGGAATGTTATTATAGAATATGTTTAATTACACTCTGCCTTGAACTGTTTATCATTTATACATTTTTCTTCTGATATCTAGATAAAGGAATTCTTAATTTCTCCCTTATTTCGATTGACCTATGTCTTTTCACTCATTATCTGGATTTGAGAACCCTTAATTGCTCTCTTACCCCGACTGAAACCATTCTCACCATCAGCCCAAGGATCTAAAGTGACTAAACTATCTTGCCCTGTGAATACTTCCCTTTAGAACCTTGATCCTGCTTCTGTTGCTTGACACTTTGACTCCATTAGCCCAATGGAATACATACCTACATCTATCCATCTAAGTAAGTGATTTCACCACCAAACCAAATCCAAAATCAAACCCCAAGTAATCTTACATAACTAGCTTAAAATCAAACGAAATCAACAAAGATAAATTATATAGAGAGAGCCCTCTCTGAGAATTAGGAAGGCTAGATCCTAAGCCTTAAAAGTAGGTTTGTGGTTACCTCTAATATTATTTAAACCAAAAAAATAATAACAACCCTTGACAATTATTGGAGTGATAACATATTGGCAACCATACTGGGGAACTAACCAGTCCTTAGTGTTAAAATTAATCTTAAAGGAAATACTTATACTTATCTTTTCACCTTAAGATTGTTTTAAAGGGTTGTTAGTAAATTTTCCATAAGAAAAAAAGACTGTAATTATGGCTTCTAGAAGAGTCTACTATACCCATTCTAATCCAAATCTAGAACCTGGTGTCATATTAGATAATCCTGACATAATTGTAAAGAAAAAAAAAGGTGGAAAGTTTAGGTAATAAAAATTAATTGATCAAATAAAATTCACTTCCAAATAAATTATCAAGATTACATGACATTGAATTCGATCTAGCTTTTGAGAAATCTTTGTTTAAAACAAAATCAGAAAGTGACAGACATAATAGTGTAATAGATCCTCATTTCATTCAATTCATTGAAAGTAAGAAGAAACTGTTTCACTAGATTTAGATGAAAAAGCCATAGAATTTTATGATAAACTTGATGCTATAACTGCAAAGTTGATTAAGGAAATTGATGAAGCTTATTTTCAACATTTAGTTGAAATGAGTTCTTTATCTGCTTATACCCCTAAGCCTTCTACTAGACATTTAGATACAAGTCATTTAGAATCTGTAGGTTCATCCTTTTTTAGTACCAAATCATCTATTATTTCCACCACACTTCATTCCACAGAGTCCTTCATTCCTAAGCTTGCACTACAACCGAGAGTTTTATTTCCATCCCGAAATACTGCAAGTTCATCCTCTAGCACTGTTGCTGCATCTTCAAGCACTTCAACCACATTTCCCAGCACCTCTTGTAGTATCCCAATTACATCTAAAAGTGTTCCAACTACATCTGCAAGTACTTCAAGCTCATCACCAAGTACTTCAACATCATCACCAAGTACTTCAAACTTACCTCCTAGTTCTGCCAGTATCTTAGCTATGGCTACCATATATGCTCCACTGGTCCTACAAGCCCCTTTGCATGCCATGCCCCAAGACTACCAAAGAAAAATCTTTCAATTTGATGGTACTAGTCATTACACTGCCCAACAACATGCTAACAAAGTGAAAGATTACTTTGAACTGCATGAAATATATGAAGCTGATGTTTAGATGAGACTTTTTTCTCAAACTTTAGCTGGTGATGTAAAGAAGTGGTTTAAAGGTTTCCCTACTAGTAGTATTTCCGATTTACCTACTTTCCATAGGATGTTTCTTAATAGATGGGAGAAAAAGAGGAATCCATTAAAAATGTTGTCTGAGTTTGAAAACATAAAAAGAGCACCTAATGAAACAGTTCAAGACTATTGTACAAGATATAATAGTATTTACAATGAAATCCCTGCCAATCTTGAAACTCCTCTAGACTTTGCCTTGATCAAATTCCCTGATGGATTTGATACATATATGGCTTACCAACTAAGAGAGAGAAACCTTGAAACCTTAGAGAAGATGCAAAGTAATGTTGTAAGTGTAGAGGAAAACTTGTTAGCTAAGAAATCTAGCTTAAGAAATGAAAGAAGAGTGACAATAAAAGTTGAAACATCAACTTCAGATATGAAAATAGATAACTTTGAAAAAATTTACAAATAATGATGGATGAGTTATACAATATGGAAAGGAAGCCATCATGGGATAATCAACAACAAGGCCCTCAAATAAGAAATCCCAATTTCAGGAAAAACACCAACACTGGTAAATCTAGAGAATCAGCACCTCATCAAACAATAAGACGACCTTTCCAACAGAACTATGATGAAATTTCTCACCAAAACGAAGATGATGAAGACACTTAGATTAATCTAATGGGAATTAATGATTATAACACCATTTTTACTACACAGGAAGAAGAGGAGCCATATGAATTACAACAGTTACAATTATAATATGGTGAGACTTTTGAATACAATCAAGGTTATGAGTTTGCAATAAATGAAGTGCATAAGCAATATAACCTTAGGAGCAATAAAAATGTAGAAGCCCCTACTAATAAATATTCCCAAAATAAAACAAAGAAAATAGCAGAAGCTCCTACAAACAAAGTACTGCAAATTCTTCCTAGGGAAACCCAGCAAAACTCTAGTTCAAATCAGAAGAATTCAAGTCCTAGTAAGAAAATTTCAAGTCCTAAAATTACACCCAGTCCTAAAATTGTTGAAATTAAATATATTGATTTTCAAACATCAGCCGATCCTCAAAAATTTGATGTTGCTAAAACAACAACTTCTACAAAAACAACAATTTCAGATCCAAAAGCATCTGCTGCTAATCCAAAATCAGCTGATCCTAAAACAACCGCTGCCAAAACAGTTTCTGAAACTTCCAAAACTTCCAAAGCTACCACTGCAACTCAAACTATTCCTGAAAAGAAGATAAAAAGTAGTAAAACAGTGGAAACAAAAACAGAAAATGAAAAACCAATTGTACAAAAAGAAGAGAAACATACCCAAACCGCAATTACAAAAGAAGAAATAATTTAGTTAGCAAAAATACAAGCACCATTCAACATCCAAATTAAAATTTCCAAACTCAAGATACATATTCCTTTAACAAAATTGGTAAAGCATGATTTCTACAAATTAGAGATCATTGAAACATTAAACATAAATGAAGGAGAAGACTCTGTCAATTTGAGTGATGACCAACCATAATTAATATTTGGTCCTGAAGTAAATGGAAAACACCAAGAGGGAGTATTTCCTCCTTTATACATTAGCTTGACTATTCATTATCATATTTTACATAGTGTTATGCTAGACTCAGGAGCTTCACATAATTTAATGCCAAAATCAATAATGGAAACCTTGAATTTAGACATCACTGTACTAGGCCTTATAAAGATCTTTTCTCATTTGATTCCAATAAAGTGAAATGTCTAGGTTTAATCAAAGATTTATGTGTTACTTTAGTTCAATAACCTAGAAAAATCATATTCCTAGATATTGTAGTAGTTGATATCCCTCCTAAACATGGAATGCTATTATATCACTCATGGGGAGCAAAAATGCAAGGATCTCTACAATTAGACATGTCTTATGCCACTATTTTAGTATTTGGCCAACCCAAGAAAATTTACAGAGATACAATAATGAAGTACATGGTTAGTAGTGTAGAAAGACCTTGAAACTATCCTATTTATTCTACACCTACTGATATGGACTCTTTCATTTTACGTAATTCTGAAACTGGTATAGAAAACAACACAGAATTAAAATGAAAGGAAAAATACCCAGACAGTGAGAACATATTTCATGAATCAATGTGGCACCTTGATTTTGATGGATCAGTGAACAAATTAGGAGCAGGAGTAGGAGTTTGGATTCATAACATGGAAAACAGTCATGCAGAAGGTCATGCCTTTAGATTAAATTTCAAATGTACAAAAAACATGGTTGAATATGAAGCTTTTATTTTAGGATTGTAGAATGTTAGAAATTTAGGAGGCAAAAGTCATGCGAGACTCTGATTTAATTGTAAAACAGATTTGAGGAGAATATTATGTATATATTCCTAGATTAAGCCAATACAGAGAAATATTTTAGATCTGATCAAATGTAATATTCCTAATTATCCCAAGCTAATAGGAATATTTCATTTTGTTTTGATTTCCTTAATTGATGAATAAAATTTAAAGGACATTTAAACTCCTGAAAACATCAAAATAAATCAATGCCCAATGTGAACAGAGGCAAATTAGGGTTGTCTTAATAAATTCCACTTGTGTGTGAAATAGGATTGAGCCATTTTACTGGGTCAACAACACCAAGTCACAACACAGTCGAGATGCATTGAACCTCTTGGATGATCAACGCAGTTCTAGAATGAGGTCCTCCATGTGAACAAGGTTAAATGAATGAAGGTGGTTTAGGGTTTTGCAAATCCTAATCCTATAAAAGGAAGGAGAGGGCACCCTAAGAGGGTTGTTGATTATTATATGATTTTATAGGATTATGTCTACTTATACAAATCCACATTCTCTTGGCTATTTAGCAGAGAATTGTGAGTGTTTCCTGTTTAGGAATTCCCTTCCCCTTCATGGAGTAGCCCTTGGAGGAGATATTGTCCTGCTTTTTCCACTATCTGGTTGGAGACCAAGCTTCTAATTCCAACTAAAACGTAGATCCAGTGAGTTTTTTCTTGCTTTTGTAAGATACAGCAAGTGGAACACTATATCTGTTTAGATCTAGTTTGTATTAGAGCCTCTTCTCATTGAGTGTGTCTTTTAACCTCCTGGAAGAGTGCATCCATCGGTGGAGCTTCAGTTCTTGATCTTGGAATTATGCCAAGTATAATACATCACCATATGCATAGTTCCTTGAAGAGACTACATCCTCTTTGCAGAGCAGAGTTGCAGGGGGTTTGGAAATTCTCCTGGAGGAGAGATCTCTAATGGAAAGGATCCTTCCTTTCACTGAGGTGATCCATATATTGGCCAACCAATCCATATACCCTTCATATATAATATATTAATGTTGTATATACTACACAATTCCTAAATACTTCTGCAGAACCGTGACTTAGATCTCAGATCTACTCACTCTGGTGCATCATTTGCTGAGATCCCCAAGGGGAGTGTACATAAGGGCCTCTTTAGCTTACAGATCTATAATATATATATGTTTTTGTATGCAGACATATCCTATATCTGAAATGTAATAAAATATTGCTTTAGCCTCCTGAAATTTACGTTTTTAAGCTTTCTTGTCTCAAACAATTGTTGTTGCACCTCAATCTGGGGCATTCTTCATGTAAATTCTCTGTTTTTCTCTTACGAATTGTTTGATCCATATAATTGAACCAATTTACTGATTTTTAGACCATATTAGAGCTAAACCCTTCATAAAATTACACTGTCTATGCTTCAGTAATCTTTGCATACTCTAAGTCATGGGAAATCAGGGGTTTTTAGCCATTTCGAGAGTGATAGGTCTGTTTAGCTTAGATAGAATGATTTTTTTGAGCTTAAATTTGGTATGGGAGTCCCTCTTGACCTAAAAAGACAGATCCAACTGTCACTTTCCTTTTTTTTTAAGCATATTTCTGAAAATGACCTTTTTAGGGCTTAAATCATTATCTTTCCCCACTTTTGATTAAAGGAATAGATTCCTTTCCTTGCTGATGCATATATTACTATTATTAACGAAATTTTTAACATATAACATGAATTATCAGTCTAATACTACTCCAATACAAAATTTAGATATGGCTGCAGTCCTTCATTAGGCATTTTCTCAAGGCAACTAGGTGTGGGAGACCTATATAACCCACCTAGGAAGATTTATTTCTGATCGCCTCTTGGGAATGGGTCTTAGATTATCAAATGTAAATAATACAAGGGTTGATATTGGTTTTTGAAGCACACATCCCTAAAAAATGCATTTTTTAGGCCTATTTTGCTGAGCAGTCCATTTTGGAATATTACAGTGGTATCAGAACAAGATCTTTGGCTCAGCCTGTGGGCTTCAAGCCAAAGTGATATAAAGTGTAGAGAAAGGTCAGAATTATGGAGAGGATTAGATTACTCTCATCCATTTTCAGATCTAAGAAGAGCCTCTCCAAGGAGGTTCAACCAATGGAAGAAGAAAGATGCAATGGAACTCCAAGAGGGTTTCAAGGAGGAGAAAGTTGCAGTGAGACCTCTAGAAAGTTTCAAGGAGAAGAAGAAGAATAAGAAGAGACATGCACTTCCTATTATTTTAGGAAGGATGAGGAGCCTGAAGAGCACTCAGAATGGGAGATTCTAAGTCAGTACTTGGTAGTGTACAAACATCAGCCTAGAGCTTCCAAAGAGACTCTAGATCTTCCTCAGTTTATTCAACTCAAAGAAGAGAAGAGGCCATACAGTAAGAGAATGATAAGAGGCAAAAGATTATTGTTTTCTACATTTTATGGATCACTTGAGTATGCATCAGAGACTTGGGTGATGAAACTAGAGGCATTTTTCCTACTACATGCAGTAGTGGAAAAAGAAGCTGTAGAGATCTCAGCGCTGCACTAGAAGGGCAAGGAAAGCTCTTGGTGGATCAGCCATGTAAGTCATGCAATAATATCCACTCTTGATGATTTTATGCAACAAGTAATCAGGATATTTGACAGTAGAAGATCAAAGGAGGAGGATTCCTCTTCTCCAATCATGGAGCCTTATACCAGCGTTGTCACCATCATGGAGGGGAAGACATCTGTAGCAGTAGTTGGATCAGCCAACATAGTGAAGAGAGGGACTCTTTCAGCCCTAAAAAATATTCCTGAGACTGACCAATGTATGCATGAATTTCCATTTGGTATCATTTCAGAAAATATAAGGGGAATCCTTGGAAATTTGTCTTTGTATGACCCAGGATCATCACTTACTGCTAATCTAGAGTAGCAAGGGTGCACTGCGATATCCAAAGAAAAAAATGAAGAAAGAATGACCCATTCCTCATGGGAAAATTCAGATGATAACTTCATTCAGGGATCTATGAAGAAATAGATGTCAAAAGGTAGACATCTTGAGGTGAGAAACAATTTCTCCTCTCTAGATGACACTCTCTCAATAAGCATGCCACAGCCCAAAGAGAGACTTCTACGTGCAGCGGATCCAAGACCTCATTGGTCTTGGAAGGTCATGCATGAGGAGTAGGTCTCATCAAGAGATCCTATTGGAGATGTACTTCAACATTTCATTAAGTTCAAAGATCTTCAAATATGTCAAGAAATTTGTGTCTTCTTATGGGATTTGTGTGCAGATCAAGGCACAATTCATGACCTACATGTGCCATTGATAAGGAGGTGTAGAACCATGGAGGCATAAGGAGGAGATAGGGGAGAAATTCAACCTCATCCCTATCCATGGCAGGAGGGTGTTGCACATAAGAAGGTGATTGGATTACGTAGTGGAAGCATGGAGAGTTTTCTCTTTTCATATATTCAGTCATCTCTTGTTAAGGATGTCTCACTCTATGGAGACATTTCACCAAGGAGACCATTGGATTAGAAAAGGAGAATAGATGCTTCACATGTTGAGGCATCATTCATTGATGACAGAGGAGTGGGGACATTGGGAGAGTTTGGCACAGCACTGGGATTCTTGGGTAGACCTGAGGAGAGAAGCATTCTCTCAACATCATCTACACCCACTCTCATTTCAAATTCTGTGTTATGGCAGAAGAAACCTGGGAAGGGAAACATTCCACATGTCACCTTTGGCATGGAAGAAGTCAAAAAGGGGGAGCTCTATTTCAGCCAACCCTTTTCTATGAGGCTCAACAAAATCAACTTGAGGAGCTATTTTTGTGGGGGCTTTGAAGGAGAGCTACATCATCATTGTCAAAGATGCATGAAGAATGTAAATATGGACCAGCCACATGACTCTAAGGGAGAGTTATATCAGCCCTCTCTTCCTTCTGTTGAGGAAGAGAATAGATCCTTGCACCACTCCCCAGATAGGAGAAGGATTATTGGTGAAGAACATGATCATGTTACAAATTCTTTATATTCTGATCTCATGAATTCTTACACCATGTTTTTGCAAGGCATGGCTCGAAGGAGGCATGTTATATCATATGAGCTTCTTGGCCAACATTGGGCCCCAAAAATTTCTGAATTGGGCCACTCCCTTGAGAGAAAAAGGGAGATTTTCAACATGATGGGTGCTTCCCCAAAGCACCAAACATATATCACATTTCCAGCCATGGTGATATGGTGTGGGCAGCAAGTAAGTGGTGGGAGAACCACTTACCATATCTATATTTGATGCAAGCAAGGGATGACTTACATTGGTTCCACATGTGGGACTATGACCCACCGCCATATGTACAATTTTCTGTTTTCATGTACATTATTTTGATTTCCTATCTTGATGATGTACTTATACTTTTTATGGGAATGTATGGAGGAAGGATGGAAGGATGGCATGTGCCTCATGCGATGACAACTCTCCATGTATTTTATATTTCACAGTTCAGAGAGAGCATGGGGCAAACCATGTTTGTTTCATATGCTTTACTATCTCCTTATGGGATGAGCTATTTACATCTCATGAGAAATTTGGAGGAGCAAGACATGGACAGATGGATGGGTGAACACTTGACTTATGGGGGGAGCTTATCTCATTTTGGTGTCACCAATGGAGGAAGAGAAGCGTTGCAGCACTCACCTTATCAGTTGCTTGAGAACAAGAAACATTTTGGAGGGGAGGACTGTAATATTCCTAATTATCCCAAGCTAATAGGAATATTTCATTTTGTTTTTATTTCCTTAATTGATGAACAAAATGGAAAGGAGGACATGTAAACTCCTGAAAACATTAAAATAAATTAATGCCCAATGTGAAAAGAGGAAAATCAGGGTTGTCTTAATAAATCCACTTGTTTGTGAAACATGATTGAGCCATTTGACTGGGTCAACAAGACCAAGTCACAAGACAGTCCAGATGCATTGAACCTCTTGGATGATCAGCGCAGTTCTAGAAGGAGGTCCTCCATGTGAACAGGGTTAAATGAATGAAGGTGGTTCAGGATTTTGCAAACCCTAATCTTATGAAAGGAAGGAGAGGGTAGCCTAAGATGGTTGTTGATTATTATCTGATTTTAGAGGATTGTGTCTGCTTAGAAAAATTCACATTCTCTTAGCTGTTTAGCAGAGAATTGTGAGGGTTTATTGTTTAGGAATTCCCTTCCCCTTCATGGAGTAGCTCTTGGAGGAGATATTGTCCTAATTTTTCCACTATCTGGTTGGAGAAAAAGCTTCTACTTCCAACTGAAATGTAGATCCAGTGAGGGTTTTCTTGCTTTTGTAAGCCGCAGCAAGTAGAACACTAGTTCAGATCTAGTTTGTATTAGAGCCTCTTCTCAGTGAGTGTGTCTTTTAACCTCCTGGAAGAGTGCATCCATAGGCGGATCTTCAGTTCTTGATCTTGGCATCAGGAAAAGTATAATACATCACCATGTGCACAATTCCTTGAAGATGCTACGTCCTCTTTGCAAAGCAGAGTTGCAGGGGGTTTGAAAATTCTCCTGGAGGAGAGATATATAGTGGAAATGATCCTCCCTTTCGCTGAGGTGATCCATGGATTGGCCAACCAATCCATGTACCATTCAGATCTGATATATTACTATTTTATACACTGTATAATTCCTGAATATTGTTGCAGAACTGTGACTTAGATCTCAGATCTACTCACTCCGGTGCATCATTTGCTGAGATCCCCAAGGGGAGTGTAAAGAAGGGCCTCTTTGGCTTACAGATCTGTAATAGATCTATATTTTTGTATGAAGATATATCCTAAATCTTAAATTTAATAAAATATTTCTTCTGCCTCCTGAAATTTATGCTGTTAAGCTTTCTTGTCTCAATCAATTGTTGCAGCACCTCAATCTGGGGCATTCTTCATGTAAATTCTCTGTTTTTCTCTTAAGAATTTTTTGATCCATATAATTGAACCAATTTACTGATGGTCAAACCCTATTAGAGCTAACGCCTTCAAAAAATCATGTTTTATATGCTTCAGTACTCTCTGCATACTCTAAGTCATGGGAAATCAGGGTTTTTAATCCATTTCGGGAGTGATGGGTCTATTTAACTTAGCTATAATGATTTTTTTGAGCTTAAATTTGGTATGGGATTCCCTCTTGACATAAGATAATATATCCAACCATCAATTTCCTTTATTTTTACGCATATTTCTAAAAATGACCTTTTTAGGGCTTAAATCATTGTCTTTCCCCACTTTTGGTTAAAGGAATAGATCCCTTTACTTTATGCTGCATATATTAATGTTATTAAAGTGATTTTAAACATATCCCATGTGTTATTAGTCTACTACTATTCAAATACAGTGCTTATATATGGTTCCAGTCCTTCATTAGGTACTTTCTCAAGGCAACTAGGTGTGGGAGACCTGTATAACCCACGTAGGAAGATTTATTTATGATCTCCTCTTGGGTTTGGGTCTTATATTATTATATATAATGAATCCAAGGGATGATATTGGTTTCTAAAGCATAGATCCCTGAAAAATTCATTTTTCAGGCATGTTTTGCTGAGCAGTCCATTTTGGAATATTACATCAAAGAATTGCTTGAGTGTGACTTTGCTGTAATTACTAGAAAACAAATCATACAAGCACATAGTTTATAAAAATTCTCTAGTACCTGTAATCTTCCTTGTCAACCAAATAATCAATATACAGCAGAGGTAAAACACAGGCCTACTATACTGTATAATCTAAAATATTGGCAAATATTTTCACAGGATGAACAAATCTATCATTTCATGAATGCTGAGGGAGAATTTCACAGTTGTAACATAGACACAGACTGTACAGTATATGATGAAATAGACAATGAGATAGATGTAAATAACTTAGATTTCACTAAACCTACTAAATTTACTCAAGTAGAAATAGATAACTTAGAAAAGGTAGAAATTGAATAATTAGCATATGATGATTCTTACATTTTAAACCTTAAGAATAACATTTTACCTAAGGGATTAACCCCAGTAGAAGATCCTTTTTATTCAAATGATGTTGTAAGAAAACAAAATATGGAACCATTAAGATCATATATAGAACAATCCAATATAGGAATAGAACAAAGGCCTAAACTCATCAAACTTTCGAAAGCCCTACCTCAAGAAGAAAAACTAAAATACATAGCTCTGTTTAAGGAATTTCAGGATGTATTTGCATGGATTTATGAAGACTTACAATCTTATGACACTAGCATAATACAACACAAAATACCTATAAAATAAGATCAAAAACCCTTCAAACAGAAGCTTAGAAGAATCAATCCAATTTTAATGTCTTTAATTGAAAAAGAGGTAAAGAGAATGTATGAAGCCCATATAATTGCACCTATGAGGTATTCTGATTAGGTTTCAAACCTAGTTCCCACTATGAAGAAGACAGGTGTTGAGCCTTGAAATAGGTATGTATTTACTCTTAATTACTATCGTTTTCCCTCTTCCTTATCCATCTTGCGCCATGATATAATAATATAATGAAAATATTTTGATAAAGAATGAATGAAAAATGATTCTGATACGATTTAACTGTCCAAACTAATTCCCATTGTTTTTATGCTGAAAATAACAAATGAAACAACGAATGTTTACAAGAAGGAATAGTAGGACCTAATCACGGGAAAGAAAATGCATTGAACGTGGTCGAATCAGAAGACAGATCAGTCAAGATTAGCGCAAGAACGAATGAACTATCCAAGGATGGAATTTTGTTATGGATCCCTCAGGATCCCCTGATCCTGAGGGATCACATTTATTCTTCCTTTTTAGCTATAAAAGGATAGGGAGAGCTAGTTCTCGATATCGATATGATGTATCTTTTGCTTCTGCATAATTTGTAATTGTAATACACAGAACATAGTTTTGAACAACAAGATCAGATTGTGATGTTAATTGATTGCGATGATTAATATATAGTTCACGTTGTTTTTCATTCAAGTATTCTGGAGTAGTTAAGCACTATTCGCCAGTGGCTACGAGTCCGGCCTATGGTGAATTTCACTGTTGTTTCCTGTGTTATACTTTTCCATTTATTGCAAGTATATTCTGCTTTTCTGCTTTGCAGTTGATGTACTTTTGATCACTCGCATTTCTAATTTATTTCATTAAAAGAATTAGTTTCTAGTTAAAAGAATTGGTTTTGATTATTTAAATCATAGACATTTATTTCCTTCTATTCAATAGTTTAGATCTAGCTGAAAGAGCTCGGCTAATTCTTCAGTTCTCTCGGTTGACTGTCATTTGAATTAGTTGAATTAAGAATGAATTACAGTTTTGGGTTATAATACATAGATGAATCACTTCCTTTTAAGCTTAAATATTTATGATTGTATCTATATTAAACAATTGGGTTTAGCATTACTCTTTGTATGAATAGCTTGCACATATTGTGTACACACTTGAGATAAAAGGACTTACCCTGGTTGATAATTAACGTGAGGCAATTAGGAGTTTTTAAACACACTTGTTAGCACCAAAAATTTTGGCACCATTGCCGGGGAGTGTGTTGCCAGTCTATGAAAAGATTAATGTCTGATTGATGTTTTTTTCTGCTGAGGGAGAATTGGGTATTAAAAACGGAAGGTAAGAACCTATGTAACGAACGAGTAAAATGCTCGCTCATCCGCCCGCTTTCTAGCAGAATTGCGTAAGAGTTTAAGTTAGGAATGAATGTTTGTATTTCTGCATGAATGACTAAGAGGGAAAGACCTGGAAAAGATAAAATTCCTCCTTCTAAACCTGAAAAACCTAAGGGACCGATGACCCTTGGAGGATCAACTTTTATCGATGAAATATTAAGAAAAGCTAAGTCTCAGTCATCAGTAGGATCTCAAATTGTCGCGGCCAGAAATCCTACTGACTTCCTTCAAGCCACAGGACCACCATCTGTAGATAACACTGAGATTCACAGTAATACTAAAGGGATTGAGTAGAGTTTTCAAGACACTGAGAATTCAAAACTCGCCCTGCACAAGAAGGAAATTCTTGCAACCTCCATGAAAGAGAAGGAGAAATAGGCAATTTTGAAATTAAATTATCAGAACCTAGATCTCCTCAAGTAGTGACTGAGAAGAGGACACCCAATGTTCCAAATCAAGGTAGTGTTTTTAGAACCATTCCAGCCTCTTGTAGACATCCTAGGAATAACTCTCCAGCCCTGGAGTTCCCTGAAGAATATTGGCATATTTTTGACCAAATGGCTAATAACCAGCAACCTCAAACTTCTACATTGCAATACCCTATTGTTGACACAGCTGTCAATGCCCCCATGAAGGCTATCCCATTACAGAATATTCCTACCTTTCATGGGCTAACTTCAGAATATCTCGATGCATTACTTTTCGAGTTCGATGTCTTATGCAGGGGTTATGACTACACTATTGACCCCCAGAAGCTGAAGCTATTCCCCTCTACTCTGAAGGGAGTAGCTCTGCGTTGGTTTATGGGACTTATTGGAGGCACCATCAATGACTAGGACCAAATGAAAACATCTTTCCTTAAAAAATACCAAGATTATTTCCAAACTAGAGAACTAAAAGATGAAAATTTTCAAATGGTACCTAAGCCTAGCGAGACTCTGGAATAATATGCAGAGCCTTTCCAATATAATCTGCAAAGATATCCTTACACAAATATGCCTAATAATGTTCTAAAAACTACAATGATCAGAGGTATGAAAGACCAATGGGTAGAGACACTAAATATATTGGATAAAGGTGATATTTATCAAGAAAACTATAACAATATTATAGATTTGTCCATCAAGTGTTCCAGGGGCAGTACAAAGCTGAAACCAGTCAGACACGATGCAAGTCCCAGAGACAGCAAAGCCTCAGGAGGAAGCATTACACAAAGTGAAATCGGAAATCTATTGGAGGATTTCAAGACCGATATCCTGGGGAACCTAGCAAAATAATTGGATGTCATGCAAGCTAAGAAAAAGAAGGCTATAGCAGAATAGAACTTGGCTATTTTTTGCCCCTGTTGCAGACAAAAACACATTCATAAAGAATGCCCCCTAGATACGGTATGAACATGTGACATATGCACTAAAGAACATGCCACAGAGAATTGCCCATCACTTCTAGGATTAAAAGCAATCTTCAAGGAAGCAGAAGACAAAGTGGAACCAGTATATCTTTTGAACCAGCGTCGTCAATGGCAAGCGCATCAAACAGGTATGCCTACCGATCCATATTCATTTTTTCCTCCCTCGCAATATAATTCTCAGCAATATTCATGGGAAACATGGCAGAATCAACCACCTTTTTTGCCATTTCAAGCATTTTTTATGCCACCATGGCCCAATTAGTCAAATCCAAATAATAAAAATTGGCCAATTTCCCCTTACCCGCCACCATTCTGGAAAAACAACCCTTATTCCTCCCAATGGTCCCCTTCCACCTCACAAAACCACAACTGGAAATCAAATTGGCAAAGATCTACAAACCAGCCTATGGGGACAACTCCTCTGCCTCAACCAAATTTACCAGCACCTTACACGTTGCAGCAGAATCCTCAATATAATATACGACCGCAACTTCCAGATCAACCCAACCAAAATCCTAACAACATACCAGTTCTGTCAATACAAATAATTGAGGGTCTGGACCCTGAAGATGAGTTGAAAGAATATAATGAACTTAAGTTAAGATCTGGACACATAATCAGTGTATAAAAGGATAAAGATTTGCAACCTGAAGAACCATACACAAATAAGCCTTTGACTATAGATGATCAACATACAAAACAAGGGGAAGATACAATCAAAAAAAAAAATCCTGATTAAATTATATCCACTCCCCCCCCCCCCGCCCAATTCCTAAAAATATTGTTGATACCATGCCCGATTGAATATCCTGACTTTGATATTCTGGGTGAACTTAAGAACATTTTTATGAAAATCCCCCTCCTCCAGGCTATCCAAGGTATTCCAATATATGCCAAAACTATTAAATACTTGTTTATAAAGAAGTCTGTGAGGAAAACAAAAACAACCCCTACTGTCCATGTTGTCGGGACTTTGTCTGATTTATTACTAGGCAAAGGGACTCCTGTAAAATATGAGGATCTCGGAAACCCCATTGTCACAGTCTAGATAAATGGCCATTCTTTTCCCAATGCTTTAGTTGACTTAGGGGCTGCCATTAATATTCTCACAACTACAACTTGTAACATTCTTGGCATCACAGCCTTAGAACCAACAACTACCTTACTGGAACTAGCTAACCGCTTAGTCATTAGACCAGAAGGAACATTACAAGATGTGATGGTCTCTGCAGACACTCGGGAATTCCCAACGGATTTCTTTATTATCAACCCTAGGAACCAGTTAGATGGACATCCCTTAGTATTAGGAAGGCCTTGGCTAGTGACTGCTAATGCTTATATCAGCTGTCAAACAGGCAATATGACTATAACTAGGGGGAATGATGTGAAAAATTTAGCATTATACCCTCCTGCTCAACCAAGATTGACTATTATGAAAACTAGGAAGCAACCCGCAACATACTTAATAGAAAATATTTGGTCACCATTGATTGTGGTAGATGCCCTTGAATTCAAAAACCAAACTGAAGACGATGTCATTAATACTTTTATCAATCACCCTACCACAGTATCAAGTTCGAAATGCAACATGATTAAAGCAATCCTTGAAAACGAAATTGAAGAAGATCCCTTGAGAGATATCTATGACCAAGTAATACCAAAAACCATTGTTTATAATAGCAAACCTATCGAAATTGAGCCAGGGAAGATCCTGAACATTAATAGTAATCTCAGTGATGACCAGCAACAAAAAATTCTTCAAGTCCTTAGAAAAAATAAAAGGGCTTTCGCTTGGGATTAATTAGATATGAAAGGGATTGACCCTAAACTATGCATGCATCACATCTGCACTGAAAAGGATGCAAAAACCATTCGACAACCTCAACGTAGATTAAATCCTCACCTGAAATATATTGTTAAAGAAGAACTTCAAAAACTATTAGATGTGAATTTTATCTATCATATATCTGATAATAAATGGGTTTCTCCATTAGTTGTGGTTCCCAAAAAGAATGGGAAATGGTGAATATGCATGGACTATAGAGAACTCAACAAGGCAAAGCAAAAATACCATTTTCCCCTTCCATTTATTGATCAGGTCCTAGATACACTGGCAGGGAAGAAATTTTTTTCTTTCCTGGATGGCTTCAGTGGCTACAACCAAATTCAGATTGCCCCTAAAGACCAGGATAAGACTACCTTTACCTATCCGTGGGGAACATTCACTTACAGGTTATTACCTTTTGGACTGAGTAATTCACCTGCCACATTCCAAAGAGCCATACTGAGTATTTTTGCAGACTTGATAAATGAAGGATTGGAAGTATACATGGTTGATTTCACACGCTATGGAGATGACTTCGAGCAAGCATTACATACATTGGAAAAGGTTCAAGAACAAAGTATCACTACCAGCCTATGTTTAAGTCACAAAAAGTGCCATATGATGATGACAGAAAGCCTGATCTTGGGTCATTACATTTCAGCAGCTAGAATTCAGGTAGATCCAGAAAAAATACAGGTAATTCTCTTACTAGCTACTCCCTGCACTCAAACGGAGGTACGTAGTTTTCTGGGATTTGCTAGATATTATCGTAGATTTATCAAAAAAAATCACAAACTGCTGCACCATTATATGCCTTACTAGGAAATAGTGATTTCATATGGACTGACAAATGTGACACTGCCTTTACAGATTTAAAACGGCTAGTATCAACAGCACCAGTATTATGAGGTCCAAACTGGGATATACCATTCCAGATTTCATCAGATGCATCAAACACAGCCATTGGAGAAGTTCTTGGCCAAGAAGAAGAAAATAAACCCTACGCTATATATTACACTAGCAAAAACTTAACCCCTGGTGAATTGAATTACACAATAATAGAGAAGGAGTTTTTAGCTGTTATTTATGCTATTAACAAATTCAGACACTATATAACTGGATACCCTGTAATTCTATATACGGATCATTCTGTTATCAAATACTTAGCTAATAAACCCATTACGAACGGAAAAGTGACGTGATCGTTGCTACTTTTGCAGGAATTTGATATAACTATAAGGGATCGACCAGGGAAGGAAAACCTTGTGGCATATTTCCTCTCCCGAGTGCCAAGAACAGATGATGAAATAGCAGTAGAGGATCAGTTTCTAGATGAACACTTGTTTGTTGTAACCATGAAAACACCATGGTACGTAGATGTTTATTTAGCAATGGGAAAACTACCTAAACATCTGACACCCAAAGAAAGGAAATCAATAGTATAACGCAGCACTCGGTTTCCTAGATTGGAGGATACTTTTTTCACATAGGGGATGATATGCACATCCAAAAGTGTATTAGGGAAGACAAAATTTATGATATCTTAAAATCCTGCCATGATGGACCTTGCAGAGGACATTTTGCAGACCGCATAACTAGACATAAAATTTTACAAATGGGCTACTACTGGCCCACGATTTTTAAGGATACTAAGAAATTTGTTCAGGCCTGCGATATTTGTCAAAGGATGGGACGCCCTGGCCAATCTGATGAGATGCCCCTGCATCCACAGCTAGTCATAGAACCTTTTGAGCATTAGGCATTATATTTTGTTGGGCCAATCAACCCATCATCCAACCAGAAATCATATATATTTGTTGCAACAGAATATGTAACTAAGTGGGTAGAAGTAGTAGCATTACCAAGAGCCACAGAAGAAACTATGATAAACTTTCTTTTTGAAATTTTTGTACGATATGGGTTACCCAGAAAAGTAATCACTGATGGAGGGCCGCAATTTGTAGGCCACAAGATCGTTGCCACACTAAAAAATCATCACGTTATTCACATAATTACCTCTCCATACAACCCATAAGAAAATGGGCAGGTAGAAAGCACCAACAAATTAATTGAAGCTATTCTAACGAAGATAGTCTCATTGCATAGACAAGACTAGGCTACTCAAATGCCAAAATCCTTGTGGGCATATCGCACAGCTTGGAGGAATACTACTGGATACTCCCCATATCAGCTGGTATTTTGTAAGGAACCTATTTTTCCCATAGAGTTTGAGATACAAACACTAAGGATAGCCTAGGAAGTGGGACTGGATTTAACTGAAGCCCAAATTAATAGATTAAAACAAATAAATGAATTAGACGAAATCCGACTTTTGGCTTTGCAGCATACTGCACTTATTCAACAACAAAGAGCCAAATGGCATGATTCTCTGATCAAGAAAAAGACATTTCATGAGGGTGAATAGGCACTTATCTATGATTCCAGGTTTCTAGACTTCCCTGGTAATTTACAGACAAGTTGGTTAGGCCCTTATGAGATAAAGGAAGTACATGACAATGGCACTCTTACATTGGCCACCATTGATGGGTCTGATTGTTCCTTTAAAGAAAATGGGCATCGGGTGCGCCTCTACAAAATACCACTTACAACATAATATTTTTGTCAACAGATACACAAGGACTCCACCATGAAATTTTTAGCTACAGAAGTTAATCCTTCGTTAGCTTCATCTTTGTAAAAATTCAGTTCTTTTTCTAAAAAAATAAAAACTATAAATAGGATTATTTTTCTTTCTCTACCTATTTTTGTTGTTCCATCTTCGGAACAACACTTTTTGGTTTTTCTGTTCCATCTTCGAAACAGGACTTTTTGATTTTTCTATTCCATCTTCGGAACAACACTTTTTGGTTTTGCTGTTCAATCTTCGGAACAACACTTTTTGGTTTTATTGTTCCATCTTCGGAATAGTAGTTTTTTATTTTGTTGTTCCATATTCGGAAAAAAACTTTTTGGTTTTGTTGTTTCATATTCGGAACAACACTTTTTGGTTTTGCTGTTCCATCTTCGGAACAACACTTTTTGATTTTGTTGTTCCATATTCAGAAAAACATTTTTTGATTTTGTTATTCCATATTTGGAACAACAGTTTTTGGTTTTGCTGTTCCATCATCGGAACAACACTTTTTGGTTTTGTTGTTCCATCTTCAGAACAACACTTTTTGATTTTGTTGGTCCATCTTCAGAACAACACTTTTTGATTTTGATGTTCCATCTTCGGAACAACACTTTTTGATTTTGTTGTTCCATCTTCGGAACATCACTTTTTTATTTTTTTGTTCCATCTTTGGAACAACACTTTTTGGTTTTGTTGTTCCATACTTGGAACAACACTTTTTGGTTTTGTTGTTCCATCTTTGGAACAACACTCTCTTTTGTTTTTCTTATTCCAATTTTGGAACAACACTTTTGTTTCTTGTACAATTTTTGTGTGCTCTTAACAACACCTTTTTAATATATTTCACAAACACCACTTTCCTCTTACTGACTTATTCCTAGCTCATTTCAACCTTATTTCTTTGATTCCTTTTATGGCCTGAAGTATAGTACCTTCATGTAGAGAAGAATTATGGATTTTATTAAAGCAGGTGAATATCTTTAACATTATGATCTTTGACAAAGACAGCTTCTTGATGATAAACTTAAAAAAATTTAAATGGACACAATTATTTATATTTCACTTTACTGTATTGATTTCTACTGTATATGATATTGATTGATCATATTTACCATGCTGGTTCTACTCTCCCTAGTTATAATTCTCTATGTCTATTATCAATGGGATTATGGGTATAATTTTTCTTGTTATTGATATGCTTCAACTTCTGACACCATCCCTACTCTTAATAAGTACTCTGCCTCCCTATATTTATCATAAAAATATATAATGACAATTAAATTTTATCAACAGATAGAGGATAGGGGGTCTCACTAAGAGCCAGCCTACCAGGTTCATAAGGATCTTGCAATGTGACATTCCCACTATGGCCACCACACCAAGGTTATGATCCATTAGATGACTAAAGCATCCTTGGAACATGAGGTCTCATCACAAGCTGACCTGCTCACTTTTTCTACTTCCCAGTGAATGGCAGTATGGTTATTTGGTTACCACGCTAGCACACTGGTCTCTTCTGTAGAAGCAACAATGCAATTTTTCAATTGTAAATTGAGGATCTTGGCTCACATGGGTTAAAGAGCAACTTTTTCAAGGCTATGGACGCCTGCTGGCAGTAGAAGCTCTGCTTATGGTGTTGAAGTTCTATTTCCTTAATCAATAATTCTTATAATACCTTGTTCTCATTTATCTTTTTATCCGAGAGATTATTTCCCTTAAACACTTCCCTACTTTGAACCATTATGCATGTGTTCATGTTTTTATTCAATCATATCGTGTAAGTCGAATATCATCAGCAAAGCCTCCTTTTGTATATATTTTTGTCCTCTTTTCTTATCACATAACTTATCATCAACCAAAGCTGCTTGTCCCTTATCATTTATTATGATTGTACACCTTGCTTTTTCTCTATCCATATTTCTTATTGTCCCGTAATTTATTTACGTACTTTGTTCCATTTACTATTGTACCCTTCATCCTTACATCCTGTCATAGGAACAACCATTCCTCGTCTATTCGGTCGTAGGAAACCTCTCATTTCGAAGGGGGAGAGAATTTCCATTACATTTGCGCATGCGTAGTCATTATTTCATTGATTGATACAATATTCCATGATCACGGTGCATGCGGAAATTTAATAGCACAATTAATATCAACTACAACAACTTGTTGTTCTATCGCTCTAAGTGTTGTTGTGTTGCTGCGTTTTTTAGTATTGCTGCATTTTTTTGGTATTGCTGCATTTTTTAGTATTGCTGCATTTTTCCATTACACTCATCCTTTGCAATAGTAGGAAGAATTCAAGCATTATGGATGGTAAGGCAGTGCACCACGAACCTTTACTGTTAGAGGTCTCCAACAGAGCTAGGGAAATTTTGATCCATGCAGGGTGGATATCCTATCTCACAAGATTTCAACCCTCGAATGAGGAAATTTCCATTGAATTTCTACAGCATATGCAGAATGGGGAATCCATGGTGAAAGGTAGAATAATTACAGTCACATAAATTGTAAAAGCTAAATTATCTGGGTTGTCGGCAGAAGGAACTATATGGTCATAGAAATATTTATTGCTGCAAGATGTGGTGGAAACTTTCAAAGACGAAGGTGAGAAAGTAGTCAGGAAAGGCAAATGCATCCAACCATCTTCTCTGGCAGAACCATGGAGAGAATTAGCAGGAATTATCCAAAGATATATTACCTGCGATGGACGCCAAGATGTGGTAATACCACAACAACTTAAACTATTAGTTTTTTTGAAACAAAAACTCACTGTTAATCTGCCACATCTTTTGAATTCTTTACTACATGATATTGTTGTTAGAATAAGACAGGAAAAACACCCTAAAGATGTAATAAGTCACCATGGATTGATTAGATTGATCATCGGTCATAACCTGGTTCAATACAACTTAAATTGAAATGGTTTCATAACGGCCCTAGAGAGCATGCAAAACCCTATAATCCAACAGCCCGAAATTGCAGAGATAAGCCAGCAAAACCTTGTTTTGAAAAGAAAAAATACTAGTCGTTCAAAGGATGAACCCCATAAATATAGGAAGTCTGTAAGAATTGAGCTAGCCCATAGGATGTCTGCAAATATTTGGGATGAAAGTAATCAACTTACGGAGACATCCATTCCAGTTAGGATAAGAGACTCTGAATCCTAAGAAGAGGCACCCATTTCAGAAGAAGAACCCGAAGAAGAGCACGAGGAAGAGGCCGAATTAGAATCATAACCCGAAGAAGAAGAACCCAAAGAAGATTCTGAAGAAGAGGCCAATTCAGAACAAGAACAATATTATAATAATAAACTGGAAAGTGAAGCAGGACCAGACGATCCTTTGGAAGTTTTCGAGATAGGGATAGTCGAGGTCCTAGAAAATCTTAATGTGTATATGCAACCTGGAGGACCACTTGGTCCCATCGGAATGGAAACACAAGAGGCTGTAGACACATAAATTTTTCAGGAATTCGACAACCAGTCTGGTGACATGATTCTATTGGAACATAACCATGAGGACTAGCAACAGTCTGCAAACATAGAATTTAGTCACAAGTCGGACAACCAGTCAGGTGATATGGTTCTTTTGGAACACAACCTTGATGACCAACAAGCAACTCTAGAAAGCATTGGTAAACCTGTTAGTGGAACAGATGCTCCTCGAAAGAGCCAAGGAGCCGAAGCAAAACTTAAGAAGCTGCAACAAAAATACCAGAAGCCCAGAAGATAGTTAGAAGGCTACGACGAGAAGTTAAAAAATGTAAAACTCAGCACAACACTCCTGAGGTAACTTCTGTAGCCACAAAAATGAGAATATATGAGAATAGATCAATAGAAATTCAAACCAAACTTTCACCCACTCGAACAATAGCCACCCAGGTTAATTTGCATAAAAATTTGGTAAATGCGGCTGTCCAAATGGAGTGTTGGTCCTCACACAATAATAAAATAAAAAATGAAGAGTTATTCTCTCACAGCATCGACACTTAGACAGAAGGGAAATCCAAGGAATTTTTGTTAAGGAATGACCCTATTAGTTTAAAACTTCAAGAAGAACTAATGCAAGTCCACCTTTCTTTCGAACAACATCAACAACAAATAGTCTCCCTGCAACAATACTAGAAGTTACAAAAATAATTGAGGGAATTAACCCTAGAAAAGAATGAATATTTTGATAAGGCTAGATAGGAAGAAGAAAAAATGAAGAGGATGAAAGCTAAGTTGAGCAGTGTCAGGAATCAGTTGGACACCATTTTTTCATTATATTCGAATATCTTGACCGGTCGATCTCCTGCTATGAACTACGCTTTGTTCTTATTATAATGATATTTATGGTTAAAAATCAAAGTTGTTAGAGCCGGAAAGCCTGTTGAGCTAAAGACAATGGATGATTTTATAAATTGTTGTAAGATACATGGAGTAAAGTTCCAACGGCTTCTTTGTGAATCTTATTTTCATAATTTTATATTAGATAAAGAAGTGGATGTGAATCCTAGCCCTTTTGTTGGAGATATTCAATTTCATGCTTTTATCTCTTTTGCAGTCAACCAACCAAGTGGTTGAAGGATTATAATTCATTCCAAAGATAGGAACACAGCTTAGATCTTTTCTTAAGAAGTGAACCTACTCATCCTTTGCAATTTTTTACTAAGCATAAAAGACTGATGACACAGGAGGGCGAGCTTAAAATTTTAGGGCCTATACATAAGGAAATTGTGATGGAAGGAACAACATATTTCCTCTCTATTCAGGAAAGTTCTTTATTTGCACCCAAAATGAGATGGATGGTTTCAAGAAATAATTTTAAGGATAGAGAACCATTTAATTATGGAAATTTCAAAGCTGTTGCAAGACGGTTAGTCCCATACAGCAATCTTCTCTTAAGAGAAGGACCTTATTGGGTGGGATGTCACTTTAGAAGCCCCATTATTTGGTATCCTCCTGAAGGGTATCATCCTGAATATGAGTTACCTGAAGGACAAGAAGTGGTAGCCTTTGCAAAAATGGCACGACATCATGGTCTCAGGCCTACTATGGACAGATATTCTCTAGCCTACTCTTTAACTTCTTTACATAAGAATTATTCATTTTTCATGACATGAAAAAAGGTAAGCAAGGGAGTATGTTGAGCCTTGCAATAGGTATGTATTTACTCATTATTACTATCCTTTTCCCTATTCCTTATCCATCTTGCACCATGATATAATAATTTAATGAAAATATTTTGAGAAAGAATGAAAGAAAAATGATTATGATATGATTTAACCGTCCAAACTAATCCCCATTTTTTTTATGTTGAAAATAACAGATGTAAAAATGGCTGTTTACAAGAAGGAACAGTAGGACCTAATCATGGGAAAGAAGATGCATTGAACATGGTCGAATTAGAATACAAATCAGTCAAGGTTAGCGCAAGAAAAAACGAATTTTCCAAGGATGGAATTTTTTTATGGATCCCTCAGGATCCCTTGATCCTGATGGATCATGTTTATTCTTCCTTTTTAGATATAAAGGGATAGCGAGAGCTAGTTCTCGATATCAATATGATGTATATTTTTCTTCTGCATAATTCATAATTGTAATAGACATAACATAGTTCTGAACAACAAGATCGGATTGTGATGTTAAGTGATTGCGATGACTAATATATAGTTCGTGTTGCTGTTCATTCAAGTATTCTGGAGTAGTTAAGCAGTATAGACTGGAGGCTACGGGCCTGGTCTCTAGTGAATTTCACTGTTGTTTCCTGTGTTATACTTTTCCATTTATTCCAAGTATATTCTGCTTTTCCTCTTTGCAGTTGAAGTACTTTTGATAATTCGCATTTCTTTTATTTTCTTAAAAGAATTAGTTTCTAGTTAAAAGAATTGGTTTTGATTATTTAAAGCATAGACAGTTATTTCCTTCTGTTCAATAGTTTAGATCCAGCTGAAAGATATCGATTAATGCTTTAGTGCTCTCGGTTGATTTTCATTCTATTTAGTTAAATTAAGAATAAATTACAGTTTTAGGTTATAATGCATAGATGAATCACTTCCTTTTAAGCTTCAAGATTTATGATTGTATCTATATTAAACAGTTGGCTTTAGAATTACTCTTTATATGAATAGCTTGCACATATTATGTACACACTTGAGATAAAATGACTTACCCTGGTTGATAATTAATGTGAGGCAATTAGAAGTTTTTAAAGACACCTGTTAGCACCCAACAACAGGAAAAATCAGACTTTGTGTTGATTTCTGCAATTTAAATAAAGTGTCCCTAAAGGAAAACTACCCTCTCCCAAGATGGAGCATATTTTACAGAGGGTGGTTGGTTCATCCAGGATTTTATTACTTGATGGATTCTTTGGGTATAACCAGATTTTAGTTCAGCCAGAAGATCAACCAAAGACTACATTTACTACTCCTTGGGGCACTTTCATGTATGTGAAAATGCCTTTTGGATTAATGAATGCAGGAGCCACTTTTCAGAGAGCTATGGATATATATTTTTCTAAATAAATTCATCATTTTCTTGTGACCTATCTAGATGATATAAATGTATTTTCAAAAACTGATAATGAACATCTAGATCACCTAAGACAAGTGTTTATCAAATGCAGGAAATTTTGCGTTTCTGTAATCCCAAAAAGACTCTCTTTGGACTTGAATAAGGAAAACCATTAGGGAATATTATATCAAAAGAGGGAATTAGGATAAAACCAGCTAGAATATAGGCCATTTTGAACATAAGCTATCCTAGGAATATTAAAGAATTGCGGGCTTTCTTAGGAAAAATTAATTTTCTCAGAAGATTCATTTCAAATTTAGCAGAAATAATTAGAGAACTCAATAACATGTTGAAAAAAGAATCAGTACTTAAATGGACTATAGAGGCCAAAAAATCATTTGAATTAATCAAACAAGCCTTGACAATAACACCAGTCCTAATAAGTCCCGATTTCAAAAAAGATTTGATTATTTTTTCTTTTGCTTCAAAACATACTATTGCTACAGTCTTACTGCAGAAAAATTATCAGGGCTATGAACAACCCATTTCTTTTTTCAGAAAATCACTTAGAGATTCCACTTTAAACTATAAAATAATGGAAAAGTAGACAATAGAATTAGTGAAGGTTGTCAAAGACATTATATGTACATCTTGTATTCACACATCATTGCTTATGTTCCAAATTCAATAGTAAAGGACATTCTAACTCAGAATAGTCCTGATGGTAAGAGAGGCAAATGGATTGCCACCATTTTGGAATATGACATAGAAATTAAGCCACCAAATTCATTAAAGGTCAAGTTTTAGCAAAACTCATGGCTGAATCAAACTGTCATGCTTTGGATATAAATTTTATTGCCCAACTAGATGATCAGGAAGAGATGGCGACTCCACAGATCAGTGAAGCATTTTCAAATTCACCATGGTATGCATATATCATATTTGTATTACTAAATTTACAAGCTCCTCCTATATTGTCAAGAACTAAAGCTACATTTTCAAAGTTAAAGGAAATGAAATTTTGTATCATAGATAATGCACTGTTTTGGAAATATCGTGGTGGAATTTTATTGAATTGTTTACTTAAAGATGAAGCTGATAAAGTTATGGAAGAGTTTCATGCAGGTGACTGTGGAGGACACCTTTACTGGAAGTCAAATGCATATAAAATATTGAGAGCTGGTTTTTACTATTCTACACTGTTTGCAGATGTGAAAAAGTATGTGACCTCCTGTCACAAATGCCAAATCTTTGAAGGAAAGAAAATGCTACTACCTTTACTCCTTAAACCCATCTCCACATAAATTCCTTTTCAGCAATGGGGTTTAGACTTCATTGGTGAAATTCACCCACCATCCTCAACCCAACACAAATGGATTTTGATAGCCATAGACTGTTTCACCAAATCTATAGAAGCCATTACTTCTAGGCAAGCCACTGGTACTGTCATAATCTCAATCTTAGAAAACAATATACTATCTAGATTTGGATACCCTCAAAAGCTAATTACTAATAATGTAGCTTCTTTCAAGTTTAAAAGGATGATTTCCTTCTGTAATAAATACCACATTACCCTTGGACATTCCACTGCTTATTACCCTCAAGGTAATGGCCTTGCAGAATCATCCAATAAAATCCTTGTTAATATCATCAAGAAACTACTAGAAAACAATAAGAAAACCTAGAACAAAAGTTTAGTAAATGCCTTATGGGCAGACAGAATCGACACAAAGAAGTCCATTGGTACATCCCCTTATCAGCTTGTATATGGGATGGATGTTTTTTTTCCATTCTCTTTAGGAGTACCAGTGATGAAGATGATCCAAGAACTGCAGGTAGAAACCAATGATATCTAGAGAAGGATAAATTGAACCATACACCTGCAGCAAACCAGGGAGGAAGTCTATCTTAAGTCTCAAGTTGTTCAAGATAAAATTAAAAAGATATTTGACAAGAAGAGTAAAGAAGATGATTTTTACATAGGGGACAAAGTTCTAAAGTGGGATTCCAGGAGAGAAGAGAAAGGTAAGCATGGTAATGATTTCATATGGAAAGGTGCCTATGTCATTTACTATTACAAAGGTAAAAATGCATTTTTTTTTAAGGAGTTGGATGGATCAAATCTGCCAAGAGGACCTATCAATGGTAGAATGTTGAAGCATTAATATTTCCTAGAATAATAGTAGTTCATTTTGTTTAATTTCCTCATTGTATGTAAAATTCCAGAGTTTAGATTGGATTGGATGTTTTTCTTACAATTTTGAAGCCAGAAGAGAAGGCCCTAAGCTTTGAAAGAAAAAATATCATAAGAATGAATAATGCAGAGCTTAGAAAATAGTTCCAAGGCAAAATCACAGTCCAAATTCAAGGCTACTGATCTTAAATTTCTTGACATTCACTAGGAAATGCCATCCCCATGTGGAGCCACTGTTAGGGTCTTATAATAATAGGATTCATAATTTTGAATTGACTTTTATTAATTCTTGTAATATGTACATACTTTAATTTCTGCAAAATTGTTTTCCCATATTAGAAAATTCAAAAATGTAAAGAGGGTAAGAGTCCTAAAAGAAAAATCAAAGGACTTGAAATAAAAATATCAAAAAGAATAAAAAATGAACCCCAAACAAAAAAGAGATAAAAATATATCATGAAAGTGATGCAAATTCAAACACCACTGCTTTTTACTTCACTTTACAAAATAATATTCTGTGCAACTTGTTAAAAATGTCACAATCCATAAAAGTCAAACTACTTAATCCTGACCTTTCATGCTTTAAAATTCATGTTGATAGATAGAGAATAAAGATCTAGCAAAAATATTTAATCTTGGAAAATCAGTATATAGGTAGAGAATAATAAGGAGATCAACAGTTCAATCTGATCCCTTGGAAGAAATCAGGATAAAATTAGTTAGTTTGTTGTTTAAAAGAAAATGAATAAGGGTCTACAAGCTTAAATTCACCCATGTAAATGAAAAAATGTTAGGGTAGAATATGGGTAGGCAGAAGCAATTTTCACAAGGCATGGATAGAATAAAATTGGTCATTTCATTTACTAACTTCCTTTCAAAATCATTTCCCTAGTAAAAATTCCCCCTTCCCTTCATTTTTCCTTTTTCCCCATTAGTCACTCATTTTTCCTTACAAAACCCCTTTTCCTAAGTTAAAATGCACATTTATACTTGGGAAAAGTAAAAACCCTTTACTAATTTCCCTTTTCATTTAAAAATACACCAAAAACCCATAAAAATACTTTATCCTAAGTCTAAATTCTTAAATCTTTATGTCAAGACCCACTGTGTAAATATTCATTCCTGATATAAAGTTTTACGCTAAACTTAGTGTATTTAACCCCCCCATTTATTTCATATTTCATTTTTAACATTTAACTTTACGTATTAGCTCCCGTTATACCTTTAAAAATCATATTACATTAATTCCTTTATACATATTATTCCCAACCCATTATTTTTTATAAAACCTATGGTTTAATTCCCCACATTGTGATATATTTCGGGCCCTCATATTACTACCCCGCCTATTAAAATATCCCACTTTCCCTAACCCCATTGGTTAATATATTAAACTCTGATTATTACAAATTACTGACCCCATGCAATTAAAACCATAGTTTATATCCATATTAACATATCGCATTGGTTTAAAAACCTGGTCCCCACGCCTTTTAAAACCCGACACACCCATCGCGTCCTCCCAACTGTCGGATCTCAACCGATTAGATCTAATGGCCAGCATTACCTATCGCACATCCAATAGCTCGATCCTTAACCATACCCCAACCTTGTGAAATGGGCGGTTTGTGGAGCTCACCTCCTTGCTACGTGGCCAACTTTTATTTGATCGCATTGATCCGAACATTACCACTTACCATTTTTCACTCATGCGAAAACCATTGACCAGTTTTTCCTACCCATTACATAAACCACCCTGTCAGTTCAAATTAAATGTGCATTCAATGATATAATCATTGTTGATTAAAATGCATATAGTTGCCCAATTCACCCCTTTTACATTTCTGTTACACCTTCGCACAGAAGAAGTTCCTGCCACTGTAATTTCTATGGTCACAACAGTTTCATGTTCCACATTAGCAGAATCATTGGCTCCTACAGTCCCAATGGCTACAACATTACCTGTCACCTCATCA
Source organism: Pinus albicaulis (assembly GCA_034641835.2). Taxonomy (NCBI): domain Eukaryota; kingdom Viridiplantae; phylum Streptophyta; class Pinopsida; order Pinales; family Pinaceae; genus Pinus; species Pinus albicaulis. The sequence continues at coordinate 1,569,535,785 of CM076581.1, forward strand.
ACAACTTCGGCAATAGAGTCTTCAACAACAGCATCACAGCCTACAAATGAAGCAAGTAAACTAGTAAAAGCTATGCAGGACATGTCTATTGAGACAAATGAAATTAATAGACTAAAAGAACAGCTAAAAATTCTGGAAGATGAAAAGAAACTTACTAAGATAATGCACAATAATGAAGAACAGAAGGTAAACATGTTGAATGAGCAATTGAAGAAGTTAGAGAAAGATCTAACACTAAAATAACCCATGGCACAAGCCAAGAAGCAACTATGGGCTAATATCATTGAATCTGTCAATGATATTTGGCCATCCATACAGGTTATCTATGAACAGAAAGACTTAGTGAAAGCAACAAGAGAATCTATCTAAAAGATAAAAGAAGAACTTGGAAAAAAGCCTAAAGAGGCAAATGAGATCATAAAATTTCTTAATTCCAAGAATAGGAAAGAACTTGAAGAAATTGGAATCAGTGATAGAACATAAACCATCCTAGAAGTTAGGAAGGTTATTTCTAAAAAGAATTTGATGATACAGCAAGAAGGGAAATGCCAGAATATGGAAGTTTCCATCACAAGGTTCATGATGAAGTTTGACATTCTCAGACAAAATGTCCTTCCAAATCCATTATTTATTCATAACAAACTAATGAAGAAAGATGATTATGATAAGAAGATGAGATAAGTTGCTAAGGGACAAGCTAATAATTCTGCCATGCAGGGAATTCCAACAGGGAAGGTGCTTTACAAGAATTTTGAGAATCTATTTTACCTGCAACATGAGGTGAAACACCTATTTGTCAACAAGCCTACATTCTCAAAATACATAGAGGCTAATGAAATATTCAAGAGGATGGTGAAAATTAAGTTACCAGAGGAAGAACTATGGGATAAATTGGTTGATTTACTATGAATATGAAAATAGTCAAACAGGGCAGTCAAATAAGAAACATATCAGTCAGGAAAACATAAAATAGAGCATGTTGTTTTCTAGTTACAGTTTACATTAAATAACAACAGTTAAAAGGTTAAAGAGTATCAGATTAAAGAGTGTCAGTTTACAGTTAGAGTTAAAGCCAAGACAGAAATTACAAAGCAAAGATGAAAGCTGCCAGCGTATAGAACACTCCACTACCTAACAAGAAGCCTATGTTGAGTAAACAATTTAGACAAATCGGCAGCAAAATATCAACAATTGAACAGAAAATCAATAAAAGCAGGGACAGCTTGCATTAGTTAGATAGTTGTCTCTATCTTCTTGCATGAAGATATTTATTCTTTCTTGAATAATTCCTAAGTTGTTTTAGGATATTTTTTAAGAGTTTTTGTATAAATACTTCACATTTGAAGTATTGAGTGTGGATGAATTGTTGAACATTTCTATAGTTGTACTATTCTGGAACCTGAGGGTGATTGTACCAATTTCAATTCAGCAGACTACATTAAAGAAATAAAGAGATTATATTACAAGATTCATGTGTTGGGCCATTATAGTGAAGTACTTTCTACTTGTTCAATTGTTTCTTTCTGAAGTTTTCACATGCTCATATGTTTTATTAATTTGAATGATATAACTGGAATGTTATTACTAAATATGTTTAATTACACTTTGTCTTGAACTGTTTATCATTTATATTTTTTTCTTCTGATATCCAGATAAAGGAATTCTTAACTACTCCCTTAATTTTGATTGACCTCTGCCTTTTCACTCATTATCTGGATTTGAGAACCCTTAATTGCTCTCTTACCTTGATTGAAACCATTCTCCCCATCAGCCTAATGATCTGAAGTGACTACACTATCTTGCCATGTGAATACTTCCCTTTAGAACCTTGATCTTGCTTCTACTTCTTGACACTTTGACTCCATTATCCCAATGGAATACAGACCTACATCTATCCATCTAAGTAAGTGATTTCACCACCAAACCAAATCCAAAATCAAATCCCAAGTAACCTTACATAACTATCCTCAAATCAAATACAATCAACAAAGATAAATCATTTAAAGAGAGCCCTCTCTGAGCATTAGCAAGGCTAGATCCTAAGGCTTAAAAGTAGGTTTTTGGTTACGTCTAATATTATTTAAACCAAAATAATACTAACAACCCTTGAGAATTATTGGAGTGATAATGGTAAGAACAAGGAAAAATAAAAACCAATTCTTACCAAATGGAATCAAACACAAATGCAAACAAAATGGAGGCTTTAGAAAGACTAAAATAAACTCAATACTCAGGGAATTTATATAGAAGTAAGCTAATCAAAGCAACACTCATAAAGAAAGGAAACTTTTGTGGAAAAATAGGGGCCGACACTAGTGTAGTATAGACACCACTACTTTGTATCGTTCATACAGAATGGGCCCATGTGAGGTACAACGCTATGTCAATGTGACTTGGGAAGAATTGGTCTAGGGATGGAGGATTCTGACAGAAAAAGTGTGGAAGAGACTCAATCAAATCACCTTCTAAGTCCGTTCTTGACTAATCAAAGCAGCAAAGGTATGTCAAAGAGGTAATCAAACACAATGGAAAAGAAAAACCACCAAGGGAGTACAATATTCCCCAATGAAGTTGCCAATTTTTTATGTAGGATTTACAATTCCTAACAAAAGTATCTCCCTTAGGTTTGGTGGCCAACCTAGAACAATAGAGAGACAATGAATACAATTCTTTCCTTAAAGTATATAGATGACGAAATGAAGCCTACCTGGAATATATCACATGCTTCGCTCCGTATTCAGATTGAATGCTCCAATCCCAACTCTTATTGCCAAAATTAGAACATTCACAGTCAAATAACAAAAGACAAGAAACCGCGAGATCTATGCAATATCGTCTAGGTACTCTATTCAATGTATCAACATGGTATTGCAAACATATGAAATAATGACATCACATATAGGAAAATAATAATTCTTTCCATTAATATAAATAGAAGGTGATTACAACCACAAATAGGCGTTGATCTTGTAGAAGAGATCCTCAAAGATGTATTGTCTTTTCCTTGTCACAATATTCACCTCCAATCACCCTAAATGTATGGAATAATACCTCTCACCTTAGAAGCATAAGGGTAGAATCACTCTCCAAAATCCAACCTCTTGCATATGGAAGGATGTAAATATATAGAGGAGTGGGGTAAGTTGGGAGTTATTATCATATTACCAATATAAGGCCTTCGATCCGCCTTTGATGGAATGATGGAATCAAATTATAAGGTATGGAAACTCCAAAGAAGGATAGGATAGGATCTGAATTTTTTATTTGAGGTAAATGGTTGTAAAAAAATCTAGAAGCTTTTGGAAGACTAAGTTTTTGAAATTTCTCTCTTTTTCCTCAATTTATAGAACCAGCACAGGTGAAAAGATAAGCAACATGTAAGTGATCAACGAATACCACAGTGGAGACACCTATAGGTGAAGTCTATCCAAAAAGAGGTCAAGGAGCATTGGTCCTAAAACTAGATCAGATGATGTAGTTTCGGGAAAAAATTATAGGAAATGAATGAGGCATACTTAGGGCTTTGTGTAATGATGTTGACAAGGGGGAATAGGATGTTGATTGATCCCATTAGGAGGCTTATTGGTTGGACCTAAAAAAATTTCCTATAACAAGTCTGAACTTTATCATGTTCCTTAGTATGTTTTTCGTTTTCTAATTTTTCAGTTTTTTGAGGAACTTTCTGAAATCATTATTCACCTTTCTCATAATTAAATTTCATTACATTCCAAAGGGGGGAAACAAGAATCAAATGTTTATGATATTTCTAAAATTTGAACATGTCGATTGTTCGGATTTGGGTTTGGTTGTGCGGCCAGTTCAGGGCATAGGGGTGGCAGGTGTTCGAAGGTAATTGAAGTTACGGTTGGGATGTTTTTAATTTTGATGATGGTTATGATTAAGATAACAACCCTAGAGATTTTTTAGTTAGCCTAGAAGGGTGTCTCACATTTTGAGGCCATACTGGTCACTGAGCAATGTGATTCGGCCATTGGGAAGGGTATTGTGTGTTTTTCCAAGGAAGGTTTATTTTTCCATTGAGAGCCAGGGTATTTCTTATTTGACCAAGATGGTGTAGAGTATTCCTAACTTTTCCATGATGTTCCAAGATATTGTTGACTCTTCCAAGTTGTTTCAGGATACTATTGTTGATTATACTAACCAAGAAAGAACATAGGAGAGTCTTGAGTCATACCTAGGGGATGATATTGTGATTTTCATTATTAGGACACTAATTATGCTAGTTAGGGTTCTTACTTAACTTCATTATAAACATATTTTAATAATGTTAAGGACGAGCAGTGATTGGTTGCGTGCTCCTTAGTAAAAATAGCACAAACTTCAATAACATCAAGTGGACACTCCTTGTAGGTGTGTTTTATAGAGTAATTTGTCACTGTCCCTGTACTCCCCGTTCCTTGATCTTAGAGGACCCATACATTGACCCTTGTGTACTTTCCAAGCATGGAATACATACCCCTGAACCACACTTTGCCTACCAATTCATCGCCCTTTACAAATTTTCTAGAAGATCCCTGTAAAAACCTGGTTTTCAAGGTCAATGCTTTGTCTCAGTGTCTGACCTGCGCCAATATCATAGGTTTACACTGAGACCCATGCCGATCGACGCTCCGTCTTAATGTCGGACCTGTGCCAATCCTCTTTTGGAAAGTTTTTAAAAATAGAAACGACATTTCCACGACTAGAAGCTTCGCGACGCGGCGAGCTGGAAGTTTGTTTTGAGGATATGGCCAAGGAATTCCCCTTTTGGCTTCTTGTTCCCAAGAAATAGTAACTACTCCAAAGTATAAGCTCTTTTCCCATTATTTGAGGGCCCATAACCTCCTCCTCCATTTTTATGTAAGGAGACCTCTTACACCTCTGCTACCTTAGTCGGAGTTAGTTAGTGAGCATAGAGAGAAGAAGTAATCATAGCTTCGAGAGAATAGTGCAGTGTGATTGTTTTTTTGTGTTGAGATCATAGTGAGATCTTAGACCTTTCTATATGAGGGTATTGCAAACATGCTTGGATATATACCTGCCGAAGGAGAGCCTCAACATTAAGGATTGGTTGTAAACTCCCCTTTTCTTTATCATAAAAAAATGCAATTGATTTTTATCTTCAACTCTTGTTTACATTTATAATGAGATTTCTAGCATTCCTTGATCAGTTTATTTCAGTGCCTTAAAATAAAACTGCCCACGAAATATTCCTGGTTAAAGTTATATTCCTTAGTGATTTTTTGAGGGTTGTTTCCAATGGAAATGTTTCCGGAGTTTACCAACCAAGGAATCCCCTCCGAAGGGAATCCTGGTCCTTTTCCTTCTTTTGGGAATTTCGGTGCTCCTTATATGGTAACATTGTCCCTTCCTGGGTTAACTATTGGTTTTCCCGTATGGTTATTTTCGACCTCGGTGGTCCTGAGTGTCCCAACCACTGTTCTACCATCTCCTTCGCCTGAACAACATCATGTTGATTATAAAGTTTACCCCTCACCTTCTTCGCCTATTTCTTCACCTTTTTCTTCCTCTTCATCTGGTGAAAGTCTAGATTCTAGAAATCGGGTGGCTAAGAAGAAGAATAAGAAGGAAAATAAGCTAGGGGAAAAATCAACAAGTATTGCTACCCATGCAGCTAATATCGACAAACCTCCCACTATGTCTTGTAGAGTCAAATTCCCTTGCAAGCTATGTGAGGGTGATCACCTTCTTTGTGATTGCCTTGGTATTCCCAAGGTACTAGAAGTGTTGTTTGTTATCCCAATTCACCCTTCATCATCAGCCTTTGGGCATCATGCTGATGATGAGCCTTCAGCTAGAGATAATAAGACTTGTAATAAATAGGGTAAGATCAAATTTCCCTGTAGGTTGTGTGAAGGGAACCATCCCATTCACCTCTATCCTTATATGGATGAAGCCTCTAAAGTATTGGATACCATTTCGACTTATGAGTCTCGTCCTCCCGTTGGTTACCGAAGGATTTCTTCAAGTCCTTAACTAACTCATCAAGTTATTGATCGAGATTTGACTCCGGTCAATTCCACTCTCTCTGAAGGTCAGTCTTTCGAGTCCATTTCCAACTAATCATTGGTTGAGAAGAAGGACAACCTGGTTCCACCTATAGTTCACCGGGTCTTTTCCATCAAGAGTGGGCTTCATCCAAGTCAGGTTCTTTTTGTTTCCTATGATTCCCCGAGATCGGAGGGTGATCCTCCTATTTCCATGATCCAGGAGGATGATCCTCTGACTCCCATCACCGCAGTTCCAGAAATTGATCTTGCTTCTCTCATACCTGGAGTTCAGGAGGATGGTCTTTCCACTCCTATAACGCAGGGGATAATCATATGATTCCTATGGCACCCCCTCCATGTAGTTTGGTCGCTTCATTTAATTGGAGTTGATTTACGGGATACTATATTCCTTCTTACGTGCCCTTTGAGATCACTGTACAGGCATGCAATATGGTCGTACCAGGCACAATCATAGATGAAGGCACCTCCGTTAGTATTCTATCTTCAACTATATGGCAAGCTTTGGGTTCTCCATAGGTTGTGCATGTTACTCAAAATTTGTTGGCTTTTAACAGATGAACAAGTCAACCATTAGGGATCCTTCCAAAGATGCCTATTACTTTGGGAGGGAAAACCTTCTATATAGACGTGATGGTGGTCCAAGGCCCCTTGGATTTTAATTTAATATTGGGGCGCGACTATGATTATCCCATGGATGTGCTTGTCTCTTCCCTCTTTTGTGTAATTTGTTTTCCACATGAAGGTCGGATCATGACCATTGATCAGCTTTCATTCTTTGGTCCTAAAGTGGCATCTGGTCTATCGTCATCCCTTCGTGGTCCTTAGTGGTGTCCTCCCCACCACATGTGAATTATGTGGCTACTTGTCCCATGTCCATATTCATTGATAGTGTCGTAGTGTACTGTGTTATGGGGGCATTGGATCCCAATTTCCTGAATGTTTCTCTCCCATCAGATAAGCACCTCTTGGAATCCATGACTTATTTTATGTCTTGAACTTTTTCTTCAGAGCAGAGTTTGTTTTCTTGTGTCAAGCTCCTTAAAAAATGAAACAAGCCCTTTGTGAGGAGAGTTCTTTTACTATGTCAACCTCGTTAAAAAATGAATTAGGTCTCATGAGGATATTTCTTTTACTGTGTCAACCTCATTAAAGAGTGAAATAGGTTCCCTTTTAAATTCAATATTTTGATTCGATATCGTAAAATGCCAGTCGATTCTTTCTCTTGATCTCATAAATGAACCTTCATTCCATCCACCTCTCAGTAACTAGCAGTCTACTCCGGTGAATGCGTTGAAGCTTGGGGGGCATGTACCTAGAATTGAGTCACCATGATGGGGGCATGCATGAAAAAAATTTCAAGCATAGTTTGTTTCCGTTTCAAGCTTGTGTAAAAAAGAAACCGGTTTCAAGCATAGTTTTCTAAAATGTTTCAAGTTTCAAGAAGAGTTTCCTAATTTCAAGCTTGTGTAAAAATGAAACCATTATTATTTTACCTCTCCTGGTTGCCATTTTATCAGCCTATATTTTCATATGAACCTTGGTTTTCTCATTCCATCTTCCCTAGCTACTTGGCCGATCATATGCCTTCACTTGGTTGTTTTACCCATTCCCAAGGAACAGCTGCAATGAGTGGTATTGTTAGCCAGCCTCCTGACCTTTACTTATTATGAGCAGTTGCACCATCACTGGAACTAGTCGCTACCCTTAATACCACTCGTTCCTCCAGGAGGGGTCAAATTTCAGCTCTTTTTCTGACTCTCAAAAATTGAAAATATTGTCGAGACTCTTGTCTTTACGAACTCGTTAAAGGCTATGAAACAATATCTACCCAGTATGCATTTACCCCTTTTTTGGGCTGGGATAGATTATTTACGAAAAAGGAATACCTTAGCCTATTGAGACTAAGAGGTCCTCTCAGATATGGTTTTCTACCTTTCGGATCTGAGAGACTACCTACGAAAAGGGTTCTGTTGGAGTTTTCTTTTCCGATTCTTTTCAAACTCTCTAAACATGAAAAGATGTCGATTTCTTCCTTTGACAGACTCGTTAAAATCTACATGACATCATAAATCATCACCATGATGTAACCAAGTTCCTCCTTCCTAGGGCTCGTAAAATGTACTAGGATGGATTTGTCCGAAGGACAAAATTATATGACAAGCATATGCTATCCTCTTCAAGCTTGTGTAAAAATAAAGAGGTACTCGCCAGAAATGGTGGGGGGAAATGGAAGTTATTCGTCAGTTGTGTCGACAGTATGTCATTCTTGAACATGAAACTTATCCGTTTCATGTCGGGTTGGGATATCTTCACTCTGTCGCTTTGCCTCTATTTTTTGGGAAATTCGTTTGCCTCTCATTTGATTACCAATATTTTCAACATGACCTCTGATCCTATTTGATTCAAACACTGCCAAATTCTAGAATCGTGTCACCGATATGTTTAAGAGAAAATCCTTCTACAGTTTGTACATTCCCGTATCCTCTATTTCAGTCTTGATTAACACTCATATCGAATCCTTTTTTTTGTGTCAATGATGTGGGATTCATTATGACCCTCCTTCTATGGATCGCTTCCTGTCGACTTCAACTCATTATCTGGGAAGTCGATCTAGACACTCCTTTATGGTACCTTAGAGCTTGCATGGCCTAATGGAAAGTTCTTCGCATTCGACGATGGGTTCTCATCATTGGCCTTCGATTGAGTTATTCATGGGTGTTCGACTTCAACTCAATTTTCACATTCCGTGGATTGTACTAGTATTACCTTGAGAACCATTGGCATTATTTGTGGTTTCTCTCGTGCCTATTAACAACTTTCCTCATTGGCTAGTAATCGGGTGATTTTCCTACATGTACGACTTCAGCTCATTTACTCACATGCTTGAAATTGTATGTGATTGGGTCATGACAGAGCACAAGACCATGGATTTTATTCTCTAGAGTCCAAGTTGCGAGGCGATATGATTTTTCCATGATTGAATACATGTTTATTTCATATGGATCGTTGCGACCATACCATGATCTCTTTTACGGATGGCTACGTCCATGCCTTGATTCATGTATTTTCATTAGATATTTCAGTTACGTATATGTATCTATGCTTTATTTTCAGGTCTCTCGACAGCAGTTTCTGGTTCCTTACACGTACTTGTAAATCATTTCACCCCTCATTTTTGTTTGGACTTCATACTTTAGGGGGCATCTGTTATAGTGTAATTTGTCACTGTCCCTGTACTCCCCATTCCTCGATTTTGGAGCACCCATATAGTGACCCTTGTGTACTTTCCAAGCATGGAATACACACCCCTAAACCACACTTTGTCTTTCAATTCGTCTCGCTTTACAACTTTTTTGGAAGATCCCTGTAAAAACCTGGTTTTCAAAGTCAGTGCTTGTCTCAATTTTGACCTGCGCCGATATTGGAGATTTACACTGAGACCCGTGCCGAACGACACTCTGTCTTAATGTCGAACCTGTGTCAATACTCTTTTGGAAAGTTTTTAAAAATAGAAACGAATTTTCCACGACTAGAAGCTTCGTGAAGCGGCGAGCTGGAAGTTTGTTTTGTGGATATGGCCAAGGAATTCCCCTTTGGGCTTCTTTTTCCCAAGAAATAGGAACTACTCCAAAGGATAAGCTCCTTTCCCATTATTTTAGGGCATGTAACCTCCTCCTCCATTGTTATATAAGGATACCCCTTTCACCTCTGCTACCTTAGTTAGAGCTAGTTAGTGAGCATAGAGAGAAGAAGTAATCATAGCTTCAGATGAATAGTGCAGAGTGTGATCATTTTTGTGTGTTGATAACATAGTGAGATCTTAAACCTTTGTGTATGAGGGTGTTTCAAATGTTCTTGGATACATACATGCCAAAGGAGAGCCTAAACATCAAGGCTTGGTTGTAAACTCCCCTTGTATTTATCATAATAAAATGCAACTGATGTTTATATTCCACTCTTGTTTACATTCATAATGAGGTTTCTAACATTCCTTGATCAGTTAAATAGGTTGTAATTTCTTTATTTTTGACATGATTTTATGCTTGTCCTGGTGTCTTGACTGTTTGTATAGGTAATCAAACGTTTTTAGTAGCGTGTATCGAGCTTGAGAAGAGCGACGAATCAAGAAGCTTTGACGAAAGATGACAGCATAGCATCAGGACAAGGTAGGACATCTTCCTTTCTCTGAATTTTATTTACAATTTAGGAAGGTAGATGTTAGTATGTTCCTGTAGTTGCTAAACCCACCCTAGGGCTAGAGGGATTGCCTCTATCTACATAGGGGATTTACCTGGATGAAAACATGGTTCTAACAACAGTAGGGGAAAAATATTTCCAATGCCTGTTTGCCTCTTTGTTTATTTTTTTACATGAAAAATATCTAAATAAATGGTAAAAGTACTCTGGACATTATTCTTGAAATTTTCTAACAAGTTACCTTTTTTTCCTCGAGTAACTCCTTTACCAGTAGTCATATTGGTTCTCCTTAAGGGATCTCATAGTTCATGCTTGTTCTATGTGCTTCCTTTAGATAACTTGATATAAAATTTAATAATATCATCGTATTCCTCCTTATAAATATTTCCTTTCCCCATTAAATTGAGTGTTTCTAACCATTCGTCTTTCATTCCTCTAATAAGGGCAGTTTTCAATACTTCCTTAGGAAGGGTAGTGTATGGTGACCTCTATAGTCTACACTAAAATTGTTCTATATATTCCTTAAATTATTTCCCTACTTATAATTCATCTTGAATATTTCTTCTTATAAATCCTTGGATCGATATTAGTCCTGATATTTGGTAATAAAGGCTTCCTCCATTTCATCCTAGGAATTAATGGTACCACCTTCTAATCCCATGAACCATTGTCATGTTGCTCCCTTCAAGGTTGAGGGGATCAATCTCAATTTCTGCAGATTAGTAGTGTAATCATACCCAGCAAACAAAACATCAAATTCGAACAATAATTCATCAAGGGCTTCTAAGGCCATTCCATGGAAGTTTGGAAGACCTTGAAGTGGTACAACTTTCAAAGGGTGCATTTTCTTATGGATCAACAATAGAAAATTCTATTGTTGAAGTAGGTGTGACTGATGTATTTACCTATCCTTCCATTTGGTCAAATATTTTCCAATATCCATATGGGATTTTAGTCAGGAGGCATTAAATGAACTAGACCGATATCGTGTTGAAGAAATGGGCTTGGTGTAGGACTTACAATACTTTGTAAGTCAAGAATCACAATTCCTTCCCTCAATACTGGTGTTACATGAGGCTCTTGTTTAGGAGGTTTGGAATTCGGGTTACTTGTTTCTCCTCCTCCTCCTCTTAAGTTGCAAGAGTACCCATTACTCTTACTTTGAATTTTGGGATGCAAAATTTGTGGAGATTGAAAACTCCTTTCTTCTTTTTTTACTAATCCCAAGATTCGTTCTAGAATCTAAGCTTCCGTTGTAATAGAATATTTTTCCAAATGAGTTGTTAATAGAATATGATCATTTAATATATTTTCTTGATTGAGGTCATATTTAATATTGAGACTCTAGAGATTTATCTTTTTATATCAAATCAGTTAGTAAATTTTATGCAATATTATTTCAAGGACTAATGTTGGTGCTATATGAGCTAATATAAAGTCTAAATATCTCTCATGCAAATATACTAATCCTAATTACCTAATGAAACCAAATTTCATTACAAGAAGGAAAATTGAAGTGCACCACTAAGTACTGAATAAACATTCTAGATAAGAAACAACATAAGTAATCTTAATTATATGTTTTAATCATTCATGAAAGAATACCATAAATGATATAATTTTATAGGAGTTACTCAAGAAACAACAACAATAATAAGGAAACAACAATAAAATATTGAAAAGTGAATTATAATTTATCCAAGAAACAATAAAACAAAATTTTACTATGAATGTTTCTACTGTTGAAAAAATAAACAAAACTCTTTAAACGATGATTATCGGAAAGAAATATTGAGAAAAAGGAAACAAAAAATACTAATCTAATCTACTTTACACAAACATGACAGTGCTTTATCAAGGAATTAGTAGGCCCAAACTACCCAGAATCAGACTGCCTCAAGAGAAACTCGGATTAAAGGATAATTGATAACTCTGACGTCAAATAAGAAGTCTTTGAATTATAATCCTTAAAAAATAATGATTGGATATTAAATTTTTGCCTTTAGTTTTATCTCTTTTAGAAAAATTAAAACCCCAATAGCAGTGAATTTCTCTATGTTTATATTATAAAAAGGAAGAAATATAAAAGAAAATATAAAGAATAAGGAATTTTGCTGAGAATTGGAGTTCCTCAGAACATTCTTCGTAAATTAAACTAACTCTCCTATCTTTGACGAAGGAAAAAGAAATTTTCATTGTAAAAAATTCTTCAATTAGGAACAGTTTCACCTGAGTTAACCATGAGCTCTTTTAACACGGTCATCCTCCAAAGATATTTGCAATCATATTTTCAACATGGACTCATCCAACGACTTATTAGCTTATTTCATCTTTCGTTTATCTTATTAAAGCATAATCATGCAAGAAAATATAGTATACCAAAGTTCAATCCATATTAAACAAAGAATACAAATAAAATCGAACAAGAACAAGGATGTATCATAAGAATTCAAGATATTAGATTAGAAAAAATATAGAAATTACAAGGCCCAATAGTTGGGACAGATTCTGGGTCTAGATGATGATATCTTGAATCTTAGTTGCAATCCTAGGATGATGATGGTTGAAATTTCCAAGGTTAGACAAATTTTCACAGTATTGTTGTTCTCACACAGTATTTGTATGGCCCTGAAAATCCCATTTATCTTATTTTTATGTTCCTAAAGCATTTCCTTTAAGGTGTGAAAATAAAATACCCCATGATATTAATTTTACCAATTCAATTCACATTCGACCTCATCAAAAATTTGGGATTAAGTTTGAATATATCTCGTATTTGATGAAGATGATGGTGGACCAAGTCAAGGAGAAAAGATAATGTATGAATAGGAGTGTTTGTATCTCCATTTTATTCTTCTAATTATTTTTTAATCACTCCAAAAAAATTATTTATATGAGAAAGCTTTGTGAAGGAATACTTTGATCATTTGATAGAATGAAGTATTGCAATGCATTGTGAGCCAATTGTGTGCGGATATTTTTTATCAATAACTATAGCAACTTCCTTAAGAAGATAGAAGATATAATAGACATGGTTAACCATATTACAGAGAGTATGCTTATGCAAGCATGTGAAGCTTTGAAGTTTAGAATGTGCTCAAGATTTTTCTCCATGCTATAACTTTTGTTGAGGCAATTTCAAGAGGTAGGTGAAGGAGATTTTACAAAATTTATAATTATTTCATATATGTTGTTTCTTATATAAATTCAATGAAATAATTTATTTTTATTTTCATTTACATTTCTTTAGGTTTTAACTCTGCACAGAAATTATCTGCAAACTAATTTTTAAAAATATAAAATAAGAATTAGCAAGAGCATAAAACATAAAATAGGTATACACAAATATTTTTCCCCTGCATCCTAAATCGAGACTAGAAGCCTAATTTTTCATTATATTCCTTTTAGTGTTACAAAAAAATATATAAATGTTCAAGCATTCACAAATCCCAATCCATTAACCCTGGATTAGAACATAACCATAGTTCCCTTGACTGGATCTACAAAATACAAGGGTTCAAAAACCATCATGCCCTAAAACCATGTGTAAACCCATGCACAAAACCAAATACAGGCCCACCCACCAAAAATAAGGAAAAAAAAAATTCCCAGGACATTGCCCTAGACCCTGCAGGCCACCTGCCCCATACGAACCCCTGGACAGGGACCCCCTTGTTGCACCTGGCACAATGTACATGGGAGTCTTTCATTTCCCCATGTGTGCGACTAATCATGGAAATAATATAACACATACCCAACATTCTCCGACTTGTTTTTTATCTTCAAATGGGCCATAATATATTTTAGTCATTTTTCCAGCCTTGCAACACCCATTATTTCTCTACACTAAGAGAAATTCTATGTGCTCACAGACTTCGTCAATGCATCTGCAATATTCTTCAAAGTTTCCACCTTTACTAGCAACACCTTTTTATCCTCAACCATATCTCTCACAAAGTGATATTGAACATCAATGTTCTTTGTCTTTGAATGATAAGCAGAGTTCTTAGCCAAGAAAATTTCACTTTGGCTCTCACAGTCTATCCTAATAGCTCAGTGTACCAACCCCATACTTGAACACAATATCTGCAACCAAACTGCTTCCTTGCTTGCAAGAGTGGCTACCATGTATTCTACCTCTGTAGTTGAAAGAGTCACTATAGACTATCTTTTACTCATCTAACTTATTGCACCTCCAAATAGAATAAACATATACCCACTTGTATATCTTCTTTGCTCCAGATCTCCAGCCCAGTCTGCATAAACAAAACCACAGATGTCCAAAAATTTGTCCAATCATGGTCTTCCCTGGTATCACAAACCATAATCACTAGTGCCACACAAATATCTGAAAACCCGCTTCATTGATGTCCAATTCTCCTTCCCTGGTTTTCACGTAAATCTTATCAATACTCCCATTGCATGTGCAATGTCTAGTCTAGTACAAACCATTGCATACATCAAGCTACCCACTACACTTTCATATGGAACATGGGACATATCCTCCTCTTCTTCTTGTGTCTTATGATACTGTTCACCAGATAGCTTTACACCTACAAGAATAAGAACCTTCACCGGTTTACTATCTTGCATATTGAACATCTACAATATTTTTTCAACATAATTCCTCTAGTTTGACCAAAGCTTCCTCTTTGCTTGATAGCTCTTAATTTCCATGCCCAAAAAATAGTATGCAGCACCAATATCCTTCATGTCGAATTTGGAGAACAATTGGGTCTTCAAATCCTGAATAATTTCTTTGTCATTTCCAATCAACAACACATAATCCACATATAAGACCAAATAAATAACATGGTCACCAATTAATTTAAAATGCACATAATGATCCTCTTTAGTTCTGGTGAAGCCAAGTCCCTGTATATAGGTATCAAATTTTAGATACCACATCCTTTATGACTGTTTTAACCCATACAGAGACTTTTTTAACCTGCACACCCATTCTTTCTTACCTTTCACCGTAAATCCTTTGGGTTGCTCCATGTAGATCTCCTCTTACATATCCCCATGAAGAAATGTTGTCTTCACAACCATTTGTTCTCCCTCAAAATCAAATGCAACAGCAACAGATAAAAGTAATTTTATAGAAGTAACTTTGGCAACAAGAGAGAAAATATCACCAAAATCAATTCCCGGCACCTGGGAATAATCTTTTGCTACCAACTGAGATTTTCATTTCTCCACCTTGACTTCTACATTCATCTTCTTCTTAAACACCCATTTGGTCTCGATGGGCTTCCTTGTAGCCGGTAACTCCACCAGATCCCATGCCTAATTTTTGTGTAAGGATGTCATTTCATATGGCCTCCTTCCAGAGTTTTCCATCCTCTGAATCCATTGCCTCCCTAATATTTCTGGGATCATCATCAGTGATAGTTAAAGAAAAATCTGAACAGAAAGCGGATGGACTATACCTTTCTGGTTGCCTTCTTTCCCGAACTGATCTTCTCACAGCTGGAGTTTGTCTCTCTTCCTCTTTTGAATCTTATTCTACTGTAGAGTATGATTCATTATCCTTTAGCTCAAACTCTATATTCTCATGTTCCTTTGGTAGGACTTCATGTTTAACAGCATATTTCACCTCTCTAAACACCACATCTCGACTATGCACAACCTTCCTTGTTTTTGGGTTCCAAAGATGCACCTTTTATATTTATTATCCATATTGGTACTTTTATCAATTGGAACATGTACATATGCATCACATCCAATTACCCTAAGATATGAAAGAGAGGTTTTCTTACCAGTACATACCTCATGTGGAGTCTTATCCCCCAATGTTGATGAAGGTGATATGTTAACCAGGTAACATGTAGTCTCCACTGCCTTTGCCTAAAATTTCTGGACCCTAACCCAGTACCACTAACCAGGCTTCTTGCCTCTTCCATCAACGATCTGTTCATTCTTTCTACAACACCATTTTGTTGAGGTGAGTATGGAGTAGTCTTTTGTCGTTCTATACCACACTTCTTATAGGACTCTTCAAATTCATTCTTGCAGAACTCTCCACCATTATCTATCCTCAGAACCTTTATCTTCTTCTCTGTCTGGTTTTCCACCAGAGCTTTAAATTATTTAAATCTATCAAATATATCATATTTCTTCCTCAATAAATATATCCATGTATTCCTTGAGAAGTCATCTATGAACGAAACATAGTACACGGACTTTTCTAGTGATGGAACTGACACAGGTCCAAACACATCACTGTGCACAAGCTCTAATATCTTGTTGGCCCTCTTAGCACCAGAAGAAAAACTCACCCAATTCTGCTTCCCACTAATCTGGATATGGGAAAACTATTTATTTCTATGCTAGCTCCCTCATCAATATTAAAAATGTGTGATTAGGATTGTCTCAATTTAACCACTTGTGAAGGGGCTTATGTGTCAAATGTTATGTGCCTTTGATGATCAAATTATGAGTTAATTAGATTTTATAAAATCATGTACAGTAAATGAAATGTAGAAATATAACACGTGGCAATCACATAATACCATGGATGATAACGGATTTCACCCCTCCTCGGTTACATATCCATGGACTTGCTTTAACTAGTGAGGTCCTCTTGGGATTAAGAGTCAAATGTCTGTATACAAACACCTGTAGTGCTCCAATGGATTTTCAAACTATTCCATTGGTTTCATAACACTCAAATACCCCATAAATGACTATTCAATATTTGAATTTGGTTTCTAGTTGATCTAGGCTTGACCTCCCATCTTGGTGGCCATGGGCTTGTTTAATCTCCAAAGTGACAAAAGAAACTTCATATGTGCTCCAACGCCTCTGAAAACTATACCACTATGTTCAGAACATCAAATACAGCTAAAATTACCATTTATTCACTCCATTTGGCCTCAACTGATCTGGCCATGGCCTTCCCTCCTGGTGGCCCCAAGCTTCAAAACTATTCAAGGTGACAAATACCTATGTATAATTTCTCCTCTGCCTCTGCAAGTTGTTCCAATGAATTTAGAGCATGCAAATATTCTAGGAACAACTCTTCCTGAGCCAAAATTTGTCAAAAATGACTCAATATAGGCTTCATTCAATTTCCCCCTAGATTCTACCTCTAAATTTGGAGAAGCTTCAGTTAGCTCCGAAAATTTTGGAGGTGGCACCAGATTTGGAGCTGCTGCCAAAAATCCCGCCAAATTAAAACTGAGTTAATTAAGGCTTAAACCAAAATTAGTGTCGATAAGCACGCACTAAACATGTTTTGGTTTTAGGTGCTAGAAGTGGGTCATATTGCACGTTCATGTCGGAGTCCCTCCATTCTGCCTTTGGAAATCCACGTAAGATTCAAGTATAAGTTGAACACATTCCTTTTCAAGGAAAAAGGTGTGGCCTATTGGTAAGTCACAAGAGTGGAGCAAGGGAGGTCACGGAGTCAAGCCTTGATCTCGCCCCTTGGTGTATACCTTTTACACCGGATATGAACATTTCCACATGTATTGCACGTGCTCCGAACCTTTGAAATTCATCCATATAATTAAACCATGACCCAAAAATTTAGGTTAATAAAATTTTTTCCAACGTTTAAGCCATATATGCCACTGTTTAATATATTTCAGACCTTCAGTTAATAAAGGTTTCAGACTATGATTATAATTAATATATATGTAAATTAATATATATAAATTATATATATATATATATATATATAGATATCCAACCTTAATACATTAAAAAATTAAAAATTAAAATTAAAAAATAAAAAATTCCAACACAAAAATTCATGAACCCAAATTCAACATAGGAGGACATTGGGCACATTTCAATTTCTCAAAAAAATCTAGTGAATCCTGTAGTTACACTTGTCATAGTCCCATTCGGAAAAACTAAAGAAGATTCCATGCATGTTGAATTGGCTGCCATGTCATCAACTTGTACCTGTTCTACAATTTTTTTTTTTTAAATTTGCCTGTTTTGAATGGAGATCGATAGACTATAACTTATTTATCCAAAATTTGTTTTCGACGAAATGATTTTCATTGGATTCCTAGAGATGAGCTAGTCACTGTATTTCTAGTTTGGTGCAATTCTAAGCACTTTCATTTTTGAGCAAATTTTTTCCCTTGATCCAGATTTCAATCACTCCTTCCCACTAATATGATTTTGGACCCACAAAAGCTTGTTATGTCATGAGAGATAAATACTCTTATGTTTCCCAAGTTCTATCATCTTGATTCTACTTGGAAAATTTTCCATGAAAACTACTTGGGTTCACTGACATGCCTTGCCTTGCAAATGGCTTGGCTCTTCAACCAATGTTCTCCCTTTGCTTCTGACCCAATCCAACACTTGTTGGCTACTTGTTGACTGATATAACACTTTCCTATACCAAATCAATTCCTCTGTGCTTGGAAAACTATCTGATTGCCTTCCCACTAAGAATCATTTTCCTCCTTTGCACAAACTTGCATTCGATGCAAGCTTCTCCTTGGAAACCACTTTTCCAAATTAAGCCCATCTGAGTGAGCTACATTAATGAGTTCCCACATCAGTAATAAAAAGAAAATAAATTACCATTATTTTACCTCCATGGTTCCAAATTCCACATCTGGAAGAATGCATTTTCTATCTCCTTCTCTTCTTGGCATCAACACATAAAATAGTCTACAATGTCTGTAAACGTTTTTTGACATCTTGTCACAAGCACAACCATCAATCTAAAAAACACATCATGAAAAAAACATAGCTTGACGACATATCCTCTTGCTCATTCAAAGAAACAAATTTCACATCATCATTTAAGAGAACATCGCCATGTACTCTTACATCTTGGTGTCAAAACTTATCGACCAAACACAAGTCGACAAAACATGCCTCTTCAAACGACTCACTCTCAAGTCAACCGTTTCTTTTCCCAAAACAAAATGAATTTCACATTTCATGAAAAACTTCATTAACATATCCTTTTCATCTTTGGAGACAGAATAAACTCTTCCAATTCGATATGACATGCATGTAACTCACAATCGATCAACACAAGTCGACACTCATGCATGTGTGAATGGTAAACACTCTCAAGTTGAAAACATATATGTTAAACAAAGTAATCGACCAGCACAAGTCAATTAGTCATGGATGTTCAAGAACAATGAAACCATCAAAATTCCATTGTTCATACACACAAATTCTCATGCATGAATAAAATTCTTCAACTCTCTCACAAGTGCAATCATAAGTACAAGAACCCCATTCGTATGTACATGTACTTAAAGAGATGAAATGGAAAAATGTTGCTGCAATAAAGTGATTCAACATACTCCTCTTTCAAACAACTTCTTGGCATAAACATGCATTCAATAGGAAAATAATGCATCAATCATCAAAAGACATGCAAAGCCTTAATTTGAGAAGAAATCTAACCATCTCTTACCAAACCATTTCAATGGTGCTTCTTTCAATTGCACATCATCGTCATGTGAATCATCTTGACCCACATCAATTATGGAATCTTATTTTCCATTCTTTCCATTCTCTTTCTCCGCCTTCGTCAATTGTTGTGGATGACTTGTTGGATACAGAGATCGACACTTGTCTACAATATGACCTTGCTTAAGGAAATGAGTGCAAAATAATTGCATCTTCTTTTCAGCATGTTTGCTTTGTCTAATGGACATTTGGCTTCCTGCCTCCTTTGCTTCAAAATTTTCTTGTGCGTGGCTATATTCTTCCAACATCTTAAAACATTATGGCTATTAAAACCAAAAAAGGAACATGCAAACTTTCTCTAAATCTTATGTGATAATTTTGCAATGTTTATCATAATCAAAAGCAACTTGATTAAAATCAGACTTATACCTTGAACATTCACCTTCGTTTCCCTCTTGAGGAGGTGAATTTGATGAGGTAATGGCTCTCTTCCGAATACCAACAATGCATTCAAATACTTTATAGCTTTCAACATCCTCTTGTTCGCCATTCTCATTAGTTGCATGCTTATGAGCACCTTCTTGCAAAGTGGGTGTAAAACTTTTTCATTCCTCATGAACACAATCTTCACAAGCTTAAGGTAATGAACATGAAATGAAATTCCTCTTGGAACACCTTCATGTGCCTCCTTGGCTTTAGATTTTTCTCCATCATTTTTTCCATAACCAAGACCCAGATACTTAGCCTTTGCTTAAAAACAATTGGATCAACCATGCCTTGTGCATGTTTGCCTAATCCTTTACCTTTAAGCCCATCTTCATCAATAATTTGGACCCTATTACTCTAGTGTGTCTTTCAAAAGAACTACATATTCATTTTGAGAGGAAATTGAAGATAAAATTGAATTGCATACCTCTTTCTCACGCATATTATTGGCTAAGGTTTCCTTGGCATCATGGAGCTGAGTCTCCATCTCATTAATCTTTTCAAGAATCTCTTGCTACTACTCCTTCATGGAAATCAACTACTCTTGCAGTTTAACATTCTCCCTCTTATCTTCATACTTCTCCTACATCCTATAAATCATGATGTAGAGTTTCTGCAACATCTCTTTATTAAAGATTTTTTATAAGGAAGATGGATTAGAAAAATTTCTTAATGAAGCTACCCTCACACCATGCAATGCATACAAAGCTTATTTTCTTTGTTTTGAGAATTTAGTTCTCAATTTTTATCTTCTTCTTACACATAAACTTGCACACAGTAAAATTCTCCTTACACAAATTCAAAAACCAATAGCTAATTATTCTAGCTAACCTTGGCTAAAATTAGCTAAAATTTTTCTCTGAAACTAACTTAATTTGAATATGGGAAAACTATTTAATTTTATGATATCTCCCTCATCAGTATTAAAAATGTGTGATTAGGATCATCTCAATTTAACCACTTGTGAAGGGGCATTAGGGGAATTTTGAGGTCTAAAATGGGCCTCCTAAGAAAAATGTACAACAAAAATAAACTTTATAAGAACCGATAGGATTCAAGATGACGATGTCAACCATGGGGGATGATTCACCATTTTTTAAGTATAAGGGTAAAAATATTAAAAAATAATAAAATAATAAAACTACTTTTTCAACTCATATTTTCAACTTATCTCCCAAATGTTTTATTCGAATCTCGAGTAGGAGTACCCCTGTGATGAAAAATTTAATTCCTCATCCCAGGAGTACCCATGTTGCATACTTTCATATAGCAGAACCCATTGAAAGTATGAAACATGGGTACTCCTTGGATGAGGAATTAAATTTTGCATCGAACTAGTACTCCCACTCGAAATTTGAGTAAAAACATTGGGAGATAAGTTGAAAATATGAGTTGAAAAAGTAGTTTTTTCTTTTTTCCCTCTAAAATTTGATGATGTCATCAGATCTTATTTTATTATTTCCACTATTATTTATAATTTTCTTAGGAGACCCATTTAAGAGCTCAAAATTCCCCTAATGTTTACGTGTCAAATTTTATATGTCTTCGATAATTAAATTATGAATTAATTAGATTTTATAAAATCATGTACAGAAAATTAAATGTAGAAATATAACACATAGCAATCACATAATACCATGGATGATAACAGATTTCACCCCTCCTGGGCTACATCTCCATGGACCTACTTTAACTAGCTAGGTCGTCTTGGGATGAAGAGTCAAATGTATGTTTAGAAACACCTGTAGCGCTCCAATTGATTTGAAAAAATTTCCATTTGCTTTAGAAAACTCAAATACCCCAAAAATAACTATTCAATCTCTGAATTTGGTTTCTAGTTGATTTAGGCTTGACCTCCCATCTTGGTGGCCATTGGTTTGTTTAATCTCCAAAGTGACAAAAGCACCTTCCGATATGCCCCAACACCTATGAAAATTGTACCACTATGTTCAGAACATCAAAAAAATCTAAAAAATATTTTTTGTTCACTCCATTTTGCCTTCAATTGATTTGGGCATGGCCTTCCCTCCTGGTGGCCCTAGGCTTCAAAATTTTTCAAGGTGACAAAAACCTCTATAGAATTACTCCTTTGTATTTTCAAGTTGTTCCAATGGATTCATATCATGCCAATTTGCTAGGAATTATTATTCCTGAGCCAAAATTGGTCGAAAATTTCTCAAGGTAGGCTTCATTCAATTTTCCCCTAGATTCTGCCTCTAAATCTGGAGAAGCTCTAGTTAGCTTCGACATTTCTGGAGGTGACGTTGATTTGGAGGTGCTTCCAAAAATCCCTCCAACTTAAAATAGATTTAATTAAGACTTAAACCTAAATTAGTGTGGATAAGCGTGAACTAAGCACATTTTGGTTTTAGGCGCTAGGAGTGGGTTATGTTTCGCGGTCATGTGGGAGGAGGGCTAGCCTATGGGATGGCCCCCTCCATTCCGTCTTTTGAAATCTGCATAATTTTCAAGTATAAATCAGGCACATTAATTTTAAAGGAACAATGTGTGGCCTACTAGTAAGGCGCGAGAGTGGAGCGGGGGAGGTCATGGGGTTGTGCCCCGACCTTGCCCCTTAGTGTATACCTTTTGCACCGAATATGAACATTCCCAAATATATTTTACGTGCTCTTAACCTTTGAAATTTCCATATAGTATATGCACTCCATATAATTAAACCATGACCCAAAAATTTAGGTTAATAAAATGTGCCCCAACATTTAAACCATATATGCCACAATTTAATATATTTTGGACTATGGTCTAATTTAATATATGTGGAAATTAATATATATAAAGTTTGTAAATTAATATATATATATATATATATATATATATATATATATATCAATCCAACCTTAATACATAAAAAATAAAATTCCAACACAAAAATTCATGAACCCAAATTCAACCTCAGAGGACATTGGGAAAATTTCACCTTCTCAAACCAAAATGGTGAATCCTACTATGACACTTGTCACAGTCCCATTTGGTAAAAAATATATAATATTCCCTGCATGCTGACTCGACTACCATGTCATCAACCTGTACTTGTTCTGCAATTTTTTTTAAAAAATTGCCTGTTTTGAACGGTGATCAACAGACTATAACTTCTTCATCTGAACTCGATTTTTGACAAAATGAGTTGTGTTGGATCTTGGTGACGATTCAGTTTATTTCATTCTAGTTTGGTGAAATTCTAATAACTTTCATTTTTTGAGCAAATTTTTTCCCCTGATCCAGATTCCAATCACCCATATACACAATGTTCACAAAAATATAAATCCAAAGAGAAATTAGACATACCTTCTACCATACAATTACCATGCAGTATCTAAAGGCCCTTCTCTCCAATATTTCCAAGCCTTTGATTCCATAGCATGGTCTTTTCCCCAGAGACCACTATGATTTCTGCTCCACTTCCAAGAACCATAGAACTGTTGCACCCATAAAAAACACTGTTACCATAAATCTTGTATAGAGTTCCAATCTGAACTCCTCACATTAATACCAGTGCTCCCTAAACCATCTTGGAGGTATCTTTCTTGAACACTTTTTTTATGCCTGCATCATCCATCTTGCTTACAGAAATTAGATTTCTGGACCATGCAGGAATCTGCAGAACACCAAGAAATGTTCTAATCCTTCCACCTTGCAGCTTCAGCTTTACTTTTCCACATTTGACGATGCTGGCCTCCCTATCATCTCCTAAGAAGACATCACCACCATCATAATTCTCTTACTCGCAGAACCACACCCTATGGGGAGTGAAGTGAAAGGATGCACTTGAGTCAATCAGCCATGCCTCATGATCTACATGTGTATTTGAAGAAGAATCCAAATACACATCCCCACCTTCATCTGAGGTGGTTTTTTCCTCTGCAGATGGAGCATCATCGGAACCCTTTCCTTTCTCTTGATATTTAGATCTGCATTCATTTTTGTAGTGTCCTTTATTTCCACATTTCCATCACACCTTTACATTCTTTCCTGGAGATTTAGATATCCCACTCGAATTTTTATTTTTTTTGTTCTAGGACCTTCCTTGTATATACAAGGAATCTCCATTTTGGCCCTCCATATTTCTCCGTCTCATTTCCTCTGAAAGCAAGGCTGAGACAATTTCATCAAAATTTAAGGTAGTTGTATTGATACCTATTGCAACAACCAGACTGTCCCACAAATATGGTAGAGAACACAATACACTGATGCAATTATATTCATCTAATATTTTAATATCAATAGACGACAACTGACTTACGATAGTATTGAAGGCATTCAAATGCTCTTTCATGGAGTCTCCATCCTTCATCCTCAGGTTATACAGCTTTTTTTCAGGAAACCTTTATTCACCAGAGACTTAGATTGGTAAAAATCCACTAACTTGACCCACAAAGTCTTTGTCGTAGCTTCCCTAGATACATTCAACAATATCGAATCTGAGATACACAATCGTATTGTGTTCTTTGCCTTCCGATATAAGTTCACACAGTCTTAATCTACCATTTTCCTTGGTTTCGTACCCGGATCTAATGTGATCCACTGATATTTATCCACCAACAGATCCTCCATCTTGAGCTTCCACAACTCAAAACTTTGACCATTAAATTTCTCGATCTCTATCTTTCAACTTCTCTCCATCCTCTTTCACCGCAAGAATTGATCATTCATATCTCCCACTGAAAAGGGTCTACCACAAGCCCAATCAAAAAACCCCTCAGCATCAAAGGCGTCCCCTTGAAGTCGAAATAGCTCTAATACCAAATGTAGGTTTTAACCCTGTACAGAAATTTTCTACAAACGAATTCTTAAAGACAGAAAATAAACAAATAGCAAGAGCATAAAAAATAAAACAAGTATACACAGAGATGTTTCTCCTGGATCCAAATCGAGACTGCCATCTTAATTTTTCATTATATTCCTTTTAGTGTTACAACACATATATATACATTTCGAAGCATTCATAAAACCGAATGCATTAACCCTAGATTAGAACATAATTGTAGTTCCCTTTGACCGGATCTAAAAAATACTAGGGGCCGAAAACCACCATGCCCCAAAACCATGTGCAAACCCATGCACAAAACCATAGGCAGGTCCACCCATTGAAAAATAAGGAAAAAAAATTCCTGGGGCGCTGACATGGACCCCGCGTAGGGGGCTACCCAGTGCAACATATAGGGGGGCCTATCACCCCCCCCCCCTGCGTGCGGCTAATCATGGAAAGAATATAACACATGCCCAACAATTTCTATAATTATAGTTGTTGAGGTTGTGGACTCAAGTAAGTGTAGGATTGCTATATTGTTGTAGTTGTGGTGACTCCTTGTTGGTTGCAGCTAGCAGAATATATAGGGGAGTAGTGGCTCCTAGATAATTTTTTCTAGCTTATAAATGTACATGAGAAGATCGATTGAAACAAAAGAGAATAATTAAAGAAGTATGGTGGTTTTCTTCCACTAGAGGGTTTCCACCTAATTTGTACAACTTGAGTGGGCCTAATGGTTAAGAGCATGTGTTTCCTCCTAAGAGGTCATAGGTTCAAAACCAGAGGGGGTTAGAGGATGTATGCCTTCTTAGATTTAGCAGTCAAATCGTTGCGTGGAGGTGGGTCCCTTGCCCCACAAACAAGGGGGTCTCATGCAAAAATTTGGTGTCTCGCTTGGTCGTGACCTTGAAATTGGATTATTATTATTATTATTATTATTATTACTATTGTCGCATCTTTTGTTATTCATTTTAAGTTTTGAAGAGTTTTAATTTTGTAAAAGTTTATAAAATTTTGATTCTCCCCCCTCCCTCAATATTGCTTGATCCCAACAATTGGTATTGAAGCCAACTCCTTCAAGTTCATATTAATAATTAGAAGGATATATAAATGGGATCATGGCTTCTCAAGAGTCTAGAGTGCCTATTTTTTATAAAGGAAAATATGGATTATGGAAGTTGAGTATGGAGGCATATCTCAAGAATTTGTGTGTTGATGTCTAAGAATCTATTATGTCAACATATACAGGTCCTTCTAATCTTCCTACATGTCCTAATGGAAATAATGTCTATAAAAATAATGTGAAGGCCACAAATTCAATTTTGAGTGGACTCAAAGAAAATGAACTCATTAAAGTAATGCATCGCAAGACATAATAGGATGTTTGGGATAAACTCTAGAATGGTTATGAATGAAATGGAAAAGTGAAGAAGGAAAATATTCAGACCTACATAATGAGGTTTGAAAACTTGAAGATGAGGGAGGAATAAACTATTAGTGAGTACTTTCGTAAATTTAAGGAAGTTGAAAAATTGATCAAAGGTATAAATGAAAAGCTCAAAGAGGAAGTGATCATTCAAAAAATCTTGAGATCACTGCCAATGAGGTTTAATGAAAAATTTTCATCCATTGAAGAAATGAAGGATTTGAGTGTCGTTACTCTAGAATAAAATCCTTCGGACCCTCACTACATATGAGATTCAAATTAGAGAAGAAATATCACAATTCAGAGAAGCAATCTTCAAGGTATCCAAGAAAGGAAAGGGAATTTCCAAGAAATCCAAGGAACAACACGAATATTCCTACTGCAAATCGGATGGTGAATTGGCTCATTTTGCTAAAATGTTTGAAAGGGGATACAAGAAATATAAAGGTAAAATTCTTTATAATTTTTTTATTATGGAAGGATTGGATATTTTGCATCAAAGTGTCCATACACAAGACAAGAAAAGGAAGAAAAGAAAAATGAAGTGAGGGCGGAGAATAAATTTGAGAGATATCAGAAGGGTAAAAATCAAAATAAAAATAGCTTATATTTCAAACAGGAGAGTGAATCTCCAGGAGTTATAAATGATCCATCATCGAAGGAGAAGTATTATTAGTGCGCTCTCATAACCTTTGAATCTAAGGATGAATATTATTTTGAAGAAGAAGTGGTGGACTATGAATGAAATCTCATCAATGCATTGGATAAGTTGAGTAAAGCAAGGAAAAAGAAAAAATAATTAAAGGAGAAACTACGAAAAATAAAAGAAGATGTGTCCTATTATGGTGATGAATCATTAAGGAACAGCTTGAAGAGCTTCAAAAAATCAAAGAAGTTTTGATCCATTAGTTGAAGGATTAACTGTAGAAATATTTAAATATATTCAATTGATCTAGTAATATACTAAAAAAATATTGAATCTATTCCTACAATTTCCAGAAACCAATTACAATCGCACAATTGCATGAACAAGAAAGAGAAATAATTTCAGTCATGCAACACAAAGATGTATCTAGGGAAAGCCTTAGCTAAAAACCCCACTATACTTATATTGCATTAATTCAAGAATATGAAACAATACAATTTTATTTCACTTCCTAAGAAACCGATGCACTATCTCTCACTGCCTCACATTGATCTCATGCACAAGCTTCTCTTGGCACGCCTTTCTATCACAAGATCCATGCAAAAACTTGTGCTTCCGATTGCTTGGCCATGCCAACTCATGCTCACCAAAACAATGAATAAACTTGCACCTTCATTCATCATTATAAATTCAATTTTATATAATTAAGGAATGATTTATTTTAGGCCTTATTTTGACTACATGCACCACATGTACAATTTTCTAATTATACAACTGATAGTCTTCTTCCCTTTAACTCCAATATCAACTGGTCTTCCTAAGAAATAACATGTAACATTTATTTAGAGTGAATTATTAGTTGCATTATTGATCACTACATGTGAATTAAATAATATTTAATTCATTGGACCTCTCACTAGCTCATCTCTCAGTTAGAACTAGCTAAACTGATTTTAACTCAAAAAATTGATTTAGCTAATTACAGCTCATAAATAACAGTAAGTGGAACCCCTAAAACTTAGAGTGAACTTTACATGCCTCAAATTTGACCCTCAACTCGGATTGACTAAGCTAAATAAGTCTTCCTGACTCAGTTAACACATACAAGTTATTCTGTGATGTGGAATTACAATTTACCTCTAATTTAATTAAGGGAAAATTAAACCAGAAGCCTCATGGGTGCCATTTTCAATATTTCTTGTTTCCATTCTCAATACTCCCTCTCAACAAGAAAGGAATTCAATCTATCCTGATCTCATACCTTTGGAATGTTCTGCTTGCAACACTTATCTCTAGTGTTGTTTCTCCTAGAACTTCTGAAACTGAAAAGAATCCAAATTGAATTAGTATGATGCATCTATCTCCAGAGTCCTTATCTATTGCTAGCTACTGCACTATCTACTAAAAATACAGTTTTTCTCCTAACTTTACATTTGTGCCATATTCACTATTGCCAACTCTTATTTGTGCTCTAGTGTCTGAATTATGTGACTCTGACATCTGACTGCATCAATCGCCACTAATCCATCCTACTGCTATGTACTATGGGCCCTTGTAGCAAGGTAATGATCGATGAGAGAAGACTTCTCAATTGACCCTGCATAAATTTCTTCTCTTGGGATTATGACTTCACATCACCCCACCTCTCACCTGGAGGTATGGTTGCATGTGCTTCATCTTCTTACCTGGCTCGAAATTCCTCCCCACTAAACAACTCTACTTGAGTAGATGCCTCCACTCAGTCTCCTCTCTACTTCTCCAATTGTGGCTAATCCATTCCTTCTCATGCTTCTTTTGAGGCTTCATGTTGAGATACAATTTATGATCCCTCTCAACCACCAAGTCTCTAACATTTTATTTACTCCTTAATTATTTGCATGCATCTGGTATCTCAAGTGCATACAAGTTCTTGAATCGTGCACGCTCTAATTGTCCCATCGTCATGAAATTTTCTGAAAAAAAATAGTTGATTTTAAATCGAAAATATCTCCCTCATTCGAACTCTGATTCAATGGATTTGTTTTTTGAATATGGGTATTTTTTCACAAGGAATCCATATATGCTATTTTTTTTTTTTTAAATTCACAAAAAATCTCATATCTGCTCTGCAAACCCGTTGCTGAAATTTTTCCTTCTCTGATACCATGTAGAAATATCAAAATAGCTTCAACTAATATTTTAATATACTAAAACAAAATACTTAATCAATTCCTACAATTTTCAGAAACCAATTACAATCGCATAATCACATGAACAAGAAAGAGAAATAATTTCAATCGCACAACACAAAGATATATCTAGGGAAAGCCTCAGCTAAAAACCCTGTTATTTGTATATTGCATTAATTCAAGAATATGAAATAGTACAATACTAATTCCATTATTAATAAACCTGTGCACTATCTCTGACTATCTCACCCTAATCATCTCCATAAGCTTCTCTTGGCACACCTTTCTCTCACAAGCTCCATGCATAAACTTGTGCTTCTGATTGTTTGGTCTCAATAACTTGTGCTCATGAAAACAGTGAATAAATTCATGCCTTCATTCCCCATTTTAAAGACAGTTTTCTCTAATTAAGGAATGATTTATTTTATGCCTTCTTCTGATGGCATGCACCATCTTTACAATTTTCTAATTATACAATTGATAGTATTCTTCCCTTTAACTCCAATCTCAACTAGGTATTCCTCGGAACTGATATGTAACAGTTATTTAGAGGAAATTATCAGCATTCTAATTGATCAATTCATGTGAATTAAATCATATTTAATTCACTAAACATCTCACAAGCTCATCTCTCACTTAGAACTAGTTAAACTAATTTTAACTCAAATAATTGAGTTAACTAATTACAACTCATAAATAACTGTAACTAGACCCTCTAGAACTTAGAGTGGACTCTACATGCATATAGTTTGACCCTCAACTCGAATTTACTGAGCTAACTAAGTCTTACTGACTATGTTAACACATACATGTTTTCATGTAGTGAAATTACAATTTACTTTTAATTTAATTAAGGTAAAATTAAACTAGAAGCCTCATGGGTGTCGTTTTCAATATTTCTTATTTCCACTTTCAACATTAATAAATAAATTTGGGCAACTTAGAAGCAGAGAATGAATCCCTTAAATTTAGGTTATGTGAGATTCAAAATACAAGCGCTCATGAAGAATACATAATATGCTTGAAAACGTTGTTGGAGGAAAAAATAAAGGAGGAATTACTTTCTAATTAGTTGGGAGATTGGGAGAAAAACTATCAAAAATTGGAAGCGGAATTTGTGTCTTTGAGATTAGATATGAAGAAAGAAAAAACTCAATCAGATCTAAATATAAAATTTGAGAAAGGATATTATCATTTTTCAAATGTCTCCATAATACAAAATTGGCATAGATTTTGAGACTTATCAATAAGATAAAAATTCATTCAAGAACCAGCTATGTAGATGCACTAAAAGGAAAGGGAAACAAAGTGAACACTCCAACCAGCAATAAGAGAAACCCGAATAAAAATGATCTAGTTCAATAAACACAAAATATTCAAGGTATTACTAAAAATTAGCAAGACAAACAACAAAATCCCATCAAATCAACTCCCTCTCATTTGAAATATAATGTCGAGTATCCAAATTTGTTTTATGGCTATTATCTTTTATGTCATAATTTTCGACATAAAACCATAAATTGTAAAAATGAATCCATTTTCTAGGAAAAATGATGTTAGATCAAGAGTTGTTGAAAGCTATAAAAACTCATTTGTTGATAGTAAAAATTATATCTCTCCACAAATGAATGAAATTAAGTGTTTCAAATGTAACAATTTTGGCCATAAGGCAAGTGAGTGTAGATCTAGTTTTGTTGTTCCTCTTAAGTAGAAATTCACTAGAGACCAACTTAGTAAAAATTGGTTAAAATATGGAAGGAGAAATTAGATAGAACTTAAAAATGTGGGTTATAATTGGAAGCTAATGATGAGTATGAGAAGTGGCTTGTTCATAATGGGTGCTCCAAGCACATGCTAGTTGATAACAGTGAGTTTTATATTTAAAAGAGTTCGAGAAAGGAAATGAAATGATGCTCCATCTCCAATCAAAGGAAAGGGGATTGTAAGGTTGGATGGCGAGACCAAGGCTCAAAATGTGCTCTATGTTGATGGATTGAAGCACGATCTTCCAAGTGCATTTCAAATGCATGAAAATGGCTATGATGTAAGTTTCAAATCTAAAGATCGTGAAATTAGAAGTGTTAGATCTCAAAAAGTGGTGGGAAAATCAATCAGAAAAGAAAAAAATATGTACGTATTTGATGATTCTAGAGTAAAATGTGCATGAGAAAAGAATCTAAATCATAGTCATGGCCTAGAATAATGGGCCATCTGAATTTTGAAAATATAGTCAAGATCAGTAAAGTTGTAGTTAGACGGTTTACAAGATTTTCTAAACTAGACATCATAGAAAATGTTATCAGTTTGGAAAGAAAGCAAGGGTACACTTGGCAAGAGTAAAGAACATTCAACTTCTAGACCTTTGGAGCTAGTGCATAATGATATTGTTGGGCCTATAAGAAGAAAATTCCAAGAGGAGAAAGGAACTTCACCTTATTCATTGATGTTTTCACAACAGCTACTTGGATCATGCTAATGAAAGAGAAATTAGAAGCCTTCAACAAGTTCAAAAATGATAAAGATCAAGTTAAGAATGAAAAGGATTTGAAGATCAAGTGCCTAAGATATGATAAAGGAGGTGAATATATGTCCAACGAGTTTGAAGGATTTTGTGAGCATGGAATTAAGAGATAATATTCAATTTCCAAAACACCTCAGAAAAGTGGAGTGGTGGAGAGGAAGAACAATTTAAATAGATGGCATGACAAATGATGGATGAATCTATTCTTGCACTTACATTTTGGGGAGAAGTGATCTCAAGCAAAAAATTATTTGGCAAACACAATTATACTCATGCCAAATAGTGGCAAGACACCTTAAAAGCTATGGAAAGGGAGGCCTGCAAAATTAGATTGTTATCACCAAAAAATGATCACCTAGCCATTTATAACTGGGTCGATCGAAATACACCATGTAAGATTAATTTTACCATAGTAAAATCACTTTCACCATGAGAAATAATTTTGTAAAACATTTTTATTAAATTATTTCTGATTAAAATTTAAAAACCTCATAACAATAATTGAATAAATTATTCTTTATTTAATTTTCACTAGGAATAATTATTAAATCATTATTTGATAATTGTTCGTTGTCACATTTGACTAAAACACCTAGGAATAATTAAATAAATCAATATTTATTTATTATTCCTTAATTAAATTTTTGGAATAATTGTTAAATCACTATTTAATAATTATTTCAATTTCACACATTTCTTAATCCTCACGAAATAATCAATGAATCATTTTATTTGTTAATTATTTTTAAACAAATTTATTTGACCATTTTGAATACCTTTTCCCTCTCCAAAAAAATTTAATAAAGTGTTCCTAATGGTTAGATCTTGATTTGGTCAATAATATTTTTTATTTCCCATTTTCAAGATCAATGCAATACTTTGTTAAAAATAAGAGGGTTTTCCATTAATTTTTCATTGTGATTACTATCATCATCACCATTATTGTATTCTAGCATTCGAGCTCCCATTTCAGTTCCATTATTTATTTTTTGTTTTTCAAAGATTAAGAGAGAGAATCGATCACTAAAGCACAAGGAAATCACAGGAATCATCCCACGGAGGGGGATTTGCAGACCCTTGTTGTAGATCTCCTTCATCAGGTGTTAATAATAAAAGAATATTAGTTTTAAAGGTCTTTTCATATTGGGTTATTACTTTGATATCTCTTGTTGTTTTATGTTTTGGATCATATTCAATCATTTTGCTGCAGGGTTTTCTCATTTTATTATTCATATCTAAAGTGTAAACAACCACATATTTCTTTTAGGTTCCCTTGTCACTAGTGACTTAAGTGAAGTGTTTCTGGTATATCTTCCTGAAATCTTTACACTAACAAATGGAGACTCTACTAGGTCTTTAGCTACATGATCGTGAACAAATGGCGACTCCACTGTGTAGTAATTTAGTTCCTTGGTTACTGTCATTTCAGTGGTTTTGAGTATTTTCTTCAGCTATTTATAGCCTCTCAATTTCTATTTTCAACTCTCTTTTCTTTTTTTTCAAATATTTGGATTATGTTGCTTTTTTCAGTTCTTTCTGTAGGTCACAAGTACCACTTGAGCAGGAGATGACACAATCTAGGCAAGATCTGATAACTGGGAGTCCCGAGAGAAAAACACACTTTTCAGCCCTTGATATCCATCATGGAAGGAAATTTTTGCCCATTTTACTATGTTTTGTTATGTTTCTAGGTCAAAACCTGCATTTTTCACTTTTCCAAAAAAATCTCAATTTTTTTTTCAAATTTCCAAGTGTGTTGTGTGTGTACTATGAAGGGTTTCTTTTCTCTTTTGATTCTACCATAGGCCTAGATTCTCTTATTTTTCCTTTTTTATGAAGGATAAACCCCTAGGCTTCAGAGTACACCTCCACCTTTTTAAGAAGGGATTGGTTCAGTTGAGGAGTCTAAGGTTCATCATTTTCAGTGACTAATTTTTAAGGTATGATCCATTGATTTATAGCCCTATAGGATAGGTATTTTCACCATTTAACTCTGTTTTGAGTTTAGTCTTTCATTCCTCCTTAGAATCCTCTTGTGTTTCCTAGATTTTAGAGCTTCTCTCCTATCCTTTGCAACATTTTTCACCTCCGATTTTTGATGTTTTTCTACACCATTTACAATAGATTAGTGCATCTATATCACAATCCCTTTTACATTAGATATTTTAGGCCATTTTTGCATATTTGAGTAGATTGTTTTCCTCCCCTTTTTTAGTTTTTTGATATTCTTTCTTGAGTGGGGTTTTTTTTCTTGGATTGGATGCTTATTTTACTTCCCATTTACAACATTATTTATAGTTTTTCATCACTTTTTTCAGCAACACATGGCATCATAAAACATGCTCAATTAAATCATACAATGAACACACTTTTCACACATAATTTCACACCCTAAGCAAATGTGAGCTTGTTTAACACCGCCAATCCAAGGCTTGAGACAAGCCACATAACAATAATCTAACATACATAGATTAATCCCACTTAGGCACCAGGGCCAAATAATCTATGTATTTGGTTGTACGATTAGTGGGACAGGCTTCCAATAACACCCATTAATCACTTCCATTTATACATAGATGTTGAATTATTAGGCAGCTTAAAATCCTTCGCCATCCCACGCTCTAAATCTAGCCTGTGTCACAAACCTGATTCAGACGGGGTTAGGCTAGGAAAATGTGCGTGCAGTTCTTCTTAGAGATACCCAAACGATGGTAGGGAATTATGTGTGGTGTTTTATCACCAAGAAGCTCAAGACTCAACCACCCCCAAGGTATTAAGGTAACAGGAGTGACCAATCATAGGAAAACACCCTATAGAATTGGATGTGGGAAACATTGGGTTGTCTACCCCACCTTTCTCTGGACAAATCTACTTGTGGGGATCATATTTCATTAAGTAAGAAGTATTTTGGAAGGCCATCTCGAACAATACATTTAGGAATTGGTTGAGGATTTAGACCACCTATAGGATAGTGGTCATTTTTCTTTGATAGGATGTGTTTACATGAATTAGAGTAGCATCTTAATATAGTCAGTTTACAATTGGCACCATTTCATTAGGTGTTTTCTTATTTTTTGTTTATCTTTTTATCTTATAATCATTTAGACCTTTGAGTCATCATTGTTCCCCCTAGGCGTGTTTTGCAAAGAATTTGAGGCCTTCCCCTTAGTTTCTGTTGGGACATACTACTCCTCCCCATTAAGTTAGATTTCATCCTCCCAGTCCTCCATCGAGTCCTCATTCTAACTCTGGTTCTACTGATTCTTCTATTTCTTCCTTTGATTCTATGTCTTCTCAACCTCTTATTATCCCAATGTTTGGTACCAACATGTGTGTAGGAAACCAATATGGTAACACGGGTACTAACCATGGTAACCCTAGAAGAAAAAACTCTTTTGGTATGGTCACTCCACTAAAGAAAAATACCCTCTAGTGAATGTTTTTGAGGAATCCCTTATAAAAATACCCAAGATATCAATTTATACCAGAGGTTTTTGCGGATGTATGTCGTCCAGTTCTCTTAACACTGCAAAACGCACAGGTGCGTTCAAGGGGACATAGCACTGGTGCGGTTAAAAAATTGGCACGCCGAACACTGTACGCTCCGTACACACATGCCTGATGCGCTATAATTCTGTAGAGTATCGGTACTTTACATAACTTCTACACTGATGCCTCATAAAAAACACGTGAAAACTGACACCGCTCGGGTCGCCCTTAAATGCACTGGGCCACCCTAAAATCCCCACACACCAACACAGGGTTAAATAAATAAAAAATTATGGCAAAAAAATTGCAGAAAACATAGGCACACTTTGAATCGTTCACTCCTAACACCCTCGCCCAGTGCGTCATATTCCTATACAGCACTAGTTCCTTATATGTCTACCGCACTAGTGCTTACGAAAATGTGCGCGAAAATAGATACGACCCGGTGTGGAATAAAGCAAACAAATTGGCATGTCCATAAAACACGCACACCTGTAGATGGTTAAATAACAAAAATTATGGCAAAAGAACCGCATAAAACATTGGCACACTAGAAACTGTGTGCTCCGTACACACCTGCTCAGTGCCTTTTTTTAAGGAACAACATCGGTGTGTGTCAACTCATCAACACCATTGTCTCATAAAAATCGCGTGGAATAGAAATCGCTTGAGACAGAATGAGTGAAATGCACCAAGGCCCCATAAATTCCGCACACCAGAAAAGGGTTTAAAAAAAACAAAATTACGCCCAAAAAACTGCAAAAATCATTGGTTCACCGAACAACTTTCTCAGTGCGTCTTATTACTGTAGACCACCGATGCATTACCACTAAGCTGCACCAGTGTCCCATAAAAAGTGCACAGAACATAAACTACCCAGTGCAAAATGATGGAAATGCACTGGGGCCCCATTAATGTCGCACACCGGAAAAGGGTTAATAAAAACAAAATTACGGCCAAAAAAACACACAAATCATTCGTTCACTGGACATCATGCCCGATGTGTCTTATTATTGTAGAGCATCGATGTGTTACCACTATGTCACCCCGGTGCCTCCTAAATGTGCAAAAAAACAGAAACCGCTGAAGGTGGCATAATCCAAACGCACCGGTACGCCAATAAAAACCCCATGCACCAAAACACGGTTAAAAAAAAAAAAAAAAAAAAAAATTATGGCCAAAAAACCACATTTTTCACTTTTTTCAGTGCTACAGAGCTCTCAAGCACTGGTGAAATTTATCCTTGTTTGAGCTGCACTGACATCCATGCTCCCATTGCACTTATTGCACGCACTGTTTTTGTGCATTGCGACAAATGTCCAGCTTGAATTTTATAAAACAATGGACAATTTTTCTTTTGCAAATTGTACAGCCAATATGCCTCCTCGACAGGTAAATGTACAGGTATTTTTCTTGTTTTTCCATAATTAAACCTTTTAGCGGATTAGAATTTGAAAAAAACTTAAAATTAACCATTAAAAAAAAAAAAAAATTATCGCACGGTGCGCTCGAGCCATTCGGCTCACACCGGTTTGCAGTGCTACCTATAAATTTACAGGTTGGACCGCACCCGATGCTGATGGTATCCGCACTGGTTCCGGCACGGTATCGTGCAGTGTACCATGTTAATTTAAAAAATTTTAAAATGTGCGGTGCTGTTAGTTATCAGGTCGCACCGTTGACAATGGTGTTTAGTGGCAACTCGATGCATTGACAAAATTATCTGCCTCAGGGAGGGTAATGTTTTCAACGCACTGGAACTACAATTTTACATTTTCAATGGTTCAGGCTGGTAAACTGGTGCTAAGGGCATCCGCACCAATTCTGGGGCGGATACCAAAGGCGCACCGTGTTATTTAAATTTCTTTAAAAAGAGTGGTGCAGTCGGATACCTGGCCGCACCATTGACCTAGTTCAAATGTGGTGATGCAGTGCGTTGACTGAGATAACAGCCTCGGGCCAGCTATTTTTTTCAGCGCACGGCTTATCATATTTGGCCTAGGTCAACGGTGCAACCTCTTAAAATACCGCACCAACGACTATGTACGGTGGTAGGAAGGTGGTGTTTTGAGTTAGTTATAAGCCCCGGGTGGATAGTGAAGTTAGCGCACCAGCCTCCTGACACCGCACGTAGTGAACGGTGTGCTAAAAAAAATTTCTGGAGCACCATGTCTGGTGTGGTGGATATCATGAGGTGCACCGTATCCGATGCGCTCTGTGGGGAGACGCACCAAGACCAGTGCATGACTGTCTTTTTGGCGCACCAACTCTTGTTTTATTTATTTTTCAAAAATTAATTATGTACATATATTTTTAAATATATGTGTCATTTAATAAAAAAATTGTGTTTTATATGTCAAGAATTCAGAGACGTGAAAGGAGAGAAGAGGAGCAACAACAACAACAACAGGCGAAACAGTATAACATGGTTCGCCTATGGGAGGCAAGAAAGAGGGAGAGAGATGCATACCCTCATCCTATTACAACAACGACGTAGGGGCTCCTTAGGCAGGTAGGCCTCCTCAAGTTCTATGAGGAGGCTACTCCCCTAAAGTCCCATAATTTGTTTTAGAGACATCTTATCCGAAGGTGGAATGCCCAGCAATGGGATTTCCAGGTTGGTATCAACCAGTGGTACACGCCCACTGAGGAGGATGTATATTTTATTACAGGGCTATCGAGGAGAGGAGTGGATTTTCCCTCATTCCTCGAGGTTCCAACTGGTTGTGTGGCAGGGAGTTAGTTAGTTTACTCCCAGAGATACATTGGAGAAAATTTAGTATCTCCTGCAGAGTTTCAGGTCGTTGGAGGGAAGTTACGTATTGGTGTGTTTGGTCGTGAGGAGGTCCAGTGTTTCTCACTTATAATTTCAACCATTTCACACAACACCAGTGACGGGCAACGCAATAGTTGACAATTTTTATATTATGTTTATTCTTTACTACAGCAGCCACGATTTTTCAAGTGGTCTGCCATTTTTTTGCGGCAGTTCTATACAAAATTAGATAGATTTCATTCTCATGCACAAGGGAGGGTCAATTGCTTCAGAGTTTTTTTGTTTATTTTTTGAGAGATTTCCAAAGACGAGGCCTTCCTTTCTTCAGCAGACTCGTAGGTCAGTTACTGAAGAACGTATGCACATGTGGGGGCAGATGATGCCTAAGAGGGAAAAAAAATCTTTTTCCAGCGAGGATATCAATTGATGCACTAGAGTTGCTAGCCAGTGTTGATGAGCATCCCTTCATTTTGGTCCCCTGTCCTTATGTGGGGTTGGATTGGCAAGGGTGTGCCAACATCCTCTTCATAGCTGATGAGCCGCCAGATGATAGAGGTAATATTATTGTTTTATTTAAATTTATTCCAAGATGTTCTTTAACTTATTTTTATTAAAATGTGTAGTAAAATCCTCTAATTATTGTTGTGTACTTGTATATATTTTTCAGATATTGGCTCTTTTGATGGCGAGGAGATGCTGCTACCACCACCTGATCCATGTGTGGATCCTGATGAGGATGAGGGCATGCCAGATATTTCCGAGGATCAATAGGAGGCCGGTGCAAATCAGAGACCTGCTCCTATTGGTGCGTCGGTGCGTGGTCGACGTCTTAGTGATGCTAGATACAAGATGGAGTTGGGTGACCAACTCATTGCATTGATTGTTGAGACGGGAATCATGCCCACTGATTTCGGAGACATAGAGGCTGATCACAGGCTATTACAGATGTGGAGAGGCATGCCGCCTGACATGTACAACCTGATGTGGCATGTCGTAGGAGTTATGAAAACTTTTACGCAACTGACGAGGATTGTTGCATGTTACGATCAAGCTGCAGCACATGATGGACAGTCTGCAAGGCGCAGTGTACCATCATCTCATGATCATTCACAACCTCGCGTCACGCCATATTTGCATGAGCCTCCACTAGCATCTACTAGCAGTCATCATGGAGATGAGGTTGGACCATCGGCCACTAGTGCTGATATTGATGTTGTACTACCACCAGTTGATCCATGACATTTATATTACAGTTGTATATTTTTAACATTATTCAGTTATATATATATATATATATATATATATATATATATATATATATATATATATATATATATATATATATATATATATATATATATATATATATATATATATATATATATATATATATATATATATATATCTATAGATATATTATGGTCTATGTATTTTATGTTCATGTTGCAATTGTACTTAATTTACATGGTGGTGATCATCATGATATGTATGTTGTTAGGTCATTTTAGATATGTTCATTTAACATGAAGCTTGCGGATATATGTGTATGTGATAGCATTAGATGTATATTTGATGTTTGTGTTGTACTAATGATGTTAATATATAGTTTTAATTGTGTTTTGTTAGATGATCACGATCACGATGATGCAATTAGCGATTTTGAATGTGTTTTTTAGTCAAATGTGATGTTTGTATGATGGTTACCATGAACGTAATGTTTATTAATTAATTTAATACCAAATGATCATGATATTGTAAATTTTTAATATTTGTATTTCTAATTGTATTTAAAATTCTAAAATTGTAATTGTAATTGTAATTGTACGTGAAATTGTAAAATTGTAATTGTAATTCTAATTCTAATTGTATGTAAAATATTTGTAAAATTTTAATTGTATTAATGTCAAATTAATTTATTAAAATTTGTAAATTTGTAAATTTTAAATAATTGTAAAATAATAAATCTAGAATAATATGATCTATTTTAACATAATAAAGTTTAGAAAATAATGCAAATAAATTCCTGTACTTTAGAATTATCATTATTTTATTATGATCTTAGACACAAAAAAAAAAAAAAAAAAATATATATATATATATATATATATATATACAATACGCCATTGTTTTCGAGATCAACATAATACCAAATTATCAAGTGAATTATTGATTTTAACATTAACACAATGCAAATTACCAATTATTTCAAAATACATATTATATTAATATTTTGAAAAACCCATTTTACAAAGTATAAATATTGATGAAATAACACATGTACCATATCACTCTCAGTTCTCATGATCACCCTCATTATCTTCTAGCTCGCATGGCATGATAACACTATTGTTCTCAAAAATATGTTTTGATCTGGGTCATCTGTCAATACGAACCACCAATCCCTATCCAACACATCTAGGTAAAAAAACACCTGGTTGTAGTGTTTAGGGAAAACATAGGGCTCCTTAGCTTCATCCCATATCTTTCTAGAGTTGATACATATCAGCCCATTATCGTGATCTTCCTTTACATTATTCCGATCAAAGGTGTCCCGCCACTTGAACCTAAAAATAACACATTGGAAAGAAGAAAAATCCACTTCAATGATCTCTTATATCTTTTCGACTTAACCTAACGTCCCTCGTACTAGTTGTTGATCACAGTGGCTAGATCGACTAGATTGATCGAACTCGAATTCCACTCCACAGTCTTTTGTGATGTTTCCAACATCGTAATTTTCTGTGTGAAAATGGTGTCCATATGCCCACATAGATGGGAACAAATTCACCTATTATAAAAAGTTAAAAAAATAGTAGTGTCATGTGTCTTCTAAATAATAATCCAACAGTAGTTAAAATATGAAATGTAGATGTCTTAATATAAGTTTCAAATTTACATATAAATTAGAAATATTATTACCGAGTTGTTGCACCCAATCCCTATGTTTAGCGCATCCTCTTCAGCACGCGGGTAACGACCAATAGCACCATATTTCTCTATGAATTGGTCAGAAACCCAACTGTTAGGGCATATTTTTGGCATATTTTCTTTTAAATGATCAGGATAATGCACTCTTCTATCATTCAACCGTCTGAATTCTTTCCTGTCACTATCCCATTTCATCCTGTTTTGTTCGTACAATGCGACCCACGGTTGTGTCGCTTCAGAATTATAAAGAATGAATTTATTGATTGCTTCAATTTTTGCATTCGTTGATGAAATCAAACCAACATTATATAGTACTTAGAGATCAAAATATAAATTATATCGAAGTTCAACATTAATATTAATTACTTTTTGTAAATTTAAAAAATTATAAGTTGCTTACTCTTTATCAAGCGCTTTTTTCCACTCGTTTGGAGCAACTCTCCTTCTCTTTTGTCTTCATCCATTTGATCATTCCAAATCACCGCACCTGGTCTGTTGTCGATCTGTTTGATGTACTCACTGGCATAGTAGAAAGACTCATATGATATGTACCCCTCTGCGATAGGCCCCTCGGGTTTTTCCCTTTGTCGGACAAAACCTTTCAATTACTTCATGTACCTCTCTAAGAAGAAAATC
Source organism: Pinus albicaulis (assembly GCA_034641835.2). Classification (NCBI taxonomy): domain Eukaryota; kingdom Viridiplantae; phylum Streptophyta; class Pinopsida; order Pinales; family Pinaceae; genus Pinus; species Pinus albicaulis. The sequence continues at coordinate 1,569,577,260 of CM076581.1, forward strand.
CAACGATAGGAAACAACCACAACTAATTCAACTCATCTACCAGGTGGATTAGAAGATGAACCTGTAAGTCCATGAAACTAGTCAACAATTCCTTCTCAAACATACAAACAATCTCAACTATCTCTTGACGCCACCGTGGAATGCTAGCAACATGAATCTCCTTTGACATGATCCAAAGTACAAATTCAAATAATTTAGATATGGCACATCCTAGGTCTTGAGGGAATTCATGTTTTACACACCCATGCACAAAAAAAGGATAATGACACTGCAAAGTTATAAACACGTGAAATAATATACAAAATTAGTTATGTTTTATGATCCCCACATGGGATAAAATTTATTAATATAACAAATAATAAAATCATGCTTTTGAAATTATACGTACTCTTAGAAGATTCAAATGGTCATGCAATTTCAACCCCAACAAATGGTCATCCACGGTGAAGCAGCGTCGTAGTGAAGACACGTGTGAAGTTGGCACCCTCACATCCATTCTAACTTCCTTTGCCAAAGATATATCATCTTTTTTTTAAATCCATGGGACATCACCTTCTTTGAAAAACCATGAATTAGAGGGGCCAGCGCCTGCCTCTAATCCCGTACTTTCTAATCGTCTTGGCCAATATTTATTTTTAGTTTTTGAAGTAATAAGAACTTTCCTAACATCCAATGTGTCACTTTTTTTTGATGATATGTGCCTCCATAAAGAAGATGAAACATTTTTAAATATATGCATGGGATCTAATAAGTGGGCAATCTTAAGATGCTCCCAATATGGGAGGTCATAAAGGATAGATTTCCTTTTCATCCCAGTGGGAAATTTCTCAACATAGGTGTTGAAGAAATCTAGATCATCGAACATAGGTTCCCCATTTGAATCAAACATTTCTATGAACTCCTTCTCCTTCTCTCTTTCATATGCTCTAAGCCATTCAGTTGGTTTCATTATTGGAGACCTTTGGGTTCTCTCTCATTTACCATTGAAAGCAAATGCTGCTCTTCTGTAAGGGTGTTGTTTTGGTAGGAATATCTTGGAGCAATCATACACTGGCTTTTGTAGGTCCTTCAACCATCTAGCTTTCAGATAAGGTCCACAACATTTACATCCAAAATACCCTTTTTTTACAAGACCTAAGGATTATATTTGTATACATTAATTAATATGCATGGCACGTTAAATAATATCATGAAGATCAGAACAAATATTATTACAATGAATTAAATAACTAATATGTGAAAGAATATTGTTACATTATATATAAACAAATCAATAAATTAAACATGTAATTTACCAGAGAAAGCTCCTAAGCCTGGATAATCATGTGTCGTGTAAGCACATATGCCATACAACGTAAAACTCCTCTCTTCTGCGATGGTTCTTGATACATCGTATACATTTATCCCATCCCATAATTCCTTCAATTCATCTACCAATGGTTGTAAGTAGACATCCATATTCTTCACTTGTATTTTACCAGGGACTATGAGAGCCAACATAAGATTTTCATTCTTCACGGAAAACCATGGGGGGGTATTGTTATTTATCACTACGACAGGCCAAACAGAATAGTTGGTGTTCTAGAGGGAATATGGGTTGACGCCATCCATGGCTCTACTGAGTCATAGACTTCGTACTTCATTCTTGAATTTTTTGGGCCATGTTTCCTCTATATGCTTCATGGCTATTGAATTAGTTGGGATTCGCATAACTCCCAACTCACTTCTGTGTGAGGCATTCCATCCCTGCAACATAGCTAATTATTTGCAACGAAAGAGCCTTTGAATCCATGGGATTATAGGCATGTTCCTCAATATCTTAAAAGGAGGACCAATACGTGATTTACCCTTCTTTTTTTATTTATCATACCTGTCATTCCCACATTTTGGACACATCTCTTTGTTTGCATATTCTCCTCTATATAGAATACAATCATTTGGACATGCATGATATGATATGTACTCAAAACCCAACATTTTCAACAATTTCTTTGCCTCTTCGTAGCTACCAGGCAAGACATTATCACTCGGAAGAACCTTATCTTTGAATAACCTGTAGTTGGTGATCATGAAAAAATATATTAATATTAAATGTACATTAATGTCGATATATTATTAAAGTTCATAAAATTTAACATTTGTAATGTTCATTGCAGTGTATTGATTATATTTTAAATTTATATAAGGGAGTACTTTATGGTAACTTACATCAAAAGTTCCAAGAAACATGCATTCAAAAAACCAAACTTTGCTTTCAAGTTGTACAGTAACATTGTTGTCCCCAACTGGGTAGAATTTGATTGACCGCCAGGTCCAAAGAAAGGGGTGGTGGAAGAAAATTTAAGGCTTTCGAAAAAGGTGTCAGCGATATGAGCATCATCCCCTAGATGATCATCATTTTGGAATGCATCTAGCAACATTGTCTCCATGGAAGTTGTATCTCTTAAGTAATCATCCATACCAACCTCTATTTGATCACCTCCATTGCCAGCTTGTGAAGAACTACTATTTTTGTAGTCATTCCTAATTGGTGAATCTGGACGTAGCAGGAATTGAATCGGTGGTTGATTCAACCATTCTTGGTATCGTTCCTCTCTGATTTTTTCTCTTAATTCAGTCTTCTCTCAATTTGACATTGTCGTGGGGTGCAATGGAAGATGGTGGTAGGTCGTTCATCATCACTAAAATCCTAATAATTAAAAAAAAAAAAATTGAACATGATTAGTACAAAATATATGATATCAATTAGTAACCACATTGACAATATTGCATGACTATAAATTGGTTTGACGTTGAAATAATTACATATTAATCAATATATATACCAAAAAATTATAATTATAATTACCATCATTGTCCCGGGATTGTGGCTAGAAGATGCAATATTGTTACAATTGGTAGGGTGAAGCGGCTGTCCATTTTCATCTACTAAATGCGCCTTGCAGTATGCAGCTCCTGATAAGGACTTTCAACGTTTTGGAGAAGTTTGAATATTTTGTGCATCTGAACTCAATGCTGAATCTGCATGAACGTGCAAATTTGTATACATTATAAATTTAATTAAGTTGTGCGTGATTGGCTGCATGGATAAAAAACATATATAAATTCATTTAGATAGTGAAAAAATAAAAAAAATATGAAGTAAATATTACGTCTCCACATGGATAGGAAGAAATCTGCAATGGACTTTGAGAAATATTATGGAATGAGCTGCATTTTGAAGAATTGTCCATTCCATATAATATATGATATTTTCTCCATGCATTTGAGCAAAACAACAATAAATTTTGGTGCGCAAACCTAAATGTCATTCCGGTGCGTAATGCACAGATAACCGCACCGGTGAGTTTTTTTTTATTTTGTGCACCAGTGCCATTTTATAACACAACACATCGGTGCGGTTAAATTAAAGGGTGCACCGGTAAACAAATAACCGCAAATAAAAAAAAGTGCAACCCTATTTTATTTAAATGAAAAAAAAAAGGGTAAATTGAAAAAAGAGCGGAAAAATATTTTCGAAAATCTAATTTCATAAAATATTTCTTTAAATACTGAACACTATTCATTATTTCACTATTTTTGCAAAAAATTTCAGCCAGAGATTTGCAGGATACATACCTAGAGCAAACAGAGCACGAAAGCACTGTGGAGCAGGGAAATACATTCAAACAAAAATATTTAGACAATCAGAATTCCAAACCTCTGGTTAGTCAAACCATGTACCATAAAATTTCAAACGATGTGAGTGAGTTTATTGTTTTTTTGTACTTTTTCTGCAATTTTTTTTATGCAGTAAAATAAGAAATCAAAGTCTCTTGTTTTTTTATTACTTTTTTCTGTATATTTTTTTATGAAGTAAAATAAAAAAATCAAAGCTTATTGTTTTTTTAACCTCCTTTTTTGCCATTTTTTTTTACCTTTTATGCAGTTTTCAGAAACAAAAATAAATAAGAAATCCATTTTTACAAACAAAACCCTAGATTCTTTTTGTTTCTATCCTTTCTTCTCCCTTTTTCTTTTCAATTTAGATTTATAGGGTTTTTATAGTCATAAGACATCCAACCCATGAGGTGACTTGCATATTTGGATCCCAATCCATGTTGGCCCTTGCATCAATCTTAAAAAAATACAGATTTTTTTTCGTCGATGTGCCCTGCGTAACATAGCGCACCGATGCGATCGGTTATGGCAGCACACCATGAAAGTACAGTGATAAAAAATAAAAATAAAATAAAATATTTTTTTATCAGTGCGCCATATGTAACATATGGCACCAGTGCACTATTTCATTATGGCACACCGTAAATGTGATGTTTTGCAAAAAAAACCATTTTAGAAACAAACCCTATATTCTTTTTGTTTTAGTCCTTTCTTCTCCCACTTTTTGTGATTTCAGAATTAGGGCTTTTCAATTTATATTTATAGGGTTTATATTGCTAAATATAAGCCTAAGACATCCAACCAACAGGAGGACCTGCGTAGTCAGATCCCAATCCATGTCGGCCCTTCCATCAATCTTAAAAAAATACAGACTTTTTTTTCGTTGGTGCGTCCTGCGTAACATAGCGCACTAGTGCGCTCGGTTATAGCAGCACACTACAGAAGTAAAGTGATAAAAAATAAAAAATAAAAAATGTTTTTATCAATACTCTATATGTAACACATGGCACCAGTGCACTATTACATTATGGCACACCGCAAACGTGTTGTTTTACAAAAAAAATAATTTTAGAAACAAACCCTACATTCTTTTTGTTTCTGCCCTTTCCTCTTCCACTTTCTGTGATTTCAGAATTAGAACTTTTCAATTAATATTAATAGGATTTGTATTGTTAAATATAAGCCTAATACATCCAACCAATGGGAGGACCTGCATAGTCTGATCCCAATCCATGTCGGCCCTTGGGTTTAAAAATAAATAAATAAAAATTGTGTGCCCTATGCGGAATACTGCACTGGTGCGATTTTTTCTCCCAGTGCACCGCGCAAGTACTGTGATAAAAAATTAGAAAAAAATATTTTTTTAGTGCACCATTTGTAAAATATGCAATCGGTGTGCTATTTCATTATGGCACACCCTGAACATTCTATTTCGAAAAAAAAAAAAATTTCAAAAGATACAAACCTTACATTATTTTTGTTTCTCCCTTTTCTTCTTCCTCTTTCTGTGATTTCAGAATTATATCTTTTCAATTTAGATTTCTATGGTTTTTATTGCTAAATATAGACCTAAGACATCCAACTAACAGGACAATTAGCATAGTCGAATCTTAATCCATGTGGGCCCTAGCATGAATTGAAAAAAAAAAAGATTTTTTATGAGTGCGTATAAAGTACGTAGCGCACTAGGGCTCTTTATTTTACAAGCACACCGCAAAATGTAATTTTATAAGCACTACCGCGAACACTGGAAAATTTTATTATTTTATCATGGCTAACCAGTGCGGTCATTGACATGTAATGCACCGGTGCTCCTTGTTGACATAGAGCATCGTACAGTCTATTATACTGTTATGGAGGTGCGTTTGGAAGAGAGACACGCACCGAAGGAGGTGTAAACCATGAATGACACAGTGGTTTTTTGAGATTTTTTTTTTTACTTCAAAAGTTGACAATTATTTATAAATATATTATTGAATGATATGGTACAAGTTTTAGATTGATAAAGAAATGAGTGACAAGAGATCAAGTAACAAAAATACTGATAACACATCAAGAAAAGAAAAAAATGCAAGTTCTTTGTAAATTTTTTACAAAAAAAATATTTTTGAACTATATGTAAGTTTAGCTAATATCCATTGTTTACTATGTACCATGCAGGGCCACAAAATGACGAATCTCGATAAGATTATTTATGATCTAGGACCAGAAGAATGTAAAATCTTGATGGAAAAATTGCAAAAGGATGAATCAGGTGAATGAAAAAATACTATCGATCCAATATGAGTTTCTTTTTTTAGTTTTCATTAATAATATAATTAAAATTATTAGATAACATGTGTGAAAAATTCTATTAATTCACATCTGTTTAATGTTCTACAGGGACCAACAACTCAGAAAAGAAATGTTGTTCTAAGAAAAGAAAAAAAATAGAACATGCAAATGAAAATGAATTGGTCCTTAGCTCATCTAGAGTGGTGCTAGAGGTTAACGAAAGGGGGAAATTTTTTTACAAAAGTTTGATGGATCTAATGGAACGAATGTATAGACGTTCTTTCCACTTACAATACAAAAACCAATCAAATGATTCCAAGAACCAAATTTTATGTAAACTACAAGAAGAGTTTCCATAGAATTGGTCAATGAAACATGTCAGACTTTTAATAGAAAAAACATACAACAACAAAAAAGAAGGAATGAAAAAGTAATATTCCTTTAGATGTTTGTCTATAATTATTTATAAATATCACTTTTGTTATACTTACTTTTCATATATCAATATAAAAATTAAATAGTTTATTGTCATGTTACATTTTCAGGAAGATTATGAAAATCTCAAAAGATGAACGAGCTGATATCAGAAATATGCCGGTAGGAATGTCCAAAAAGGTGTACAAGGAGATGGTCAAAGAAATGGACAAAATTGCATCGCTGGAGGAGCCATCTCAACAACAACTTGCTTCAAATGTAATATGTAATCATTGATTTTTTCGATCATTAGGTAAAATAAATAAACAATTTAGCATTAAATATTAATTTTCAAGTATTTTCTTGCAGAAAAGAAAAGAAAATGGAACCCATTCAGCACATAAAACAGGACAACAAGGAAGAAAAGGATTGATATCTAAGTTTGTGAGTAATTGTTACTTCCTTATAACAACTTAACTAGATTTCATTTTTGTATTTTTAAAGTTGTTTTACAAAAATCATCATTGAATGTCTTCAAACAGGTGCTAACATACAAAGAAGAACCATCAGAGGAATTGATTGAAATTGGGTTAAATATGGGTTGTGAGTATATGTTGGCATATCATAACTTAATTGTGGAATTTGTAAGCATCTATCGATCTTGTTTTACTTAGCTCCGTCTATAATTAATAGAAAAAATAAATCTTTTATATTAAATATATGATTTGTTATGGGGTATATAACTTGCAAGAAACAAAGTATGGCACTGCACCAACAGATCAAATCTTGAAAGATGGCACGTTACATGGTTTTTAAGAATGTGTATAGTTTATGAGTCAATTGTTGCATTAGTACGTCATCTCTTTTCGATTTACATTGATGTATATTATTTAATATTGCAATTTTCATTATTCTCACCAATGTATATACACTCATTACAATTTATTTTTATGTTTCTAGATGGAAGGTGAAGAAGAAGAAAACAATCAACACCGTGAACAAAACATTTCTAAAAATAACCCAAGTCATGGAAGTAGCTCTAGCAGTGACAACAGTTCAAGCGAAGAATGATGATCACTATGTTTGGATATAAAAGCAAGGCGTTGTATTTTTTGAAAAATGTCTGTGAAATCAAACATTTTCTTTAATGTAATGGACATAGTGTCCCAATTGAAAGATAAAGGGATACCAATAACTGTCCCATTTTGTATGACAAAGAATGTCTTATATATATATATATATATATATATATAATAAAAAATGTTTTAATTTATTCTATTGCGTTCTCTATTGTCGCTATTGCGTTCTCCATTTTCGTTCTCAAATGCAATAATAAAAATTTAATTCATATGAATATTGTTATAAGATATATATTTTTTGACTTTTGATGAATAATGAATTTTAAAAAACCACAATAATTTTGATATGATATAACAAATTAATCCAAACATCACATTCAAATGCATTAATAAAAATTTAATTAATATGAATATTGTTATAAGATGTGTCGACTTTTGATGAATAATGAATTTAAAATAATCACAATAATTGCACTATCACAAGTCGATGTTTCTAAAAAATACAAAATGAAAACCGGTGTGTGTATACTTACACCGGTGCGCTTGTATTCTTAAGCGCCCTGGTGCGTTTTTACGACTTATGGGCATCGCACAAATACCAAAATCGGTTAAAAATATTAAAGCATTTGTGCGGTACGACTGTCTGGTGTGTTTATGTCTATCTATGCACCGATGCCTTTTTACGACCTATTAGCACCGCACGAATATAGATACCAATTATAAATCTCGGTGCATTTGTGTGATACTATGTACCAGGGCATTTTTGTGTCTATATGCACCGGTGCATTTAGACGACCTATGGACATCGCGCGAACACTGGTACCAATTATAAATCTTTGTGCATTTGTGTGATACTGTGCACCGGGGTGTTTAAGAGTCTATACGCACTGGTGTATTTGTATGACATATTTGCACCGCACGAATACCGATAACAATTATAAAGCTCGATGCATTTGTGTGAAAGGATGCACCAGTGTGTTTCTATAAGTCTACGCACCGGTGCGTTGATACGACCTATGGGCACCGCTCAATTCCCAAGACCAATTATAATAGCCCCGTGTGTTGTATCACCAACACTACACTCGATGCTATTTTATACCTTAACGGCCCGGTGCATTCTCATTCGACCACCTCGGGGCGCTGTCCACAGGTACGCACCGGTGCGTTAAATCCTGATTAGCACACCGATGAAAAAAACATCCGTAATAACCTCCGGTCTCTCTTTTTTTTATGTTGAATTTCCATTAATAGCTCCGCCAAAACCTCCATAACCATAAACAGATGTGGTAGCATATGTTTTTTTGACAATTTTTGCTAATTTTATAACACTAAAAACCTCCTTTATAACCTCTGCTATAGGGTCTTTTCCTTGTAGTGCTCCTACTCCAATGCTACCCTTTATGGTTGGTTTGATTCTCCCTAGTTTTAACTAGCTTATCAACGACTCTCTTATCCATGACCCAAATTGGCATGCTATGCCTTCCAAGATTCCTTCTAACATACCCATGTTTGAAGGAAATCTTGGAGAAGATCCAATAAATCATGTTCGCTCATTTCATATGTGGTTTTCATCCAATTCTATCACTAACGACTTCATTTTTCTTCACCTCTTCCAACACACCCTTATTGAAATTTCTACTAAGTGAAAAGTAGATTAACCTAGGTCTTCTCATTCTAGTTTCGCAACTCTCGCTAATGAATTCTTGTCCTAATTTTAGTTACCTCTCTGTTATGACACCGATACCAAACTCTTGACTTATTTCCGTCAAAATTCTACCACTTGCCTATCTAACCATTTTTAATAATGGTGCAGAAGGAGGAACATGTGTAAGGCCCCTGAATTCGAAGATCATGTTTACATGGATTGATTCTTAAGATCACTTTTTTCTCCCATAGGTAAATATGTCACTTCACACTTCCCTTGGTCTGAGGAAGATGTGATCCAAGTATATTTGAAATATGACCCGATCTATGCACAGTCAGGATATTTTTATACAATCCTTCCTGAACTACCTCGACCCGGCATTGCTCATGCACTGGGGGAATCTCATGCTGTTAGAAAATTAGATATTACAGAGCAATAGAACACATAAAATATGCGGAAACGAAAACACAGAAAACATATAAAACAAGAGAGACACAGATGTATGTGGTTCACGTAATTTGGGCTACGTCCACCCCAAATAGCCAGTTCTTCCTTTATATTATCCAGCAAGATGAAGAGACACAACCTACAACATATCTAATGTAATATCCTCTACTCTCTCTCACATTCCCCATTTATGATTCTCGCTCATAATACCCATACCATACGCAACTTCGATACAATACCCTCATACAAAACGAGGGGTTGCCTTCTAGGAAAAAAAAAACCCTAAATTAAACATAACTTCTACCTTCAGATCATCCGCCTAATGAATGGCCCAAATTGACTACGAAATTACAATATTTTACAAGGCCACCCCCCTGGACCCCCCTGGCAGTGATTAAACGACGAGCGGTATTGCCACCCAATTAAGTACTGGATTCCAATGCAACGATACATCTAAATAAAGAAAATAATCAGGCTCCATGCCCAACAATGTCCCTCTTAGGGACTGATTGGAGAAACTCCATTGCTACTTCATTTGCTGGAAAATTACTCCACTTTGGACCTGGTTGTTTCTCATCTTCATCATCATAATTTAAGACCAATCGAAACTAAGCAGAATCTTAGTTTCTTCCTAGTTACAACTTTTGTTAACATATCTGCGGGATTCTGGCTAGTATGTATATTTTCTAGCTTTAAATTTCCATCTTCCAACATTGATCATATGAAATGATACTTTATCTGTATGTGCTTAGTCCTGGAATGAAATTTTGAGTTACTTGCAAGATGAATGGCACTCTGGTTTTCACTGTATAACCTTCCCATCTCCTGCTTCTTACCCAATTCATCCATAAACCTTTGTAACCAAATCATTTCTTTACTAGCCTTTGTAGCAGCAACATACTCTACTTTTGTTGTTGAAAGTGCAACAACACTTTCCATTTTTGAAACTCAACTGACAATTATTCCACCTATAGTAAATACATACCTTGTATTGCTCCTCCTGTTATCTCTATCACCTGCCATATATGCATCAACATATCCATGCAGAGAAATTTTTGAACCACCAAAGAAAAATGCTTGATTTGTGGTACCTCTCAAATATCTGAGAATCCATTTCACTGCCATCCAATGTTCTTTTCCTGAATTTTTCATGTATCTGCTTACAACTCCCACTTCATGTGTAATATCAGGCCTTGTTCGGATCATTACATACATTAAGCGTCCAACTGCTGATGCATATGGAACTTTAGAGATATATGTCGGGTCTTGGGGAACATCTCCTTAGTAAGTTTGAAATGGCTATCCAAAGGTGTACTAACTAGTTTTTCATTCTGCATATTAAATATTTCTAGCACCTTTTATATGTACTCATTTCGAGACAATGTTAATTTGTGATTTTTCCTGTCTCTAGTTATTCTCAAACCAAGAATTTGTTTTGCAGCTTCTAAATCCTTCATTGCAAATGAATTTGCCAATTTTCTTTTGAGTACATTTATTTCCCGCGTGTCCCTGTAAAAAGCATGTCATCTACATACAATAACAATATAATATAGCTACGATCATTTTTCTTTTTCAGATAAACACAATTATCAGAGTGACATCTAGTATAACCTTGTTCAAACATAAACTTATCAAATTTTAGATACCACCACCTTGGAACCTGTTTTAAGCCATACAAGTTTTTCTTTAACCTGCACACTAATTTCTCCTTCTCTTTGACCTCATATCATTGTAGTTGCTGCATATAGATCTCTTCCTCCAAATCTCCATCGGGAAATGTTGTCTTTACATCTAACTGTTCAAGATGAAAATCTTCCACTACTACAACACTTAAAATAGTTCTGATTGAAGTCATCTTAACAACAGGAGAAAATATTTCATCAAAGTCAATACCTTTCTTTTGTGCAAACCCCTTCACCACAAGTCTAGCTTTGTGCCTTTTTTTTCCTCCATCTTCTTTCTTTAGCCTGTAAACCCATTTATTCTACAATGTTGTTTTACCTACATGCAACCTGACTAAGTCCCAAGTCTGGTTTTGTATTAAGGAGTTCATCTCTTCTTTCAATGCTAGCTCCCACTTCTTCCTGGTTTCAACCTCCATTGCTTATTCATAACATTCGGGTTCACCAGAATCAGTCAATAATAAATAATATAATGAATGAGAGTATCATTCAGGTGGTCTACTTATCCTAGTAGATATTCTAACACCACTTTCAGATGTTTGAGGTGTTTGTTTCTATTGTGGTGGTGGTTGTTGTGGTTGTAGATTATTATTATTTTTGGGCACCTTTACTTTTCTTGTGATCTCATCATGAACTGTGTATTCTTTGTTTTTTTTTTCATGTTTCTTTTCTTGTAACTGATTCTTATACAAAAAGTTTTCATTTAATATTACATCTCTTCTCCTAATGATTTTTTTATTTTCATAATCATATAAGCGATAACCAAAATCATTAACACCATATCCAATAAAGGTACATTTCTTTTATTTTGCTTCAACCTTTATTATATTTTCTTTATTAATATGGATAAAGGCCTCACAACCAAAAGGCTTTAAACATGAGTAGTTTACCCTTTTACCTGTCCATGTCTCCTTTAGAATACCACATCTAAAGAACTTGAAGGCCCTATGTTTATTAGATAAACAATAGTATCTACAATATTAGCCCAACATTGTAAAGGCAATCCTGCATGCAATATCACGCACCTTGCACGCTCCATGATTTTTCTATTTGTCCTTTTTGACACACCATTTTCTTTTGGTGTTCTTGGAACTGTCTTCTCCTTGTTGCAATATTCACCTCCATTGGATGATCTCAGACACTTTAACTACTTTCATGTCTCAATCTCAACCAAATCTTTCCATTTCTTGAAAGTATGAAATACATAAGATTTATTTTGAATACAATAAATACAAGTTTTTCTAGTTGCATCATCAATAAAAGTAATATAATAATGACAACCACTGAGATATGCTACCTGAGAAGGTCCCCATACATATGTATTCACAAGCACTAATTTTTCACTCTTATTTTATTTCCCAACTCTAAGAAATTTGACTCTTATGTTTTCCATAAATGCAATTCTCACACAAATCCAAATCAATATTCTTCAAACCTGGTAAAAAATTTCTTGACTGAAGAATATTCACTCCCTTCTCACTCATTTGTCCAAGCCTATGATGCATTTGCTCCTTTGAAAGTTAAATCATTAACAAAGTTAGAAATACCATTGCATAAATACAATGTACCAAAATTTTCTCCTTTTGATATTACCAAGGCTCCTTTAGTAACATTGCAGGTTTTATCTCTGTAAGTTGTCACACAACCTTCACCATCTAACTTCCCTGTTGAAATTAAATTTTTATTCAGATGTGGAACATGCATTACCTCCTTTAGTAACCATTGGTTTCCATTCTACTATTTTACAAAAACTTTACTCATTTCAACGATTTTACAGGGTTTATCATCACCCAAACGAACCAGTCCAAAATCTCCTTGAACATAGTCATGAAATTAATTAATGCTTGATAATGAAAAAGAAAACAAAAGAGCATAACATGGGAAATTGTAAAACCTTTCTAACACAACTCACATTAAGAGGTATAAAAATATTCAAGCTCAAAGATCATGGTGTCATATACAACCAAATAAATAAGAATGGCGAGATCATTTAATATGCAAAAATAGTTTGCTTGCTTGTTAGAAATTGTTTCTAATAAATTCTGTAAGTTTAATAAGTATGCCTAGAAAATATTGCATAGAAAATTCTTTCAATCAACAAATTTGGTGCCTAACTCACCTTAAACTTGGGAGAGGGATCAAATTTCAAGTGTACTTTTTTTTAATAATTTAACTGCATGCCATGTATGAGTATAAATGATAAAAAATGAAAAAAAAAAAAATCAAATTTATTTTTTTCTGGGCACTTAATAAAACTAGATTTAATTTTTCTATATACTTTATAGATCTAAATTTAAGATAAATCTAAACTATTTTAATTGTTTTTTAAATATTATCACTAATACAAAAATATACTCTTTAAATTTAATTAAAAAATATTTTCAGATATAAAAAAAAAAAAAAAATAAATAAATAAAAATAAAAATAAATTTGCTAATACTTCTAATCCTGGAATTCATTGTTACTGTACAGCAACTTCCTTACGACTTTATTGCTGGTGCATAAGAAGAATTCCACAATCTTGTTAACTGTTTACCTCATTTTAACATGGGTGGAGTTGTACATGTAAAACAATAAACATGGAATCAAATACATTGATAAACCATGAAACTAGCGAATGGAATTAACAATATTTAAGATTTGGCCGAGCCAAATTATCAAGCTAACATGAATATCCATCTCAAATTTTGAGTATGTAAGGATCAAATACATCGATAAACCATTAAACTAGTAAATGGAGTAAACAATATTATCAAATACATTGATAAACCATTAAACTCGTAAATGGAGTAAACAATATTTTAAAATTTGGCTGACACAAATTATGGAGTTAATATTGGAAGTATTCAAGGCGTTTTCTATATTAAAGGGTCACTAATGGAGATTAGTGTTTATGGAAAGAAGTGGACCAATACGCAACCAGATTCATTCACTCTGGATATTCGATTTTGAGAGTATCGAGCACACTCTTCCTCTCTAATACGTGGCTCCAAAAGGCATCCCAGAACTCTTCAAACTTGTATCCTCTGTAAACAGGTGGATGTTGTTCATCAACCATGGATTCTGCAGGAGCAATGAAGGCATCCTCTGCAGGAGTACAGAACATAGGAATCGAAATACGCGCAGTGGAGGCGTTTGTTACTGCTCGATGCTCAACACTCTTGAATCTCCCATTGCTCACGACCTGTACACTTGTCAAAAGCAGCCTTGCAGTTAGTACGATCTGCAAGTTTTAATTAAAAGCAAAAAGTATATTCTACTGTATCTCCCATGGCGTTACGAACCTGAATTTGATCTCCCAAGTTGACCACAAAAGCTTTAGCTAAGGGTTGTACGGCAACCCACTTTCCATTTTTGAATACTTGCAAGCCACTGACCTCGTCCTGCATCAGAACAGTGATGGCATCTGGATCTGAATGCCCTGGTAAACCAAATGTAAGATCGGGGTTTGGGCATGAAGGATAGTAATTTATAACCATCGCCTGGTTGTGTCTTCCAAAAATTCTGTTCAAGTAATCAGAGTCCAACCCTAGAGCCTCGGAAATGGCAGAGAGAAGCCTTAAGATCAGTGTTCTTAGCTCAGCGGAGTACTTAGCTGCAATTTCTCTGTAAAAAAAATATATGGTTAAGCAAATGAGTTCCTGTAAATTTCTGGATTATTACAGATTTCTGAAGTATTTTAAAATCTAAAATTCGATGGCTTTGGTTACTTTTCATGAGATTCTGGAATATTCCTAAAATCTACCAGCTAAACAAACATACCACTAGTTGTTACTAAAATTATTACATATTTGCTAAACTTGCTGCATGTTTTTTGTTTTTTAATTGCAGATTTCTAAAATATCTCAAAATTCAATGGACATCAACTAAGTCAATTGACTTTGCTGCTGTCGATGAGATCCCAAAATATTCTTGAAATCTACAATATAAATAAAGATAAAAATGCCACTGATTATTACTGGAATGTGAGATATCAGTACAATAAAAATTTGCTGTTGATTACCTGTAGCCTGCAGGTTTTTCAGGCCAAGACCCCACGACTTCCTCCAGAGGATAACAAGGGTGCCTCAGATAGTCCCTCCAGTGTCGGACTTTTTCTTTGCGGATATTGAAGCTTGTAGAAACCCTAACTGGCTGCTTTGGGTCCTCTGAGTATAGGCATGCTCGGTTTTCCACGGGCATTTCGAAGAATTCTTTGGCGATTCTCATCATGTTTCTCATGACTGTCTCTTCCACACCATGATTTATTATCTGTATTCAACCAGATCATGTGGTCAGGAAAACGTAGAGTCATTCAGATATTGAACCAGTTAGCAGATCATTGTACTGAAAGTAGCTAGGTCTGTAGGGAGAATAAGTAATGTTTTAAGGTATCAATGTTAATAATTTAAATTTACCTGGAATATCATGCACTATTTCATTATTTTTATCAAATTATAATTCATATAATTATTCATAATAACAATAATAATATAATTCATAATTTAAACATTATATAACTATTTATTATAACAGTAATAATATTATTCATAATTTAAATGTTTATCTATGTATATATAACATTTTTTTAATTAAGAAGGTAAAATATTCACTAAATATTTATTTAGTTATTTCTTATTTTTTTATTTTAATATAAAATTTAATTGATAATTGGCACTGATGATTTATTTAACAAAAATTTGAAATATATATATATATATATATATAAAAGTTTTTTTAATTGAAAATATTATTATTATTATTACTATTATTATCCAGTTTTAAGGTCACCTCCAAGCTAGACACTAAATTGGTGTATGACCTTTTGTTTGCTAAACAATAGGACCTACTTCAGCACAATTATTTGACTGCTAAATCTACTAAAGCATGCATACTCTATCCTTTTGGTTTTGAATGTGTGATCTCTTTTATGACGAAACAAGTGCTCTTAACCATTAAGCACAAAAAAAGACATCCACTAAATGCCTACACTTATCACTGACCATTATACTCCATGTAAAACTTTATTATAATCATATTCAGTTTATGTTAATAATGAACAACTTAAAGAATATAAAATTTAGTTTGTGCTAATAATGAACAACTTGAAAGAAAATCTTCTTTCAATCAAAGCTTATTTCTCAGGCTATCCAGCCATAAATGCGCCAACTGTAGAATTAAAACAAGTACACCATCCAACTTGTGGGCATATACTGTAGGATTAAAACAAGTACACCATCCAGCTTGTGGGCATATACTGCCCGACACATTTGTGGCTGGATAGCCTAAGAAATAAGCTTTCCCTGAAAAAAGACAGTTAAATAATCAGAAAACATTTCAACTGTTCTTATCTATATTCTATTTTATTATTTTTTAAAATTTCATTAAAATTTAATAGACAATTATTGAATTATATATTTTACTGTAATTTATAACATAATTTTGAATTTATTTATATAATTCATAAATATAATGTATGATTAAAAAAATCACAAGCTGTAATTAAAATTTAAAAAAAAATACAAACTGTAATTTAAATAACAAAGATTTACAGACTCATTTCTAAAATTGTATTATCAAATTTCTACCCAAAAAAAAACAAAAGTGTAAAAATGCATCCTGAGAAATTGTATCATCAAACGAAATACATTTCTAAAATTGTATCATCTAATTTCGACGAAAGAACAAAAATGTAAAAGCGCATCCTGAAAAATTGTATCATCAAATTTCGAAAAAAAAATATATATATATTAAATTGCAGTGTGTTGAGGTGTATACCTGGAAAAAGCCATCCTCCTCACATGCACGTCTGATTTCTTGGATTACCTTTGTTCTGTTCCGGCCATCAATCAGGTCTCCGAGATCCACCACCGGAATACGTTGAGAAAACGAGACCTCAGAAATCCGAGGGCGTTCGTGGGGAGACAAAATATACATATCCTGCACTTCAGAACTGTTAATTCCATTGGAAATTAACTTTTTAATGCCATCGAGATTGGCAGCTTGGTCATCACAGGGAGTAGAAAATGCCATCTTTCTTGACAGTAGAATTGAGATGGGCACCACCGGACTGTGCAAATGTTTCCAGCACAGTATGATGAGAATAAGAGAGATTTTATCGGCGAGTCGGTGGCCTGAGTTCACAGATTTAAAGATGAGGTTATAGCTGGATATGATGGCGATTTGGCTTGCAAGTTGCGCGAAATGTCAGTGCTTCTAGAAAAAAACTGAGCTTGTGTCGTCACTGTGATTTTCGTCCGACGAAGCTTTGCCATTATTAGTTAATTTCGAAAACTTTCTCTACCCGTCAGATAATTCAGATTCGGACCAGGGTGAGATCCTCTGTACTAATCAATGTCGGCCACTAGGAAAGGCCGGTACTATTTAAATCAGATGGTGGGATTCTCTGTGCTATTTGATGGCTTATTTAAATAAAAGTGTGGGCTTTTGTGTACTATTTGAACAGGATTGGAGTTTTAAATCAAAGGGTAGGATTCCCTGTATCAGGGTTGGAGTTTTAAATCGAAGGATAGGATTCCCAGTATCAGGATTGGAGTTTTAAATGAAGGGTTATGTTCTCTGTACCATTTGATCCGGGTTGGATTCTTAAATCAAAGGGTGAGATTCTCTGTATCAGTTGATCAGGGTTGAAATTTTAAAATCACATGGCCTATCAAATTTTGTAGGTCTACCTTAAATTTTAATATATTTATTAATAATTGAAAACATAAATAATTTTCAATTTACCAGTCAAATTTTATTCTTGATATCATGATATCAAATTTTATTTTTATATAATTCATAAATAAAATTCGAAAAAAAACAATAATATACCTTTTACTCAACAGATTTTATTTCTATATGACCTTTAAATCATGATAACATATTCAATTGTTTTTTTAATATTATGATATTAATTTCTAATATTATATGATTTTTTGTATTATTATGAAAATATTAAGATGAAAACCAAATGATAACATAGAAAATCAATAACATACCATTTATTTATCAAATTTTGTTTCTATATAATCTTTATATCATGATCTTGTTTTTATATAATTTTTATATCATCATCTCTGGATTCAGGTGTTTTAATGTCATTTACTAGCTTTTACAGCCTCGTGAATATTATTCTTATAATGTTTAAAATAAAGGATCGATGGCGCTTCTAGGACACTCTCCCCAATGCCCATAGTCCAAAGCATGGAGGTGGTGAGAAGCAAACCTTCCTTTGGCATTTATGGCATGGATAGGCCCGAAACACCTATCCATATGATCACCAAGTTAGGCAGCAAAATAAGAAAGCCTTCATCAATTGCAAGTGGGATTATAGCATCAGGCCACAATAGCTCATAATGGGTAGCAGAATTTAGTTAGAGGTTACACTTACAGATATGGCGAGGGACAATGGTCGTCCTTGTAGGGGAGGTAGAGGAAGGGGCGAGCCACCCCTCCCTTCCTAGCATGGCCAAGGTAATGAGCACATTGATAATAGTGTTTCTTATCATCATCGGTGTATGGTTGCAGAAGCCAAAGCCTAGGATCTTCCCAACGCAGGAGACCACTTATGGGATCTTCACAATGTGCTTGGTTGCCACTTCACGGACCAGCTCGAAGGTAGTGTCCTGGACCTTGATTTCCATCTGATTCATGCTCGAGATGCGCTATGCAAGGTCGTCACCACTTTGGGCATGTAGCTTCAAAACTCCTCACCATCAATGACCTTTGTGAATGATTCATCCTCTCAATCCCATGTTGGCTTTGTCATGCATGGCACTAGCTTTCTTAATCAATCTTGGAGATGCACCAATGAAATTTTGTTGCCCAGGTATCAGCAGTCGTGTGATGGTGACTGAAGGAACTTCAGCAGATCCTGGTCCCTTTGGGAGCAGGGTCGTCCATGCTAGCCACCATGTAGGTGTCCACCTCCCTTAGCTTGTTGAGCATCCTATGGTGTATGGTCAACCCACCTATATTGGGAACCCCCAACTTGATGATGATAATTACTATAAACCTACCCGAGTGGAATGGGAAGACCCTCCATAGTGTTAGTGAATGAGGAGCACTTCTCCAAGTATATTTTTATGCTACCATCATATAACATTTTAGGGATTTTTGTGTTCTTATCTCTTTGGGCCATTTCATGTTTTGTTGTACTCTATTCTAGGAGGACATCTCGTTTCTCCATTTTGGGAATATGTTTCCTCCTACACTATCTTTTTGACTATCAGTCTTTCTCCCTCTTACTATAGTTGAAATCTATCATGCCAAAGAGCTCCCATGCATGCAATATTTATATATTTCATGTAATACCAAGCCTTCTAACTTACAAAAAAATAACCTTTATATCATGATAAAAAAAACAAATAAAATGTTTAAACTTTCCAACATTTTTTCTATAAAATAAAATAAAAAATTATAAGAAAACATTTATGGATCATAGCATACAATAACAATAATTTAAATTATTGTTTTTTTTAATAGTAATGTGTACATTCCACTAGGTATAATTGGTAACTTCATAGAAACGGTTGCTACTATTCCACTTGGTACAACCAATATTTCATAAATGTCACAAGGGCCAACATGTCTTTGGAGACTTAAACCCACACTAGTTGAGACACATATCATGAACCATACCACTTTAGCTAAGTTCCTTTAACAATAAATTAAATTATTTAATTGATCTAGTGATTAAAATTTAGCTCAAAATTGAAAGTGCCTGGAATCTTTTGAAACCAACATCAAGCCGTAGTGTTCATTTTTTTGATTCCAACGACACTTTTTTCACCTCAATCCGACGTTGTATGACAAAGTTATGATGTTATGATCATTTGGCTCAATAACTAAAAACTTTCCACGTTGTTGAGTGGGTTGCTCACTTGGTAGTTATACCGCTAATGTCAGCAAGTCTACTAGGCGCATACGGACCAATCTCGGCTTACTAAGTGGCAGCCTCGTATAGGGAAGAATGACACATTTTGATTGGTTGGATTTGTTTGTGGTAGTCCAATGAGGAGATGCCACGTGACCCAACCAGAGGCCACCACGTGGCACACTGTGGTTGGTTAAAAAATTTTTAAGGGGTCAGATATCCTCGGGCAAGATCGAACCCGGGACCTCCCTTGTCCAAGAACCAATTCTTACCATATCCTCTGCATGGTGTTTCTTAACCACTATGGTCACCGATGCTATTTAAAGTTTATGTGGGCGTATGCTTGGAGGAGGGGTCGAGTGGTTAGCCCTGGCCCCTAGTCACCTGCAACTCTATATAACCTTGGCGAATAGTAGAAAGGGATCGGGGACCAGCCTCAACCCTCGATCATGGGATCACCCACAGGTTCTTGATGCAAAGAAACAAGGCTCAAGGAGTGAGGGGTTAGGCATATAGCCCGACCCCTAAGCACATATCGCCTTTACATGACCATAGGCAAAAGGCTACTGGAGCGCCGATGGGAAGACTAGAGTAATCCAGTGGTGAGGGCAGGAAGTTAGCCCCAGTCCCTGGCCATATTAACTACGACGTGACCAACAGCCTAAGGATTTGAGGCCTAGGCCGGCGGGGGTAGGTCGTTGGCCTAACCATTGACAATATGGCCCATGTGGCCACATTCTAGCATTCATGGAATTTATTGGGAATGTTAATAGTCTGGCATTTTTCACCTTTGGTGGGATAAATTATCGCCTCCCAAGCAGATTTCAGGGCGGAATTGTCACTCAATTAGCAGTTTTATCCATTTTGTAGGACGAATAATAACAAAATGGTTAGAGATCCATAACATGATCAGTTTTTGGCCTTTTCTAGCACAAGAAAAATCCAAATAGGGGTTTCTGGATATTCTGGATCAAATGGAGACATCTGTTTACTCATTAGAGCACATTTCAAGAGATTTTTTGCAAGTTTGATTCCATGGGTGTTAGGTCCCCATATTACTAGTATAGTCCCTCATTGTTATTAATGTAGGCCCCTTATTTTTATTTTTGTACCCCTGTAGTCCCCTTATTGTTATTTTTGTACCCATGTAACCCCCATATTGTTATTGTTGTACCCTTACATTATTATTGTTAGGTCAGCTAGGATTATATTGTGACCCCATGGATCCCTATATATAGAAGGAGGTTTTATCATTTGTATCATCCAAGAATTGTTCATTTATGTAATGTATTGGAGGTTTACCCCTCAAAGTGGCTATTTCTAAGGCATTGATCTCTCTTTTCTTCCATTTCTAGAGATGGTTTCATAACATTTGGTATCAAAGCTTTGGATTCTAGGGTTTCTCTACTCCAAAAAGGTCATCGTGGAATTTTCGCTATAAGTTTTTTTCTACAAAGCTTCAGAAACTAAAATTTTTACAAAACGAAGCAGAAATATTAAGGAACTTCTTTTAAAAATTTCAGATCTTGGTTCACAATTTTTTTGGAGATATGATCTATGGAAGTTATGGTTTTTTCAGGCTCTTGAATTTCACCTAAATAGGTCATCATGGCATTGTCGCTATAACTTTTTTTCTACGACATTGTAGACGCTGAATTTTTTACCGAGCGAAGTCGAAATCCTGAAGCACTTCTGGTAGAAATTTCAGATCTTGTTTCGCAAATTTTTTGGAGATATCATTTGTGGAAGTTAGGGTTTGTTCAGGCTCCCGAATTTCATCTCAAAGAGGTGACCTTTGGAAAATCATCATAACTCTCTCTCTGAGCATCAGATTGGAATTCTGTAAAAAGTGGCTGCAATTAAATGGACTGTAGTTTCCTGTATTTCAATTTCAGGGCTGGAGGAAGAAAAAATGACACATTGCACATAATACAAGTTCACTCTACTGAACCAGTCCAAAATTAGGTCATTGTGGGAGATTAGGTATAACTTTGACTTGAAGAATCCAAATCAGGTCATACCTGTGGCATTCGAAAGACGATTCAGAGGACTAATACAGGGCTGAATTTTAGATATTGAAGATCCAAAATCGGATAGATAATTTACTTTCAATATCGAGCTCCTCAAAAGCAAGAAAAAGGTGTGTATTGTTTTCAAATTGCATAAGTCTTTTTTGAAAAATCATTTTTAAGTGATTCCAACAGCCTATTGAGCATAGATATCAGTATTGGGTTCTAAATTCCCCCCTAAAGATAATTCAACACCCATTAATCCCTCAAAATACTCTACTATGACTCATGAAGATGAATAATTACAACATGATATATCAAAATTACAATAGCAAGTGCACCGAATTTTTCTCTCGCAAAGAGAAACAAAAAATGAAATGGAAGTTTTGAAGAAAGGCATGGAAGCGAAGATCGATGGTTTGAAGAATAATATGGATGGTTTAAAGAAAGACATGGAAGCTAAGATGGATGGCATGGAAGCTGGCATGGAAGCTAAGATGGATGACATGAAAGACAACATGGAAAATATGAAGAATGATCTAAAAGAAAACATGGAAGGTTTGGAAAATTCGATACAAGAAAGGTTTCCTAATGGTGAAAAGATAGTAGAGGAAACTCATGATGAGAAAAAAATAAATGTTAATCATGATTTCATAAACTCTAATGTTGGATGGAAGAACCACCATATTCCAAAGGTGGATATGAGGAAGTTTGATGGCAAGGATCCCATAACATGGATACTACAAATGGAGCAATATTTTGATCTCAATAATGTACAAAACACACAAAAGGTACGCATTGCAACTTTACATTTAAAACAAAATAAATTTGTATGGTATTGATGACTTTGCTCCCATAAAAAAATTGTCACTTGGTCAATTTTTACAGAGGAAATGATAGCACATTATGAGGATACAAAGAGCAACACCTTCTTTAGCCAAATGATAAATATCAAACAAAGGGTTCAGTGGTGGAGCACATTGAGGAATTCCAAAAATTGAATATAAGGGTAACTGATATTCCAGAGGAACACAAGATTGATGTCTTCATGGGGACTTTAAAGGATAATATCCAACATGAATTTCACATTTGGGAACCTAATTCATTGGAGAAGACATTCAGGTTGGCAAGAAAAATTGAATGTAAAATTATGGCGACCAGGAAGCCTACCACTCACATCTATAAAAATGGAAGTGTTGCTACTCCTAGACTTCCACAACCTACAAGGTTGACACCACAACAATTAGAAGAAAAAAGAGCAAAAGGGCTTTGCTACAGTTGTGATAGCAAATACACTAAAGGTCATAAGTCTGTTGAGAAGAAATTATTTTACATAGATTGTGAAGAGGAGGAATAAAATGAACAATAAACTTCAAAAGAAGAGGATATGCACTAGAAACCAACCCTAGAAGAAGAAGAAATGAGTTTAACCATATCATGTAACGCATTAGAAGGAATTACCACTCCTCAAACTCTCAAGATAGAAGGACATATCAGGAAGAAAAATGTAATAGTGTTTATTGATTTGGGTAGTACCCATAATTTTATTCATTGTAAGGTAGCCAAGGAATTGAATTGTTTCCCATACCCAACACTAGAATGTCAAGTGATGGTTGCAAATGGAGGAACTATAAATTGCTCTAGAAAATGCCATAATATCAAGCTAACCATGGGGGAATATGTATTTAATAGTCCAATGGTTTCCATTCCAATAGGAGGTGTTGATGTTGTACTAGGAGTACAATGGTTACAATCTTTGGGGACGACATCTTTTAATTTTCAAGAACTTTTCTTGAAATTTTTATCCGAAGGAAAGGAAATCGAATTACGAGGTATCGCAGGGAATTCGGGAAAGATAATAAGCTCTAATGTCATGAAAAAACTTGTGAAGAAAGAACAACGAGGCGTAATTGCACAATTATTCTCACTAGAAGTTCCAACATCAAAATCATCTATTTCTGCAAATCTCCAAAATGTCTTGGACAATCATTCCAAGGTGTTTGAAACTCCCAAAGGACTCCCACCTATTCGTGATCAAGATCATGTTATTCATTTGATTCCAGGAAATTTTCCTCCAAACATCAAGCCTTACAGATATCCTTATGTCCAAAAGAGTGAAATTGAACGTATGATCGCAGAAATGTTAGAGGCTAGTATAATTCAACCTAGTCAAAGTTCTTTCTCTACTCCAGTAGTATTTATGCACAAGAAGGATGGATCATGGAGCATGTGTCTAGATTATAGGGAGCTCAATAAGCTCACTATTAAAGATAAATTTCCCATTCCTGTGATTGATGAATTATTGGATGAATTACATGGCACAATTTATTTCACCAAGTTGGATATTCATTCAGGATATCATCAAATTAGAATGAAGACTGAAGATATTCTGAAAACAGTATTTCGAACTCATCAGAGTCATTATGAATTTTTGGTCATGCCTTTTGACCTTACCCATGCACCTTCTACATTTCAAGGGTTGATGAATTCCATTGTCAAACCCTTCCTTAGAAAATTTGTGCTAGTATTTTTTGATGGCATACTAATCTACAACAGGTCTTGGAAGGATCATGTTCAACATGTTGATAGGGTGCTCAAACTATTGGAGGAGAAACAATTATATGTAAAAGCATCCAAATGTTTCTTTGTAGTACAAGAGGTGGAATATTTGGGTCATATTTAATCTCATGAGGGTGTTAAGGTAGACCCTAAAAAAATTAAAGCCATTGAGGAATGGAAATTCCCCACAACCATAAAGCAGTCGTGAGGATTTCTCCGGTTAATAGGATATTATCGCAAGTTTATTAAGAATTATGGGAGAATAGCAGCACCTCTAACAACATTATTGAAGAAAGATGTATTTTCATGGAATCTTGAAGCAACTATGGCCTTTCAACATCTGAAAGAGGCAATGTGCCTAGCACTAGTCTTAGCTATGCCAGACTTCACAAAAACCTTTATTGTGGAATGTGATGCCTCAAGGAATGGAACTGGTGTTATTTTAATGCAATAAGGAAGACCCATTGCTTTTGAAAGTCGACCAATCAAAGGAAATTATTTACATAAAGCTATTTATGAGAAGGAAATGTCGACAATACTACATGCACTAAAGAAATGGTGACCTTACCTAATGGGAAGTCACTTCAAGGTAAAAACCGATCATGATAGTCTTAAACACTTTTTGGAACAAATACTATCTTTAGAAGAGCAACAAAAATGGGTCACAAAGATGTTGGGTTATTACTTTGAAATTATCTACAAAAAAGGGAAGCTAAATGTTGTTGCAGATGCACTCTCAAGAAAGGATGAAGAGGTGGAAGCATTGCTTTGTGCAAATTCTATTATCCAACCAGATTGGATAACCGAAGCAAGGGATGAATGAAAGAAGGAAGAAGAAGTGTGAACACTCATTCAAAAGCTGAATCAAGATCCTAGTACATATGATACTTTAGTTGGAAAAATGATTCCTTATGGTACAAAGATCGCTTATATCTTTGTAAGAATTCCCAACTAAAACAAAAGATTCTTTTGGAATTGCACACTTCTCCTTTAGGAGGACATTCAGTATTTTTAAAAACTTACCACAGGGTGAAGAGATAATTTTTTTGGGATGGCCTTAAATCTAATATTCAAAATTTTGTGGCAGAATGTTTGGTTTTCCAACAAAATAAAGTTGAGACAATTAAGACCCCGGGTCTTCTACAACATTTATCCATTCAAAGTCAATGTTGGGAGGAGATTTCAATGGATTTTATCACAGATTTATCTAAGTCCGAAGGAAAGAGTGTCATCATGGTGGTAGTTGATAGACTTACCAAGTATGCACACTTTTGTGCATTATCTCATCCATTTAAAGAAAGTAAAGTTACTACTACATTTATGGAAACAATTCAAAAGCTACATGGAAACCCAAAGATTATGGTAAGCGATAGAGATCCCATTTTTACTGGAAATTTTTGAACGGAATTATTTTCTTGTTTGGGTACTCAACTAGCTCATAACTCATCTTATATTCCTCTATCTAATGGTCAAACTGAGATAATTAACAAATGTTTAGAAGGATATCTTCGTTGTTTTGTATCTGATAAATAAACACAATGGGTCAAGTGGTTACCTCTAGCTGAATGGTGGTATAACACTTCCTTTGATACTGTAGCAAAAATGACCCCATTTATGAAAATTTATGGATATCATCCACCATCCATCACATCATCCTTAAGAGAAAATTCTAAGGTGAAAGCAGTGCAATATCACATCGACCATTAACAACAAGTTCTCCAACTCTTAAAGGATAACCTCAATTTGGCACAAAATTGAATGAAATAACAGGAAAATCAACATTGCAGCAAGAAATTTTTTGATGTAGGAGACTGGATATTCTTACAGCTACAAAAATACAAACAAATGTCCCTCAAGAAAGCTAAGAAGGATAATAAATTATTGTCAAAATACTATGGTCCTTACAAGGTGTTACAAAAAGATTGGTACTATGGTATACAAATTGGAGCTTCTTGCTTCTTCGCGAGTGCATCCAGTTTTCCATGTTTTATGCTTAAAGAAGGTTATAGGTGACAAACTTCCAGTTCAAACAATATTAGCAGAACTTGATGAGGAAGGAAAAATCATATTGGAACCTGAAACAGTCACGGCAACAAGAACTTGACATCTACGAAATCGATCAATTTCAGAGTATCTCATCAAGTGAAAGAACTTACCCACTGAAGATTCCACATGGGAGGATGAGAATTTTATATAGAAACATCCAGAGCTACTCAAGCGTTGAGGACAACACTTATTTGAAGGAGAGGATCATGTTAGGTCCCCATATTACTAGTGTAGTCCCTTACTGTTATTACTGTAGCCCCCTTATTGTTATTGTTGTACCCCAGTAACCCCCATATTGTTATTATTGTGTCCTTATATTATTATTGTTAGGTCAGCTAGGATTATATTGTGACCCCATGGACCCCTATATATAGAAGGAGGTTTTGTCATTTGTATCATCCAATAATTTTTCATTTATGTAATGTATTGGAGGTTGCCCCCTCGAAGTGGCTATTTCTAAGGTGTTGATCTCTCTTTTCTTCCATTTTTAGAGCTGGTTTCATAACAATGGGTGTCGTGATAAATTCATGTTTTGGATCAGTTATTGAAGGCTTTTGAGCATGAGAGGACCTTGTAGGGGTTTTCTACCCTTCAAATGTTGACTGCAGTAGCTATGACTTATTTGTGTAGCTCATATTTGTCTTTTCTCACTATGTCTTGTTGAGGAAAACTCTCTTTTTATACTTCAATGTGGAATTGTTGTACTTGTATGCTCATTTTCAGACGAAGTACAAGGTCTTGATGTGAGAGCCATTTTCTTGCTGATTGTTTCATGACTGACTTTAGGTTTTCATGCTTTTTAGAGTGAAAATTCTTTGAAGGAAAAAAATTCCTTGAAGGGGAAACTAGCCACTCATATTGTGAGCTCATTTTATGTACTCGTAATCACTGAAATATATAGAGCGGTCTAGCTATATTACTAGGCCCGGAGATGTAGCCCAAGAGGGGTGAGCTCCGCCACCAAATTTTGTATTGTCTCTCTTCTTGAATGCCTTTATTATTTAAATGATGAAATGTTACTTGTTTAAAGTGCACATGTAAAACTAACTCATTACCTTCAAGAAACCTTTAAACTTGTGTTTTCATAAAACCCATTTTTACTTCCAAAACATAAGAGGCTCACCACTTTTTAAGAAGAGAAAGTCGTCCTCCTCCAATTGAAAAAAAAGTTGTTCTCCTCCAATTTAGATCATTAATAATCAAGTTTTTTTTTTCATCAACTTAAAAAGTATTTTTTGTTATTACACTTGTAAAGGCTTAAGCATTACTATATTGTAAAATGAGTAAAATAAAATAAAAAATTTAAAAGATAAATTGACTTTTCATTTCAAAATAATTGTAATTTTATTGGATTTTCAAATTAATTGGGAAAAAAAATTAAAAATAAATAAATAATCAATTATTTTGAATTAAATAATTAAAATTTATTTTTTTAAATAAAAAATAAAATAAATATAAATAAAATAAAAAAAATAAATCAATTTTCGAAAATAAATGCAACCTCTTTCTTTTTAACTTATATTATGAGGTTAAATGATTTTACTATTGGCATAAGAATTTTCCAAATATATTTCAATATAGAATTAAATGAGAATATAAAAAAAATTATGATTTAAATAGATATAGATAAGATCCAATTGAATTAATTAAGAACTTATCTACCACCACCACCACCACCACCATCATCATCATCATCATATATATATATATATAACTAAAACAAAGGGCTAGATGAGTTTAAAAAAAATAAAAAATAAAAAATAAGGGAGGCCTTAGAAATTGAAAAAAAAAGCTTAGACTATGATTTATAAAAATAAAATATAAGGAAAACCTTAGAAATTGAAAAAAAGCGAGTAAAAAAAAGAGAGACCTTAAGTTTTTTTTTAAATTAATTATCATTTATATTTATTTGTTATTTGTTATTTATTTTATTTTGACTTTTATTTTTTTGATTTTTGATTTTTTTAACTCATCCTGATCTTTGTTAGTTTTATTTATTTTTAGTTATATATATATATATATATATATATATATATATATATATATATTTTTAATTTTATTTATTTATTTAGTTTTTAATTTAATAATAAAATAAAAATATAAAATTAAATTTAATAATAATCATTAATAAATAGAAATAATTTGATTTTTTCTTTTTTAGGAATATTGCTTCTGTGATCCATAAATTGTGAAAAAATCTTTCGCTAAAAATCACATCCAAATAAATTTGGTCGACGCGTTTCGAACCACCCAGTGTGGTTCATCATCAGGACTTGATTTTTTCTGATGTAGTCAATTTAGCCATTTTCTTATGTGGTTTTTTAACCAAAGATTTTCTTCACAATTATAACATTCATATATTATTACTTTTGTACTTTCCTAATTCTTATTTATCTTATTATTGGATATTCTTAACAAATTTCCTTTAGTGAGACTTTTTGGAAGTTTTTCTGGTTGATTTTTGGGTTTAATCTCTCTAAAATCCAACAAGAATTCATTTAAATCACAAGCTTGATGGGTAATCTTTGCACAATTAATCACAAGTTTGATGGGTAACACTTGTACAATTGAACTGTGGTCAGGGTTTTTCAGGGTGTTAAATCCATATCCCAGTCCAAAAGTCCCACTAAAGACAACTCCGGTTGGTAAAAGCATAGCCTAAGGAGGCTTCAAATTTGCCCCACAAAATAATGGAAGTTTTGGTACAATTTTGTTGAAACTTTGTAATTTTTTTTAGAAATTTAGGTTATGGCTATTAAGCTTGAAGATTTTTAGTGTTCCAAAGATTTTCAATAGCTTTAATATTTTTGGTGTTCCAAATATTTTTTTATGGTTCCAAAGATTTTTGATAGCTTTAAAATTTTGGGTATTCCAAAAAATTTTGATGGTACTAAATTCATTTTCTCTAAAAAACAACATTCCAACAATCTTACTCTAAAATTTTACAGAAAAAAATAACTACATTCTAATTTTAAATTCTAAATCTTCCGGGAAATCACATGAGAAATTTCTTATGTGATTTCCCGGAAAATTTAGAATTTAAAATGTTATGGATCACAAAAGCTTACATTCTTATTATTTACCATTTTTAACAATTCAAATAAATTTTGTAATTTTTTTTAGAAATTTAGGTTATAGCTATCAAGCTTGAAGATTTTGAGTGTTCCAAAGATTTTTTATAGCTTTAATATTGTGGGTGTTCCAAAATCTTTTGATAGTTCCAAAAATTTTTGATAGTTTTAAAATTTTGAATATTCCAAAAAATTTTGATAATACTATATCCATTTTCTTTAACAAAAAACAAAATTCCAACAATCTTACTCTAAAATTTTATAGAAAAAAATAACTACATTCTTATTATTTACCATTTTTAACGATTCAAACAAATTTGATCCCTGAATTTAATCTCCTCAATAGACAACACCCTTAGTAAATTAGGTTTATAAGAAATAATTATAATTATAACATTTCTATATCATCCGTTTTCTACTTTTTGTAATTCCTATTTCTGTAATCATTGGATCCGGATACATAGGATTTCTTAGTACATTTAATTTCTGAATCTCAACGTGTGTATATGTATTTTGAAAATGTTAAATCTTTGAATTAGAATTCAACGCAGATAAATGGATTAGATTTTTTGAAAATAAGAAATAATTTATATGTTGTCAGAGTCTGCCTTTATGGTTGTTTAAAAACTATAGGTTGATTAAAAAAGTTTCCCGAGTTATCATGATAATCTTAAAGATTCAATGTCTTTAGCATGTTTGAATTATGTAAATTTTACAATTTAAATTTGTAATTTTTTAAAGATTCAATGTTTTTAGCATGTTTGAACTATGTAAATTTTACAATTTTATCAAATTCCTAGTGATGACCAGAAAATTTACCAAGAAACATGTTACTATGCAATTATGCAATTTTACATAATCTAGGGGGGGGACCATTCAAGGTCAAATTTACAGAGCACGCCTTCATTGAATAGCCAATGGTTGATTAAACGTATCCTGGGGTTTCCTGATCAAATTTACAGAGCACGCCTTCGTTGAAGAACCAGTGGTTGATTAAACGTATCCTGCGGTGCCCTGGTCATTTCAGGATCGAGGGTGGGACCATTTGAAGATTGAATTTGCAGAAAATGCTCCACTTTTGGTGGGACGTCTTGTACACTTTGCATGGCCGTCGTCGTCTTCATACCATTATCATCCTCCTCAATGAATGTGATTTTTCTGGAATTTTCTTATTACTCGTACTTTTACGGATTTTTGATTTTCGGAAACTGCTACGACGTTAGCTTCATTTTTTTGGGACCGCTGCCACCGAACTGAGAACCTATTGATCTGTCAGATTCTTCACGTCTCTTTTGTTTCAGCAGCCCCACACACAACATTAATGCCATGTGTTGCCAGAAAAAGTTTTTGAATAGCTGAACATGTCTTAATCCTTAACAAGAATTCCATCAAAGAATATTTATGACATTTACCAACTTTCTCTTTGTCCCACAATAACGCTTCCCAGTTGTAATATGTTGGTGCATAGTGTATTGCAGCGTGTTTCATCGGATTTTGGGCTATGTAACATGAACTATAGATGAAATAGTCTTTTTATGGACTTCAAAGCATTGTGGCAGTGGAGGTGTCTGTCATAGGTCTCTTCTGGATTGCAGTGATCATTGTGTTTGACTTAAATTTAGTGCATCAGTGGCCATTTTAATTCAGGATTGGGGGGTCAGGTTCTACGCAATTTATGCTTCTAATCTAAACAGTGAATGATGCAGAGTTTGGGATTGGATGACTTCATGTCTACTAGCTCTGGACTGGATTGTTGGAGGGGATTTCTATATGTTTGACTGGGAAGGGGATAGACTTGGGGTGTGGTGTTCTTGTAAAAATATTTGTTGTATTTTTTTCTTCAATTGGAATTAAAAGGCATGGATTATGGTTGTTTGTATACTTGGTTTAATTATACATAGAAGCAAAAAAGCATGATATTGTTTACCAATTCAAATAATAAGTTTATTCTGACAATATCAATATGTTAAATGACTTTCTTCTGGCTTGTTAAAGTGGAATGTCTCACATTCAACTTCTTACTTGTTAAACCTTAAATAAAGAGTGTACAACTTTTCCCCTCTTAGAATTAGGGACTAAGGATGGATTATTTAGTGGAAGTTTGCATTATGTCATATTGTTAATATCATAAAAGGTTGGGGTAAGATGGTAGTTAGGAAGCAGAACAAGGATTTGTAGTTGGCTCATTAGCATTTTGAAGACGTGTTTTTGCTCATATTTTACAGGTACAGTGCAGCAACGACTCAAGTCGAGGGTTCTCATTTTGATCCCCGACCTCTCTGTTCTAGTTGTCTCACAACAACAAGTTATGGGGGTTAATCCCTATGGAAGATGCATATGAAGGACAAATTGGCAACCAACGAGTCCGAGAGACATGATTGAATGACCTAGCCACTTGGTTGATTTTAACAAGTTACAAGATTAGATTGAATTATTAATAAGACCAGTGCCTTATGAAGTCAACTACTTGTTTTATATTAATTAAGCACCAAATGACCGCCTGAACAATCGTCACTTGATGAATGCTCGACTATCCTAGATGAGATGCAAATCCTACAAGCTAGGTGAAATACATGAATCTTGATTAATTTTAATTAAATGCCTAGCTAAGTGTATACCTTGATCTTTATCTATATTGAGCCTAGTCTTTAAAGTGAGTGGCAGGAAGAAGTCAAGGTGAAGCAAACAATGGCTTGGTTAACGATCCCTCTCCTTGAAATCTAACGTACCTACTACCTTTGGGGCTGCAAATATTGTGGCTTTACCGACTACAAGGTCACCGTTTTAAATACTAGAGAGCCTAGACTTCTCAAGTGAAGATGGAAAGGTGTTCCTATATCTCTATCAACCAAGCTTATGCTTGGAGGTAAGTTATTAATGCAAGACTAACTATAAGATGAGATGCAAGATTGGTGAGTGCCTCTTGAGTTAAGATTGTTTATGTTAAGTACTTAATTATGATTTAGATTTAGTTATTACACAAAGTACTTAATGAATGAGAAACAATCTTAACTCAAAGAATTATGTACAAATTATCACAAATGCCAACAAGGTACAAGAGCTGACCAATATGTAATTGTGCAACCACAAGATATATGCTCGTCACAATGATTGTCCAATCATTCACAATAGATATCCACTTTAGATATGAACCATAAATCCAATGGAAATTAGAGAACTTATCCACTTAGAATAATTAGCCAATGAGACAACACAAGTTAATGATAATTACTCTCAAGAGATAACAAGATTATCAATGTTCCTACACAATTAGAAGCTTTTTGAACAAATGCAGTTAGATTCCTTAATGCCAATAATTCAAGATATATTCATTAAATCCTTCAATTACGTTTATTTAGATCTTAAATACCCAAGGATCTTTGACACTTATAGATCACAAATTGCTCAATGATATTCATTAAACACAAATGAAACTTTAATACCAATTAGAGTGATAGAAACAATTAGATCTCCCAAAAGACAAGTGTTGTAACTTAAACGATTCAAAAAGATACCATTTGAGATTTAAAGTTCTTATTAGAGAATGAACTTATTAGTGTAGATTTATGGCTTTATAGATGATCACGAACTCATAAGAAAAGAACAATGTTAGATCCAAATAGTATCAATGCTAGCAATCTTCCTCACAATATCATATATACAATGAGACAAGTCTTTTTCCACAAATGAGCTATTTAGAACATGAAAAATAGAATCCTGATGTTACTTATATTCTAATCACACCCAATGAGAAATAAATGGACTTTTATGAAAGCAGAGAGTTAGATCACTTTAGATGGAAAGATGAGGAATCATATGCATACCAAATACAAGTAATAGAAACCCAAATGTCCAACCAACTTTTCCAATACAATATTTTGAATGAGTTAACCCTTTTATGATGCAAATAGCACTATTATATCAGAACTTATGATGCAAATACCACTGTTATATAAGAACTTATGATGTGCTTATACTAGAGATAACAATCATCAAAAACTTATAGATCTATGCCAAATGGTGAATGTCCAACTCATGCAATGCTTTGCAAATTTGTTAGACAACTTATGAATTAGTTTTATGCCAATTCAATGTGTATCTTAGCACTGTTATGAAATCACTATCTTGTTGTAGCAAACAGTGAGGAGAATAGGGTTTAGAGATCAAACCCTTAGGCCTCAATGCCTTGAAGAAACTTTCCCAAATTCTCCAATGATTAGGCTACCTACAACCACCAATGTTAGCTCAAATATCCACTTGAAAATAACTGTAAACACCAATAGATTAGCTCAAGAAGATAATAATAACCCATATAGATGAATGAGGGTAAGAGGAGGAAATGACTAAGGAAGGAGGGATGTTAAGGGCTACAACAGAGGGAGGAAATGCCCTAATGGACTGACGACTTCAGGAGAAGAGCTCCAAAGACTCAAAACAGAACCTTCAACACTTGTCATCTAGGAGAAAAGAGGGGACGATGCCTCTTTTGGCCTGCGTCAAAGTGAAAGGAGGGAAACAGAGGGATAAGGAGGTTGATCTGCGGGGAGAGAAGGGATAGGAGGATGGGAGGAAGGTCATAAGGCTTGTGGCTATGCCTATAAGGCCTGAAAAAGGTTGCGGTGAGGGAAAAAAGGGTCATGACCATGCCTAGGAAGGAAAATTAGGCTTGCAGCCAAGGACTAGAAGCCCCTAAGTCTTTACGGCTAGGGAAAAATGCCCATGGTTAAAGATAAAAGGCCGCAATTGGCTCGTGGATAGGTTTAAAAGGTGAAATAGGGTTGTGGATAGGATTGAGGGTGGACGTGAGGGCTAGGGAAGCTCTGAAAAATACAAACCCTTTCCAAAGATGTGAATTTGCTTTATATCTTCAATAATTGTTCAATTTAACAAAATATTTTGATTTTGGCACTGCAAAAATTCTAGAGACTGTATCTTACCCTCAAGGGCTTAGATCTAGTTCAAAACCCTAGCAAATCCTTTGGAGCTCACTTGCACAAATGAAAAATAGAAATACCCAAAACCCCAATATATACAAAATTCAAATAAAAACCCCAAATTCCAAGTGGTTGCAAAACAAGGGTTATAAAATTTTATTTGCAAAAATTATTCTACAAAAATAATTTACAAGTTATATACAAATATACAATGCTTGGAAATCAATATTTTGAGTAATTTTTTTTTTAAATGATGAATAGTGATAATAGATCATATGAGTTTTGAAATTTATGGTGTTTCCCATAGCCTTAGTGAAGTAAAAATAAACATATAAAATACCTGGAGCCCAAACAAGGTCATCTCTCCTCCAAAGTTTGTGAACATGGAGCCCAAGAGTCGGGGAACTTGCAAAATCTATATATTTTCTACAAAAAAACTTGTTAGACATATGGGGAATCAGATCACCTAAGATAGACCCAAAATCTACACATAGAATGTTCTTATCGCCATCTAATGAATAAAAAGCCTTATAAAAATCTAAGCATAATATAGGAAAGCACATACCCAACACATACCACAGACCATCAGACAAAGAACACGATGAAGTGAACCCCAAAGTATTTTATTATTATATTTCTAGCATTCCCAACATATTAGTGTAAAAACCATCATTACAAAATTGCATTGACTAGAGTCAGAGCTTTCATCATGATGACTTGAGAAGCAAAATGACTTCTAATTTATAGATAACCTCCAACTGGAAAATAACGACTAGTTGGCTTGATCCCCATCAAAATAATCTTGACCATTGATAAATACTTGATCATATTTTAATTGTTGTTGTCAAAAATGTTTATTTTTGAGGAATTTTCAAATTTCTCATAAAAACATTTTTTATTAATCCAAAAATAATTATTTTGGACTAATTTCCTCAAAAAATTGATTTTGACTTAAACACCAAGGCCCAAGTGCTCAATTTTTCTTAAAATATACATTTTTTCCTTGGTGGGAGACGTCCAAAAATTAACTTCTTTTTTACCCAAATATTTTTTTGGTCATTTTCCACTAGGAGAAATTAATTTCTCTAAAATTATTTTTTTGACTCTAAATTAATTAATTATATGGCTTAGGATTTAATTTATTTTTGTTAGAAAAATTAATTAATTGACACAAGAGGGGATTAATGAATTTTCCACCCTCAAATATTTTATCCATGGTGTCTAAATGGGAGGGACCATGCACTAAAATATTTTTACATTAGATAATTACAATTTCAACCCTCAAAGGGGGAATAAACATTCATTATAAACCCTCAAATAATTACCCAATTATGTGGCACAATATCTTATAGTAGACCAAGTGATATGTAATAAAATAATTTATCCAAATAGCTTAAACTATTCCCAAATCATTTTTACAATAGACTCGACTAAGCGTTGAAGAATGTATCTAGGTTTCGTCTTCATAATTATATTTGAGTCATAATGTAATGTATTTATCAAAAGAAAGAAAAAAAAATTATTATTATTATTATTATTATGACTTATTAAATCATGAGTTTCATGCTTGG
The DNA here is from genome assembly GCA_034641835.2 of Pinus albicaulis. Classification (NCBI taxonomy): domain Eukaryota; kingdom Viridiplantae; phylum Streptophyta; class Pinopsida; order Pinales; family Pinaceae; genus Pinus; species Pinus albicaulis. The sequence goes on from CM076581.1 coordinate 1,569,613,508, forward strand.
GTCATCATGTTTTAGGTCAAAGTCCCCATTGTGGAATTCTAGGTTTTATATTGTGTCATTAGATTCATTGTCCATTTTATGAGATCCTTCTTGGGCTTTTGTATCATGCAAAAATAATTATTATTGAGTCAAATAAGTAATTTGTCACCTCAACACCAAGTCGGCCCTCACTTGATTAAGTCGCCCTACATCAGGGTAATTCAAACCATAAAAGAGGCTATAAATAAAGTGAAATTATATCCATTTTATGGAGATCTCACATAAGTTCGATATACAAGAAGAAGGAGGAGAGAAGTACGAAATTGCAAGAGAAGGAGAAGAATTACAAGTTCGATGTTTCTGGGGAATCTATCTCTCATACGTGTAAATTTATTGGGCTACTGTTGGAAGCTCGAAGTCTCTATTGCTACATCAAGATCGAAGTTTCTATTGCTGCATCAAGATCAAAGTTTCTGTTCCTGCATCAAGGTCGAAGTTTTTATTGTTTCTAGGTCAAATTTTTTTTTTGTTGCATCAAGGTCGAAGTTCTTGTTGTTTCTAGGTCGAAATTATGTTTTTGCTTCTAGGTCAAAGGGATAATGCTTCAAGGTCGAGATTATGTTGTTGATTCTAGGTCAGATATTTGCTGCTTCTACTAGATTGAATTTCTGTTGCTGTAAGGTCGAAGTTGTTGTTGGAACGTTATCATATGTAGAAGAAGGGAAGGATTGACTTGGTGATTGGAGGAAGTTTGTGTCTAGTTCAAAGAGTCTTGGATTATCTCGTGAAAATATTGAAGTAATAGTTGTTGATTGGGTTTTCCCCTAGATAGGGATTTTTCCGTCGTTATACACTTACATCTAGTGTCTTTGATATTTGTGTTATGGTTTTGGTAATTTCTTGATGAACTTAGATAAAATAAGAACACAATAAAGTTAATAAGAACATACGAATATCACAATTAATTATCATCATAAAAAAAATCTTCTTGCGTTTTTTTATTTTCCAACATGGTATCAGAACTAAGGTGAAGAAGAAGGAAAAAGGTAGCCTGAAGACCTATTGAAAAGAGAATAAGGAAATCTCAAGAAGTTGAATAAGGGTCATCAAAGAGGGTCATATAAGGAGAGAAGCCTACTATCTTAAAGAACCATTTCTAACTCAATAAAGTGAAGAAACCTACAGATGAATCAAGTGATGCTGAAAAATCAAAGTTTAGAGAGTCAGAAATATTGGCCATGAGCCTAATGGTAGATGGAATAAAGGATAACCTCATACCATACATTTCCAACATATATTACACTTAGGATATGTATGAGGTCTTATCCAAGTTTTTCACAATCAATAATATTGGCCAAGTTGCAAGTCTTAATAATAAACTAAGAACCATGAAGATGATAAAGGATGACACTATGGCTTCCTTATTTGTAAGGATAACTAGAATTAGAGATGATATCTAGAAAATATATGAGATATTACCTAAAAAAGAGCTCGTGATCACTGCACTTCTAGGATTTCCACCATCTTGCAGTGCCTTTTCTTCAGGGATCAACAGTTGGAAGGAAACTCCTACATTCAAGAAATTATGGAATTCATGTCGTCAACAAGAAGTTAGAATTTCATTAGTAAACAACAAAGAAAATGAAGAGGGGAAAATTTCAAATTATTATTCTTCTCATCATATGAATAAAGGAACCTACAATAACTCTAAGGAAGAAGGTAGACCTATCCAAGATTGAATGCTACAATTGTCAAAATATGGGTCACTATAGAAATAATTGTCCTTACAATCCTAGGAATAAAAGGAGAAACATGGATCAAGAAATTTTTTTCGATGAACGATCTCCAAAGAAGAAAAAAATCGAACAAGAAAAAATAAAGGACTTACACTACTAAGTCCTCTACTCTAAGTTTTGAATTTTTTTCCTTTATGCTTTTATTTTTTAGTATTCCCAAATGGGGAAGAATCAATATATGAACACAAAACTGGAAAGAACAGTGAATAAGTAAACACACCATGATATGATACAGATGTACAACCATATTATTAAACATATCAGCAAATAATAGGCACAAGATCTTGAGGATCTAGTCACTCAAGCAATACCAAACAAGCCTCCACAAGAAAATATGTCAATACATGAGAAATAGCTACCATACAAATGCCCTGAACTATGAAAACACATGTTTAGGGCATAAAATGTTGTATAAAGATATTCAATGTGGATCTACTATTATATAACTCAAATAATGCTAGGAGTGAGGATCTAGCCTCCTTGACACGTTTCCAAGAGAACCCGGGAAGGGTTTTCGAAAATACACCCAAATACAAATAGTAGTCTACAACCCTAGGAATGGAGAATCACTGCAAACTGAAGCTCATGAAATAGAAGGCTAAGATAATATATATCTAATGTAGATCTCCTCAAATGTCTCCTCCAATGAAAGGCTGAATCCTTCAACTCCAGGGAAACACTCTAAAAGAGCCAATAGATCCTACCCTGAAGCTGCCCTCCAAAATAACGCAATTCCCAGATGAAACTGCATTGTAAATGATGGGAATATGTTGGATAGGTTCCAAATATCTGAAATGTGCTCAGAATCCCTCCTTGTTGATCTCCCAAGAGAAGGAATCTTTCCTCCTATGAAAAACTAGCTCAGAAAGTGGGTTTATCACCCTCGACTGCAACACCCTGCAATACAACACAATATTCTACAGAAACTGCATTGTAGCTGAAGATTGAAGTTTGGCCAGAATGTCAGATATGTGGAAATGATAGATCGGTACTCTCCCAAGAGGCCTTTTAAGGAAAGAGGTGGGATTCCCGATCAGGAACACCTTTTGCTAAACAACACCAACAATATCAGCTAAACAGCTAAAGAGAGAAAAAGTCTAAACAAACATATCAAAATAATAAACATAAGAAAACCTCATATGGCTACCGTCCTCTTCCTTATAAATAATGTGAGCCTTCTCACCTTGGGTCCCACTCATTAGGGTTTCCACCATCATGCAATTTATCTCCCTCCAAAACTGTGTTGTCCCATCATTAATGCCACTCCTCCATAACAACGTTGTTTGATTTGGTCAAAGTTGACCTATTCAACATGCTCCAACCCCTTTTCACGCCTAAGGGTCTTCAATACAGCTTTCATATGACTTCCATTCACAGTAGGAGTGTCTTTTATTCCTTCTAAGGATATTTATGGGTCTCCATACCCTCTTATTCTTCTATCTAAGAGAAAAACTAAAATTTAATATTCCAATTAGCTGTGTGCTAATTTAGGAATATTACAGTCCTCCCCTCCAAAATGTTGCTTTTCCTCAAGAAAATGTAAGGATAGAACTGAAGAGCCTCTCCTCTTCCTCTTGTAGCATCTCCATGTGATCAACTCCTCCAGTGAACAAGATGTTGCTTTATCAATAAGTTTCCAAGTTCTCCTCCCAAATGTATAAGTATGCCTTTGGTGAAAAGTCCAACGACTCTCATCATGAACAAGTAGAATATCCATGGAAGAAAATATGTGTGGTTTAGAGGCCTTCTTGAGGCATGGAATCTGAAATATATTGGGAACTATCATTCCCATGTGAAACCTCCATCCCCAAGCTATCATCCACAAGAAGTGAGTCACCCTCCAACATGGCAACTCATGAAACACCTCCTCCACCTCAGGCTCCTGCAAAGAAGATGGGCTGTATATTTGAATATGATGGATAAAATTGTCCATCCCACACTATCTCTCTCTCCACTTGTGATACGTGTAGTGCTGCTGCTGAATATGGGTTGCAGTAATGTTGCCTTCATGGAGCAAAAAGGCAATAGGATCCTCAAAGACCCACTCTTTGGTTCTTGCCCAAATCATCCCATATAAAATGAATATGACATCATCATCATATGGAATCCAAATGAGAGAAGTACTGAAGGCTTTACATAGTGCAGTAAGGTACCAATAGTTTCTCAAGTAGTCATACATAGTCTTTCTAATTTCTTTTCTAGAAAATAACATGGCAAGTTGTTTCCTAACAGATTTCTAGTTTTGCATGTCATCACATCTACTAGGAAATAGTAAATGGCATTGTAGATCAACTGAGTATATAGGAAATAGCACAACAATTTCCAAAATATATACAAGAAATGGCTCTCTCCATCATAGATATTGGTCCCAAAATGACCATGAAGCCCAAATAGAGGCTTGTCCTCTTGTGGAGAAATTCATTGTATAGAGATGGTAAGAGAATGAAAATATTGTGTTAGATAATCAATATGTGCAAAAAAATAATTCTTACCATGTACTGCGAGTAAGCTAATAATAATATCCATGAATGAGCCCTCCATAGTGGTATGACATACTCCCATGAAGAGGAATGAACTATATGCTGCATGAAGATCTCTCTTCTTATGCTTGGAAATCCAAGTCAAGAAGATCATATCATGGTAATAGATGTCTCCACCTAATACTCCATCACTCTCATCTCCAACTTGCCCATCAAGTGCACCATATGTGAAGTGATCCTGGGGAAACTCTATAAATAACCCCAAGCACCCAAGTGACAGTGTTGTTGGCCTTTTTGACAAGGCTCTTGTCATCTCATAGCTCCATCCTTTGACATCCCACATGTCAAAGCCATCAATCATAACGTTGCTATATATGGGAGATTCCTTCCAAAGTGGAAGTACCTCCTAATCTTCCAAGGCTAAGGTGTAGCCCCTTTGCACCATGATAGTGTCATCTCCTACTCCTGAAACATCATGCAAAATATGGGAGAAAATTATCCCATACTCTCTCAAGAACCTCCAAATCAACAACAACTCTTATTGCCTCCCCACACCATCACCATATAAACTATGGAGCAACAACATGATGGTTGACATGAAAGATATCACTTCACTCCAATATACCCAAACTCATTGCTGCCATATGATGTAAGTGCCATGCCAAGTTCCATCCACCAATCTACTCTTTGAAATAGAATGTGTCATATGATGACCAAACTCTTTCAAGAGTAACCAACACAGTCTTGCCTCCTGCTGCCCGGTGTCATAAATCTACAAGTGGCTTCCCAACCTCTTGCTCATCAACATCACCCATCCAACCAAGGGTGAGTGTCTATTATCATGCCCAAAAGTGGCATCCCTCCAATGGAGACTACCATCCTCCGAAATCAGATTTTTATCTTTGCATTTCATGGGATGTTGAAATGAAATCTCCTAGAGATCTCCAAATGAAGACCACTCCTTAATGACTAAGTTGATTCCTTAAGGATCCAAATATTTTGAAGGAAAAATCTTCCCATTGAGCAATGAAGTGCTCATCAAGAAAGATCTATCGATAAGATGCCTCTCATCAACCATCTGGCTATCCTCTACTATACAAGTAGAAAGGTCATTGGAATGCTCCAATAATGGTTGGGCCCCCAACTCATCACTGCTGCTCAATGACAGCGCTGCTAATATCCATAATGGTTTATTTTTTGTCTTAATATCATGCTCAATGCTAGACACATAGTTTTGCATGGCATGGTTCAGGACAATACTCATCCCATCCTATCTACAATCCAACCCCAAGAGTTGTGTGCAACTCGACAATGATACCCTAGGATGACTGTGTATCTCCTCCTTGAACAAGTCAAGGCTACTCAGCACAGTGATAGTCTACCGCTCCAAATCAATAATGTAATTTGACCCTAGGTCATGCAGTAGTACATTCCCACAATCCTCCATATGATGTGCTGAAATAATGGAAAGTGGAAACATCTACATATCTTGGTAAAGCTTAGGAACATATTGTACTACTACAAGGGTTCCTCCTTTCAGTGTGATGGCTTCCCCAACTACTAATGATGATGGTTTCTCTTCTATGGCTGCAACAACACTGGTACAAGTCCCCTCCTCTTCATGCATCTCCAGAATAGTGCATGGGACTCTTGATGCAAGTGCTCATGTAGCAAGTGGTGGTGAAGGTATCTTCTCCTCTGATTTCTTCTTGTCAAAATTCTTGATCAACCTTTGAGTAAAATCTGAATATTCAGTCACTTTTTCATGACTCAAATGGCTAAACCACCAAATGTTTTCTTCACCCTCAAGATGCAGCGCTGTAATCTCAACAGCTTCTCTTTCTACCACTGGAAATAGTAGGAAGAATGCATCCAACTTCATTCCCCAAACTCTTGTTGTGCATGTGGATGACCCATCAAAGGTAGAAAATAGAAATCTATTTCCCTCTTTTCTTCTATTCCTGTAATGTCTCGTTTCTTCTTTGAGCTGAATGAACTTTGGGAGAGTTAGATTCTCCTTGAAAACTCTAGGTTGAGACTTATATTCTGCAAGATACTCACTTAGAATCTCATGATATATGTGTTCTCCATCTTCATGCCTCTTATCTTTGAAAGGAAAGGGCATAGCATGTTTCTTTGGAGCTCTGTGCAATATCGGATCTTCTTTTTTCTGATAGGAAGTACATGGACCTTCCTCATCTTGAAACCATAGTGGGGTTTCACTTCCTTTCTCCATTTTTCATTGCTTTACCTCCTTGGTGAGGTCCTTCTTAGATCTCAAAAGAGATGAGATAAAAATCATTCTCTCCATGATTCTGATTTCTTTCTTAATATCATGATAGCATAATGGATGAGATCCACATGCTGAGCCAAGATTATGCTCTGATACTACTGCAGTATTCCCAAATGGGGAAGCAGAAATATATGAACACAAAACTGGAAAGAACAGTGAATAAATCAACACACCATAATATGAGACAAATGTAAAGCCATCTTATTAAACATATCAGCAAATAATAGGCACAAGATCTTAAGGATCTAGTCACTCAAGCAATACCAAACAAGCCTCCACAAGAAAATATGTCAATACATGAGAAATAACTGCCATACAAATGCCCTGAACTATGAAAGTGCAGTTTTAGGGCATAAAATATTGTATAAACATAGATCAATGTGGATATACTATTATATAGCTCAAATAATGCTAGGAGTGAAGATCTAGCCTCCTAGACACCTTTCCAAGAGAACCCGGGAAGGGTTTCCGGAAATACACCCAAATAAAAATGGTGATCTACAACCATAGGACTAAAGAATCACTACAAACTGAAGCTCATGAAATAGAAGGCTGAAATAATATAGATATGATGTAGATCTCCTCAAAGGTCACCTCCAATGAAAGGTTTAAGCCTTCAACTACAGTGAAACACTCTAAAAGAGCCAATAGATCCTCCCCAGAAGCTGTCCTCCAAAATAACAAAATTCCCAGCTGAAAATGCATTGTAAATGATGGGAATAGGTTGGCTTGGTGCCAAATATCTGAAAATCTCTCATAATCCCTCTTTTCTGATCTCCCAAGAGAAGGAATCTTTCCTCCTATGAAAAATTAGCTCAGAAAGTGGGTTTATCACCCTCCACTGCAACACCCTGCAATACAACAAAATATTCTGCAGAAAATCCATTGTATATGGAGACTGAAGCTTGGGCAGAATGCCAGATATGTGGAAATGATAGATCAATACTCTCCCAAGAGGCCTCTCAAGGAAAGAGGTGGGATTCCTGACCGGGAACACCCTGTGCTAAACAACACGAGCAATCTCAGCTAAACAACTGAAGAGAGAAAAAGTCTAAATAGACATATCAAAATAATAATCATAAGCTAACCTCATATGGCTTCCATCCTCTTCCATGTGAGCCTTCTCACGTTGGGTCCCACTCATTAGGGTTTCCACCATCATGCAATTAATCTCCCTCCAAAACTGGATTGTCCCATCATTAATGCCACTCCTCCATAACAATGTTGTTTGATTTGGTCAAAGTTGACCTATTCAACATGCTCCAGCCCCTTTTCACACCTAAGGGTCTTCAATCCAGCTTTTATATGATCTCCATTCACACTAGGAGTGTCTTTTATTCCTTCTAAGGACATTTATGGGTCTCCATACCCTCTTATTCTTCTGTCTAAGAGAAAAATTAAAATTTAATATTCCAATTAGCTGTGTGCTAATTTAGGAATATTAATCCTCTACTCTAAGTTTTAAATTGTTTTCCTTTATGCTTTGATTTCTAGTACTTGTAGGTTTAAGATGCTTTGCAAAAACATTTTTTAATATTTTTGATAAAGTTATAGGTATCCCTCAAGATTGGATTAAGAAGGAGTCATCACCACTTTTCCAAAGATAAGTATCTTACTCCTTGTATTATTTTTTTATATTTGGTTTCCATTTCTTATCTAGATCTATTTGTATTAGATGCTAATAACATTTCTTTTCACATTTTCCTTATTTAGGAAAGGCTTGTTGAATGTTCAAGGGTTATGAAGAATACCTCACAAGACAAAGCATGGCATAAGTTCTAATGGAATTGATGTCCTACAAGGTTTTTCTAGAAAACAACTCAAAGGTATGTCTTAGATCATAAGATTTGTTCTGTTCGTGATAAAGGTATATTCACTCCTTTTAATAAATCCGATTTACATTACTAACATCGTTATGTCTAGGACCTTTGAATAATAAAGATTCTTATTTGGGTGATTAATCATAGATTGAATCTACTGTCATTAAAATCATTCATCATATTTTTTTAGAATCCTAAAAAGGTTCTCTGTAAAACCCTAACTTAAGGGTATGTCGATGCTTCTGTGAAAACCCTAGTATACTTAGGGTTATTGATGAAATCAAGAAAATTATATTCTTTTGATGTTTGAGGTTTTGGTATTGTTATGGAAACCCTAGTTCTTTAGGGTTTATTGAAATCCTAGAACTTCAAAGTTCTTGGTAAATTAGGTTTTATAAGCAAAAACCCTTATATAATATCCAGAGTAAGCTCCTAGGAATGAAACCCTAAGTGTATGTTTGTCTGTTTGATTGAAATCGTAGCCCGATCAAAATTGTTATAAGTATAGCTTTAATATCTTGATATTTATGTCTTGGTTTTACCTGATATATGTTGTTGTGATATGCTTATGCATGATTATGAAATTCTATATATGTGTATGTGCTAACCTTATTGTTGATGCTCATTGTTCTATGGTTTTTAACTAAAACCTAATAAAATTATTATATTCTAGGATATGATTTTAATGATAAAATATGTGGTTTACAAAAGTTTGGTCATATTGTTGAAACCTTAGATTGTGTTTTGATTGTTTTTCATTGTTTAGTGTCTCATAAATGGGATCCAGGGTTGCATTAAATCATAGGAGAAATCTAACATATGAATTCTAAAGTTGTTAGATGCATTTCACTTGTTTGAATTTATTATAGGGTTTGAAATATGTCATAGAAGATTTTTTCATATCTCTGAAAGAGATATTGAGACCCTAGATATAATGAGACTGATACCTTGATGTGATCTGGGGTTTGTAACAAAAACCCGAGCAAGAATTTGAAGTATAGAAGTATGTGTCTCTTGTTGACTATGAACCTAACTAAGTTTAGGTATTTGATGTCTAAAGTCTAATGTTTCCATTATTGTCTGATTTTGATATAGTTAACTTAATGCTTCTCTATTTGTATTTGGTTTTACTTGACATTTAAGTTGTGCAGGTACATGATCTTCAAGATGTTGAAGATATTTGCAAGTAAAGTTGACTTGATTGGAAAGCATGATGAAGGAATTTATATGAATGATGATTATCCAGATGAATCTTATAATAAGGATGGAAACCATGAAATATCCTCCGATGTCATAGAAAGTAATTGATCTCCCTAAGTTAAGAGGGAGCTTGGATAAAAGAAAGGGCATCTTATAGTCACGATGGATACCTTGAAGAAGAAATTGGAGAATGTATATTGAGGTGTTTTTGAAAGAAGGAAATAAATATTTGGTTGTAGAATATGTTGTTGCATGTGAAGTATGAAAGGAAGTTGTATGGTTGAGGAAACTTTCTGTCAAGATTCGTTTAGAAAGCCTCTATTTCCTACCGTGATAAAATTGTGAAGCAACATCAAGATGTTTGAATACCCTGAAGGTTTATATTTACTTAGATATATCTGAAATATTGTTACTGATTGGGGTTGTGTTTGTACAGGTAAAACTCTCAGAGTTTTGGAAGCATGTTTTTCATGGTTGATGTTACCGATCTATTTGATTGGGAGAGATTTGTTGCTACTGATTTAAATAATCAAGATTGTTAAGGCATTGTGTAATGCCTCGGAGGACATCTGGTCGACCTGTGTATTGATGTCTAGTTCCTAAGGTAGGGAGGGTGGATTTGGTCATATAGCTCTGACCTTACATTACGCACCTAGTTCCCTAGGTTGATGGTTAGCAAGTAAGCCTGATGGTACCTAGAATGGCTGAAAGCTTTAGTCCATCTTAGTCCCACCTGAATATATTTCCCTGGTTAGGAATATAATTCGTGGCATTGTGTGTGCCTAAAATCTTCGTGGTTCATGTGTTTTGAGATCTTCCTTGTACTTGTATATGTATGTGTAATCATGAATACCTCCCTAGTTAAGAGGGACTATTGAAGAATGTAACTAGGTTTGGTCTTCATAATTATATTTGAGTCATAATGTAATGTATTTATCAAAAGAAAGAAAAATAAATTGTTATTATTATTATTATTATTGTTATTATTATGACATATTAAAGCATGGGTTCCATTCTTGGGTCATCATGCTTTAGGTAAAATTCCCCATTGTGGACTTCTATGTTTTATATTGAATCATTAGAGTCATTGTCCATTTTATGAGACCCTTATTGTGATTTTCTATAATGAAAAAATAATTATTATTGAGTCAAATAAGTCATTTCTCACCGCCACATGAAGTCAGATCTCACCTGCTCAAGTCAGCCTACATCAAGGTAATTTGACCTAGAGAAGAGGCTGTAAATAAAGTGTAGTTTGATTCATTTGAAGGACATTTCACACAAGTTCTATATTCAAGCAGAAGAGGGAGAGAAGTATGAAATTGTGGGAGAAGGAGAAGTCTTGAAATATTGATGTTTATGTGGAATCTATCTCTCACACGTGTGAATTTAATGGGTTAATGTTGTAAGGTCAAACTCTATACTGCTGCATCAAGATCAAAGTTTTTGTTACTGCGTGAAGATCAAATTTTTGGTTTCTTCTAGGTTGAAGTTATGTTGTTGCTTCTAGGTCATATTTTTGTTGCTTCAAGGTCGAGATTTTGTTTTTGTTTCAATGTCGAAGTGTTGCTGCTTCTAGGTAAGATATTTTTTGGTACTACTAGGTCAAAGTTCTGTTGTTGCAAGGTCAAAGTTTGAGGTCAAAGTTGTTGCTGGGAGGTTATCATTTGCGGAAGAAGGGAAGGGTTGACTTGGTGATTGGAGGAAGTCTATGTCTAGGTCAAAAAGTCTTGGATTATCTCATGAAACTATTGAAGGAAGAGTTGTTGACCGGGTTTTCCCCTAGATAGGGGTTTTTCCCTGCCTTTCTGCCTACATATGGTGTCTTTGATATTCATGTTATGGTTTTGTTAATTCCATGATGAATTAAGATAAAATAATAAAGAAAGAAAGTTAATAAGAACATAAGAATATCACAAGTAATTATCATCGTAAAGAAAATATTTATTCCTTTCTGATTTTTGAACACTAGGAACACTAAGACTCACCTAAGACTTAGACAATAATTTCCTCCCTAGCTTTAGGGTTTAAGTTGGAGGGAAAAACTTCATTGATTATCCATGTTTAGAAGCACACATAATGTGTTGAGACGAAAAAACTCCTAGGATTAAATTCGTTGTCAAAATCATAGGCTTACCTAGGTTGTTACATAATAAAACAATCATATTATAATAGTTTACATTATAATTTGCAAAAATAGGGTTTATAACGACATACGAACTGGCTGGTTGATGATTCTGAAATTTGAATTTTTTTGCACAATTGTTTCCTTGGACTTGTGAAAAATGGGTGCAACAAGACCTTTACATATTTATTAAATACGACCTCTATAATCTCACTCTTCAAAAGGAGGTTGTAAAATTGGAGATGGTGGATTGAGGAGCTGAATATTATTTAGCCAAGGGTACTTGTGTAAGGTAACCAATCCCCTAATTCTTGATTATGGATGTAGGGTTTACCTAGACCTGACATTCAAGGGTAAATGAAGATGGGGTTTTCAAATTTCTCTTTTCTTTAATCATCTCAAAACTCCTTTATGAGATCAATGTCATTTTCTACTCATTCAGAGCTTTCCAATGATGTAATTTATTTAAAATTCAAGTTTGGGCACAAAGTTATGCCCACTTAAAGATTTTCCTCCAAATCCATATGAGAATTTATATTATGCCACATGACATCCTTTGGCCTTGTGTCATGCCTACATCAATCCTTGTCGGTTAAGTTATACTATGAGTGAGTATATGGGATTTTGGCCCCAGGTTTTCACTGTATAGACAATCCTAGGCTATTTTCACCCGAATTGACATTGATTATCAACTGAAAAATATCGGCTTATCCATCAAGTTATGTAACCCAACAAAATTTTGGTTCTATCAATACTAACCACCTAAGTCCCTCATATTACCCTATCGAGCATGTCCTTTAATTAACTTGATTCAATACAAGACATCAATTTAGAAAACCAGACACTATTTTAAACTAATAGACTTGTTGGATTCTATCAATTATTAGAGGAAAGCCCATTATGAGCACCCAATCCTCCCAGCAGCCCGACTCTCCACATGTTAATAGGCTGATATCCTGAGCTGCACATCACTTTCCACTTCCTCTCCACACTAGCACCATTATAATGGCACATCATATTCACATAAGCACCATATCGGTGCTACATCATCACCATATCATCACCATGATAGTGCCATGTCACCTCCACATCAATGCCATGAAAATTCCACATCACCTCCACATTAGTGCAATGTCAACTTTTGCCACATTAGGGCCCCTTTATTGGCTTTGTTGTTTTAAGGGGAAATTCTATGAAATCCTTGCCTTTTCACTAAAACCCAATATTTGAAATTCGTCACTACTTTTGATCAACTAATGACTAACACTTGTTCGAAAATAAATGAGGTTTTTAGTTCCGTTAGTATTAGGTAATTTAACCCAATATGTAGATTCAAACTCTTGATACTTAATTACTCAACACCCAATGATGGAGTTCTCCTAATAAGAGAGTTATCATCAACCAAAAAGCCCATCAACTGCTATTAATATTAGGGTCACAAAGGGTTAACTAAGGCTCATGCCTAATCCTCCATTATCCCTAACCTAATCTTCTAAATGATATCTCCATTCTATTGTTAGTTTGCAAGATTCAAGTTCTATTTGCATGGGGGGATTCCACTAGATGAGCTCCAATGCATTCCTAATACTCCCAAAGGTCAATATTCAGTAGTTTAAATATCGATAACCCCTTGCAACTACGCTCCTTGTCACTGTTAGATTCAGCCTTTGCAGCTTTCCTTCAGTGATCAAACATGCTCTTACAAAGACGGTGTTTCAAATAAATTTTCATTTCAATGAGTCAAGCAAAATTTGGTCACTAGGCATTAGGTCTAGGGTTTGTTTTCACTCTTTCAAGATTTGTCCAAATGTCGTCCATGTCACATCTGCTTCTATGCTCATCATCTCAGAGGGTTTTCATCACTGCATAAAGTCCATTGGTCATTTTACATCTTTTCATGCTTCAGTTGTGCCTAGGTAAGGTCCATTTCCCTCTCCTAGGGTTTTGGAGGTAATTTCTCTTGGATGGTCAAATCATTAGAAAACTTGTATCCTGATGTTCATACACCTTCCCCTATCATTAATGTACCTTATTAAACACTTCCCATCACTGAGATCCCCCAAATTCCTCATTTTTGCACAAACCCTAGTTTCTTGCCACAACTTGGCAATTTTCTAGGCTAGGCCTGTGTTTTTCCCTTTTGGACCCCTTCCCCTCACTCACTCTCTGAGATTCCACTTTCCCCTGCTTCCTAACATCCCTCCCTACTTCCAAAAATTTCCCCAAGAATTTAGAAGCCCCTTATCCCCTTCATTTCGCTTCATTTCGACAAAATCCCTTGTTTCACACATCGGGATAGGTTTCACTCAAATGATGTTTCAGAGCAATAAAAGATGAATTTTGGAAAAATGAGAGAGGTTTTTGTACAAAAAATTCCAAGGAATAAAAAAATCCTTGACTTTTTACACAGGTCTAATGGTTTTGTAGAAATGTCAAGAATACCGTTGCCTCAGGAGAATTGATGCACCTGCAGGAAGTAGTGTTGGGAGATTTGATTTTTGACAGGGTAAATGAACTCCAAATTGAAAAATTCCACTTGGGTTGGAAATTAGAGTCCAACATATTTCCAACGAGCTATCATGCGCCTAATTTGGACACTAGGAAGGCCTCCAAAATCCTCCTGCAAAATGCACTATGTAGTGCGCGGTGCATAGAAAAGTGCGCGCGGCGCATAGAGCCCCAAGGCTGGAAAACAACAGTTCATCACCCAAATTATTATCAAACCACTTCATTTGTCTACAATTAATTTATTTATGCCTGCTCAGTGATTCATGGATATGCTATGGAGTTTCGAATGTGAATAAAACAAGTGTTTGATATGGTGAAATGTAAACCCTATATCCATTGCCAAATTCACTCCTTAGGGTTTCAAAAGACATGTTAGTGATATTGTGGGGGTTTCCAGACTTGTGTTATTGACATATATTCTCATGCTCTCTATTATTATTGGTGTCATTGCTTATGGTTTACCATATCCTCAAGCTCTCTCTCTCCTATTCAAATCATTGTTGTCATTGCCATTACCATACCATTGTCACACTGTTATCATTTTTGTTATAACACAATCCCATATTCACTATTCCCCATTCTCCATTGAAAAAGCCTAGTTATCATTGCAAGGGCTATTTATTTGTCCTAAACTACACTACACTCATTCCTATTCACTTTTCAAATCCTCATGTAGTCAAGCAGTGGTTGTCTTCATGTTCAAACTCACTTGATAGTCCTTTTCTGACACGTTTGGGCATTGAAAAAAATACACCAATTTGCTCATTTCCCAACCAACCAAGCATAGCAGTGCACCAGTAGTGGTAACATATCAGAGAGGCCACATAGCTTTGTTTGCAGCATCATGACGAGTACTATCTCCACCCGGGGTGGAAGGGGTCTCGTTGACTTCATCAGCAGCGCAAGTACTATCTCCACATGGCGTGGAAGGGGTCTCGCCTTCTACATCAGCATAGATAAATTCACAGGTTCAAGAAAGAGACAAATACATGTTCCATCATATGAAAAATCATTATTGGGCCCGTAATCACGTCTGCTGAGCTAAAATGAAGATCCTGAAGGCAAGGTTGAGCAGAGCACTAAAACGGCGGAAGAGGCCTGATCCACTCCGGATTTTGGCCGAGGCTTCATTGGCTGGGCATGATACATGATGGAGGCTCTTCGCTCCAAATTTGAGCAAATTTGAAGAAGTTTTTGTCATTTTGGAAAATTTTGGTCTCAAAACAGGTTTTTCAGCCCAACGCGTAGCGCGTCGACGCGCTCGCTTATGATTGGGACACTTGCTGGAGGAAAAATTTATATTTTTGGGTTTTTCATGGTAAGTTATGCATGCTCCAGTATGACCAAAGCATTTCACCAAGTTCTGGATGATCAAAAGGGCCAAAAACACCATGAAAACCACCTTTCTGCCACCTTTTGTACCAACAGGAAGTACTTCTGGGAGAATTAATTTTTGGAGGGGAAAATGAGCTCCAAATTGAAACATTCCACTTGGGTTGGATAGCCAACATCCAAGGCTTTCCAACGAGCTATCATGAGCTCAATTTGGACTCCGGGAAGTGCCCCAAAAACAGGTCCAAAGGCGTGCGACGCATAGAGCTCAGGCGCGCTACGCATAGAGATTTTTGGTCCATTTTTCATCTTCCAGCTCAGGATTTCGGCCAGTTGGACCAGTTTTTCTTGTGGGTGTAATTTTTGAGTTATATTGATGTAATTTTATGGTTGGCATGTAACTTGGACTCACTTTTACCTATTCTAGATGATTCACTCCTAAAAAAGTAAAAATCAAGTGAAAGAATCAGTTTCCTTCCTTTTAGAGGCAAGTTGTTTGGCTGCCTATATTCTAGCTCCTTGTTTAGAATTAGTTGAAACTGCTCCTAGAAGGAGGAACTCGACCCCTAGAGACATGGGAAGGGGTTAGAATAGTCTATATGATGTAATTTCTGAGACATTCTACAGGTTGGACTCTTGGGAAAAGTTTGGCACACTATTGTACATATTTTTCATATTTTGGCTAAGGAAAGATCAGAGGTTTTGTAGCACCTGTTGGGATTCTTGTGGCTTTCAGTTCTTGATGGTGTTTTCTCTCAGTTTATTGTAAGTTCTTTCATGTTTGATGTATGCCATTCCCTTCTTATGCTTCTGAAACTAAATAAATGAGTAAATGAGGTAGAATCCATTGATTTCAGTGCTCTACTTTTAAATTTGTTTAGTTTTATATGTTTTCGCCTGTTTGGAGAGGATTCCTGTTCTCCCTTGCCCTCTTCAGCTCCTTGTCATTCTGATCCATCCATACACATAATCAAAAGCATCAAAACTACTGCCTACCTCGCCCCAACTCGAATTCTGCAAAGATCTGGCCTCATCCCCGAGCCTAAATTGTTTTTCCCATTTTTTCAACAAAAACCTAAAAAATCAAAATAAAACTTTCCTATCTCTTTACTAGCCTAAAATCAGTATTCATTATAAGTCATCTCAGCCCCTTTGAAGATCTCTTGCCGAGATAGACCCGGAGAGAGCCCTCTCCTGTCCTCGTAGGGCTAGCTACGAGGTTGAGCGTGGTTTGATGTAGCCTTGAGTTTTACCTTATTTCAGCCTAAGGTAGATTTGAGCGCTAACAGTCACAACCCCTCTTATCGGTCATTTGAATAGGCTAATTTTTAACCCCTTGCAACTAGGCTCTAGTCACAACCCCTCATGAATTTTAACCCCTTCAAACTAGGCTCATAGTCACAAACCCTCTTAAAGTGTTGATGATGCATTAACGTTTTTTTTTATATAAAATTTTTGGGTTAAATTTTCAAAAAGAATTCAGCAACGAAATTAGAAAGCAATTTTTTTTTGTAATAAACATGAAAAACACTTCAAAAATGAAAAGTGTTGATGTTGCATCAAAACCTTTTTTTTTTGGGTAGATTAAAATTCCAAAATTCTTTTAACAATGACATTAAAAACTAAAATTTTCAAGCAATAAACATGAAAAACACCCCAAAATCGAAAAATGTTGATGATGCATCAGCATTTTTTTTTCTTTGGTTAAAATTTCAACAATTTTTTAGCAATGGCTTAAAAAAAATATCTGGACTCCAAATAACTTTAAAATTTCAATAGTTTCAATGATAACATTAAATATAAAATATATCGACTCCAAAAAATCATGGTGTTAAAGAGGCTAAATATCACGACTTCGAAAAATCTTAAAATTTTGACATTTTTCAACGATAGTGTTAAAGATAAAACTTCACGACTCCAAAAAAAACCTTAAAATTTTGATAATTTTCAGCCATGTAATTAAATCTAAGTATCATGACTAAAAAAAACCTTAAAAATGAATACCTAAATCAAAGGGTAATATACCAAGGGTATTATTATTTTTTAATGCTAAATCCTATCCTAAGACAACTTCACACAATGCAATGAAAATTTTAAAATCAACCATCAAATTGACATGTAGTGGGGGTGGACTTGACCTATTGCAACAAAAACTTAAAAATCAACTATGAAATTGACACATAATAGGAGCAAACTTGATCCATTATAACAAAAACTTAAAAAATAACTATCAAATTGACCTAGTGGGGTCTAGGTGCTAGTCGAGCATCAAGACTACCCATGCAAAAAAAAAAAAAAGTGAACAAATAAAGAAATAGTTAAATAAATAAAAACGAAAAAAAATAAAAATAAAATTATAAAAACGATAAAAAGTAAAAAAAAAAATGTTTTGAAAATTAAAAACGAAAAAAAACAAAAAATAGTCAAAGAAGAAGAAGTATGCATAAAAAAAAGAAAATAAAGGAAAAAAATCAAACATAAATGTTTTCAAACATAACCCAAAAAAAAAAACCATAAAAGAGAGAAAATCGAACATAAAAAATATATAAAAAAAAAAAAAACCAAAAAAATGAAAAAAAAATAAAAATAAAAATATGTATATATATATATAGAAAATAATTTTAAAAAATTATATTTTTAGAAGATTGAAAAAAATATTTAAAAAATATCAAATGTCAAATTACAAAACAGATAATTAATTATTTAAAAAAATAATAAATAAAAATATTACATTTTTTTTTAAATTAATAAAAAACAAATATTAAAATAAAACATTAATTTTTTTTTTAATGTTAAAATATATGAGTTTTTGGGGGCATGGGGATTAGGGGATCATGGCCCCACCCTATTCTAGTTCCAAAGGGCCATGTGCAAGGGTGGAAAAAGTGACGCCCAAAAAACAATTTTTTTTAATATTTTTTAAATGCTTTTTAAAAATTGTTTTATTATTATTATTATTTAATTTTTTGTTAAGGTATGTTTTGATGACTATAAATTAGATATATTTTGTAAATCTATAATCCTAAAATGGTTAGGGATCTTAATAAGTGAGAATCTTATTCCAGAAGACCACGTTGAACTAATGAAATAGGTCCAAAAGGTAAAGTAGGCAAGAAATGAAGGAAAACAGAGAATAATGAGAAATAAGATAGCTATTATTAGAGATAGATTCCAAAATAAAAGTGATAAATAGGAATTGGGAACACTCTGGATCCTCTCCAGAACTGTCGTAGTTTTCCATGATCGTACGTTAAGTTGGATCCCTAGTGATATTGATTTTATTTTCTTAGTTGAAACTTGGGAGCATGATGAATCTAGGGTCCACCACCTTGATGGATCCATACTCTAGTAAACTTGGAACAGGAAATCCTCACGTACAGGCTTTGGTGGTATAGCTTATTATATAAAAAATTACATTTCTTCGTACATTCAACTTCATAAGATTGACCCATTCAATTAGTACATTTGGATCAAAAAATTTTACTCTAACACCAATAGGATTTTTCTCACAATTTGTTATTTTTATCCTATCAACCTTACCTCCTATAAGAAGAACAACCTATATAGGAATTTCCCCTTTAGTGCCTTAGAACAATATATCCACAGTCAAAGGAATGAAGGTAATATCCTTTTGCGTTGGGACTTCAGTGCTATAACTACTACTAACCATGCTACTCTCCTAACTAATAATTCTAACCCTAAACCCCTATGGCTAGATGTCGAAATTTGACATACTTAGTAGATTCAAAAGAAATTCTGAAGACATAATTGAAAATCCATTTGGTACCAAGCTAATCAAGATTTGTAGTTCCAAAGATACATGGCCAACCTCTCTCCAGGTGACATGTATTCATGGGCTTGGTAGTAGTGTTGTGGATTATGCGATTTTTGATACCCATTTTCTCAACCGTATTATAAATTTTGACCTTGTTAATGACCATAGGCCCGATTTTGACCACATAACTCTATCATTATCTCTAAAACTTGACATGCATTGTTGAAAATGTAGCAATAAATTCCTAATTTATTTTTTCATTCGATTAAATTAGGAGAAAGTTGAAATTCCACATCAGCAAACAACTTGAATGAGTTAAATGAGTTATTATCACTCAATTAACTTAGTTAATTTAAGTTGGAGGGTGTACTTGAGTTGTATACAATAATTCGTAAATTTTCGGAGCCTAGGTTGAATTAATTTTAGTTTTAACAATTTAATTTAATTAAATTGAGTCAAGGTCAGTTAAACTAGTTCCAACTATTGGAGGAACTAGTGAGAGGTCTAGTAGTGGGGTGCACCGTTAGTGTTTAACCAGTTGACTGATCAATTAGCCTAAATTAACTCACGAATGCATGAAATTCAAGTTACCCAATTGAGATTGGAGTTAAAGGGTTGTGTACTATCAATTGTAGAATATTACAAGTTGTACAGGTCATGCACGTAGTCAAAGGAAGGCCTAAAGGAATTGCACAATTATCATTGAGTAATTTCTTAATTAATAGGGGCCTAATTCCTCAAGGAAAAACACAAGGAAATAGGGGCTTGGAGGCTTGGAAAATTGGCTAAGTGTTGGCCAAAGTTAGTTAGTCATGAAGAGGATAGAAAATACTTATGCAAGTTGAGCTCAAGGTTGAGCAGAGCATATTGTATTCATCCAAATTATTTGATTAATGTAATACAAAAAGTAAGGTATTTTGAGCAGTTTCTTTCCCCTAAATATATATATGTGTATATGTGTTGAGTTTTGATGCATGTTAATGATTTTTGTTCTTGATTGTGAATTTACTTCCGCAGATTGGTAGAGTAGATTTAACCCTTATGTTTTAGTACATTACATGAGAAGTTTTGAATCTAAATTAAAATTCTACATGGTATTAGAGCTAGATTCACATTAGATAAGAGAATTCAAAGTTGTCATTGCAAGAAATTTGAGGTTGCAGATCAGGTTGCAGGATTTCTTCAGGACTGAGAAGATGAATTTCAATGGAATAAGGCTCGAGCATGCCCTTGAAGGAAGCTCCAATTATGTTGCATGGAGGGATAGGATGGAGGAAGTACCAGAGGATAATGGGTTGAAGGACTAAATTGATAATGGTGTTTTGAAACCAGCAACAGTTAATGCTCAAAATATAGCATAATGGAAGAAGTGTGTTGCTAGGGAAAGGAGAATAATATTTGAGGGATTACGATACCATATTATCTACAATATCCATGGGAAAGAGACTTCATATGCAATGTGGCTAGAACTGTCAGATTTGTTCCAGAATAGTAGCGACCACAGGAAGCTGGCACTCAAGGACAAGCGTCGAAACATAAATATGCAAAATAATGAACCAATTCCATAGTACCTGAGAAAGTTTACACAATTTTTTGATGATCTTCATGGGGTCAGTGTTACTATTCATGAAGAAGATTTGGTAGCTCTAGCTCTTTTGGGTCTTCCCAAGAACTGGCACAATTATCAATATTTTTGTAAATGATAGAGAGAAACTACCACAGTGGGAGTGTTTATGGTCCTATCTACTTCTCGAATAAATAAGGTGGAGAAATAGATATGGGACGTCATCCAAGGTTGAGGATGAGGAGAAATATGCATTGGATGGAAAGGAAAAGAAATGGAAAAGGGAGAAATCTAGAATCCAAAGGAGATTTCATTCAAGGGGAAAGAAAAAGGACTTGTCCAAAATCAAGTTCTTTCACTATCATGAATTCAGGCATTATTCCATGAAATTCCAACACAAGACAAAAAGAAAGAAGACCTCAGGAGGAGCGGCAGGTGAAGCTCTATATTCACAATTAGAGCTTTATTTTACCCTCAGTGCATGCATGGATATCACAGTGATGGGAAGTGTTTCATATCTCGACAACGATTCCTCTTTCCATATGATATGGAATATATATTTCCTCAATGACTTGGAGGAGAAATAGCTCCAGATGCACATTGAGATGCGAGATTATGGGAGGCATAGCGCACCCGGTATTGGTATAGTTACTTTTCATATGGAGTTTTTCTCCCCTCTCGGGCTCAAGGATGTGAAGTTTTTTCTGGGTCTAAATAATAATTTGGTTTCCGTCGTGATGTTGGAAGACCATGGTTATGATGTGATATTCATCAAAGGAAAGGAATTCCTGAGGCACATCTCCATGGGGACAAGTGAAGGAGATCGAGGTTTGAGTGAAGAACCTCTACAGGTTGGATGTGGTAGATTGTGTTTCTTTGAGCACAAAGGCATAGAAGGTCCAGGTTCAACGTGTCAGTGAATTATGACATATAAGACTTGGCCATTTTCATCATGGAGCTTTGAATATCATGTAGCAGGTCACCACATGTCTCCCCAATAGAGCATTAGAGTATCATAATACATGCAAAGAGTGTACCTTGGGGAAGTACACAAAAGCCACCATCAATGATTGAGATAGCAGGGCACATGCAATCCTGGAAAGGATCCACTCTTATGTTTGTAGACATTTCTTAAAAGCCTCCACGACCAAGCACATGTATTATATTATATTTGTATATGATTTCTCATGTAAGTGTTGTATTTTATTCATGCAGAAGAAAGACCATACATTCTCCAAATTTGTTGAATTTAAAGCACTTGCAGAGAAAGAAAATGGCATGAAAGTATAGGTTCTTAGGAGTGATAATGGTGGTGAATATGTGCTGAATGATTTTAAAAATTTCTATGAAAAGAAAGTTATTCGACAAGAGTTGACTACACCCCATAACCCACAACAAAATGGGGTGACTGAGAGGAAGAACAAAAGTATCGTGGGAGTTGTACAAGCAGTGTTTCACATTTAGGGACTACCTCTGCACTTATGGGCCGTGTTATCACTTCGTAAATCACAAAGGTAACCTTAGACCACTTTAGAAGCTGGGATCTAGCCCTAACAGCTTCAAATAAGGATATCTTTGTCAAATTTAGATTTTTTTATATTGAGAT
Source organism: Pinus albicaulis (assembly GCA_034641835.2). Classification (NCBI taxonomy): domain Eukaryota; kingdom Viridiplantae; phylum Streptophyta; class Pinopsida; order Pinales; family Pinaceae; genus Pinus; species Pinus albicaulis. Next base: position 1,569,635,986 of record CM076581.1, read on the forward strand.
ATTAGGCTAGCTATCAAGTTCAGATTTTGGGTTTTTCAATTGTTGTGGGGTTGGGGACAGGGATAATAAACCATTGGGAAATGGAGTAAAAAAAGTTTAATTGATAAAACAAACATAGCCAACCAATATTACAAGGCAGGGTAGGCACAATTACCGGATCCTTTAGATTTTATGATTGAATGAAAGAAGTATATTTAATAAATTTAATTAAAGACGGAGCAATTAATAATTTTGTATTTAACCTTTAGCAAAAAACATGAAAATTATTCTTAGCTAGAAAATGAGTGTTCATTTAAACAAGTTCTGAACTTCATCTACTCAGAACAATTTAGAATATGGAAAGTATAAGCATAATGGAAAATAAAAACATGAACAATGAGAGATACACTTCACCAGTACACGTGACACAAAAATCTTGTAATGATAGTTGTATTACTTCAAAATCTGATCAAAACACTCTGTGAGTTGCTTTAAAATGTAGTTCCTTTTCTTCAAGTAAAATCCCAACAATATTACTTCAGATTATGAAGTAATTATAAAAAACTATTACAAAATATCCTGATGTAAGGATCAAGATAGAATTCCTAAAATATCTAGAACAAAATTACAAAAATATCACAAAATTATAGGAAAATTCTGAATAGTTTGGCTTGCTGGCACTATTATCAAGGTTTTTGTTTCTGACTATTTCTCACTATGCTTGGAATCCTGATGCGTTGTTGTTGTGCGGTCTGAGATGAAAAAAATGATTTTACTCCAGTAACTCACATAGTTTCTCCCATCTATCTTCGATTGGAATAGAGAATTTAATTAATTTTATGTAGGCTTCATCAACCTATATGTATTTATGGAAAGTGGGCTTGTTGATGAACAAAGTCTTGAGCTCATGATGGATAAATAAATCAAGCTCCAAAGCCTCCATGAAATTATTTCCTGTGAGATGGCCTTTGATGCCTACAAATCTAGATGTGTCTTGGGCAATTTTCTCTATATTTTCTTCGTAGTCATGCAAATTGATTAGATTTTCTCCTTCATTCACCAGTCTTGCTAGAACTTTCCTGTTCAACTCCTGCATTTTTTTATGAAATATCTTAATACTGATATCCAAATTCTGGAATTTATTCTTTAATTGGAGCATGAGGCTTCTTTTGGTGTGCACTTTCTTGATCTCTAGAATTGTCTCTGTTTTGTCTTAATGGATCCCCAAATCTTCCGATTATACTCTATTTTTGGAATTTAAGAGATTGATAATAGTCATAGCTTCCCCAAGCTTCTCTCCCATCTTGATGTGTTTTATTATATCTGTTGACCTTTATATCAACTCCTACTATTCGAACACAATCTGAATGGAAGGTCATAGCTACATGATGGCCCCATTTATTTCTGTCCTTATATTTTCTCTGGCTTGGACCATAGTATGGCCCATTATAGACTCACTCTACAACTGTTGAAATTTTAATGCTAGCTTATTTATTTTCTGCAATTCTGCAACATAAGAGCAATCAATCTTCAACTTTTCTTCTAACATTATTTTTAACCGAGCTTTTAATATTGCAATCTCTTACTTGTGAAGATTCAGGTTGTACATAACTTTGACTAGTTAATCTATTGTCTGTGTTGGTTCAGATGCCAATGTGGATTCACCTGGTGTTGTAGCTACTGCAATGGGAACTGTTGTAAGAGGGACTATGGCTAACTGTGTTGTTTTCTCTTTTTCTTTGAGGAGTTTCTATAAATTTACCTCCATATCCCTAATCTAAGTCTTAAGCTCGATAATAATATGAAACATCTCTTCATTCTCCATTTCTCCAAATTCCTTGGGCTATGGGTCTTCAATGGAATGTTGTTTCAACCGTTTTCTTAATGCTGCAATATCAACATGTTTCCTCTTTATTATATCCTCTGCAACCTTTATATCATTGGGCTTTTATCCCAATTTGATTATTATGGCCTCTAGTGACATAATTTTGGTGTCTTTGCCTAAGGATGAAATCCTTTCCAATTTGAGCTGAGTTTGTGTATTATTCACTGAGACCTACAGCCTTGAAGCTGACATTGCTACATTTTTCAGTGAAGAATACATCATTTCACTAGAATTTTTATACATTTCCATTTTATCAATGGGATGTATTTGTTTTGAATCAAATGAAAAAACATACTCTTCATAATATCTTGATGTCTTTGGATCTAGTACTTTGGCTTCCAGGAAGGAAATATGCATTTTTCCCTAGAACGGTATCAAAGGATAAAAGTAGCCTATGCTGTGATGTTGCAATTTTCTTCCAAAATTTTGAATATGTGGAGGCCTTAAAAATTTAATTTCTTTGCTTAATATCCTTGTACTTTGTAAAGATGTTGGGCTCAACAGTGTCTTGTTCCAAATCTGTTTATTGTGAAGCTTCAAGAGGATATTTTGTAGTTGAAGAAGAGGGGGAGCTTGTGATGATATCATCATCCCCGATGGATGTATGATGACCTGTCAGCACAATGCTTTCCTTCTCTTTGTTTCTTTTCTGAAATGTTGGTGTTAAATTTATTTTTTGTTTCTTCTTAAAAATAAAAGATTATTTGGCTTCAATTTCTCTGATTGGGGACTCATCTCTTATCCTTTTCTCTAGTTTGTCCTATTTCTCCTGGGGTGTAGGAGTCTGATAGGTTGTGGTGGAGATAACCTGTTCCTTTGCCTCTTGTAGGGTGTTCTTTTCCCACTGGGTTTGGTTCATATACTGCTCGATTTCTAGCCGAGGAGTATGTGTATATGGTGTTGTTTTCTAATCCACCCCCAACTTTGAAATTAAACCAAAAGGTTCATAGAACCATGTTAAACTTATATTGAAATTCATTTGTTTTAGCTGCAAATCAACTTCTCGGCCAACTGTTTTGGCATTGAAGACATAGGGCCCAACATGTGCTTTAATATTAAACTGTGATTTCTTCTTGGTAGCCACAAAATGCATGTAATTCATATGGCTCATCTATCTTATGAACTCTAATGATAAAAGTCTCATAGGTACCTACTTTGGTAGCCTATATGGTGGAAATTCACACCCATACACCCTAATTTATGTATAATTATGGTATAAATACCAGTCACCTGTCTTTACTTGATCACTTAAGTGAAAAATATTTTGAACATCTGACCCTATCCGGGGTTCCAATTCATTGTTTAGGAGGCAAAATATTGTGTACGGAAACTGATCTACATACTCTGTGAAGAAAAATTCAGTGGAGTTCCTTTTGTTAGTCATCAGTATTTTTCACTATCTTTGGATGACTAAAGGATGTTTATAGATTTCTGAAAACAATATTCCTTGAATATATTGAGTTTCAGAAATCTCATTGCCTTCATTATCCTTATCAAAAAAATTTCACTTTTCCTCAGTTAGTCTTCCCAAAGCCACCCTGTTGCTCCTAAAAGACTCATCATAGGCTTATACCTCTCATTTTCATCTTTCTTTCCTACCTATAACCTCATTGGCCTATTTTCCCATGTCCATAAACTACACCTTCCCTCTAGGGTTTTGTATAGATATTTCATTTCCATGTCATTTTTGGGCACAATAACCTATGAAAATACTCTGTTTTCACTTGAAAAACTCCAAGTCAAATTTTAGTCAAAATCAGGTCAAAAGACCCTCCCACTAGGTCATTAGGGTTTTACATTGTTTAAGGTCATCCTTGGATGTTTCAGGAACTGATTTTCCTTTTCTAGAATATTTCTCATATGTAGTAGAATGTCAAGAAATGGTTATTCAAGAAGGACCTAAAATTTTCCAAATAGGACTATCTTCTCACTTCAAACCTGCAAATGAGAAAAAATGGAAAACTTCAGCACTTCTGTAGGAGTGTTGAAATATTTATTAGCAGAGAGTACTAATGAGGTAGGCTATCTACTCCTGAATGAAAACAACTTACATCAAAGGAAAGGGTAACAACTTGGTCTTATAGAGGATTAGGGTTTATACACTTGATGGTCCAGTTGAGTTCCAAAACAATGATCACTTGCAGAAAATGACATGGAGGAAGCACACAAGGCCAAGCATGAAGAAATTATATCAAAATATATTGAAGAAATATGTGAAAAGGTGAGGTGAACTAGACAGAAGTGAATGACCTTGAAGGTTCTATATAGAACTTAAAAGACAACACTGATGATTGCTGTAAGGATTGCAAATACCCAGGGTTTTGAAGAAAGTGACCTGAAAAGGTGGAAAAGTTGAGTTGCGCTTCATGATGGAAATTGCAGCCGATTTTGAAGGTGCTACTATGTGTAATCATCCTAAGGTTGTCAAAGTAAAACTTTTCATGCCTCAAGGATCAAAAGAAAATCCAATTCAATGACTTCAGTCACCTACAGAGCAAAAGTGTCAAAAAGTGTTAGTGAGAAAAGGTAAAGGAATCTAAACATTAGAAAGTGGGTTTGTCAAGATTAAATTAGATTCAAAAGCCTATAAAAGGCCATTTAACACTTCAAGAGAATAATTTTTGCATTTCAAAATATCAAGAGCACTTAGGAGAGAAGAATGTGTGAGTTTTCAAGCCAAATTTGGGCAAATTTTCTTGGCGTTGCGCGCTTGGGACTGGGCGTTACGCCCTTGGAATTTTTCCTCCATTCATTTTCTGAAGGTGATGTGTGCCTGGAAGTGGGTGTTGTGCTCATGATAGAGCGCTGCGCTCTTGCCCAGCAGGCAATGTGCTGAAAACTGTTGGTGCTGCGCACTCAGAACTGGTGTTGCACCCTCGGCACTGGCGCTACACGGTTGGACAAAAGGGTTTTCTAAGTGATACAACCATCCAAATCACTCCAAAATTCCTCCAAATATTTTCTAAGGTCATCCAAGCTCTCTAAATGGGTAAGTACATCACATGAGCCCTAATTTTATGCCATTTGATCACATTTAATCAATGGAATGAAACCCTAATCAAACCCTAATATTTAAGCTTGAAATCACTTTCTATATGCTTATTTCATCCTCCTAGGCAGAGTATCAGTCATAAAATGGGAAATTACATTATTTAAGGGCTTCTATTTTTATTTTTTGTCACATAATCCATTCCCTTCATTCTCACTCATTCCATTCATTTGCTAAAACTACCATTTCATACCCTCTTCTCATCTCATTTCACACTAGCCCTAGGGTTTCCAAAACAGAGTCTACAATGTCTGAGGGTGAAGACAGTGTTATGGAGGCACAAATACCAAGGAGGCATGATCATAAAGGAGGAGATATAAACATATTTGAACGCCTCAATACAAAGGAACTCATGGCATCTCCTCTTACTGTTTCTTGCTTTAAACATGTAGGATGCTTTGGTTTTTTTGAGAAGGCGTAGCAAGTACAAAACCACCCTAAGCTAACAAGACCTTTATTATAAATTTACATGAAAAATAAGTTAATCTTGCCAGGGTCACCTTTGATTTGTCTATAGATGCCATTGCCAATGCTACAGTAATACCAAGTGTGGGGGAAAAGTGGTTCAAGCAAGAACACCTAGACATGAGTTACTTTGAACCATATCTTAAACTTAGGTATAAAGACCACCACAAGTCCATGTTTCCTTTCTCTCATATGCTTGAAATATATGCACCCATGATGAGGATAATCATGAAGTATTTCACATGTGAAGGAATTTTTTCCTGCCTATACTCCTACCACATCCGGCTTCTTATGCATTTCACCAGGGTTAGGATGCTGCATATACCATACTATATTTATCGATTCATTAACAAAATGGCCTACATAGTGCAAAAGATAGACTATCCTCAACAAATGAAAAGCTTGTTTCATCACTTACTTATCAAGATGGTGGTTATGCACCAAATCCAGCAGAAAAACATTCCATGGGATACCTTCATTGCCCATGAGGTTTTCACTACTCCACATGACCATCATCAACAAAATGGCCCTTCATCATCCCATCCTCCGGAATCCATTCCTCCATCACCTTCTGCTGATCATACATCTCCACCCACTCACATTCCTTCACCCCCATGATGACCTTTCCACATCACCTTCTCACAACCCTTCATCCTGATATCATGATGACAAAGCATCAAGCAGTGATGAGAACATTGATATAGATGGCACTAAGATGAGTAACATTGAGCCACTTCCTTTGACCTACCGGAGGGGATATAGGCATGTGTTTTCTACCCTTGATAGGAAAGGGGCCATGCCTTCTACATCAAAAAAAAAACTTGATAAGGGTAAGGAAAAGGTCACAGAGTAGGTCATTGTTGAGGAGGAAGACAAGCATGAAACTGAGCAAGAGTTTCAACTAAATCACCTTGACATTGAGGATGGGGATGAGGAGTGGATCAAAAACATGCTTCTCAAAATCAAGGATGCCAATATTAGTGAGCTTCAAGCTAATATTGGTAAGGAAAATAATGTGATCAACTATTTTGAGTTGGAAAACCAGTAGTTGGAGGCAAAGAAGGCCATCAGTGAGGTCAGAGAAATTAGAGCTCAGAAAAAGGCCAGAAAAGCCAAGGCATTTCTAGATGAGACCTTGGGAAATTTTAGTGACACTGATGATGAGGAAGAAAAACTTCCTAGAAAGAGGCCAAGGACAATTGGGTTGAAGAAGGCTTTAACCCAGGAAAGAGAAAAAGAGGAAGAGTTGGCAGAGCAGCTCACTCCAAGAGAGTTGCTTGCAATGGAAATTGATGGAGATAGAGAATCTTGGATAGATATGGAAAAACTACACCTATAGGGTCAACTTGAGAAGGAAAAAAGAGACATTGATATTCAAAAGAAGATGGCAAGGAATTATGCCATGAGGAACAAAATTGCAAGCGCCAAGCTCAAAAGATCCGTTGCAAATATTGAAGCACAAAATGAGGCAAAGGAGAAGGAAAATATGGATATCTTTCTGATGTATCCCTCCAAGCATATAAATCATGATCAGCAAGGTAAGTTCCAAATTTTTGCACTTGGTGCAAATTTTGAGTTTTTGACTGTTTGGCCAGGAGGAAAAAGGGCCAAACGTGCAGCGCCACTGGAATTGCGCTCTTTTTTGGGGAACTCAAATGAAAAATGGCTTACATATTAATGATCCCCATGGAAATTACATCATCCATATAACATTTCAGGCCATTTGGAGAAAAACTGGTCCCTCAAAAGGGCCAAAAACCATTTAAAAATCACCTTTATGCCCTCTTTTCAGCACTGGTATTGTGCCCTTAGCAGTCTTGGGAGAATGAATTTGTGGCAAGGAAAATTGGAACCGTTCTATAAAATAAAGGTATATTTGGAAACTAGACAGGACAGGCTTTCCAGTGAGCTATCGTGGAGCTCATTTGGACACCGGGAAGGCCTCCAAAACTTAGCTGCAAAATAGGTGATTTTTCCTGTCTTGGCACTGCACGTTTGGCTTCGTGTTGCGCCCTTGTACCTTGGTGATGTGCCCTTACCAGAAAGTCAACAAAAGACATTAGAAGTTATTGAAAAAGATATTTTTAAGGCTTTAAGGACAAATATCTCTAAAATTAGCTGAGTTATGTTAGAAGTTAATTTTGTCATAAATGAGTTTGGATATTTTTTCCTTGGGCCTTGCATGGTCTCAAAGGTCAAAGTCCTTAAATGTGTAATTAATGAAATTTTGAAACCCTAGCTAGGGTTTAACTACTCACTTGGCAGCTAAATACTACATGTTATGCTTCATAATTTTGTTGGTTGATTATTGAGATGAATATTACATAGACTTGGAGTTGTGAAGAAATTGGCTTGGAGTTTTGTTAATGTTTTTATTTGAATGTCAATGAAGCAAGCACATTCATAGGATTCATGAACTTGGTTAATCATGATGTTGTTCTGAATTTACACTTATCTTCTTATGTTTTCCATAGTGTTCATCTTTCCCTTATGACAGAGTAAAAAATTTAGATTAAGATATGTTGTTGAGAGGCACCTTAATTCTATCTACCTTCTATTGTTTATATGTTTTCCTCTACTAGGTCTGATTGAAGAATTCTTAATTGCTCTTTGATTCCACTTAGCTTGTTGTCTTGAAAATGATTTAATGGAGTCCATCAAAATAATTTTATGGTATGCCCTGTCCTTTGGTGTAGCTTAAAACATTGTTTTTAAGGCCTTTTCTTTGAAGTTTACTAATTAGGGTTTGACTGAAGAAGTTTATGGTTTTCCCTATCCTTTAGTCCATCTTGAATAGTCACTTTGAAGGTATTTTATAGTTTGATTAAAGAATTTAGGAGTTCCATTCTCTTTAATCATTACTAATGTGTTATGTTGAATGTTTTAATTCTCTAAAGGTAAATAACTAGAGAATTTAGGAGTTCCCTACTCTCTAGGGTTTGCTGTACTGTTGTTTTAAAGTTTACTTGATAAATATAGGTCAAAGAAGTTTATGGTGCACCCTATCCTTTGGTTTTTTCTTAAGCATAGTGACCTTAAATACCCTTCTTGTTCTAGTATATGTTAAAGGATTCTTAATTTCCCTTTAAACCTACTAAATTCACAATTTAATGTTCATTTCACTATAATGTTCCCAAATTTTAGCCTCCAAGCTAAATGGAACATTAGAGTTAGCAGCAGCTCTAACCAATGAATAAATGGGTATAAAAGCCCATAAGTCTCCTAAGGATGAATAAAAACACTCCAAGTGTGAAAGGGGGTACTCCTTACAGCTTAATAAAACACCTCCATGTGTGAACAGGGATAATATCAAGTTGGTTCAGTCCACTTTGACTAAGTCAACAACGCAGTTGTGGAGGAGGAGGAATCAAAGAAGGAATAACACAGTATTGGAGGGAGATGAATCTTTGAATGGAGATGACCTAGTTGAGTGGGGCCTAGGGCAAGAAAAATCATGTCTTTTTTAAGGAAGAGGATGGCAGCATTATTCTTCATTTTTTTAGATTATTATTCTTATCTTCTCAGACTTTTTCTTCCTCTTGCTGTTCAGCAGAGTAGCAGTGTTGTTTAGCACCGGGTGTTCCCGAGCGGGAATCCAACCTCTTTCCTTGAGGAGACTCTTGGGAGAGTTTTCATTCATTCTTACACATCAATTTTTTAGGCTAAGATTCAACCTACTTCATCAGCGCAGTTTCTGCAAGTGATTGTGTAGTGTTGCGGGGTGCAGCAGTGGAAGGGATTGGAATCCCTCTTTCTGAGCTAGTTTCTCTTTGGAGGAAGGTTTCCTTCACTTGAGAGACTTTTTTGGAGAGGTATAGAGATGATTTAAGATTTTTGGTAGAAGACCACACATTTACCTAACATTCCCAACGTTGTTCCAGCTAGGGAATGTGTTATTTTGGAGGCAGCTTCAGTGCATGGTCTAGTGGCTCCGTTGCAGTGTTTTCTTGTGATTGAGAGGTTCATACTTTCATGGGAGGAAGACCTTGAGGGATCCACATCATATCAGACATATTTAAGCCTTCTACACTCTTATGCTTCATTTTTGCAGTGGTGATTCAGTAAATTTCTAAATATCACATTTGTATGCAGAGTGTTTGACAAGAAACCCTTCCTGGGTTCTCTTGTATTTTGTACAAGGAGACTAGATCTAAGTTCTTAAGAATTATTGATTAATATATGAGTATATCTATTGTTATCCTATTTTTCTGAGTTCAAACCCTCATAATTCTGGGCATTCCCTTTTGTGTATTATTCCTGTGTAGCAGTGTCTGGGTTTTTAGTCAATTTCAGCTACACTAGTGTGGGAGGTCTGTTTACCTCATCTAGTTTCATTTGTTTTTGATATCCTCTTGGAATTTGATGATAGATGGATGTATCTAGTGGATCCAAGTGATGATTTTAATTTCTGTGGCTTACATTTCTGAAAATGTGTTTTTCTATGAATGCATTGCGGAGCCATCCAAAATTGGAATACCTTAAGATATTCCCAATACTGCTCTTTTTTCTTATTTTGGGATATTAAATTCACACTCACATAAGATATTAAGATCCATTTTGATTTTTTAACTTTCCCTATGAAACACCCTTGATTTATTTTTGTTCTTTTCAAGGCTTTCACAAACTCCATAGCCCATTGGTTTGAATTTATCTTACTCTATTTGTTCTACTTAACAAGAAACCCAAAAAAAAACAAAAAAAACAAACCCTATCAATTTAAATAGCATAAAATCAGCATCGTAAATATATCAAGTCATATCTCTTATACAAATATAGAGAGATCCCTCTCTGAGTCTAGCAAGGCTAGGTCCTAGGACTCCAAAGTTGGTTTGATGTTACCCTTGTCTATTTTTTCTTGCCAATCTGAAAAATTATAGGGAACTAACATTATGGCGATCACGGTGGGACCACTTATTGAAAATATTAGTGGTACATAAATAAATCAGAAAACCTAAAAATATTTCAAGATTGGTATCCAATTGTTGATAGTGGACAATGAACAAAACCTCAAAATAGTTAGCATCATCCACCTGGTGACTCCACTAGTTTCAGTAGACCTGGTAACTCCACTGTTTCTCACAGACTCCTCTGGGAACATCTTAATCAATCCTAATAAAAGGAAACCCAGTCACATACTGTGTGAATTCAGTCATCTTTCAGATAGGTCTGTTTTCAAAACTCTTATAAACTTTCAGCCTCTCTGTGTTGTGGGTTTGAAATATGGCTTCACAAAGAATCAACACCAGATCTCACCCTGACCCAAACCCTCCTGATATAGTTGATGACCCAAAAATAATCTTAAGAAAAAATTCTAGGACGGAATATTCAACTATTGTCAGACCAATTCACAAAGCAAGTTCTTTTCCTAAAAACCTTACATCCTTGCAAGATACCTAATTTGACTTACACCATAGAAGAAACCTATTCAAAACTAAGTCTCAAAATTTGATAGACTAGACACACCTTGATTCTACAAGCTTACAGCTGAGTCCTAATAGAGAAGCCTCCCCTTCCACTCCTCCTAATTTTCAACTTCTCCAATAATTTGACTCCTTTCGTTCCAAATCTGCTCAAAATCAGCTAGCAGGTCCAAGTACATCTACCACCCCCACTCATACATCCACTGTGCAAACCACTTCATTTCATCCTTTGCCTCCACTCATAAACCCTCCTCTTATAAATCCTACCTGGGTTCCATTACCTCCTATCATGGCAACATGGTATGCCCCTTTGGCACTACCACAACCTTTCATGTCCTTGCCACATGACTATCAATCTAAAATCCCTCACCTTAATGGGATTGATTCTACAAGTGCCCAACAACATGTAGACAAGATGAATGATGCTTTTGCCTACCAAGAAATAGAAGAGGAGACCATAAAAATGAGATTTTTTACCCAAAGTTTAGGAGGAGAAGCACATAAATGGTTCAAAAACTTAACTACTAATATAACTCATGATCTCCCTTCCCTTTATCAAACATTCATAAACAAGTGGGAGACTAATAAAAATCCTCTTCAAATCCTATCAGAGTATGATAAGATAACCTTAAAAGAAATGTTGGAGAGAGTTTCCAAGAATACTGCACTAGGTTCAATAGTGTATACAATGCACTCCCTCTTCCCATGAAACCCCCACAAGGCCTAGCCCTAGTAAAATTTCCAGATGGATATGATCCAAACATGTCTTACCAATTAAGAGAAAGAGATCCCCTTACCTTAGAAGACATGCAAAGGGGAGCAGTAAGTGTAGAAGCCAACCTAATTGATAAAAGGGTTAGATTTAGAGCAGAGAAGAAGGTTACATACAAAGAGGAAACTATGGCCTCCACATCTGATGCTAAAATTGACAGTATAGTTAGGACAATGGAAAGGATGATGGAGATAATCAACTTAAATGAAAGAGCACCTCCTAGGGAAAACCAAACCACCCTCAAAACAGAAACAGAAAACAAAACCTTAGAAGAGACCCTCCTCAAATAAGACAGAGAAAATGAACAACAAATTAGACCTCCTTTCCAAGAAAACTATGTAGATGAGGAGGAAAGAGAGACTAAAGAGCTGAAAGAAAACCATGCCAATCTAATAGGATTTGATAGTGAGGATGTTGTTTTTTCTCACAAAAGAAGAACAAGGTCTGTTTTCCTCAAACCAAATTGAAAGAACATATGAGGATTATGAAGAATACAAACTAGGGTTTGAAAATGCTATCATGGAGATTCATAGGCAGTATGACCTCAGAAGTAGGAAAACCCAAGATATCCCCAAAATGAGCAAAACAGAAATTTCTTCTAGGAAAACCCATGAAAAAATTCCTAAAAAGACAGCAGAAAATACCAACATAATGGCTAAGAATCCTGATCAAAGTAAAAACAAAATCAGCCAACATGATGGTGACCAAAGCTGCCCTAGTACATCAACTATTGACCCTGAAAGAACTGCTTTAACTGAGATCCCAAACAAAAATTAGCAAGAAAAAGTTGCCGAAAAGAACATGTATGATGAAACTGATGTAAATATACCAAGAACACAGACACCATTCAGTATTGAGAGTGAAATTGCCAAGATCAAAATAGCCATACCCCTTACTGAACTAGTGAATGAAGATGTATATAGATCTCAAGTTTTGAAGGGTTTAAACATATGAAATGACACCGATACTCTGAATCTGACTCATGAAAAACAAAAACTGTTGTTTGGACCAGAGGTAAAAGGAATGTTTCAAGAGGGATTTGTGCCTCCATTCTATGTAAGTTTGAACATTCATAACAAAATCCTACACAATGCCATGCTATATTCTAGTGCTTCACACAAACTCATGCCAAAGGTAGTGATGGAGAGATTAGGCCTCGAAATAACCAAACCATACAAACACTTGTACTTTTTTGATTCAAGTAGAGTTAAATGTCTTGGTTTAATCAAAGATCTATGTGTCAATCTGGCACAAATACCAGCCAAGAGCCTAGTCATGGATATTGTAGTGGCTGACATTCCCCCAAAATATGGCATGCTTTTATCTAGATCATGGGGAGCCAAAATCCAAGGAAAAATCCAAATGGACATGGCATATGCTACCATTCCGGTCTTTAACCAAACAAGAAAACTGTATAGAGAATCTCACATGAAATACATGGTAAGCAACCAAGATAGGCCAAACAACACCCCTCTCCATTCTATCCATTCAAACCTTGATTATTTTATTTTGTACAATGAGGATGCCATTAATGAACAAGTAAATGAAAAAGAGCAAGAGAAAGACCTTTCAAAATAGTCAAACCAAACACAAAATGAAGAACATGACAACCAAAACCCTAGTAGCCATGAACAACAACATAAAGGCGAATCTGAACTTGAAACACTTTGGAACATGAGCTTTGATGGCTCTTGTGGCAAAGGTGGTTTAGGAGCAGGTGTTTGGATACACAACACTAATGAAGGTCACTCTTACAAGCTAGATTTTCAATGTACAAACAATATTGCAGAGTATGAAGCTCTTCTCTTAGGATTACAAATGCTGAAAACTATAGGAGCTAAGTAGATTTCTGTTCAAGGAGATTCCTAGTTGATCATTAAGAAAATCAAAGGAGAATATTCAGCCAAGAATCATAGGCTAAGAGAATATAGAAATTCTGCCTTAGACCTCCTAAAAACATTTGAAAAATATGAACTTACCTCTGTCCCAAGAACTCAAAACATCCTTGAAAATGAGCTAGGCTTTGTTGCCAGCACATTCCAATTACCTCATGCCAATGAACAATACATGCGAAAGGTCAAAAGTAGACCAAAATTCCCGAATAACATATATTATCGGCAATTTTTTGAAGGTGAAAAAAATATTGAAGGCTTAATATCGTCCAAAAATGAATTTGAAATGCCAAAACCAAACTCAGATCATGAATAGGACTGCATTGTTGAGGAACAAACACACAAAACAGAGATGGCTTATGCTGCTGATATAAATCTGCTACAACACCATCTTGAGGCAGAATTGTTTGAAGACTCAGACAAAAGAGAGCTTGAGGTATTGTAATGCAAAGATAAATTATTGCAAAGAGGGCATGACCCCTTAGAAGAGCTGTTTGATTTCAATGATGTTGCTAGGAAGCCTAAAATGGAATTCATCGAAACATATGTAGAAGAATGCAACATAGGCAGTAAAGAAGAACCTAAAATGATAAAGCTGTCCAAAACATTGCCAACTCTTATAAAACATAAATACATTGAGCTGTTCAAAGAGTTCAAGGATGTGTTTGCATGGGGCTACGAGGACTTGAAGTCCTATGATACAAGCATCATTCAACACAAGATTCCTCTCAAGGAAAACCAGAAGCCATTCAAGCAGAAATTGCGTAGGATAAACCCTGTCCTAATGCCTCTAGTGGAGAAAGAAATAAAAAAGATGTATGATTATGAAATAATAGTCCCACTCAGGTACTCAAAATGGGTCTCAAACCTTGTGTCAGTAAGGAAGAAAACATGAGAAATTAGGCTATGCATAGAATTCATAAATTTAAACAAGGCCTCCCTGAAAGACAACTACCCTTTACCTAATATGGATCGTATACTGCAAAGGGTGGTAGGCTCCAAAATAATATCATTGCTTGATGGTTTTTCAGGGTATAATCAGGTGCTAGTACACCCAGATGATCAACACAAAATAACTTTCACTACACCTTGGGGCACCTTCATGTATGTCAAAATTCCTTTTGGGTTAATGAATGTCGAGGCCACTTTCAAAAGAGCCATGGATATTTATTTTTCCAAAGAAATAGACTGCTTCATTGTGATATACCTTGATGACATCACAGTCTACTAAAAAATCGATGAAGAACACCTAGCTCACTTGAGAACAATCTTTGAAAAGTGTAGAAAGTATGTTCTATCTTTGAATCATAAGAAAAATTTGTTTGGTCTTCAAGAAGGAAAACTTTTAGGCCACATCATATCTGAAGAAGGGATCAAGATAGACATAAAAAGGATTGAGGGGATATTGCAAATTAGTCACCCTAGAAACATCAAAGAGCTACATTCTTTCATTGGAAAGATCAACTTATTAGTAAGGTTCGTACCAAACCTTGTAGAACTCCTAAGAAACATTACAAAAATGCTGAAAAGAGATATAGGAGTCAAATGGACAACTAAAGAAAATCAATCCTTTGAACTGGTAAAACAAGCACTTACCCAAACACCAGTTCTAATCAGCTCTGACTTTACCAATAACTTGTTCATCTTCTCATTTGCATCAGAACACACAATTGCTGCAGTGTTGCTACAAAAGAACATAATGGGACAAGAACAACCCATAGCTTTCTTCAGCAAGTCACTAAGAGATGTATCTCCGAAATATAACATCATCGAGAAACAAGCTTTTGCCTTAATCAAAGAATTAAAAGATTTCAAGGTTTACATATTGCATTCACATGTCATTGCTTTTGTTCCTCATGTAGTTGTTAAGAACATAGTAACTCAGGATCCTAATGGTAAAAGAGGTAAGTGGATTGTTGTCATCTTAGAGTATGATTTGGAAATCAAGCCCACCAAGCTAATCAAAGAGCAAGGACTGGCCAAACTGATGGCTGAAGAAAACTTTGAAGCATTGGACATAACATGATACATTCCTTGGATGAACAAGAGGAACTGATGACTTCACCTATTGAAGAGGAATTTCTGAACTCACTTTGGTATGCTGATATATTATATGTGCTTTTTAATCTAAATGCTCCTCCTGGTTTGTCCAAAACAAAGGCCAGATTCTTGAAACAAAAGGTTGTAAATTTTTGCATCATAGATAAAGCTTTATATTGGAAAAATTCTGTTGGTATCCTGCTTAAATGTTTACTTGAATATGATGCAGATAGAATCATGCATGAGTTTCATGAAGGAGAATGTGGAGGTCATCTCTATTGGAAAACCACTACCAACAAAATCCTTAGAGATGGTTTCTATTGGCCCACTCTCTTCCCTGATATCCATAAGCTAGTAGCAACTTTTGATAAATGCCAAATCTTTGAGGGAAAGAGAAAACTACTACCTTTTCCTTTACATCCTTTCAGTGTTGAAACTCCTCTTTAACAGTGGGGTCTATATTTCATCGGAGAAATCCACCCTATCTCCTTTGCCCAACACAAATGGATTCTCAGTGAAAATGACTATTTTACCAAATGGATAGAAGCCATCCCTTCAAGTACTTCCATTGAATTAGTAATCATCAAATTCATTTAAAAACACATCTTTTCCAAATTTGGTTGCCTAAGAAAAATCATCACTGATAATGCTGTTGTATTTAAATCCAAGAGAATGGTATACTTTTGCCACAAGTATCACATTACATTAGGGAATTCTACAGCTTATTACCCTCAAGGTAATGGGTTGGCTGAGTCTTCTAACAAAGTATTGGTAAATATCATCAAGAAATTGTTGGAAGAGAAAAAAAAGTCACGGAATAGCAAACTAGTGGATGCACTATGGGCAGATAGATTAACAAGAAAGAAATAAATTAACATGTATCCCTATCAGCTAGTGTATGGCATGGATGCAGTTTTTCCAACATCCTTGGGAGTCCCAGTGATGAAGCTCCTCCAAGAGGTACAATCAAAGGAGAATTATATGAAAATGAGGCTAAACCAAACCATTCAATTGCCACAATCAAGGGAAGAAGTATACAACAGGACACAAGCAGTACAAGAGAATATCAAGAAAATATTTTATAAGAGGACTAAAGCCAATGATTTCCAGATTGGAGACAAAGTGCTGAAGTGGGATTCAAGAAGAGAGGACAAAGGCAAGCATGGAAAATTTGAAAATCTATGGAAAGGTCCATACAACATCCATTTAGTAAGAGGTAACAATGTATTATTCCTACAAGAAATGGATGGAACAGAGTTATTTGGAGGTCCTATCAATGGCAGGATGCTCAAGCACTATTTTTTTTGAAATTATTAGTTTAAATATTTGTTCATTGTACATAACATTGCTTGAATAAATAAAAAATCAAAAAAATGAAGCACAAAAACAAAGAAAATAAGAAAAAGAGGGAAAATGAAAAGAAGAGGTAAAGCCCCATACCAAAAAAGAATATGTCTGAAAGTGTGCAAGTCTAAATGCCACTACTTTTGAGAAAGGAAATTATTTTTCATTCATACAACCTAACAATGATTGAACATGTTTTAAATTTCTGTTGATAAGTTAGAAAAGGAAGATTTTCCAAACCATCTAAACTTTGCTCATCAGCAGACTAGGTTAGGAAAAGATGTTGGTTCCCAAAGCTCAAATCTGAACCAAAGAGAAAGGAGAGGGATGAGTGACAAGTTCCAAATTATGGCCCTCAGTTTTTCTAGCTTTACTTGTACAAAAATAAAATATTTGTGCCACTTGTCCAAGATGCCACATCTCATGACAAATCAAACATCTTAACCTTGATTTGGTCATGTTTTGAATTTTATGTTGATATATTAGAGAATGAAAATCTGTCAAACTATTTAACCTTGACAGATAAGTAGATTAGGTAGAGAATAAAAGATCTCATTAGTCTAATATGAGCTCTTGGAAGTGATAAGGATATAAGTAGATATTTTTTATGCTTTCAAAAGAAAAAATGATGTCAAGGGTTTGCCAATCCAAATGCATAAAAAATGTTAGGAAAAGTATGATCGGTAGGTAGAATTGATATTGAAGCAATCATGTTTTTCAGATTGTAAGATCACAACTTCAAAGAATAGGAGTAAGATCGGCATTGTAAAATGAAGGAAATCAACAAGCATGTGAGGCATCTCATCTGCAAAATCAGAGATTTGAGGTTCCTGACACCTCTTGAAAGGAGCTTCCCTCCCCAAGTGGAGCCACTGTTAGTCATCAATATTTTTCACTATCTTTGGATGACTAAAGGATGTCTATTGATTTCTGAAAACAATATTCCTTGAATATCTTGAGTTTCATAAATCTCACTGCCTTCATTATCCTTATAATTTTTTTTTCACTTTTCCTTAGTTGGTCTTCCAAAATCCACCCTGTTGCTCCTAAAAGACTCATCATAGGCTTATACCTCTCATTTTCATATTTCTTTCTTGCCTATAACCTCATTGGCCTATTTTCCCTTTTCCATAAACTCCACCTTCCCTCTAGGGTTTCCTATAGCTATTTCATTTCCATGTTCATTTTGGGCACAATAACCTATGAAAATACTTTGTTTTCACTTGAAAAACTCCTAGTCAAATTTTAGTCAAAATCAGGTCAAAAAACCCTCCCACTAGGTCATTAGGGTTTTACATTGTTTAAGGTCATCCTTGGATGTTTCAAGCACTGCATATCCTTTGCTAGAATCTAGCTCAAATGTAATGTCAAGACATGGTTATTCAATAAGGACCTAAAAGTTTCCAAAGAGGACTATCTTCTTAGTTCAAACCTCCAAATGAGAAAAATGGAAAACTTCAACACTTCTGCAGGAGTGTTGAAAGACTTATCAGCAGAGAGTACTGATGAGGTAGGCTATCTACTCTTGATTGAAACCAACTTACAAAAAAGGAAAGGGGAACAACTTGGTCTTATAGAGGATTAGGGTTTTTACACTTGATGGTCCAGTTGAGTGTCAAAATAGTGATCACTTGCAGAAAATGACATGGAGGAAGCACACAAGGCCAAGCATGAAGAAATTCTATCAAAAGATATTGAAGAAATATGGAAAAAGGTGAGGTGAACTAGATAGAAATGAATGAACTTGAAAGGGCTATAGAGAACTTAGAAGACAACACTGATGATTGCTGTAAGAACTGAAAATACCTAGGGTTTTGAAGAAAGTGGCTAGAAAAGGTGGAAAAGTTGAGTTGAACTTCATGATGGAAATTGCAACAGATTTTGAAGGTGCTACTATGTGTAATCATCCTAAGGTTTTCAAATTAAAAATTGTCATGCCTTAAGGATCAAAATAAAATCCAATTCAATGACTTCAGTCACCTGCAAAGCAAAAGTGTCAAAAAGTGTTAGTGAGAAAAGGTAAAGGAATTTAAACATTAGAAAGTGGGTTTGTCAAGATTAAATTAAATTCACAAGCCTATAAAAGGTCATTTAACACTTCAAGGGAATCATTTTGCATTTTAAAATACCAGGAGCACTTAGGAGAGAAGAATTTGTGAGTTTTCAAGCCGAATTTACTTGGTGTCGTACGCCTGGGACTGGGCGCTGCGCCCTTGGCATTTTTCCTACATTCATTTTCTGAAGGCGATGTGTGCTTGGAATTGGGTGCTGCACCCTTGATAGAGCATTGCACTCTTGCTCAACAAGCACTGTGTTGAATACCCTTGGCGTTGCGTGCTCAGAACTGGCCTTACACCCTCAGCCTTGGCGCTGCGTGCTTGGACAGAAGGGTTTTCTAAGTGATCCAACCATCCAAATCACTCCAAACATCCTCCAAATATTTTCTAAGGTCATCCAAGCTCTCTAAAAGGGTAAGTACATCACATGAAACCTATTTTAATGCCATTTCATCACATTTAATCAATGCAATGAAACCCTAATCAAACCCTAATATTTAAGCTTGAAATCACTGTCTATATGCTTATTTCATCCTCCTAGGAAAAGTATCAGTCATAACAAGGGAAATTACATTGTTTAAGGACTACCATTCATATTTTTTGTCACATAATCCATTCCCTTCATTCTCACTCATTCCATTCATTTTCCAAAACTTCCATTTCATACCCTCCCTTCATCTCATTTCACACTAGCCCTAGGGTTTCCAAAACAAAGTTTACAATGTCTGAGGGTGAAGACAGTGGTATGGAGGCATGATCATAAAGGAGAAAAGATAAACAGATTTGAACCCCTCAATACAAAGGAACTCATGGTATCTCCTCTTACTGTTTCCTGCTTTAAACATGTAGGATGCTTTGATTTTTGTGAGAAGGTGCAGCAAGTACAAAACCACCCTGAACCAACAAGACTTTTTATTATCAATTTGCATGAAAAAAAAGTCAATATTGTTGGGGTCACCTTTGAGTTGTCTACAGATGCCATTTCCAATGCTACAGGAATACCAAGTGTGGGGGAAAAGTGGTTCAAGCAAGCAAATCTAGACATCAATTACTTTGAACCATATCGTAAACCTAGGTATAAGACCACCACAAGTCCATATTTCCTTTCTTTAATCTGCTTGATAGATATGCACCCATGATGAGGATAATCATGAAGTATTTCACATGTGAAGGAAGGTTTTCCCGCCTATACTCCTACCACATCTGGGTTCTTATGCATTTCACCAGGGTTAGGATGCTGCATATACCATACTATATTTACCGAAGCATTGACAAAATCGCCTACATAGTGCAAAAGAGAGACTATCCTCATCAAATGCAAAGCTTGTTTCATCACTCACTTATCAAGATGGTGGTTATGCACCAAATCCAGCAGAAAAACATTCCATGGGATACCTTCATTTCCCATGAGGTTTTCACTACTCCACATGACCATCATCAGCTAAATGGCCCTTCATCATCCCGTGCCCTTCATCATCCCATCCTCCAGAATCTATTCCTCCATCACCTCCTACTGATCATACATCTCCAACCAATCAAATTCCTTCACCCCATGATGACCATTCCACATCACCTTCTAACATCTCTTCACCCTCATATCGTGATGACAAAGCATCAAGCAGTGATGAGAACCTTGATACAGATGGCACTAAGATGAGTAACATTGAGCCACTTCCTTTGACCTACTGGAGGGGATACAAGCATGTGTTTTATTCCCTTAAGAGGTAAGGCGTCATGCCTTCTACATCAACAAAAAAACTTGATAAGGGTAAGGAAAAGGTCATAGAGCAGGTCATTGTTCAGGAGGAAGACAAGCATGAAACTGAGCAAGAGTTTCAGCTAATTCACCTTGACAGTGAGAATTAGGATGAGGAAAGGATCACAAACATGCTTCTTAAAAGAAAGGATGGCAAGATTAGTGAGCTTCAAGCTAATATTGGTAGGGAAAATAATGTGATCAACTATTTTGAGTTGGAAAACCAACAGTTGGAGGCAAAGAAGGCCATCAGTGAGGTCAGAGAAATTATAACTCAGAAAAAGGCCAAAAAATCCAAGGCATTACTAGATGATACCTCGGGCACTTTTAGTGACACTGATGATGAGGAAGAATAACATCCTAGAAAGAGGCCAAGGGCAATTGGGCTGAAGAAGGCTTTAACCCAGGAAAGAGAAAAAGAGGCAAAGTTGGCAGAGCAGCTCACTCCAAGTGAGCTGCTTGCCATGGAAATTGATGTAGATAGGGAATCTTGGCTAGAGAGGGAAAACCTACACCTAGAGGGTCAACTTGAGAAGGAAAAAAGAGGTATTGATATGCAGAAGAAGATGGAAAGGCATTATGCCATGAGGAACAGAATTGCAAGGGCCAAGCTCAAAAGAGCCCTTGCAAAGATTCAAGCACAAAATGAGGCAAAGGAGAAGGAAAAACTGGATATCCTTGCTGATGTATCCCTCCAAGAATCCAAATCATGATCAGAAACGTAAGTTCCAAATTTTGACACTTGGTGAAAATTTTGAGCTTTTCACTGTTTGGCCAGCAGGGAAAAGGGCCAAACGTGCAGCGCCACTGGAGCTACGATCTTTTTTGGGGAAATAAAATGAAAAATGGCTTACATATTCATGATCCTCATGGAAATTACATCATCCACAGAAAATTGCAGGCCTTTTGGAGCAAAACTGGTCCCTCAAAAGGTCCAAACACCACCTAAAAATCACCTTTTCTGCTCTCTTTTTAGCACTGGCGCTGCGCCCTTATCAGTATTGGGAGAATGGATTCTTGGCAAGGATAATGGGCACCATTCTAGAAAATAAAGGAATATTTGGAAGCTAGACAGGACAAGCTTTCCACTGAGCTATCATGGAGCTCATTTGGACACCGGAAAGGCCTCCAAAACTCAGCTGCAAAACATGTGATTTTTCCTGTCTTGGCACTGCTTGTTTGGCTTGGTGTTGCGCCCTTGTACCTTGGTGATGTGCCCTTACCAGAAATTCAACAAAATACATTAGACGTTATTGGAAAAGATATTTTGAAGGCTTTAAGGACAAATATCTCTAAAATTAGCTGAGGAGTTATGTTAGAAGTTATTTTTGTCATAAATGAGTTTGGATATTTTTGCCTTATGCCTTGCATGGTCTCAAAGGTAAAAGTGCCTTAAATGTGTAATTATTTACATTTTGAAACCCTAAATAGGGTTTACCTCCTCACTTGCAAGTTAAATACTACATGTAATGATTCATAATTTTGTTTGTTGATTATTGAGATGAATATTACATAGACTTGGAGTTGTGAAGAAATTGGCT
Source organism: Pinus albicaulis (assembly GCA_034641835.2). Classification (NCBI taxonomy): domain Eukaryota; kingdom Viridiplantae; phylum Streptophyta; class Pinopsida; order Pinales; family Pinaceae; genus Pinus; species Pinus albicaulis. The sequence continues at coordinate 1,569,658,186 of CM076581.1, forward strand.
TGGAGTTTTGTTAATGTTTTGATTTGAATGTCAATGAAGCAAGCACATTAATAGGATTCATGAACTTGGTTAATCGTGATGTTGTTCTGACTTTACACTTGTCTTCTTATTTTTTCCATATTGTTCATCTTTCCCTTATGACAGAGTAGAAAATTTAGATTAAGATATGCTTTTGAGAGGCACCTTAATTCTGTCTACCTTCTGTTGTTTATATGTTTTCCTATGCTAGGTCTGATTGAAGAATTCTTAATTGCTCTTTGATTCCACTTAGCTTGTTGTATTGAAAATGATTTAATGGAGTCCAACCAAAGAGGTTTATGGTATGCCCTGTCCTTTGGTGTAGCTGAAAACATTTTTTTTAAGGCCTTTTCTTTGAAGTTTACTAATTAGGGTTTGGTTGAAGAAGTTTGTGGTTTTCCCTGTTCGTTAGTCTGTTAGTCATCTATAATTTGATCTTATCCACATATGACTAAGTTGAAAATATCATATTTTTAGAAACAATATTTGCAGAAACATTGTGAGTTCTAGAAATCTCACAGCCTTCATTATACTAAAGTTTATCAATTCACTAAAAAAATTCACTCAAAGTCCTCCAAGTTATCCTGCCATCTAAAAAGGAAACTGTTTCAGGCTATTTCCACCATTTTTCATCTCCATTCCATTTCCTCATCTTATCACTCCTGCCCTTATTTTCCATCAACCTTTTCCCTTTATAAAGCTCATTTTTCCTTCATTAAACCTCCATTTCTTCCAAAATACCCATTTAAATCATTAAAAACCCTTTTATATGGTTTAAATTCCTCTTTTTTATACCTATCAGAACCTCTTAAAAGTCTAAAAAATCCATTTTCTAGAACCCTTTTCCGACCCCTTTATAAAGTTTGGCCTTAAGCCCCTTTTCGAGCTTGAGACCTCGACCTCCTTTCCCACATGGCCCAAGGCCCGTGACCAATGGTTAAAGCATAAACCCTTTATAATCTAAGCCCCCGCCACATTCTATTCATATAACCCAAAGGGCACGACCATCCGCTAGGTCCTAAAGCCCTCATCCTTTTCTGACCCTAGGTCCTATTCTCCCCACAGGACCATGCCTCCTCCACGATCTCTTACCCCACGCCCTTTCTATTCTCCCAAATCCAATCCCAATCATTAATCCCTTAGATCCAACAGTTATGGTACTCCCGCAACTCATTGACCCCCTCTACCATCCTCCCATCCATTCATCTCCCAGATTAATATCCACCATGGATCCCCTCAAATCCAACGGCTCCCATATATCCCCACCCCAACAAAGGATTTACATCACCCGCTGACCCACCACCCACTGCTCAACCGCCCATCCAATCCCCCTCCGACACCTGTCTTGCACTACCATGTCCGCTCGATCAACTTCGTCGATTGGGATGAACCCGCACCATTGATATGACTCACTCAGATCCAACGACTCCCGATCAATATCACGCAAAAATTTATGTCAGAGTTTAACGACCCATTTTCATGCGAAATGGGTGGTTTTGCCCAGGACGTGTGTCAAAGAATGTATGGTATCATGTCCATATGGACAGATACCGCTTACCATCCATCTCTTGCACGGAAACCACCTTGGTATTTCCAAAAACCACCTTACCCTGTTTTCGTGCCACTATTCAAAATTCACCTCATTTTCTTCTAGTTTCACATAAAAAACCATTCCCTACAGAATCCCCTTCCTCTACAATGCTTCATAACCACTCCTCATGCCACTGTAATCAGTTTAAACCTGAGAATGCAGGTTTTGTTAATGTGTTTATTTGTTGCAGGATAAATGGTGGATAAAGGTTTGGAAGCTGCCCCCCCACAGTCAAAATAAGTGACGAAGAGCCTTTGGATGATGAATTAAAGGGCCAGAAATATGAGAATAAGGGAATAAAGGGTTTAATATGAAGGTTAGATTGATAAGTCATGACCATCAATAGAATCGAAGAAACCCTGCACACATAAAACAAAAGAAGAATCAGTGAAGATATGAAGAAACAAAGGACCGAAGATTTTATCACAGTAAATGTATGAAGAGACAGAGATCAGTCCTTTAAGTGATTAGGAAGCTAAAGGTCGAAAGATAAAGGATTAAAGGTTAAGCAAGTTTTTTTAATAGAAACAATTGAATTAAGCAAACAACTCAACAAATAAGATCAATTAAAAAGGCAAATCAAGGATAAAGGTCCTAAAGAGCAGTTTTATGATTAAATCAAGAAGAATTAGGCCTAAATATGGCATCGAATACATCAACAAAGAGCAATTATTCCCTTAGAAATATCTAACTGACACGTTGACCTTAATTTCTATCCATAAAGCCAATTAAGCAGTTATTACACAAAAGAATATATTTTAAATTGTCAGGACAACTATTGTAAAGATAAGATAAAGCCTTAAATTCAATATTTTCCAACTATCTTTATCTCAGAAATTAAGACAAAGTTATTTAATAGAGAAGTAGCTGCAGATATTCTTACCTTATGCCCTGCATGGTTTTCAAGGCTAGGAATGCATTTACTCTGTAATTAATAACATTTTGAACCCTAGAAGAGTTTCACCTCCTCATTTTCAGCATAAATACTACACTAGAACTCATTGTAAACGTTGGATTTTGATGACTGATGCTGGAATAATACATAGTCCTTTGAAGCTCTTGAAGAGAAATTGATGTCTTGGAACTCATGCATGATCTGGTTTGCTTGTCGATGGAGAAGGATTGCTTGCAGAATCCATAGGCTTGGTTGATGGTGAAGTTTTCTTTTGTTTATGTTTTCTAGTTTTCCATTATGTTTTCAATCTTGCTATGTTGTAGTAGGACAAAGAATTTAGATTAAGAAATGTTTTCTAATGGCACCTTAAATCTGTTTGTCCTTCACTGCCTTAATGTTTTCTTCTGCTAAGATACATTAGAGAAATCATTTATTTCTCTCTAACAAGTTCTTAGCTCGTCCATTTCTTCAATAAATTAGATCAGTTAGCATCAATTATTATTTATGGTTAGCCCTGCATATTGTTGCCACTAAAATATTCCATTCTTGGAATCATCTCTTTAAAGCAACTTTGTTTAGGTTTGTCAAAGAAGTGTGTTTAAAATCATGCTCTTTGCCTTTACTTAGCTAATTTTTTTTTAAGGAAACCTTATAGCTATAACTTTGGATGTTATATTTTTCTCTCCTTCTATGGTTATAGTTACTTGTGTATCCTAAATTTTTTTCTGCTCTAGATGATAAAAGCTCTAAAAGTTGGATAAGTTTCTTACCTTTCTAATTTTTTATCTGAATGTTTGTCTTGGTTAATTATCTGTTTTCAGTCTGAAATAAAATGGATTAGGTTTTTCATATGCCTTTGATTCTCTTGCTGTTCTTATCAATTTTCTAACTCCCTCAGCTTACAGGTATATAAAGGATCTAGTTTCAGCCCTTTATTAGTTTGTTGTTATCAATCTTTAATGTCCATCTCACGATCCTTCACAACCTTAAAGATCCACCAACCAAGTTAAATTTCCCTACAAATTCTCTTGACACCATTGATGAACTCATTCATGACCTTGTTTTACTCCATTTCCCAATGACTTAACAATCTTCCTTGTTTTCTATCTAAAATCTATCAAAGTATCATACCCAACCAAAAAACAATCAAAATACCTTGCACTTAACATCTAGCCTAAAATCAAGTCTAATCAGTAAACAAGACATATCTTTGCACACATTGAGAGATCCCTCTCCGAATCCAGGAAGGCTAGGTCCTTGGATTCCAAAGCTTGGTTTGATGTTACCCTTGTCAATTTGTATCTCAATCTATCTAGAAAATTATGGGGAGCTAACATAATGGTGATCACAGTGGGAACGAACTCATAGTAGCCTGAAAAACTCTTATAGACTCATATACATCCCTAGTCTGACTTAAAAACCAACCCATAGCCAGAGTAGAAACTAATTACTTCATCATCCTAGCAAGATAATGAATTAGTTAGGGGACACTCATTAACATTAAGGTTGCGTAAGGAAAATCAGAAAACCCAAAGTACTCCCTAGATTTATTTTTTATCAAGAATTTGGTGGTGAACCATTGTGTACATATCTTCAAAATTTCAAAAAAATCCTCCTGGCGACTCCATTAGCCTCTAGGAGGCCTTCCTCATCCCACTAGTCCCATAGGTTGTTCTAGGATTGTGTCAAATTAGTCCAAAATTTTTTTTAAGGCCTAGTTATACCTTGTGTGAATAAAGAGATCGGGCTTCACGAAGGATCTATACCAGATCACACCCAGACCCAAATCCTCCTACCGTAGTTGATAACCCAGAAAAGATTTTGTGGCAAAATCCTAAAGCTGGAAACTCACCCACTGTTAGGACCATCCTTAGAGAAAGTTATGCACTGGAACACCTTACAGTTTCACAAGATCCTCAGTTCGATTTGCACCATACCAAGAACCTATTCAGGACCAAGTCACAAAGTAGGGTTGACCAAACTGACTTTGAGCCCATAGATTTGCAACAAAGCTCCGGTAAAGAAGCTTCTCCTTTCACTCCACCTGATTTTAAGCTTCTACATCACTTCAACCCTTTTCATCTCAAATCTACTCAGAATCAGTCTTCCAATCCAAGTGCCGCAGCTACACCCATCCATACCACTAGTGTGCAAACCACCTCACTCCATCCTCCTCCACCTCTCACAAATCCTCCCCTTGTAAATGAACCTTTGTTTCCTTTCCCTCCCATCATGGCAGCCTGGTATACTCCAATGGCTCTATGAAAACCACTATTACCTTTTCCAAATCAATATCAGTCCAAAATCCCTCACTGCTTAGGGACTGAATCCATCACTACTCAAAAACATGTAGATAGAATTAATGATGCTTTTGACTATATGGAGATAGAAGAAGAAACCATAAAAATGAGGATTTTTTCTCAGAGCCTAGGGAGAGAACCCAAGAAATGGTTTAAATACTTACCTCCCAACAACATTCATGATATACCTACTCTATACCAAACCTTTGTGAACAAATGGGAAATCAAGAAGAACCCCCTCCAAATTCTGTCCAAGTATAACAATCTTGAGAGAAATCCAGGAGAAAGTGTTCATGACTACTCCACTAGGTTTAACAATGTTTACAATGCTCTCCCACCTCACATAAAACCTCCCCAAGGCTTGGCATTAGTAAAATATCCCAAAGGCTTTGATGTTGATATGACCTATAAACTAAGGGAGAGAGATTACCTAACTCTAGAAGACATGCAAAAAGGGGCTGTACATCTAGAGGCCAATTTGATTGAGAAGAGGGCTAGGGTGAGATCAGAAAAAAGGGTGACTTATAGAGATGACACAACACCTGCACCCTCCTCTTCCGAAACCAAACTTGACTCCATAGTTAGGACAATGGAGAGGATGATGGAAAAATTCATTTTGAATGAGAGAACACCTCCTAGGGAAAATCAAGCCAATCTTCAAAACAGAAATAGAAACCAGAATTTGAAAAGAGACCCTCCTCATTTCAGACAAAGAGAGAGTGACCAACAAATTAGACCCCCTTTTCAAGACAACTATGTAGATGAAGAAGAAAGAGAGCCTGAGCAGTTGGAAGAAGACTAGGTAAATGTCATAGGTTCGGATGATGAGGATAACACATTCCTTACTGAAGAAGAAAAAATGATGTTTTCTTCAAAACCAAATGAGAGATCATATGAAGATTCCAAAGAATATAGATTAGGATTTGAGAATGCCATAGTGGAAGTCCATAGGCAGTATAACATTAGGAGAAAAAAGATTCAAGATGTTCCTAAAACAAATCAGCCAAACGCTGCTGTTAGAAAGACCTCTGAAAATATTCCTAAAAAAATAGTAGAAAACACAAATACTACGGTTAAGAATATTGAACTAAACAAGCAAAAGACTAGCCAGCCTAGTAATGATTCAAGCTGCCCTAATACTTCAAATAGTGGCCCTGAAAAAACCTTACTGTCCAAACCATCAAATCAGAATCAAAAAACTAAAAATGTAGAAAAGTTCATGGCTGATAAAACTAATGTAAATGAAATAAAGACACTTGCGCCTTTCAGTTTTGAGGGGGAGATTGCCAAAATCAAGATCACTATACCCGTCATTGAATTGGTAACCCAAGAGGTATATAGATCCTAGATTTGCAAATTGTTAAACATAGGAAAGGATACTGATACCTTAAACTTAACTGATGATAAACCAGAAATTTTTTTTGGTCTTGAAGTAGAGGGAAGACATCAAGAAGGAGCAATCCCTCCTTTCTATGTAAGTCTGAACATACATGACAAAATTTTGCATAATGCTATGCTAGACTCTAGTGCCTCACACAATCTCATGCAAAAGGTTGTGATGGAGAGATTGGGCCTAGAAATAACAAAGCCCTACAAAGAATTGTATTCTTTTGATTCCAGTAGGGTTAAGTGTTTGGGCCTATTCAAGGATCTCTGTGTCAATCTGGCACAAATCCCCGCTAAGAGTCTGGTCATGGATATAGTTGTGGCTGACATCCCCCCAAAGTATGGCATGATTTTATCTAGATCATGGGGGGCCAAACTACAGGGCAACCTTCAAATGGGCATGACCTATGCCACCATCCCAGTCTTCAATCAAAAAAGAATATTGTACTAGGAATCCCACATGAAATACATGGTGAGTAACATAGATGGTCCAAATAACACACCAGTTTATTCCATTCACTCACACCTCGACTCCTTCATCCTGTACAATGAAAATGATATAATTGAACAAGTGAATGACAATGAGAGAGAACTAAGTCCCCCAGAACAATCAAACCAACTCTCTAATCAAGAAAATGACTCCCAAAACTCTAGCGGCCCCGAAGTACAGAACATTGACAAAATTGAAATTGACACCCTTTGGCATATGAGCTTTGATGGTTCTTATGGTAAGGCCGGATCAGGGGCTGGTGTTTGGATACATAACAAAAATTAAGGCCATTCCTATAGGTTATATTTTCAATGCACCAATAATGTTGCAGAGTATGAGGCTCTCCTTATTGGTCTATACTTACTTAAAAATATCAAAGCTAAGAAAATCTTGATCCAAGGAGATTCTGAACTAATCATCAATCAAGTTAAGGGAGAATATTCGGCCAAAAACCCTAGGTTAAGGGAATATAGAAATGTTTCCCTAGACCTTCTAAAAGCCTTTGAGAAATATGAGCTCACTTTCATCCCTAGGGCCCAAAACTGCCTTGCCAATGAGCTTTCCTTTGCTGCCAGCAATTTCTCTTTACCTTATGAAAATAATCAATACCTCAAAAAAATAAAGAACAGGCCTACTCTACCGGACAACTTGAACCATTGGAAAGTGTTTGAAAATGATGACCAAATAGTTGATTTTCTGCAATCCAGAAATGACATTACAAGCACAAAACATAGTTTGAGATTTGAAATAAATAATTCTGCTGAAAAAGAAACTCCCAAAACAGAGCTGCCCTTTGATGATGATATAAACCACCTTCAAAACCCTTGTGTTGCAAAAGTATTTGATAAATCAGATCAAAGAGAACTTGAAATTCTGTAGTACAAAGATGACACCTTACCAAGAGGCCTTACACCACTAGAAGAGTTGTTTGATTTTAATGATGTAGCTAAAAAACCCAAGATGGAACCCACTCAAACAAATGTAGAAGAGTGTAACATTGGAGGGATGAAAGAGCCCAAAATAATCAAGCTGTCCAAAAACTCTCCCATCTCACACAAAACATAAATATATTGAGCTTTTTAGAGAATTTAAAGATTTTTTAGCTTGGGGGTATGAAGACTTGAAATCCTATGACACCAAAATCATCCAACATAAAATTCCTCTCAAAGAAAATCAGAAACCATTTAAAAAAAATTTGAGAAGAATAAACCCCCTCTTGTTACCCTCAGTTGAGAAATAAATCAAAAATATGTATGATGTCGGGATCATAGTCCCTATCCGATACTCAGAATGGGTGTCCAACCTTGTGTTGTTAGGAAGAAGACTGGGGAAATTAGGCTTTGTATTGAGTTCAGAAATTTGAACAAAGCCTCCTTGAAAGATAATTACCCCTTGCCTAAAATGGATCAAATGCTCCAAAAATTAGTTGGTTCACAAAGAATCTCATTACTAGATGGCTTCTCAGGTTATAACCAAGTTCTAGTCTTTCCAAGTGACCAACTTAAAACTGCTTTCACTACACCTTGGGGTACGTTCATGTATGTTAAAATTCCATTTGGTTTAATGAAAGTAGGGGCTACTTTCCAAAGGGAAATGGACATATCTTTTTCAGAAGACATAGGTTACTTCATAGTCATATACCTTTATGACATCATTTCCTACTCTAAGACTGATGAGGAGCACTTAGTCCACTTGAGAAAAGTCTTTGAAAAATGTAGAAAGTATGGCATGTCCCTAAATCCTAAGAAAAATTTGTTTGGCCTTCAGGAAGGAAAACTCTTAGGTCACATCATCTCTAAGGAAGGAATCAAGATAGATCCCAAAATAATAGAAGACATCTTACAAATCAGCCATCCTAGGAACATTAAAGAATTGCAATCTTTCATTGGGAAGATAAATTTTTTAAGGAGGTTCATCCCTAACCTTGCTGAGATATTAAGAAATATCGCAAACATGCTTAAGAAAGAGATAGGTGTTAAATGGAAAATACAAGCTAAACAATCATTTGAACTAGTGAAACAAGCTCTTACTCAAACACCAGTTCTTATAAGTCCTGATGTCACCAAAGATTTCTACATTTTTTCTTTTGCATCTAAACATACAATAGCTGCAGTATTACTAAAAAAGAATATCATGGGGCAAGAACAACCAATATCCTTTTTTAGTAGGGCCTTAAGAGATGCTCCACTCAAATATAACATCATGGAGAAACAAGCCTTAGCCTTGGTAAAAGCATTGAAAGAATTTAGAGTCTACATTTTGCATTCTCACATCATTGCTTTTGTCCCGCATACTGTTGTCAAGGACATTCTAAGTCAAGACCCTGAAGGTAAGAGGGTAAAATGGATTGCTGTTATTTTAGAATATGACTTAGAAATCAGGCCTACCAAACTCATCAAAGTGCAGGGATTAGCAAAACTCATGGCTGAGTCAAACTTCCAAGCACTAGATATGAATATGGTTGATATTTTGGAAGAAACAGAAGAATTCACAGCTCCATTTATTGAAGAAAATTTTGAGAATTCACCTTGGTATGCTGATATCATATATGTGCTGCTTTATCTAAATACCTCTCCCTCTCTGTATAAAAATAAAGCTAGATTTTTGAAACATAAGGCTTTAAAATATTGCATATTAGACGGGGTTTTATATTGGAAGAATGCTGTTGGAATATTTCTTAAATGTTTGCTTGAGATTGATGCAAGAAAAATCATGCATGAGCTACATGAGGGAGAATGTGGAGGACATATTTACTGGAAGACTACAGCAGATAAAATCCTATGATTTGGATACTATTGGCCCACCCTTTTCCCAGATACTCAGAAGCTTGTCATGTCTTGCCATAAGTGTCAAATTTTTGATGGCAAGAGAAAACTCCTACCTTTACCTTTCCATCCCATCAGTGTTGAGGCTCCTTTTCAACAATGGGGTTTGGAATTCATTGGGGAAATTCACCCATCTTCTTCAGCTCAACATAGGTGGATCCTCACTGCCACTGATTATTTTACCAAGTGGATAGAAGCCATACCTTCTAGGAATGCTACTGACTCTGTCATTATCAAGTTCCTTGAAACCAATATACTATCCAGATTTGGTTGTCGTGGAAAAATTATCACAAACATTGATGGTGCCTTCAAGTCTAAAATAATGGTTGAATTTTTCTATAAATATCATATCACATTAGGTCATTCTATTGCCTACTATCCCCAAGGAAATGGATTAGCTGAACCCTCCAACAAAATCCTTGTCAATATTATCAAAAAACTGTTGGAGAAGAATCAGAAATCATGGCATAGTAAGATTATTCATGCTTTAAGGGCTGATAGATTAACCACCAAAAAGTCGATAAATATGTCTCCCTATCAGCTGGTTTATGGTATGGATGCCGTATTCCCAACATCCTTATAAGTTCCAGTCATGAAACTTATTCAAGAAGTACAAGCTGAAGATAATGACATGCAGAGATGGATAAATCAAACCATTCATTTATAGCATTCAAGAGAGGAAGTGTACAAAAGAACAAAAATAGTCTAAGAGAACATCAAGAAACTATTTGAAAAAAGGACTAAAGAAAATGATTTCCAAGTTGGAAATATAGTTCTAAAGTGGGATTATAGAAGGGAAGAGAAAGGAAAGCATGGAAAATTTGAGAATCTGTGGAAAGGGCCCTACATCATTCATTCTATTAGGGGTCACAACGCATTCTTTCTGCAAGAGATGAATGGAGAAGATCTATTTGGAGGTTCTGTCAATGGCAGGATGCTCAAGCACTATTTATGCTAAGAATCTTAGTTTAAAATTTGTTTTCATTGTATATAACATTGCTTTTTAAATTTGAAAAAGAAAAACACAAAAAAACTAGAAAAAGGAAAAAGAAGGCAGTTAAAAGAAAAGGTACAGCCCCATACCCAAAAAAGAAAATTTATGAAAGTGTGCAAGTCTAAAATGTCACTACTGATTCAAAGGAATATATTGTTCAGTTATATAGCCTAATCATGGCTAAACATGCTTTAAATTTATGTTGATAAGTTAGTAGAAACTTTGATTGATAAAACATTATTTCAGACTTAACTTGTTCAAGGAAAGATAGATGAGGAGATTGAAAAGATACTAGTTCCACATGCTTAAAACAGAACCAAAGAGATAGATAAAGATGCCTCACAAAAGACAAATACTGGTTCTGATTTACTTTTTTACAAAATAATATTTGTGTGCAAGCTCAAATGCCACTACTTGTATTTATTCAATCATACAACCTAAACATGATTGAGTAAATTTGAATTTCATGCTGATAGGTTAGTGAATAAGATTTGCAAAAGTGTATAATATTGGCTTATCAGTAGAATAGATTAGGATATAAAGAATGGTTCAAACAAAATCAAAATATGAACCAAGAAAAGGAAAAAGATAGCTCTAAATAGATCAAAACCAGAGATGGAAAAAGAATAGAAGGATGTTTATAATTTTCAGATCTTAAGCCTTTAAAAAAATTTGTTTTATTTTTCTGCAAATAAATTCTATGTGCAGCTTGTAAATACATCCATAGACACCATAGCATATCAGATAGTTCAATCCTGATCTGACTATGTTTTAAATTTCTGTTTAGAAATAGAGAATAAAATCTATCAAACAACCTAATCTTGACAGATAGATAGTTAGGTAGAGAAATAAAGAGTTCAACAGTTTAATCTGGACTCTTGGAAGAAATAAAGATAGGATTAGATAGTTTATTTCTGTTTTAAAAATAAAATGTCAAAGAGTTTTCTAGTTCAAATGCACTCAAAAGAAGAAAAAATGCTAGGACAAGTAAGATTGGGTAGGTAGAGATGTTGTTTTAGAAGAGGTTACATGCTGCAGGTTATTGAAAAATTAACAAATCCAAAAGAAAATCAACAAAAGAGAAAAGGGAATTCTACCCAATGGATGAGGCACTGGTCTGCTGAAATCCATAGATTGATAAACTGGAGGTTTTGGACACCTAAAAGGACAACTTCCCTCCCCAAGTGGAGCCACTGTTAGTCATCTATAATTTGATCTTATCCACAGATGACTAAGTTGAAAATATCAAATTTCTAGAAACAACATTTCTAGAAACATTGCGAGTTCTAGAAATCTCATGGCCTTCATTATCCTAAAGTCTATCATTTCACTCAAAAAATTCACTCAAAGTCCTCCAAGTTATCCTGCCATCTAAAAAGGAAACTGTTCCAGGCTATTTCCACCATTTTTCATCTCCATTCCATTTCCTCATCTTATCACTCTTGCCCTTATTTTCCATCAGCCTTTTCCCTTTATAAAGCTCATTTTTCCATCATTAAACATCCATTTCTTCCAGAATACCCATTTAAATTATTAAAAACCCTTTTATATGGTTTAAATTCCTCTTTTTTATACCTATCGGAACCTCTAAAAAGTCTAAAAACACCATTCTCTAGACCTTTTTCCGACCCCTTTATAAAGTTTGGCCTTAAGCCCCTTTTCAAGCTTGAGACCTCGGCCTCCTTCCCCACATGACCCAAGGCCCGTGACCAATGGTTAAATCCTAACCCCTTTAAAATATAAGTCCCTGCCCCATTCTATTCATATAACCCAAAGGGCGCGACCATCCACTAGGTCCTAAAGCCCTCATCCTTTTCTGATCCTTATTCCTATTCTCCCCACGAGACCATGCGTCATCCACGATCTCTTACCCCGCACACTTGCTCTTCTCCCAAAGAAAATCCCAATCGTTGATCCCTTAGATTCGGCTATGGTACTCCCGCAAGTCATCGACCCCCTCCACCATCCTCCCATCCATTCATCTCCCAGATTAATCCCCACCATGGATCCCCTTAGATCCAACAGCTCCCATATATCCCCAACCCGACAGAGGATTTACATCGCCCATTGGCCCACCACCCACTACTCCATCGCCCATCCAATCCCCCTCCGACACCTGTCTTCCACTACCACGTCCTCCCGATCAACTTCGCCGGTCAGGATGAACTCGCACTGTTGATCTGAGTCACTCAGATCCAACGGCTCCTGATCAATATCGCACAAAAACTTATGTCAGTGTTTAATGACCCATTTGCATGTGAAATGGGTGGTTTTTCCCAGGACGCATGTCAACCAATGTATGTTATCGTGTCCATATGGACATATATTGCTTACCATCCATCTGTTGCGCGAAAACCACCTTACCCTTTTTTTGTGCAACTGTTCAAAATTCACCTCATTTTCTTCTGGTTTCGCATACGAAACCCTTCCCTGCAAAATCCCCTTCCTCTACAATGCTTCATAACCACTCCTCACGCCTCTGTAAGAAATTTAAACCCGAGAATGCAGGTTTTATTAATGTGTTTATTTGTTGCAGGATAAATGGCGGATAAAGGTTTGGAAGCTGCCCTCCCACAGTCAAAATAAGTAACGAAGAGCCTTTGGATGACGAATTAAAGGGATAGAAATATGAGAAGAAGGGAATAAAGGGTTTAATCTGAAGGTTATATTGATAAGTCATGACCATCAATGGAATCGAAGAAACCCTACACACAGAAAACAAAATAAGAATCAATGAAGATATGAATAAACAAAGGACCGAAGACTTTATCATAGTAAATGAATGAAGAGATAAAGATCAATCCTGTAAGTCAGTGATTAGGAAGCTAAAGGTCGAAAGATAAAGGATTAAAGGTTAAGCAAGTTTTTTTAATAGAAACAGTCGAATTCAACAACAACTCAGCAAAGAAGATCAATTAAAAAGGCAAATAAAGGCTAAAGGGCCTGAAGAGTAGTTTTATGATTAAATCAAGAAGAATTAGGCCTAAAGATGGCCTCGAATACATCAACAAAGAGCAGTTATTCCCTTAGAAATATCTAACTGACACATTGAGCCTACTTTCTATCCATAAAGCCAATTAAAAAGTTATTACACAAAAGAATATATTTTAAACTGGTAGGACAATTATTGTAAAGATAAGATAAAGCCTTAAAGTTAATCTTTTTCAGCTATATTTATCTCAAAAATTAAGACAAAGTTATTTAACAGAGAAGTAGCTGCAGATATTCTTACCTTATGCCCTGCGTGGTTTTCAAGGCTAGGAATGCATTTACTCTGTAATTAATAAAATTTTGAACCCTAGAAGAGTTTCACCTCCTCATTTGCAGCATAAATACTGCATTGGAACTCATTGTAAATGTTGGCTTTTGATGACTAATGATGGAATAATACATAGTAATTTGAAGCTCTTGAGGAGAAATTGATGTCTTGGAACTCATACATGATATGATTTGCTTATTGATGGAGAAGGATTGCTTGCAGGATCGTGTTAGCCACCTATAATATTTGTTATAGCAAAAGGTGGCTTAGAATTTTTGAGCCTTCAAGGAACAAATTTCATTGCTAAAAATTGTTGGCTCTTGAAGACTCTTGAAGGCCTCATGCCTTTCCTCTGTCCAAAACTTCACTACTGTTTCCCTTCAGAACTCAGAAATCATGCTGATTTCCAAGACAGAATACTGTTGCAAGCACCATCCCCCTTTTTCCCTTTTCCAAAGCTAACCTCATTTTCTATCCCTTTATTTCCCATGAAAATCCCTCATTTTCATGTTTTTCCCATTTCCCCTTCCTCAAAATCCCTTTTATAAGGTTTAAAGACTCCTTCTTTGCCTTATCAGAACCCCTCTAAACCTTTGAAAATCATTACAATCCATGAAAATCATGTTTTTTATGCATTATAGACTCAAGCCCCCTTGGGCTAAGTCTTTAACACCTCCTTTCCATATGCCCTGGCACTAGAACCAAGCGCCATCCCTCTAGGCACTTATCGCAAGGCCCCGCAATCGGGCGCCAAGCCATTTTATATTTTCTCCGCCCAAAGTTTAAAACCTTTGGATATATATCAAAAATCGTCGGCTTTATTATATTTTAATTTTTCTGCCAGTTCAAAGTTTCGGCCTTTTCGCACCATCGATCTGATCTGCAGATCGGGCGGTGCGGAGTCCATCGGCTCGGTGGTCCCTGCCATCCACTAACCCATTCCAAAAACCGCGTGGTATCTATCGCATCGCCTTTGGGCGACGACGGTTTTTTCCCAATCGCCAGCGATTCCACTCATTGTTTGACATGCGTCCTGGGTATTTTTTACAAAACTGTCGTCCATCACGCGTTAACATTCAGACGTGGACACCGCACGATATTGGAATCCATCGTCCGATCCGGGGCTGCCCATCCGACGTCTATCGCTCACCGAAGATGCCCGACAATTAACTGGGCTACGATGCGACATTCAATAAATATCTGCCGTTGATCTGATTTGCAGATCGACAGTCCATATTCCATCACCCTAATTCGATTGCCTAGTCAACGTTTCCTGCTTTGACTTCCCGTTTCCGCTCCCGACTGTCGATCTCTGTGCGATCGACGGCTCTGATTTAAAAATTTCTTCTGCCTTCTCTATGACTTCTCCCGATCAATCCTAACCATTGAATGATGCCATCCAACGACTAAGCTTCCCCCACACATCCTCCGCATCAATAAACCTATATATGCAAGATTTTTTAATATTTTTTTGTATTTTGCAGGGTTTAAATGGTTTTCTTGCCATTTTTGAAGAAAATGCGAAGGCAGAGGATGACGATCTTCCTACCTTCGATTCACCAAAGAAAATCATCACAGGTTTTAAAATCCACATTTTCTCAATGATTTGCGAGGCATTGATGCCATTCGACCCCTGCGTAGCCCTGCGCACCAGCAGAAAACCATGAATCAAGAACAGTCAAAGAGTATCAGTGCAGAAAACCAGAAATGAACCAAGACAGAGGATGGAAGACATATTTCCGGGGATCGTGGCTAAGAATGCTTATCAAAAGCCTAATCCCTGATTTAAAACACAGTTTAAAGAAGATCTTAAGGGTTTTATCAACAGCAGCACTTCCTCCGCCACATCTGAGGCAAATTGATCCCTCTAGCTACCACGATGCCACTTGTGCCTCAAAGTATTCAATCACAGGCCGAATTTATTGATCAGGATCAGATATTTATCTTAAAATGCAGCCAAAGAGGAAACACTGCCAAGGAAATTAATGACAAACATCTGCAAAGTTACTTCGACGCCACATAGAGCCTCAACGGTCAACAAAATATCCCACTGAGCTTAAAAATTTATGTAAAACATTTAATACAGAGTGCACCCATGTAAGTTTCTTCATTGAGCCCCTCAAAGGCCAAGAAGCCATTAAATATGTATTAATTGTAATTGGAGATCTTTTATCATATCTCACCTCCTCATTCTTCTATATATACTTTTGCAGAAGATGAGTGAGGGGTTGGTTGTAGAACTTTGATATACACTTGAGCTTAATCTTCTGATTGTAAATAGTGTTCACTGGCTCTTGGAGCTTTGCTTGTGATAGATAGGTTAGGCTGAGATGTGTAGATGATTGATGAACTAAAGCATTGGAATTAAAGCTATAACTGGTTTGGAGCATCAATACAAGCTGATTTATGGGATCCTGGTCTATGTTGACGATGATGTTTTTCTAATTGTAACTTGTTATTTTTGTTTATGTTTTCATTGTGTTTCATTTTCTCTTATAAAGAACAACACACATAGAGTTAGGACCTACTGTATATCAGTAACCTTCTCTAACTGAAAATGTTTATCTGAATGTTTTCTTCTAAACTGTGTTATTTAGGAATGATTTAATTCATTTCAAGCATAGGAATGATGGTGTTCCCTCGTCCTATTGTCTTAGCTGAATGTTATTCTTAAATTTTATTTTCAGTATATGTTAAATGGAGATGAACTGAGGAAGATATGTTGAGCCCCGGTCCTAGTTTTATCTCCACAACTGTCTGAATGTTTCCCTTGGAATGTGTTAAAATCTGGCTAGTTTAAAAGTACTTACCAGATCTTAGGCCATTCTGTGTTAAATTTGTGTTTTTCTTGAAAGTAATCAAGTAAAGCAGAGCTAGGAGAGGATTTTTGGTGAGCCCGACCCGCTAGTTTCTTCTCCAAAAGTTTCCTTCAAGTTTCTCTTTGTTTTAAAGTGTTTTCTATTGAAAGTGTATCAAAGGCTGGCTAGTTTAAAAGTACTTACCAGATCCTAGTTTACTTTTATGTCTTTCTTGAGTCTATGTCAAAGGCTAGCTAGTTTAGAAGTACTTACCAGATCCTGGGCTGCTCCTTGTTCTGCATCTGTTTATTTCTCCTTCTTAGTGTATCATTTCATTACATAAATCAATCTTCAAAGAGATCCTTAGACATAGATGACTTGCCCCTTAGACCGCTCTTGCCTCTTGAAGTTCCAATTAAAGCCTATTATGACTCCATAGCCCAATGGACTAAAACCTGCAATTGTCTATCTTTTTGGCCGAAGCTTACTCTAATTGCTTGCAACTTCTCATATTTGAAGCTCTTTGCATTTAGGACTTTCCACCTCAAACAGTAATCATGCTCAACCATCCAAAAACAAAAAAAACCCTTGGCCTTCATAACTAGCCTAATATCATTACCCCAAACTTCAAAGACAAATCCATCTTTGCACTTATTGGATAGATCCCTCTCCGGATTTACGAGGGCTAGATCCTAAAATCCCAAAGTGGTTGAAATGATGTTGCTTCTGCAGTTTTAGTCTCACCAATCTACTAAAATTACATATTCCTAACATTTCTAGCGACTCTACTGGGGATTTCGAGTCTTTTTAATTTTAAATACTGCTAAGACTCGGAGTACACATGATATCTTTAGATTGGTATATGGTGGTGGACCATTAAACATTTTACCTCCTTAGGAGTTAAACATCTTCCACCTGCCGAATCCACACTCTAAAAATCCCAGAAGACCAAATGAATCCACTGGTAGAAGACCCTGAATTGATTGACTAGACACAGTGACCTCTTTCTTGATTTACAAATATGATTCCAAGAATACAACGAAGATATGCCCCAATGAGTAGAGATCATATCCCTGGGTTTCCACATAAGATTCCCTAGGTGAATTGGGATGACAACCTGCCTGTTTTTTAAGGTGAAACGTTTGATGACCCCCTATTACATCTCATCAAATTTCATATACATGTATGGAGGTTGAAAGTTGAATGGAAAGGCTAGGGATTGGTATGAATACTTGAGATCTAGTAGTTTGTTTTCTTTAAGGGACCTTGAATATGTGTTTTATGAGAACTATAAAGAAAACACTCCATCATTATCATTGGGTACAATATATTATGATCCACCACAAAACATCACCCAACACATTATAGATAATGAGGAAGCTTTGGAAGAGATGCATCCCGAAGATCTTTTAACAGCCATTCATGAGTTTAATCTCCTATTCAAAAAATTTAAGAACATAGATGAATCAATTGAGGAAGAGATGATCCAAGAAATAAAGAACATCCCTCAACATATCCCTAAAAAATAAAATATTGATTCATCATCCCTTATAGATGAGGCTCAAGAAGACATTCAGCCTCAAAATCAGTCTTCACAAGAGACAGAGAACTGTTGTACTTCTATTCAAAAGAGCATGGAAACATCTTCCCCTTTGACAGAGAAAGAGATAGACCAAAATATTTATAAACAGTCAGTCTCTAAAACTTTTTGCAAAACAAAAACTCTTGCCCATTTACATAGAGACCTTTGTTGTACAGATTTAGAAAGTTCTTTTGTAGATCAAAATGAAGAAGGACCTGCTGATAACCTAGTATGTTTGATTGGTAGTATTACTTATATTCGTGATTCTCCTAACTTTGATCTACCTAGTGATGATGCTTCCCAAACAAAGATTAATTTTGCAAGATCATCATTAGCATATTTATGCAAGGAAGATTAGCTCCTTCAAAAGAGTAATGAGCTAGTGCAGACTATTTATGATACTGATGATGAAAGTTTTCAAAGTCTAGAAGCGAGTGAAGATTCATTGGATCTTTGCTCTGTTTCATTTCAGATCATCAGTAATAGTTTCCATGTGATTTGGAATCAGCAGACTTTCAGCTCAAAGGATGAGGAGGAAAGAAATGAAGAAATTTTTGGGCAGGTGGAAATCAAGGAGCTTTCTCTTGAAAAAGAGGAAGCAATTAAACATACCCTTACTCAAAAATATAATAACTTCCTCATAGAGTACAGTCCACTAAACCAGAGCATACTAGGGCTACAAGAGGACAACACTACCAAATATGACGAGTCCTCCAGTTCAGATGATGATAAAGAAGAGGGAGAGAAACAAATACCAGACTATCCTGCTGTGGATATGCCATTTTCCCAAGAAGAGACTTCTCCTATCATTGATATCAATCTTCCATTTAAAGAACCTGAATGTATATTAGAAGCAAGCATATGTTTAGAGAAATAAAATATTTCACTATTTGCTATTGTGCAGGTTAAATATGACGATACTTCCAAGCTACATACTGAAGAGATAGTCCTCAAAGTTGATGTCTTGGAAGTAGATAATCTACCAATTGTGGAGGACCAAAAAGAAGAGAATATTCATCTTTCCTGACTGGCTCAAATTATCAAGCAGTGATCCTTTGCAAGAGCCAAAGACATGAAAATCTGTCACCTTCTATGATAGCCTTGATATTGAAGGTTAATCTTCAATATGTTCTATGGATACCTCTGACAAGCAGCCAGAGTTTCTACTTCTTCTTGAAATTACTCAGTTCACTGCATTGGCATTTTTGTATTATATGATAAATGTAAATACTCCATGTTTAGAATAGGTTAGATAGGAATGTCAATAAAGCTCAGTTCTAAGCATGTAGATTAGTTGTTGTTTTCTGCTTTGAAGAAAAAAAAAAAATTCAAAAATACAAAAACAAAGAAAAGAAAGAGAAGAGGGCAAATTGTGAAAACAAGAAAGGTATAGCCCTATACCAAAAAAGAGAAACAAATTCTGAAAGTGTGCAAGCTTAAATGCCACTCCTGAATAACACACTTCTAGTTAGTCAAACAACCTAAACTTGACTAATTAGCTTTAAATTTTCTGCTGATTGGATAGTAAATTCGATTTGCCAATCTGTTTAATATTGGCTTATCAGTAGATAGTTTAGGATAGAAATTAAAGGTTCAAACAAGATCAAAATCTGAACCTAAGTTTCCAAAGAGATATGAATCAAATATATTTTATTTTCTGAGTCAAAAAAGATGTAAATCTGGTTCTAATTAGCTCAAAATCTGAACCAGAGAACAAAGGAGGAACAACTCAAACAAAATTCAAAATAAAGCTGTGAAAAGAGAAGGCCATGATGAGAAACTTTCAGATCTTAAGCCTTCCATTTTGATTTAATTTTCTGCAAAATAAATGTCTATGTGCAGCTTGTCTTTATGCCATGGACTAGCATCAAGTTAGACTGTTCAATCTTGACTTGAGTGCTTTTCAATTTCTGTTGTAGAATTTAGAGAATAAAAATCTGTTGGATAGTTTAATCCCAACAGATAGTAGAATAGGTAGAGAAGCATCTGAACTCAACTGTTTAATCTGAGTTCATGGAGAAATAAGGAGTAGAATTAGATTAGTTTTATGCTTTTAAAATAATAAAATGTTGTGAAAATATTTTTCCAATCCAAGTGCACTCTAATGAAGAAAAAATGTTAGATCAATAGGATTGGGTAGGTAGAAAGTTTGTATTGATGAAGGTCCATTGTTTTCATGGCTGCTAATATGTTTTCAGAGAAGATCATCCTAGCAAAGGAAGGGAATCCCAATGGATTAGGCACAGGCCAACCTCCCAGAGAACATAATGGATCAGGCACAGGTCAGCCTCCCAGAGAACACAATGGATGAGGCAATTGATCAACCTCCCAGAGAATGCAGGTCTGAAGTTCTTGATGCCTTCAAGAAGGCACCATCCCTAAGTGGAGCCACTGTTAGCCACCTATAATATTTGTTATAGAAAAAGGTGGGTAAGAATTTTTGAGCCTTCAAGGAACAAATTTCATTTCTAAAAATTTTTGGCTCTTGAAGACTCTTGAAGGCCTCATACCTTTCCTCTGTCCAAAACTTCACTGTTGTTTCCCTTCAGAACTCAGAAATCCTGCTGATTTCCAAGCTAGAATACTGCTGCAAGCACCATCCCCCTTTTTCCTTTTTCCAAAGCTAACCTCATTTTCTATCCCTCTATTTCCCATGAAAATCCCTCATTTTCATGTTTTTCCTATTTCCCCTTCCTCAAAATCCCTTTTATAAGGTTTAAAGATTTCTTCTTTGCATTATCGGAACCCCTCTAAACCTTTCAAAATCATTAAAATCCATGAAAATCATGTTTTTTATGCATTATAGACTTAAGCCCCCTTGGGCTAAGTCTTTAACCCCTCCTTTCCATACGCCTTAGCGCCAGAACCAAGCGCCAGCCCTCCAGGCGCTTATCGCAAGGCCCTGCAATCGGGCGCCAAGCCATTTTATATTTTCTCTGCCCAAAGTTTAAAACCTTTGGATATATATCAAAACTCGTCGGCTTTATTATATTTTAATTTTTCCACCAGTTCAAAGTTTCATCCTTTTCGAACCGTCGATATGATCTGCAGATCGGACGGTGCGGATTCCATCGGCCCGGTGGTCCCCGCCCTCCACTAACCCATTCCAAAAACCGCATGGTATCTATCGCATTGCCTTTAGGTGATGGCGGTTTTTTCCCGATTGCCAACGATTCCACTCATCGGTTGACATGCGTCTTGGGTAATATTCACAAAACCACCGTCCATCGCGCGTTAACGTTCAGACATGGACACCACATGATATTGGCATCCATCGTCCGATCCGAGGCCGCCCATTCGATGGCTATCGCTCACCGAAGATGCTCGACAGTTAATCGGGCTACGGCGTGGCATTCAATAAATCTCTGCCATCAATCTGATCTGCAGATCGACGGTCCATATTCCATCACCCTGATTCGATCGCCCAGTCAACATTTCCTGCTTTGACTTCCCGTTTCCGCTCCCGACCGTCGATCTCTGCGCAATCGATGGCTCTTATTTAAACATTTCTTCTGCCTTCTCTATG
The DNA here is from genome assembly GCA_034641835.2 of Pinus albicaulis. Classification (NCBI taxonomy): domain Eukaryota; kingdom Viridiplantae; phylum Streptophyta; class Pinopsida; order Pinales; family Pinaceae; genus Pinus; species Pinus albicaulis. The sequence goes on from CM076581.1 coordinate 1,569,679,850, forward strand.
ACTTCTCCCAATCAATCCTGACCGTTGGATGATGCCATCCAACGACCATGCTTCCCCCACACGTCCTCGGTAGCAATAAACCTATATATGCAATATTTTTTAATATTTGTTGGTATTTTGCAGGTTTTAAATGGTTTTCTTGCCATTTTTGAAGAAAATGCGAAGGCAGAGGATGACGATCTTCTTGCCTTTGATTCACCAAAGAAAATCATCACATGGTTTAAAATCCACGTTTTATCAATGATTCGCGAGGCATTGATGACATTTGACCCCTGCACAACCCTGCACACTAGTAGAAAACCATGAATCAAGCACAGTCAAAGAGTATCAGTGCAGAAAACCATAAATCAACCAAAATAGAGGATGGAAGACATATTTCTGGGGATCATGGCTAAGAATGCTTATCAAAAGCCTAATCCCCAATTTAAAACATAGTTTAAAGAATATCTTAAGGGTTTTATCAACAATAGCACTTCCACTGCCACATCTGAGGCAAATTGATCTCTCTAGCTACCACGATGCCACCTATGCCTCAAAGTATTCAATCACAGGCCGAATTTATTGATTAGGATCAGATATTTGTCTCAAAACGCAGCGAAAGAGGAAACCCTACCAAGGAAATTAATGAAAAACATCTGCAGAGTTACTTCGACGCCACATAGAGCCTCAAAGGTCAACAAAAGCTCCCACTGAGCTTAAAACTTTATGTAGAACATTTAATACAGAGTGCACCCATGTAAGTTTCTTCATTGAGCCCCTCAAAGGCCAAGAAGCCATTAAATCTGTATTAATTGTAATTGGAGATCTTTTATCAGATCTCACCTCCTCATTCTTCTATATATACTTTTGCAGAAGATGAGTGAGGGGTTGGTTGTAGAACTTTGATATACACTTGAGCTTAATCTTCTGATTGTAAATAGTGTTCACTGGCTCTTGGAGCTTTGCTTGTGATAGATAGGTTAGGCTGAGATGTAGTTCACTGGCTCTCACCCTGACCCAAACCCTCCTAATATAGTTGATGACCTAGAAATAATCTTAAGAAAAACTTCTAGGACTGAAGATTCAACTATTGTCAGACCAATTCACAAAGCAAGTTCTTTTCCTGAAAACCTTACATCCTTGAAAGATACCCAATTTGACTTACACCATAGAAGAAACCTATTCATAACTAAGTCTCAAAATTGGATAGACCAGACACACCTTGAGCCTACAAGCTTATAACAGAGTCATAATAGAGAAGCCTCTCCTTCCACTCCTCCTGATTTTAAACTTCTCCAATACTTTGACTCCTTTCATTCCAAATCTGCTTAAAATCAGCTAGCAGGTCTGCAAACAAACCCTATCAATTTAATTAGCCTAAAATCAGGATCCTAAATCTATCAAGTCATATATTTTATACAAATATAGAGAAAGACCTCTCTCAGTTCAGGAAGTCTAGGTCCTAGGCCTCCAAAGTTGGTTTTATGTTACCCTTGTCTATTTATTTTTTCCAATCTGACAAATTACAGGGAACTAACACCTTCTTACCAAGGATGTCCAATGTATTACTCATTGGGATTCACCTTGCTCATTCATACTCTGTAGAGTGAAAGGAAACCTGCCTTCTCTATTGTATATGGATAAGTACACCAATACTGCAGAATACTTAAAGGATCCGTCTGTGGGAAACTTATCGAATTGAAGATGCATGTCATCTGCAATATATTGATTGCAACTCATCTATGGGAATGATTGATAGGAAACCAATAATGGATTCATCAACCCATTGGTCTAAATAGTAGCCAAGGATATATGAAATAATGGTGATTATTTTCTTGGCTGCTTTTGGAAGCATTGAGGAAGAATAAGGAGGATTAATTTTGGGATGCTGGGCATCCTCACGGAGAAAAATCTCAAATATCTTTTCTCTCTGTGGTAAAGTAGGATTTTTATATAATTCAGTGAGATAATCTATGGACAAAGGCACGACAGACTCAAAATAATTGACTTGCAACATCTGGGATATGGCTTTAGCTGTAATGGTGAGGAGAACTTTACCATTATGGTGTATTATGGCTCTGTGAGATTATACATAGCTAGCATGACACCAAGAAATAAGTTCAGGGAATAAGTGTGTTTGGGGAAACATAAAATATGGAAGGGAAGAATCCCATATTCTTAGCTCATCTTGTTGGTCAAGGTATTTTAGTTTTAACCAACTGTGAAGTCCGAACAAAGTGAATTCACAGTTGGTGTCTATAATTTTATATTGCAGATCAACAAGAGGAAAGTGGTCCAGGTCAATGGGAGCGGAAAATATCGGGTTCTCAATGGGTTTCTTCCCTTTATTCTTGGGGGATTTTACTTTTTTTGGCCAGTAGTAAATGGTAGATTAGGAGGAAATGAGGAGAATATTGAATTAACTAGATATGGAGGTTGATTGGAAGGTACATAGGTGGGGACGCTACTTGTAATATGGAGCTAACTTGGGCTCTGTGCTTCGATTACATCAACGGGGAGATTTACCAGTTCTTGTCACAGTATAAAACCTGTAGCAATTAACTGGTAAGTGAAATAATTAGCAAGTAAAATGAATTTTACAGTGTACCGAGATTAAATAGAATATCAGTTTCATATGCCGTTACCATTTTATCATTGCAAGCGAAGCAGATCCATTGTGTAGGAGCAAGATTTATTAATGGTAGCGATGGTTGGTTGATGTGGCAAGGGAGTGCTAGGTGGTTGTGTTTATTTTAGGGTGTAACAGATATTGGGGGCTAATCAAATGGCCAGAAGATTAGAGGGTGTGGGGTCCGGTAGGGTGAGAGGGCGGAGAGTGAGTGGAGAAGGCGGGTTGAGTGGTAGTGGGGTCGGGCAGGTAACATGGCATGGTAGTATTGGCGGATGGAGAAATGGTCAACGATGTGGACTCTTAGAGGGGGGGGGGGGGGGAGGGAGGGTGGGGGATGCGAACTGTCGTGAGGCCACGTCATTACCCTGTGGGTTTTCCTATTTCAGAACCCACCGCGAGAGAAATGTCGCGGAGATCGGGGTGCCCGAAATGAGATTACCATCATTCATTCGGGCATGATTTAATCTGAACTATCCCTTATTTAACCAAACCTTCAACTTTATGAAAAATTTCATAATCCCTGATTTATTACATTCACTCTGAAGTGTAATTAGTAAAAAATTAATGCTTTTTTTTTAGCACCTAGACTAGACTAACTTAATCTAAGGGCACATTTGGGCCTGCCGCCCTATTTTCTCTAATCTAACTAACCATTTCAACCAAGAATAAACTATATGGTTGATTTATTATCCTAACCCAACCTGTTTGACAAAATAACAATCAATTATAAGCGGCATTTAAACAAGCTGCACACTTATTTGCAACATTTGTAAATGTAACTTTTGATTAAATTTTTGATTTTTTTGGTGGCATTTGGACTAGCTCACTTAGGGGTACCTTTCCCATATAATTTTTATTTTTATTTTTGTCTTTTATTTTTCCTTTATTTTTGTATTTTTCTTTGATTTTATTTTCCTTTTTCTATATTTTTTCCGTCCCCTACAGTTTTATTTTTATTTTTTATTTCTTTCTTTCATATACCCTCTTTTCATTTTTTATTTTCTATTTTTTGGAAATAATTTGTAGAATGCAATATTATTTACAATTTATCATGATCTGAAAGAAAATTTTCAATCACCATTTTATCCTATGAATTATATGACCCTAACAGGATGAAGCATGCAAAAAAACGATATATATGCAAAACATGAGTCCTAATCAGATTCTCAGGATGAGTACACCATAAAAATATTTTTCAAGGAAGAAACTAGACGTGTCACACTTTAGGATCTTTGGATCATCAGTATATTTCCATGTTTCCAAGGAAGCAAGGAAAAATATAAAGCAGACAGAAAATTTGGGCATATTTTTGGGGTACAATGATACACCTCACAACTATCAGGTGTACTTGCCATCTCTCAGGATGACAGTTGATCATAGATATGTGAATTTCAATGAAGAGAAGGCAATGAAGTGTTCCCTTGACAGGGAGCTTCAGTTGCATGAATATCAAGAGATTTAAACTCCAGAGGAAGAACCTCAAGAAGATGTGGAGCAACCACATGTAGAGGAGCAGAAAGTGGATACAACCACTCAAGCAGAGACATCTAGGGAAGGAAGGAAGCAGACCAGGGAAGGTGATAGATTATTACATGATGCTAGATAGAATGTGGGAGCACCCACATCATAGCATAGGTAGAGGAGGTCACCGAAACAGTACACAAACTACATGGCTATGATGAGTGAGCTAGTAGAGAAATAACCAATCTAATTCGAGGAAGTAGTAGAGAAGCCAAGATGGGTTGATGCTATGGTAGAGGAATATGATTCCATTTTTCAGAAACCATGTTTGGGAAGTGGTCCCAAGACCTGCAAAAAATTTAGTGGTGGGTTCGAGATGGATTTACAAGGTAAATCATATAGCAGACGAAATCATCGAGAAGCACAAGGCCAGACTCGTGGCCAAGGGGAACTCTCAAGTAGAAGGGATTGACTATGAAGAGACCTTTGCTCTTGTAGCAAGGTACTCTTCCATCAAATAAATTCTCACTTTAGATGCACAAATGGGGTATAAAACCCACCAGATGGATCTAAAGATCACATTCCTTAGTGGAGTTATTGAGGACGAGGTGTACATTGAAAAACGTGAAGGATTTGAGACCTTCGATAGAGAGTCACATGTGTGTCGACTCAAGAAAGCATTGTATGGGCTAAAGAAATCACCTCGTGCTTGTTACACCAGGATCGATAACTACGTCACTGGGTTGGGCTTCACCAAAAGTGAAGTAGATGCAAACCTTTACCACAATCTAGTAGAAGGTAAATTCTTGATTATAGTCTTACATGTTGATGACTTGTTTTTGATCGGTGATGAAAAAATTATCAAGTCTTTCAAGGAGGACCTTGAAAGAGAGTTTGAAATGAAAGACATGGGTTTGATGCACTATTTTCTTGGTTTAGAAGTATGGTAGAGAGAAGGGGAATTATTTGTATCTAAGGAAAAGTATGCCAATGAGATACTTTAGAAGTTCCACATGGACAAAATAAAACCCATGGAGACTCCTCATTAACTCCAGTATGTAATTATATATCATGCTTGCAATATTAGAAACTAGCTAGTTACCTTGAAATGAATAATATCCATAGTACAGGAAAATGTTTCTATTGGAGAAAGGAGCATCCCAAAAATATTTAAAAAGTAAAAACAATGTTTAAAGTTGAAAATAAATAAAATGAGAAACTAGAAAAGTCATACTTCCCACCCACTTATTAGGAGATAAAATTTAGAGATCAAAGAATTGATGAGTCGAAGGCCTCTAACTAAATGGATGTGGAGATAAATATTAAATTGTATATCTCAAACGATGGCCAACCAAAAATGGCCTGAATTGTTGAATTTTGGTTGGGAAAAAAAACACCATAATTCATAGACTTACTGAAAGAGTATTAAGTTGTATTTACCCACATATAAAAATTTATTAAAGAAATTTTCAAAGAAATGGGGGAAATGGAAATTGGCCTCATTCCAAGAGAAAAATCAATAAAGAAAAGACCTTACAAGATCACACATAAATAAAAAAATGATCATACAAAAAGAGATAGAAGGAATGCTAGCTATTGGCATCATCTATCCCATTGAGAAATGAGAATGGGAGATTCCTATAATTGTGAAACTTAAAAAGTACGCTTCGAATAGACTGAGAATATGCATTAACGTTCATGGATTGAATAAACTAATGAAAACTGATCAATTCCCAACTTCGTTTGTAGATGATATCATAAAAGAAATATTGGGTCATGAATGCTATTATTTTATAAGCGATTTATTAGGGTACAATTAGGTACACATCCTAAACTAAGATAAAGAAAATACCATGTTTGTAACAAAATTTGGATCTTTTGCATAAAAATTAATTCCCTTTGGTCTAAAAACTGCACCCATATTCTTCTCGAGAATAGTAGTCAAGGAATTCTATGAGTATATTTATAATATAATAGAAATATGTTTTGATTATTGTACTATCTATAGACTATTAAAATATCACACTCAATGGATAAGATTGATGATAGAAAGATGTAGGCATATCCAATTATCTTTAAATATTAAGAAATTCATTAATTTTACTCCTATCTGAATACTATTGGGGCATGTAGTGTCCAAGGATGGGATCAAAGTGGATATGGAAAAAATCAAAGTGATCCTCGACTTGAAACCCCTATTAATAAAAAACAAAATAATATCTTCTTGGGGAATACTTGAAATTTCAAAAAATTCATTTGAAACTAATTTTATATTACTTTCCTAATTGATGAAATGTTAAAGAAAGATGTTCCTTACATATGGTCAAACGAATGTGATGAGTTGTCTCAATTAATTAAAATGAAACTAGTTGAAGCACCCATATTGAAGTTTCCCAACTAGTCTAAGAAATTCCATGTACATGTAGATGTGTCCAATGTTACAATCAAGGATATTTTAGCACAACTAGACAATCATTCCATAGAACACCCCATTGCATATGTCAGTAAAAAACTCAACAAAGACAAGAAAAATTATCCAATGACAGAAATAGAATCACTCACCATAAATTATGCCACTACCTCCTCACAAATCCTTTCATATTTTTTCATGGATCATCAAGCTCTAAGAAATTTTTTTAACAAGTTAGTCCATTAGGATTGGATATGTAGATGGTTATTGTTATTCCAAGAATTTCAATTTGAAGTAATAGTTCGACCTGGTAAAAATAATGTTGAGTATAAAAATTTATCTTGACTGGATACAAGGGAGGAGTCCAATATCTTAGAGATGACTTACGTAATGCTCATTATTCAAAGTAGAAGCAATCCTCCTGGAATTTGCAGAAATTACCCAATTTTTACACGTACAAAGAGCACTTGATGGATTTTCTAAGAAGAAGAATAAGAAGACCCAAACAATTAAAGTAGCACCATTTTCTTTGATAAATGGAAGTTATATAATTTAGGCACCGACGAGGTACTCAGAAGGTTCATGTTGGAACATGAAAGGGAATCTACACTGTGAAGAAGAAAATAAAGGAGGCATTGGCGGGCATTATCAAGGGGACATAACTACAAGGAAAATCCTTCAATTTTGATTATTGCAGATGAATCTATCCCAATATTTTCAAATACAAGTACATAGATGTGACATGTGTCAAATAATATGTTCTCCATTTCCTAGAAATCACATGCCACTCCACTCAATAAACCCAACTATTCCTTTTTAAATCTAGGTGATTGAATTCGTTAGGCCATTTCCTAAAAGAACTTGAAAAATACACAGGGACTTCACTCAATGAACCTTTGACATATCACATGTGTTCATGGCATACTGAACAATACCCTTAATTTGACAACATATTGGAAAATACCTCTAAAAATGACATTATTTAACCCCCTACCAAAATGAACCCAATACACCTTCGCAATTAAAAAAACCCCTCCCTTCACTAGATATTATAGGTATCCATTTTTTATACCCCTTTATATTTTTTCATTAACTTTGAGCTTTATTTTTAAAATCACCAATATATAAGCCCTTTACCCCCTATATATCCCCCAATATATTATGGCATTTTTTCCTCAATATATATCCCCCAATATGAATGCACGTGGTATGGTTTTTCTCCCATAATGAATCCCCCATGAACAAATGAGTGCAAAGTACATTATAATTGTAGTGGAGTATTTAACGAAATGGTTGGAAGAAGAACCAATTAATTCATGGACAAAAGAAGTAGCAAATAAATTCATCTACGAAAATAGTAACGAGATTCAACTAGCCCATTACCATGATTAGCGACAATTCTACACACTTTATTAATGCTACAATCTAAAAATGTTGCAAAAATTCATGATTGAACATAGAAAAACTATGACTTACTAATTAGTGAAAATGACATGATAGAATCATTCAAAAAAAATATTGAGCCCTAAATTTGTTCCTTTTGTTATCCCTTTTCCAAAATCTGAGACTACCATAACTACTTCATGATATCCCTTTTTTATGAAAATATTCTAGTCATTATCATGTTTTGACTAAGAATTGGAAGTGCTTATAAAATCATGTTATTCAAGTGATAATTTAGACCGTTAAGTAGTACTTTCATAGTTTTGGGTTGCTTATGTGTTGTTTTGGAGACGTATGTTTGATTGGTTATTGATTCTTCAAGAACACATGAATTTTGCTATGTTATTACTCTAATGGTGTTACTTATAATATCATGATATAGTGCTTCTATTACCCTATTGGAGATTGAGCATCTAGTCTTTGATTAATGCTCAAGTTGAAAAATGACAAAGGACAACCTAACATAGATGGGATCTAAAGTCATTATGATAGTTGGAGTGTATTTTAACAAATCACGCTCTTTTGAATTATGGATGTAGCATCATAAGATCTGTAAAAAACTATTTCCTTAATATTTACTGATTAGTTTTGATTTTCAATGGGTTTGTTACTAATTTTATTTTTATAAATTCATGCACCTTCAACGTTGCCATGAATTTTTGGAATCTAAGCTTCTGTGATCCATAATATAAATTTGTAGAAATTCTTTCGGTAGTAATCACATGACATAGTCCTGATGATGAACCACACTAGTTGGTTCGAAACGCGTCGACCTCGTTCTTTTGCATGTGGTTGCCATGACTATTGGATTTTTTTCAAAATAGGGTATTGTATCATAGACTATTGTACCATTTTGATAATATATTATGAAACCTCTTCCTTTATGAAGTCTTAGAAATGTGAATAATTTCTTTAGCCCTAATTGTTTAAGGAAGGCCCCCCTTCGCTAATCAAGTTCTATGACCCTATTAATAGTTATGTTAATTTAATACATCTAAGTATACAATGGGTATACAAGCTTATTGTTTGGATTCATTGTCTAATTCTTGTAATGGTGTGAGCTGGCACTTGTAGAATAAACTTGGTTTATTTCTTATTCCTCTTGATGCTGTTTCTCATTATTTGTATCTTAATTTAGCTTCTAGCTCATTGAAGATTTGTTTCAATTATGAATGATTTGGATAGCATTGATTATTCACTCTTGTTACTCATAGAATGATTGATGATCGTTGTAGTTGTTACTTGCAGAATATTTGCTTGTTAAGATAGGAATTGGATCCTTGTGTGGTGATTTTGTTGTTTCTTTATTAGCATGAAGTTTGTGGTTAATTTGGGCTCCAAATTAGTTATTTAAATCTCATGCCTTTAATTATTTTCATGTGACTGAATTTGTGTTTGATAACTAAACGACCATTGGACAACCAACATTAGAAAGCATCCCTCACCTGCATATAATTTTGACATAACCTTAAAAAAATAATACCATCCTCGGTTTGAAAAAGTAAATGTGAAGTGTAATAGTTTCTTCAAGAAGAAAATTGTAGCGGTCACCATTTTTTTCGTCGTTTACAAGGAGGTTGTAAGGGTGCCATGAAGTGATCTAGTGTTGGATAACTACATTTCTGGTACTACTGGATCTTAAAGGAAGGGGGGAAATCAACCTATGCAGTGAACCACCTATCTCCCTTTGGGGAAAGAACATGGTAGCATCTCATTCCATTGGTAGAAAAATAATTAGATTGCACAAAATGATATATGGAAGTGTATGCCTAGAGGTAAGAAAAACTAGTAGACTCAATAGCAATATGTCAAGAAAGGTTCTATTGTAGCTGCTACAACAAATCACCCAAAATTTTGGGTATCTTCAAAATTTTGAGTCCCCCTCTGCTCGCTCAGCCATTAGGGTTTTGACTAGCCCTGTAGTCAGTGACACCCCCGTGACCTATTCCCAACCCCTCGTAAACCTTCTCACCATCATGACAAGATGCTTTTGCTACATCCACACCATGTGTGGGGGGATCATCATGCATACACTCGAATGGAATATTTTCTATGTATTAAGTATGTCCATTAGAAGTACTTTCACCATAGATCATTCAGGCGTTCTATCTACCAAGCTCATGGTCCCATGTAAATTATTTTTGTGGGGACATCATTCTCTGAAAGGGTAACTATGAACTAATTGATATTATAATACTTCATGTAGGTTTAACCCAAGAAAGATATACCCGATAATATCACCACCACATTGGAGATTGGAGAAGGCAGGATGACATCTCTGGATCGGGATCATTGTTCAACCCCCAAATAGTTTAACTTGGACACATTGACAGAAGCAATAAGGGGGGCTTCATGGAGATAATAAAATCAGAGAGGGAGGTTTTGATGTTGTATACAAAAGTATAACTTCCAAGGGCACAGAAACAACAACAAGAAAGCTATCCTCCAAGTCTACCTAATGGAAAAGGGTGTTTATGAATCAAATAAAACTTGTAGCCAAAGTGCAGCATAGTTACTTGGCTATTTCATAGAAGGATCAGAAAGGTTTATCATTTAGGAGTACTTTCCCACTAGCTATCACCACACCATATGCATCTTCACAAATACAACCATCATGTTCTAATTTACCTGGAGGCCCTTCTTCATCGATTATTAGTGCGGAAGGTGCGGGTAGTGGCTAAAGCTACCGGTTCGTCAAACACAAGAATCAGAGTAGTGATAAAGGTTGAGGGATGGAACAGGCTCATCAAATGCCAGAGGCAGAGTAGTAACGAAGGTCGCCAAATTGAAGTTGAAGCTATCTATGTCCTTTACTAGTAGAAGCATGGGCTGGAGGGAAAGTTCCTCGCAAGAAGAAATGCAGTTAGGTTTGCAGTTGACCTTTGCCTCATTGTGACGGGTCGCTGAGTCGCAAATACAACAGAGAAAAGATCGATGCGACTCCCTGACTATCCGACTATGCGATATCTTATCATCCGACTATGTGACCTCTTATCAAGTCGCAGATCTCTGCAGGTCGCAGGGTCACGATTTTCAAGCATGAAAGCAATGTGTGACCCAGCCTCAAATGCGACTATGCGACTATTTCAAGTCACAGATCTCCACAGGTCACGAGGTCACAATATTCAAGTAGGAAAGCAATGTGCGACCAAGCCTCAAGTGCGACTATGCGACCCTTTCAAGTCATAGATCTCCATAGGTCGCAGGGTCGCAATCTTCAATCATGAAAGCAATGTGTGACCCAATGCCAAATGCGACTATGTGACCCTTTCAAGTCGCAGATCTCCATAGGTCATAGTGTTGCAGTCTTCAAGCATGAAAGAAATGTGCGACCCAGCCTCAAATGCAACTATGAGACCTTTCAAGTCACAGATCTCCATAGGTCACAGGGTCACAATCTTCAAGAAGGAAAGAAATGTGCAATCGAGCCTCAAGTGCGACTATGCGACCCTTTCAAGTCATAGATCTCCATAGGTCACAGGGTCACAATATTCAAGCATGAAAGCAATGTGTGACCCAGCTTCAAATGCGACTATGCGACCCTTTCAAGTCACAGATCTCCATAGGTCACAGGGTCGCAGTCTTTAAGAATGAAAGCAATGTGCGACCCAGTCTCAAATGCGACCCTTTCAAGTCGCAGATCTCCATAGGTCGCAGGGTCGCAATCTTCAAGAAGGAAAGAAATGTGTGACCCAGCCTCAAATGCGACTATGTGAACCTTTCAAGTCATAGATCTCCACAGGTCACGGGGTCACAATATTCAAGTAGGAAAGCAATGTGTGACCCAGCCTCAAGTGCGACTATGCAACCCTTTCATGTCGCAGATCTCCATAGGTTGCAGGGTTGCAATATTAAAGCATGAAAGAAATGTGCGACCCTTTCAAGTCGCAGATCTCCATAGGTCACAGGGTCGCAATATTCAAGCATGAAAGCAATGTGTGACCCAGCCTCAAATTTGACTATCCAACCCTTTCAAATCGCAGATCTCCATAGGTCGTAGGGTCGCAATCTTCAGAAAGGAAATCAACGTGCGACCCAACCTCAAATGTGACTATGCGACCCTTTAGTAATTTCTATCTTTGCGCAGGTCATCAGGTCACAATTTACCCAAGGTTTCAGGTTGTGAGTAACCCCTAGGTTGCAGGTCACAAATGGACCAAGTCGCAAGCCAACCCAATGGTCAAGAAGACCAAGAGTCAAGGGAAACTCAAAGGACATCTCAACCTATCTATACAACCTCAGGAAATTGAGTAAGGGAATTTTAGCTCAGAAATTGAAGTGAGTATGATAGAGGAATTGTTGCTTGAGAGCTAAAGTCACTCAACTCTTTGTACCAAGTAGAGGGAGAGGTAGCAAGGCTAGGGTTTTGGTATCATGCATTGAGATGAATAGCCCCTGTTCCACTATTGGGTGTTGATGAGTTGTAAACATGTATTTGATGTTGCAACAACATTAATAATATATTCTCTTTTCTGGCACTGATTCACGTGCTTGTTTGTGGTGATAATACTAGCTATCTAATATTTCACTATGCTACGCAGATGCTTTCATGCATGTAATTTATTATGAACTAATTCACAGTGGTTTCATGTATGTTTTCTCTTGAATTAGTGTTTATTTGTTCCTTGCCACATCGGTGATCTATTGTGAACTACTTTGCAGTTAACTCATGGCGTGTTTTCTTTAATTTATGTTTAACTGGTTTTCGGCTCACCGATTCCATTCATGACATACCCCCCTTTTATTTTTCTGCTTAGACTTTCTTGTATCTTTTTTTATGGTTCGTCAATATTGGGATGATTTTGCTTCGTTGATTGGTCATTTCACCTTTTCCTCTGCTCCATCATCTTCTCATCTGACAACCAAGAGTGAAAACACTTATGGCGACAGTCGGGCCCACATACCGGATGGGGCTCATATCCCAAACGATGTGAGGTCTAATTGGGACCTTTCACCGGGGAGACCCCCATTGTTGTCTGCAGTACAATTTTTCTCGTCAAAAAAATTGGCACTGAAAGGAGGGCCAGATGACAAGATGACCCCTTAGAGCCTGCAGTTAGTCTCATATCTGTAATGGCTTTTCCTCAAATCATTCTCCCAAGATGTTTATCAGATTTATTTGGTTCTCGATGCTCAATCCTCGATGAACCTTTGTATCACTTGTCCCAGTTAAAATTCGATGGTGAGAATGGAGTTTCCATAATAGAGCACCTTTCGGATTTCTATGAGTTTTGTGAGTGTTACAAAATTGATTATGAGGAGTTGGCTTGTGTGATTTTCTCCCTCACTCTTGAAGGTCGCGTTAAGCAATGGTGCCACACATTGCTAGAAGCTTCCATTCATTCGTTCGAGTAGCTCGCCGGTGAATTACAACAAGATTTTCACAGGTAAGATTTTCAAAATGTATTAATACGGTTAAATGAGATCAGAATGGAACCTCAAGAATCTCTAGAGGATTTTTCTATCAGATTTTTTCATTTTTTTTTTGAGTTCCCTGAAAGGGATGTTGATTGGGAATATTTAATTGAACAGTTTCGACAGGTGGTTTTCGTTTCCCTAGAACAATTTCAATAAGAAACCAAGCTTGATCCCAGTGTTTTTTATGATGATCCTCAAGTTGCCAGCTGTTCAAAATTTGTCCCTAATGTTTCCTTGTCTATCTCCTTGAGACCAGGACACATTCAGGCCTCCCAGAAGAATATTACTATTCCTCCTCCTGAATTGTCGTGTAATGGAGTTGTGGTCACAAAAGTTCTGAGTGATGATAGACGTATGCAAGAAAATAAAACTTTTTGTACCACCTTTGAATCTTTCATGCACCTTGTCAAATCAGAGATTGAAAACAATATCGACCCAACATCTCTCCCTGTTAATGAGACCTATCTCAAGTCCACTGAATGCTTACCTGGGCACAGTCCTAAATCTCATTCACATACTGATAATAAATTGATTCTTGGCCTAGATAAAGTTGATTTCCCTTTAGAGTCATTGGACTGTGATGGGCATGCAGGATCATTGGCCTCTCTGGATGAAACTGATGTGTGATATGAAGATCCTTGTATGGTGGATGCCCCCACATCTAAATCATTTCATCCATTATTCCCTGATTCATTTCTTGAGCCCGCCACACCAGTAATTTCTTCAAGCCTTTCGAAATTGTCTTGTACTGGTGTTGGCAACAATCATGAGCATGCGGGTGGTGTTTCACAATCACATTACAAAATTGATGAATCTATTATGTCTAATATTTTTTCATCTACAATATTTAAACAACCACAAGAGTGACTAGCTGTCTCAACAACCTCAAGAGGTTTCTTTTATTGATTCATCCCAATTGTTAACCTAAGAGGAGTCTAATATACTAGATGCCCAACCTAATAAAATTGATGGCTCCAATGATCATTACTTATCTGAAAATATATTCACTCACACCTCTGAGGACTGTCATTCGTATCTATCTGTTGACCATACAAAGCCACCAAAATTTGATGATCCGCTTTGTGATGACTCAAGGACCCATCAGGAAACTGAAGCAATTCAACTTCTGCTCGTTGTTACCTCAAGTTCTTTGCAATCACGATGAAACCCCTGAACCAAGCCAAAATAGGGTTTCTCGGATTAGGGTTTCTAAAATGACGGTTCCCACGTATCTACTCCTCTCAACATAACCGCGTCAGATGTCAGCTCATTTTGGAAAACCTTCCATTCGAGTGATCTTTCCCTGAGCAAATATTTCTATTCCCTAACAGCTGGTATGCAACAACCGATATACCTTAATTTATTCACTGGAAGGAAAACACCGACCATTGTGTCTAATATTTTCGATTGTTGCCCAGCCAGTACTAGTTGCACTCAGGCACAAGCATGTGATGTTTGGAAAACCTCTCTACTACCTGAAAATATTCCAGTCAATTCACCCCATCTTGGGAAATATAAAGAATCTAATACATTGGATTGTCAATCGGTCAGTGTGCAAACATTTGGCTGAATTGATAAGAAGCCCACTGACATTTTTCTAATCACCACGATTAATGATCACATCCATTCGCCAATTGATCTCACCAAACCATCAAAGTTTGGAATCCCCCTGCTCGAAGGTTCAGAGTTTTTCCAGGATGGTGATGAATTTGAGCCTCCACTAAATATTGCTTTGGATCCTCGTATCCTAAAAAAAAACTAGGGACAACTCCGAACTAGGGCTTTGAAAATTAGGTTTTTCGCACTTGGGTTTGTGAGCACCACAAATTCACCTGGCGGATGCTTATTTTTTCCATTACATCAAATTGATCATCCTTAGCATCATGGTGAGATTCCCAGCTGGTTTGACAGATCCTATTCGATGAATATACCTGCAAATAGGTGATGTACTACCTCACTTCTGTTAGACCTAGCATGGTGTGTGGATGGATGTGTGTCACTTAAAAATGATTTTAGGTTTCAGGTACGTATTTCTATGTATCAGGATGAAAGTGAAATTAAAATTGAACCATCCATTCTGGCACATTCTCTGGTAAGTAGCCATGACCTTCTGGTTGTCGCACATGATTTTAAGGTAAGCCTTGTTTTCGGTGCACAATTTTGTATGCTGGATCTGATTGCAAACAATGTTGTTCTTGCAGGGCGAGAACTAATGTGGTGGCTGCACTGGAAATCTGATTTCACATAACCCAACCACCTCTTTGGTTAAACTAGGGTTTTAGGTTTAGGATAGCTATGATTTGTTAATAAATTTTTGTTAGTTCAAGTTGTAATTAGGTTTACCTGCAAAAGTTTTGCTTTATGGTTTAAAATTATGTTCATTGTCTTCTCTTACGGTCAGTAGCTTTATGCATTATAATTTTCCATTTATTTTTCACTTATTTCTCTTTCAATTTTCTTATTGCTGCATAATGTTCATATAATCACTGCATGTGCTTTACCTTGTTTTTTCCACCTACAACTAGTTGATATTTCTCGCACATGGCATTGCATTGCATCATAAGCCTTGTATGTTGCATCGTGTTATACACATTATTCCTCGCATCATTTTCATTGGTTGTTGAGATAGTTGTGAAAGTTTCCATACATTGCATACCATTTCATGAGCCCTCATTGAACCTGGGGTCTTGAAACCCTCAATGCCCAAACTAGCTCTCTTACTCCCCCTTGCATGGGTTTAAAGCCAAATGGATTGCCTTTACCTCTTTACATACATTGAAATCCTGATGATCTTTCTTACTTTCTTTTCCCTAATTGTTGAAACCCTAACCCCATTGTTTGTGTGAGGTTGCGGTGGTTACCTCAAGAGGTATCTTCTCTCAGAACAGGTCATCAAAGTCACATTCTCACAATAATTCCTATGAGTCTAAATTCATTAGCTAGGGAGATATGAGCCGGTGCTTGTGGGGAACCCTAATGAGTTTGAATGGCCTATATCCAAAACCCGAGTCTTGTGCCTGCCTTAGCCTTGAATATCTTAATGATTTGTTTTTCATAGTTCGCCTATGGGTTGGAGATGGGGTGAAGGCTTGGCATGAGGGAAAACCCAAATCATAATATATTTTAGTTTTTGTCAAACAAGAAACAACCTCTCTTGCCCGTAAAATAAGTCGGGATCCCTCATCCACCCATGAAAATAAGTGCCATGAGAACATACAAATAAGTGCTACAAGCACATAAAAAAATAATAATTGTTACACCATTTTTTGGTCATCTAACCTATTATCATTAGATGGACCCAAGTACACCATGTAAGACCAATTTTACCCTCAGTAAAATTGCCTTCACTATGTTAAATAACTTAATAAACCACCTTTATTAGGTTGTTTATGGTCCAAACAGGAAACCCCAAAAGGAAATATTAAACAAACCTATATTTGTTTGATTTTCCTCATGGAATAATTAATTAAACCATAATTTAATTATTATTCCCAGTCATGTTTAGCCCAAAAACAAAGAAATTAATTAGATAAACCTTTATTTATCTTATTATTTTCTAGGAATAATTATTTAAATCTTATTTAGATAATATTCCTTGTTAAATATGACCAAATCACCCACAAATAATTAAATAAATCATTATTTATTTGATTATCTTTCAACCACTTCTTTAAAAAGATAAATAAATCATTTATTTATTTATTTTTGACAAATAAAGGGATTTGACCCAAGTCAAATACTTTTTCCCTCCAACAAATATAATAAAATATTCCATAAAAGGTGGATCTAGATTTGGTTAATATTATTTTAATCATGTACCAAGATCTAGAATGACCCAATATTTTGTTATAAATAGGAGGGTTTTTCCTACCATTCTTCACCTTTTGTTGCCTATTAGATCACTCTGGATCTATACACTTGGTCACCATTTTCTGCCATTTTGCTCCCTTTGAGCTCTACTCTTTGCATTGGTTTTTCTACATCAACTAGAGAGAAGAATCTTAGATCTGAAGTGCTGAGGACTTCCAAGAACCCATCCCACTGAGGGGAATTGGATACTCCTTCTGGTTTTCCTCACAGGTGCCCCATTAATACAAAAAATTCTTTCAAAAATTGTTCTTGTCTTTTCTATTGGTATATGGAGCAAACCCTTACTTTTTCTACTTAATGTCTTTCCATGCATAGATCTGGTTTTTTGCAGCTCTTTTCTGTCTAACTAACCA
Source organism: Pinus albicaulis (assembly GCA_034641835.2). NCBI lineage: Eukaryota > Viridiplantae > Streptophyta > Pinopsida > Pinales > Pinaceae > Pinus > Pinus albicaulis. Next base: position 1,569,697,416 of record CM076581.1, read on the forward strand.
CAGATCTGAAGATATTGGCAGCCACTTTTGTTGTTAGGGCTATTAGTTATGCGTAGCTAAAGTGGTCCTCTTTCGTACACTTCGACAAAGGATTCATACTAACAATAATAAGGGTAAAGGATTGAGAAAGGCTTCCTATGCAGAGAGGTAATGCAATGACTTTGCCGGGGTATTGACCAGGCTCGATGGCAATAGAGAAATGCTTGTGATTTCTTTAGGTGACTCCACCGGGGTACTGTCCAAGCCTACTAGCAGCGTAGCAGCACCAGAAACGTATTTTAAAATTCTAAATATAATAAGCCCAATACTTTTCTCTCCACATCATCATCAAACTATTGGTGTCCATGACGTTCTGCTTTGACGTTTTCTAATTAATAGGACCTAGCTGAGGCACAAGGATTGGGCATATCTGTAAAGGTCAAATGTAATATTCCCAATTTTGTGGAATATTAATTTTTGATATTTGCACTTAGGAGATTAATAAAATGGGTAGGAGACCCATTCATTTTGTCCATAGAGAATAAAAATCCTCTCACCATAAAGGAGGATCACTTTTGGAGCTTTATTTCACACCTCCATGTGTGAAAGGGGATCCTTACAAGATGGCTAGGTCTAGTTTGACCAAAGTCAAATAGCGCAGTGGCATGAGGTGGAGGGCATATGTGGAACACTGTAGAGATAGAGGAGGGAAGCTTCCTTGAGAAGGAAAACCCTAATGAGTTGGGCCCTTGGAGAGGGAGCTCACATTTGCATAAAAATGGGAAAGGAAACCATTTTGGGTTATGTTGAAGATTATAGTTTTTGTTGTTTTGAGAGAGAAGAGAGAAAAATTCTACTGTTTAGTAGATTCGCCGGAGGAATTCCTCTTTAGGATTCCTTCTTCCTCTTGAGAGGCCTCTTGAGGAATTGTACGTCATTGTCCCCATATACAGGCTTTGGGCCAAATCATTCATTTAGTTGCATCGCAGTTCACAGAGGTAGTTGGGTTGTGTTGCTGGGTGTTGCAGGGGAGGGTTCCACAACACCACTCCAGAGATTGTTTTTCAGAGGATAGGATCTCCAATTCATTAGAAGATCATTGAGGTGTGTTTTTGGGTAGATTTTCATACCTTGGCATCAGGCCAATGTTTTCCATCTCTCGTACAACGCAGTATCTTCCCTAAACTGTGTTATTTTCATGGGCCATTTGCAGTGAGGGAATAAAAGGTTGATTGGAGGAGAAATATTGGGTGAAAGGATCAGCCTTTCACATTAGAACTCCATTGGAGGAGGCTCTTTCAGAGTGAGCATCACATTCAGCCATTTCCTCCTTTTTCTATTTATGAGTTGCTACTGCTACAACAACTCCGGCATTATTATATTTCCCATTTTTTTATATGTATTTCAACCCATCCTCTTGAGGATGGTTATTTAGTTGTCTTCAGGGGTTGAGAGCTTTCTCCACCCTCATTTCTTGAGCTACCATTTTTATATCATTTTATTCACATCATATATGTTGTAGCATCTTCCTATGACTGCGCAGTCATAGCTTGAGCATATTGTGTAGCAGTGTTTTGGAGATATGATTTGCTAATCTTGAGTAACATTCCTCTCAAGATCTTGTATTATTTACATTGCTGCTACTATTTAATAGAAGGGCTATGGATTTCTCCCATTTTCATGAGTTCATGTGTCACTGCTAATTCCATAAGGGTATTTTCATATTGCTGTAACTTGTTCCTAATAGGAGATATTACATATCTATAGAAAAAGTCTACAAAGGGCCAGATAGCCTCTGGATTTCACCCTTCCTTGCGAAGGTGATGCATCCGATAAATGCCCAAGTAGTCAATCTCTGAAATAGACTTGCAATATTTCTGAAAAATGAATATCTTAAGATATTCCCAACATTACAGAAATTTCCCCATTTGGGATACTACAGTGGTATCAGAGCTCCTTTCTTGGCTCGGCCTATGGCTTTCAAAGCCCAAGAAAGAAAGAGAATAGAAGAAGATGATGATGCAGAAGATGAGCTTGATATCATCTATTTTCAGAACAAAGGAGAGTCTCCCTATGGAGGAGAAGCAAAGAGAATAAGAGGAAGTTCCATGCACTTCCTATTCTCAAAAATAAAGCAAGCATGGGAGATTCTTGGACCATCAGGTTCTAGATCAATACCTAGGTGATTATAAGTCCCATTCTGCAGCATCCAGGGGAGCCAAAATGTTCCTACAATTTATTCAGTAAGAGGAGGAGAGAAGGTCCTATGGAAGAGGGGAAATCAGAGGCAATAGGCTCCTATTGTCTACAATTTATGGGGATACTTCAGCTAGATCTTGGGTGAAAGAGCTAGAAACCTTTTTCTTGCTACATCTAGTGGCAGAGAAAGAAGTAGTAGAGATTGTAGCGCTACACATGGAGGGTAAAGCCTCTGTTTGGTGGTTCAAACCCTTGTTCCATTCAAGGGTGAGTTCTTTTGGAGAATTTTCTCAAAGGTTGATCCAAACCTTTGACGAAGAGAGGACAAAAGAGGAGAAATCCATTCCACCAAGGGAGGAAGATTGCACCAATGTTGTCACAGCTTTGGGAGAGCAGCCTTCTACATCTATGGATGAGGTAGCCATTACATTGGAGGAGGAAAATACTGCAGCCATACAATAATAAAGCCCCAAGTTACACCAAGGTATGAGTGAATTTCCACTTTTCATTTCAGCAAACAAATTAAAGGAATGTGGAAACTCACATGTAGAGGTCCTAGGATCTACACATTTTGCTATTTCAGAGCACCATGATTGCATTGCACTCTGCAATGGGTTCAAAGAGGAGATGGAACCTCACCCTCATGCACTATTGATGAGTCTCATTCAACCCTTGAGGTTTGGATGTGAACCATTGGGGGATGAAACAAACCATGACACCTCCATAAGAAACAATGAAACAATTTTTGAACCGGAGGATGAAACAACTACTACCCTGTGGGAAGAATTGACAATGCTGCTAAACAATGATGGAGAGAAGGGGTTAAATCCATCACATTTGGATCCTCATGGGTTTAATACACTCATGGGTGAGAGGTCTCCAAGGAGCTGCGTTCCAATCTTTCATGGAATGCAAGAGAGGTGATTTGGTTTGGGAGAATGGTAACCCTCATGGGAGGAGTGCCAAAGCAGGAAAAAGGAGAAGAAATCCACAAGGAGCTGAGTGGGTGTGGATGAGAAGCAAGAGGCTGATTTTCCCCTTGCAAATATATGATACTGGGCAACAAGAAGCTTGGCTGCGTTGGCTCCTCTTGAAGGAGTTTTGCCATCACTTGATGTACTCTTTTTCCAGGAGGATAGGAGTGGAGAAGAGGTGGCAAGGTGTTTACATCATTGAGAAGAAAGGATTAGGGATCCATGGTACTGACATGACACATATATCAGTCATGATACCTTCATCACATGAGTTACATGATGTGAGCATGAGAAGGCAGCAAGCACTAGGGTTTCTTGAACTATTTTGGAGAGAGCACAAGTAGATTTTCTCTCAAATGATGTATGGTGTTGCAGGAGTAGAGGAGGGCACTCTCATAGTGCAACGGGATTACTCCTTATCTTGGATTTATTTGGAGGAATTTCCATCCTGGGAAAAGTTTCACATTTGCAGCAGCATCACCAGAAGTGTTCTTGACAAGGGGCATGATAAGAAACAGAAATTGGCATGGGCAAGAGCCTTTTTGCATGAGATCACAATGCTGTCGCTTGGGAGCAGGGTCACATGCATAGATTTATCTATCATTTTACCTCCAACCTATGGTAAGAGCATGATATTTTAATTTTTTGATTTGCATCCTCTTATCATTATGTTGCAGTGCATGGCTTCTCAAAGGGGCAGATTTTTCATGTTTCTCCATGAGCAGAGTTGGACCAACCCATATGATGGAGACAACCATATTTTTCATGGCCTTGGGAAGATGTTTTCCATTCACACATATTTTCAGCTGATCCATGTGGTTAGCTATATGCTTCAAAACATTTTTCCATTTCATTTTCAAGAACAACAGTTTGAAAAACTGCGTTATGCACTCTTGGGAGAATGTTGTTAATTTCCAGCACCATATGAAACCATCAGTATTCCCACTATCGTGATGATAAGAATGTTTCCCCTTGATGATTTTTCCCACTTACTTATTGAAATCATGGTTGAAAGATTGACACATAAGCTGAATGTGTCCTTGAGGGAAGAAAAGTTCCCTATTTTCTGCATTGCATGTCCTAAAGGGGGCATGAGGAGAGATATGGCCACCTCAGCCACATGTTTACTTTATTTTTGGGTGAGCCATGAGTTTATCATCTATCAATTGTGTAAGCATGGAAAAACTTCTGGTTATGTATTTTTGGCACATTCAGCCATGTGCTATTCATTAATGAATGAGGTAGATTTTGTATCTCACTTGCCATGCTATTTTTCAGGGGTGCAGTGGATAATACTACGCTGTGTCATTTTGAGAGAGTGTTTGTGCATTACAAAAATTTGTAAAACCTACATCAAAGTCCTCATTTGGATGGTCAATTATGATCATGTCCTATTCATCATGGATAACAGGTTATGGGCTAGCTCATTCTTCATTGTTGGGGAGGAGATCCTTGGAGGATTGTTCCTCATTTTTTCATATGAGAACAAAAATATTGCAGACCATGTTTAGCACACACCTTACACTTATCATAAGTGTAGCAGCAGATAGCAAGGGGTAGGCTATAAAGCTTTCCATGATCATATTTCCAGCCCACCTTCATTTTAGGAGCCAAAGGTGGAGGACTTTCTTCATGAGTTGCCATATCGAACGGTAGCTCACTTCATTTTGATGATAGATTGGGTGAGAGAGGCACTCATCCACCATGTTGATCATCACTCCTACTTTGTGGAGGCCATGGGACAGAAAGTATATTTCCATCCATATTTCCCATCCTTGATTGGTGCAGACATTTTGGGTTTGCACACTTGGGAGGAAGCATCAGATAATAGTTTATTTGCAGTATCTCTTGGTGCAGTGATGGAGGCTATTGATGGGGAGCCACATGAGGATGGGAGGAAAATTTTTCTCTCCCTATGCCTTTGCTTGAGGTTAAGAAAAGATTTTTGGAGAGGAGGACTGTAATATTCCCAATCTTGTGGAATATTAATTTTTGATATTTGCACTTAGGAGATTGATAAAATGGGTAGGAGACCCATTCATTTTTTCCATAGAGAATAAAAATCCTCTCACCATGAAGGAGGATCACTTTTGGAGCTTTATTTCACACCTCCATGTGTGAAAAGGGATCCTTGCAAAATGGCTAGGTCTAGTTTGACCAAAGTCAAACAACGCAGTGGCATGAGGTGGATGGCATATGTGGAACAATGCAGAGATAGAGGAGGGAAGCTTCCTTGAGAAGGAAAACCCTAATGAGTGGGGCCCATGGAGAGGGATCTCACATTTGCATTAAAATGGGAAAGGCAACCATTTTGGGTCATGTTGAAGATTATAGATTTCGTTGTTTTGAGAGACAAGAGAGCAAACTTCTGCTGTTTAGCAGATTTTCTGCATGAATTCGTGTTTAGGATTCCATCTTCCTCTTGAGAGGCCTATTGAGGAACTGTACCTCATTTTCCCCATATCCAGGCTTTGGGCCAAAGCATTCATTCAGTTGCAGCGTAGTTCACAGAGGTAGCTGGGTTGTGTTGCTGGGTGTTGCAGGGGAGGGTTCCACAACACCACTCTGGAGTTTTTTTTAGAGGAGAGGATCTCTAATTTATTACAAGATCATTGAGAAGTGTTTTTGGGCAGATTTTAAGACCTTGGCATCAGGCCAATGTTTTCCATCTCTCCTACAGTGCAGTATCTTCCCTAAACTGCGTTATTTTCATGGGCCATTTGCAGTGAGGGACTGCAAGGTTGATTGGAGGAGAAATCTTGGGTGAAAGGTGTTAGTGTCAGTCTTGTCATACTACCATCAGTGACCAAATTTTCTCTTTTTCATTTTCATAGTAGGAGTCCCATACCATAAATTTTCATCATTCCATTAGGTCATGGATTCATTGATGGTAGTGGTTTTTCATTAGTTTTCCCTCATGCAAAAAACTTGCTGATTATCCTCTCTATGGTCTTCATTAATGATTCAATTTTACTCCCAATTCATATTATTAGGTGATAGGGTTGGTCTCATTAGGTTCTAGGGTCTCATCATGGTCAAACTAATGAGTCAAGTGTCAATAAATATCAGCAAGGTCATGAGGAGGTAAAATAAACTCTGAGGCACAGTATCTGGAAAAATCAAAGAGTTGTTCTATTGAGCTTGATGTAATTTTCACCTCAAAACCATGTTTTGAGGTGAAAACATGGTACTTTGTTTTTATTATGATCTTTTACGTAATTTTATGTTTTCATATGTAATAAATTGGACTTCGGAAGCTACTATCTCTATAAAGCCACCACCCTGCCTTTTAGAGGTGTTTTCCATATAATTTTCAGTGAAAAATCATATCCTAAGTATGTCCATCAGAAAGATCCTCGAAATATCTTTCCAACGGTATATTATACTCTCAAAACTGACTTCTGGATTGGAAAATATGGCTAACTGAACAAAAGTCCCCAAAAGCCTAACCTCACCCCATTTCTCAATTGGACCCTTTGAAATTTATAATATTTACTTATTTATTTTTCCCTTTATCACAAAGTATTGTAATTTTCGCATCCTAAAAATCCTGATGTGATCGATCGCATCGCAAAATTCATGCTTCTGATCCGATCACATCGTATCACACGATTCATGTGCTTCCGATTGACCCTTCCCTAATCAAAAATCTCCGATGCGATTGATCGCAAGTCCCATCCTCTGATCACCCCATAACATCGCATATGTTATTTCAAGTACTTAAACTCCCTTCCGCCTTCCCACCGTTGTGATTGATCGCATATCGGCAATCGCAATCAGCAAATCCCATTATGTAATACACCCTCTCCGATTCCTGATTGTGATTGTGATTTACTCTCGGGTCCCACCATAAAACCTTCCGCCTCGCTCCAAAAAAAAATTATTTTCCATTTGTAAAAGCTATAAACCAGATTTGAAAAATTTCTAATTATTTCATTGCATCGCATGTTTTCTCCCCACTATGTTTAAACCTCCGCGCTCCCGATTCACTGATGCGATGGATCGCACGTCGCTCATCACCATCGTGCGATTGTCCCGCTAGTCTTTTGTCTCTCTCCCCTGCCCAATCGCGATTGCGATTTGTGATTCCCCTTGGACCCCACCTAAATCCCTTCTGCCTTGTCAAAATAAAAAGGTCTTTTACTATGTAAAGCGGAAATTTCATTTTATATGAGTTTTTAAAAGGATTTTTCCCATTCCTCATTGCATCGGCCTTTGCTCCATCGCATCGCATATTTCATTTCCCAAAACTTAAACCTGCTCCCCTTCCCGATTTGCGATTGCGATTTTTCGCCTGAGTGCCACCTAAAAGCCTTTGTTTTTCCGCTCCTTTTCAATGAAAAATGTTTCTCTCTATGTAAAGGCGCATTTCGTCTATCCGCCCTTACAAAGGTTTTCTCACTATCACATCGCTCCTCTACACCATCAGACCTTGCTTATTGTATTACTCCTAATCGCATCCGTTCCCCATCTCATTTCTTCCAAACACGTCGCAAGTTCCACCACGTCGTTCTAATGCGCCCTTCCACTCTGACTCCCGATTTGCGATTGCGATTTCCCCTTTTCCTCTTATACATTATTGCATCACAGGTTTTCAAATGCATTATCCCAATATACCCCCTCCCCTCTCCAAATTGTGATTTGCGATTGCAACGTGGGCACACCATCCTTTCCTTTGCTCCTTTTCACCCAAAAAGGGGATTTTTCTTCATTAAATGGGGAAATTTCATTCTTACTGGTTTCAAAGGCATTTTCTTCAAACGTTGGTTTTTCTTCAAAGAGTAAAGACAAAGACAAACAGTCAAAGCCCAGAGTTAAATATAAAAACAAAGATCATTATAGCATGACATCAACGATAAAAAGGAGAAATGGTTCTAAATTTGTCTTTCTTCTCCTCTGTTTGAGCAACTGCAAATCCTCTAGATGGTCAAATGTATTTTTTCTCCTTCCTTTCAGGGGCATATTGTTGGTCTTTCCCTATATTCAGATTTCAGTTCCTGAGGCTGGTGAAACAAATCCTTCTCTTGTGGACCTACTCCCCTCAATTTTGTATACTTAATGTAATTATTTATCATTTGTAAAGGGGGAATAAAGTGTGAAATAATTTGGAAAACAGTCAGGGAAGTCCTGCGCTCCATTTGTAATAGTTTGGCAGGGAATTAGTAAGGAAATGTAGCTCTGATTTGTGGGATCCCTGTGGTATGGATTTTAGTATTTTTATTTTCTTTTTGTTCATCAGTTAATTGTTATGTTTACCATTCATTCATTCACATTTCTGGTTGAATGCTTTTAAGATAGATAGGTAGAATCCATTGTGTAATGCTCTGCCTTGGGAAATCATTCAATGTTCTATGTTTTCTGCTGTTTGAAAAGGATCCATATCCTATGCTCTTTTCAAATCCTCACCAGTCTTACCATTCCATCATTATTTAAACTAAATTGTTAAAATCCCTGCCTACCTTGCCCCATGAAATACCCCGTATCTCTGATTTAATTTCCTCGGATTCAAACTGCCCCATCTGTTCCATACAACCCTGGAAATTTTATAAGAACATCTTCCATCATTATACCTAGCATAATATCAGTTTAATCTTATACTTCATTGAATATTTTTCACGGAGAGAGCCCTCTCCTGACCTTGAAGGGCTAGCTACAAGGCTAAGCGTGGTTTAAGGTTACCCTAATTTTCCTTCCTTCAGCTGAAGGTTCAAATTAGGTGCTAAAATTTATGGCAACCATACTGGGGAAAACACATAGCATAAAAGACTGATCACCCCAGTAATATTTTCCTTATAAATTCCTAGACTCTAGATGATGATATTCAGAGTTTTCTAGGCTAAAATAAAATATTGTAAAGTAGAAAATTGACCACACTAGCTTCAAGAAGATACATAAGGGCCAACCCAGATCCAAATCCTGCCCCTGTGTTTGAAAATCCTAATCTCATTCCAAGGATAATCAGAAGACAAGAAGGGTCACTAAGTCCCAGACCTATTTTCAAATCCCATACCTAGCCCAGTGAGTGGCTGTTTGTAGAAGACCTCTCTTTTGATGAATGTTTTGAGCTTTCTTTGTTCAGATGTAAATTTGAAATTGCACTTGATGACACAGTTTTAGATCCAGAATTTCTTGTATATATCGAAGTTCAAAGGGAAAACACATCAATTGATGACTATATTTTGAATTCCCCTCAAACATCTATCACTGTAACCAATATCCCTGAGCCTTCAGAGTTATCACAAGCAAATTTTCCTCCCCTTAATTCATCAGTGTTCCCATCAGTCTCAGAAGTCAATTCTTAGCTTTCAAATCCTCCATCAACACCTCCCTTGAATCCTAGTAGCACAAACATTGTTTTAAATCCACCACTATTCATGGCTACCCAGTATGCACCCCTAGTTTTACCTCAAAATTTGAATTATATGCCCGCTAAATACTAGAGTAAAATACCTATCTTTGATGCCACTCAAAGCATCATAGCCCAGCATCATGTTGATAAGATGAATGATTTTTTTTATCTTCACGAGGTAGAGGCAGAGAATGTAACCACAAGATTGTTTGTCCAAAGCTTTGGAGGTGAAGTTAGAAAATGGTTCAGAGCCTTACCAGTAGACTCTATCCATACTTTGCAGGAGCTACATAGGAAATTCTTAGACCAGTGGGAGGTAAAGAAGAACCCACTCCAAATATTGTCTGAATATGAAAATATTAAAAGGAATGTGGGTGAAACTGTATAGGATTATTGTGTATATAATGCTATTCTAGCTAACCTAAAACCTCCTATGGGATTAGCCTTGCTCAAGTTTCTAGATGGTTTTGATGCTGATATGGCATATTAGCTACGAGAAAGAGATCCTACCACACTTGAATACATGTAGAAGATAGCTGTGAGTGTAGAAGCAAATTTGCTGGCCAGAAGAGCACGAACAAGACCCGAAAAGAGAGTGACTGTGAAAGAAGAGAAGATGAGAAGATGGTTGATCGGTTGACAATTTAAGACAAACCTGAAGCACAAATTAGGAATCTAAATTTCAGAGGACATCAGCAGCCACAATTCCAAATTAAACAAATAGAGCAGAAAGCGCAGGACCAAGCAACACAACAACAACAGATCAGAACTCCATTGACGCAAAATTATGTTCAGGGAATGGAAACAGATGATGATGATGATCCAGTATCTGAGGCCAACCATTTCTTCATAGCCGATGGTGCGCCCATCTTTCTCATAGAAGATGAAGAATATACAGTGATTACATACATTCGAAAAGATGAAGATTTCATATTGGCCAACAATTTAGTGTCAGAGGAAGATTCCGATGATTATCAAAGAGGATACATGAACGCTTTGTCAGCGCAACAAAAGTAGTATTCTTTGAGAAGCAGAGATGTGCTGATCAATCCTATTCAGAAGAGAAAAGAGCTGAAATCAAAAAACGATTCTTCAAATACTCAAAGAAAAGGGAAAGAGCCCGCTGATCCCTCTCCCAGCAAGGCATCTTCAGTGATTAACACTGCAAATGAAAAGAACTAGCATAGCGCAACAAAGGAGCAAGTAGAGAAGAAATATCCTCCCATCAAAGAGGTAGAAAAAGTTCCTTATTTTAATTTGGAAAATGAAATTTCTAAGGTGAAGGTGTCCATGCCCTTGACTGAGTTGGTGAAAAATAGTACTTATAAACATCCGGTGTCTAGAATTTTTCAAATAGACTCTGTATCAGATATGGTAAATGTTGAATATGAATATTCTGAACTCATTTTCGGTCCAGCCAAGAAGGTCAGTCAGAAGAAAGTGAAGTCCCTCCCTTTTTCTTGAGTCTTAGATTACATGAGTTCATTTTACATAATGCTATGTTGGACTCCGAAGCCTCGCATAACTTGATGCCTAAGGCCATTATGGATAATTTGTGTCTTGATATTACCCGCAAATACCATGATTTGTATTCCTTTGACTCTGATAGGGTCCGTTATATTGGTCTTATCAAAGACTTGGTAGTATCTTTAGACCGAATCCCAACCAAGAATGTTTTGATGGATGTGGCTATTGCCGATGTTCCACCATGGTTTGGAATTATTTTTTCTAGGTCATGGGGTGAAAAAATAAAGGGAAAAATACAACTTGACTTCTCTTATGCCACCATTCCCATGTTCGCTCAATTGAGAAAGCTATATAGGGAGAAGAAAATGAAATACATGATCACTAGCAAAGAGAAGCCATTTAATCATCCCATTAATGCAGTCCACACAGATTTAGAGTCCTTCGTATTATATTTAGATGGTGGTTTGAATGATGAAAATGTTTAGTTGGTACAAGTAGATGAGATACCTGAAATTTCAGAAAATTTTAGGGAAGTCCTTGAACAGGAGAAAGATAAAGCAACAAGCATTTCTGAGCTTCCTGCCTGCCAGCAGCAAAGGGATAGTGAACAACAGAAAGATGCAGAAATTAGTCAAGATAGAGTGGAGAAGGAAGAAAAATTTCAGCATCTATCAGAAGAAGAAGAAGGCCTCTAGAGCATGGATTTTGATGGAGCTATTGGTAAGGATGGTGCTGGTATAGGAATATGGATTTGGAGCCCTTTTTTCCAGCCTGAAAGGGATCCTAGTAATGTTAGAGTATGTGCTTACAATTTGGCTTTTTACTGCTCTAACAATGAAGCAGATTATGAAGCTTTGATTGCAGGTTTGAAAATTTTGAAGAAGTTAAATGAAAATATAATTTCTGTCTATGGGGATTCAGAGCTAATAATCAAATAGGTAAAAGGAGAGTACCAAGCTAAGCATCAGATATTGAGGGCCTATAGAAATGTAGTCCTAGACATTTTAAGGAAATTTTCTGAGTACACTTTGACAGTAGTACCCAGAATGCAGAATCTTATTGCAGATTCTCTTGCCACTACAACAAGCAATTTGAAAATTTCCATGAATTCCAGCAACAAGTTTGAAATTTATGTCAAACATAGGCCTACTATTCCATACAATTAAAGGTATTTGCAACTGTTTTGGGATGACAATGAAATCAATGCTTTTTTGCAAAGTGAAGGAAAATTCAAAGATACTCCCATAGAGGGTGACTATGAGGTCAATGATCAAGAAATCGAGGCAAATTAGATGGACATATTGCAGCTGAAAGACAACGTAATTCATGGAGGTCTTATAAATTTAGAGGAGCTTTCTAATCAAGATGATGTTGCAAAGAAACCAAGCTTGGTGCCTACTGATAAAGGATTTGAAGTTGTGAATCTTGGAACAGCTGACAAGCCTAAGCTGGTAAAGTTATCAAAGGCATTTTCCCCTGAGGTAAAGGATCAATATGTTAAACTAATTTCTGAATTTTCTTATGTGTTTGAGTGGGATTATTCAAATTTGAAGGTCTATGAAAAAAATATAATTCAACATACTATTCCCATCAAACTGGATAAAAATCCATTTAGACAGAAGCTGAGAAGGATCAACCCAAAGCTGCTGCCATCCATTGAAAAATAGGTAAACAGATTGTATAAAGCTGGTATCATTGTCCTAATTAGATTTTCTGACTAGATTTCAAATTTGGTCCCAGTACATAAAAAGATAGGAGAGATAAGGTTATTCATAGATTTCTAGAATCTGAATAAAGCATCCTTAAAGGATAACTATCCACTTCCGAAGATGGACCATATTCTGCAGAGAGTAGTTGGAGCATCAAGGATGTCACTACTCGATGGCTACTCAGGCTATAATCAGATCTTGGTGCATGAGAAAGACCAAGACAAAACTTCTTTCACAACACCCTGGGGAACTTTCCAGTATGCCAAAATTCCATTTGGACTGAAGAACGCTGGAGCTACTTTCTAGTGAGCAATGGACATAGATTTTTCCAATGAAAAGGATGTTTTTCTTGTTGTTTATTTGGATGATATGATAGTGTTCTTTGGTTCTGATGATGAACATTTGCACCACTTGAGGATTTTTTTTCAGCAATGCAAAATGTTTGGGATTTATCTCAATCCAAAGAAAATTCAGTTTGCTATGGATGAAGGCAAGATACTGGGACATATCATCTCTAAAGACGATATCCGCATTGATCCATCCAGAGTAGAAGCAATTTAGCACATAGACCTCCCACATAAAAAAAAGTAGATTCGAGCATTTAATGGTAAGATGAACTTCTTGTGCAGATTCATACCCAATTTGGCTGAACATTTAAGAGAAATGACTAACATGTTGAGGAAGGATAGCACTGTCAAATGGAGTGAAGAGGCTATCAAGTCATTTAATCTGGTAAAGTTTGCTCTGTCCAATGCCCTAGTCTTGATTAGTCTTGATTACACACAATATTTCATTATATTTTCATTTTCATTGGAGCATACTATGGTTGCGGTTTTGATGCAAAAGAGAGATCAGATTGAGCAACCCATTGCCTTTTTCAGTAGGAATATTCGAGATGCTGCCTTGCGGTATAATATCATTGAGAAACAAGCATTGGCCCTTAAAGCACTGAAGGATTTTAGAGTATACATTCTACATTCACATAATATAGCATATGTTCCTAATGTAGCAGTAAAAGATGTGTTGATGCAAACTGATCCAGAGGGAAGAAGAGGTAAGTGGATAGCAGCAATGTTGGAATATGATTTGGAGATCAAGTCCACAAAATTAATCAAAGGAAAAGGCTTGGCAAAGCTAATGGCCTAATCAAACCTGTGTGCCCTGGATATAAATCTCATAGCAACAATGTCAGAGGATGAGGATGAAGGTTTGGTTGTTCCAGTTTTAGACATTTTTCTACAATTCCCATGGTATTCAAACATTGTTTATGTTCTTCAGCATCTTTCACCACCTCCAGGGATGTCTAGAAGCAAAGTTAGATCACTGAAACTTAAGTCTGCTAAATTGTGTATTTTAAATAGTGCTCTTTATTGGAAATATCCAGGAGGTATTCTTCTTAATTGTTTGGTTGAAGATGAGGCTCAGCAGGTGATGCATGATTTCCACAAAGGTGATTGTGGTGGTCATTTGTTTTGGAAAACTATAGCTAACAAAGTGTTGAGAGCAGGATACTATTGGCCCACTCTATTTTCAAATTTGTACAAAATAGTGATGAGCTACCACGAGTGTCAAGTTTTCCAAGGGAAAAGGAAACTTCTTCCTCTTCCTTTGAAGCCATTTTCAGTAAATTCTCCCTTTTAGCAGTGGGGACTCGATTTCATAGGGGAAATCCATCTCGCATCTTTAGCACAAAATCGATGGGTCTTGACAGGTACAGATTACTTCACCAAATGGATTGAGCCATTGATATGGTAATCATTCAATTCTTAGAATCAAATATCTTTTCTAGTTTTGGTTTCCCTCACAAAATAATAACAGATAACGCAACATCGTTCAAATCTAAGAATATGGTGGAATTCTGCGACAAATACAATATTGTCTTGGGCCATTCAACAACATACTACTCACAAGGCAACGGCCTGGAAGAATCATTAAATAAATATCTGATAAACATAATCAAGAAAATGCTGGAAGCAAATAAGAGGAACTGGCATCGAAAGCTCATCAATGCGTTATGGGATGATAGAGTCAGCAGTAAGAAATCCATAGGTATGTCACCGCTTGAACTGGTTTATGGTACTGACGCTGTTTTTCCCACGTCACTTACAGTTTTGGTCATGAGATTATCGCAAGAGGTTGGCAGTGAAGAAGATGATAATCAACGAAGGATCAATTAAATGATCTACCTTCAGCAAACAAGAGAAGAGGTTTCTCAGAATGATATTCAGTTGCAGGAGAAGATTAAAAAAATCTATGATTGTAAGACCAAAGTAGAAAATTTTCAGTTGGATGATGTGGTGTTGAGATGGGATGCACGAAATGAGGAAAAAGGGAAGCATGGTAAGTTTGACAACCTGTGGAAAGGACCATACAAGATTTAAGCATACATGGGACAGAATCCTTTCTTTCTTTCAGATATCGATGGCCAAGATTGCCCTGGAGGACTAGTGAATGGTAGGATTTTGAAGCACTACCACTGTTGAAGATAATGGATCAAAAACTGTGTCACAATCATTGTATATACCATGTTATTTTTGGTCAGATTTCAAGTACACAATCATTGAAGTTTGGGGCCCGAGGTAAAGGCTATAAAACTTGAATGATATGTGTAAGGTTTGCTGGTTTCATTTAAGTTTTCAATCTTATTTTGAGTTAGAGTCAGTCTGCATTGTGTCAGTTTTCAGTATTTTGACCATATTTGCCCAATGGATAAGGCTACTTGGTCTACGATGTTCTTGGCACCTCCAAGGAGCTACCATCCCCATTGGAGCCAATGTTAGTGTTAGTCTTGTCATATTGCCATCAGTGATAAAATTTTCTCTTTTGCATTTGCATAGTAGGAGTCCCATACCATAAATTTTCATCATTCCATTAGGTCATGGATTCATTGATGGTAGTGGTTTTTCATCAGTTTTACCTCATGCAAAAAAATTGTTGATTCTCCTCTCTATGTTCTTCAGTAATGATTCACTTGTACTCCCAATTCATATTATTAAGTCATAGGGTTGGTCTCATTAGGTTCTAGGGTCTCATCATGGTTAAATTAATGAGTCAAGTGTCAATAAATATCAGCAAGGTCATGAGGAGGTCAAATAAAATTAGAGGCACAGTATCTGGAAAAATCAAAGAGTTGTTCTATTGAGCTTGATGTAAATTTCACCTAAAAACCATTTTTTGAGGTGAAAACATGGTACTTTTATTTTATTATCATCTTTTATGTAATTTTATGTTTTCATATGTAATAAGTTACACTTCAGAAGCTGCTATCTCCATAAAGCCACCACCCTGCCTTTTAGAGGTGTTTTCCATAGCATTTTTAGTGAAAAATCATGTTCTAAGTATGTCCATCAGAAAGAGCCCGGAAAGAGATTTCCAACGGTATATTGTACTCTCAAAACTGACTTATGGATTGGAAAATATGCCTAAGTGAAAAAAAGTCCCTAAAAGCCTAACCTCACCCCTTTTCTCATTTGTACCCTTTGAACTTTATAATATTTACTTATGTATTTTTCCCTTTATCAAAAAGTATTGTAACTGCCGCATCATACAAATCCCGATGTGATCGATCGCATCGCAAAGGTCCTTCTTCTGATCTAATCGCATCGCATCACACGATTCATGTGCTTCTGATTGATCCTTCCCCGATCGCAAAACTCTGATGCGATTGATCGCAGGTCCCCTCCTCCGATCACCTGATCGCATCGCATATGTTATTTCCAGTACTTACGCTCCCTTCCTCCTTCCCACCGATTCAATTGATTGCATATCGCCAATTGCAATCGGAAAATCATTATGTAATACACCCTCTCTGATTCCCGATTGCGATTGTGATTTACTCCTGGGTCCCACCATAAACCCTTTTGCCCCACTCCAAACAAAAAGTGTTTTCCCTTTGTAAAAGAGATAAACCAAATTTGAAAAATTTCTAAGTATTTCATCGCATCGCATGTTTTTTGCCCACTATGTTTAAACCTCTGCGCTCCCGATTCGCCGATGCGATGGATCGCACGTCGCTCATCGCCATTGCGCGATTGTCCTGCCAGTATTTTTTCCCGCTCCCCTGCCCGATTGTGATTGAAATTTGCGATTCCCCTTGGACCCCACCTAAATCCCTTCTGCCTTGTAAAAAGAAAAATGTCTTTTCCTATGTAAAGCGGAAATTTCATTTTATATGAGTTTTTAAAATGATTTTTCCCATTCCTCATTGCATCAGCCTTTGCTCCATCACATCACATATTTCATTTCCCGGCGCTTAAACCCGCTCCCCTTCCTGATTTGTGATTGCAATTGTTCACCTAGGTCCCACCTAAAAGCCTTTGTTTTCCCACTCTTTTTCATTGAAAAATGTTTCTCTCTATGTAAAGGTGCATTTCGTCTATCCACTCTTACAAAGGTTTTCTCACTATCGCATCACTCCTCTACACCTTCAGACCTCGCTTATTGTATTACTCCTAATCGCATCCGTTCCCCATCACATTTCTTCCAATCGCATAGCAAGTTCCACCGCGTCGTTCCACTGCACCCTCCCACTATGACTCTCGATTTGCGATTGTGATTTCCCCTTTTCCCCCTATACATTATCGCATCAAAGGTTTTCAATTGCATTGTCCCGATATACCCCCTCCCCTCTCTTGATTGTGATTTGTGATCGCAACGCGGGCCCACCATCCTTTCCTTTTCTCCTTTTCACCCAAAAAGGGGATTTTTCTTCATTAAATGGCGAAATTTCATTCTTATTGGTTTCAAAGGAATTTTCTTCAAAAGTTGGTTTTTCTTCAAAGAGTAAAGACATAGACAAATATTCAAAGCCCAGAGCTAAATATAAACACAGAGATCATTATAGCATGACAGCAACGATAAAAAGGAGAAATGGTTTTAAATTTTTCTTTCTTCTCCTCTGTTCGAGCAACTACAAATCCTCCAGATGGTCAAATGTATTGTTTCTCCTTATTTTCAGGGGCATATTGTTGGTCTTTCCCTATATTCAAATTTCGGTCCCTGAGGTTGGTGAAACAACTCCTTCTCTTGTGGACCTACTTCCCTCAATTTTGTATATTTAATGTAATTATTTATCATTTGTAAAGGGGGAGAAAACTGTGGAATAATTTGGAAATCATTCAAGGACGCTCTGCACTCCATTTGTAATAGTTTGGTAGGGAATTAATAAATAAATGCAGCTCTGATTTGTGGGATCCCTATGGTATGCATTTTAGCATTGTTATTTTCTTTTTGTTCATCATTTAATTGTTATGTTTACCATTCATTCATTCACATTTCTGGTTGAATTATTTCAAGATAGACAGGTAGAATCCATTGTGTAATGCTATGCCTTGGGAAATCATTCAATGTTCTATGTTTTCTGATGTTTGAAAAGGATCCATCTCCTATTCCCTTTTCAACTCCTCACCAGTCTTACCATTCCATCATTATTTAAACTAAATTGTTAAAATCCCTGCCTACCTTGCCCCATGAAATACCCTGTATCTCTAATTTAGTTTCCTTAGATTCAAACTGCCCCATTTGTTCCATACAACCCTGGAAATTTTATAAAACCATTTCCCATCATTATACCTAGCCTAATATCAGTTTACTCTTATACTTCATTGAATATTTTTCAAGAAGGGAGCCCTCTCCTGACCTTGTAGGGCTAGCTACAAGGCTGAGCATGGTTTAAGGTTACCCTAATTTTCCATCCTTCAGCCTAAGGTTCAAATTAGGTGCTAACGAAAGGATCAACCTTTCACATTAGAACTCCATTGGAGGAGGCTCTTTCAGATTGAGCATCACATTTAGCCATTTCCTCCTATTTCTATTTATGAGTTGTTGCTGCTACAACAACTCCGACATTATTATATTTCCCATTTTTGTATATGTATTTCAGCCCATCCTCTTAAGGATGGTTATTTAATTGTTTTCAGGGGTTGAGAGCCTGCTCCCCCCTCATTTCTTGAGCTACCATTGTTATATCATTTTATTCACATAATATATGTTGCAACATCTTCCTATGACTGCGCAGTCATAGCTTGAGCATATTGTGTAGCAGTGTTTTGGAGATATGATTTTCTAATATTGAGTAACATTCCTCTCAAGATCTTGTATTATTTACATTGCTGCTACTATTTAATAGAAGGGCTATGGATTTCTCCCATTTTCATGAGTTCATGTGTCACTGCTAATTCCATGAGGGTATTTGCATATAGTTGTAACTTGTTCCTAATAGGAGATATTACATATCTATAGAAAAAGTCTACAAAGGGCCAGATAGCCTCTAGATTTCACCCTTCCTTGTGAAGATGATGCATCCGGTAAATGCCCAAGTAGTCAATCTCTGAAATAGACTTGAAATATTTCTGAAAAAGGAATATCTTAAGATATTCCCAACATTGCGGAAATTTCCCCATTTGGGATACTACATCAAAGTAATACAAAGAGTACCCACAGAACCTATTCAATATTCCTTTCCATCAATATCTGGACTTAAAGTATCATTGGGATGTTGAAAGAGATGCTAGATTCTAATAGTGGTTCGCCATTTGTTGTAGCCGCTATAGAAAATCACCCAAAATTTTGGTTATATTCAAAATTTTGGGTCCCCCTCTAGTTGCTCAGCCAATAGGGTTTTGACCCGGCCTGTAGTCAGTGACACCCCCGTGACCTATACCCAGCCCCTCGTAAACCTTCTCACCATCATGACGAGATAATTTTGTTGTGGCCATGCCATGTGTGGGGGGATCATGATGCATACACTCAAATGGAAGCTTTTCTATGTATTAAGTATGTCCATTAGAAGCACTTTCACCATAGATCATTCAAGCGTTCTATCTACCAAGCTCATGGTCCCATGTAGATTACTTTTGTGGGTAAATCATTCTCTAAAATGGTAACTGTGAAATAATTGATATTATAATACTTCCTACAGATTTAACCATGAAATATATACCCTAATATCACCACCTCATTGGAGATTCGAGAAGGTGGGATGACATCTCTGGATCAGGATCGTTGTTCAACCCCCAAATAGTTTTAACTTGGACACATTGACAGAAGAAACAACGGAGGCTTCATGGAGATAATAAAATTGGAGAGGGAGGTTTTGATACTGTATACAAAGGTATAACTTCCAAGGGCACATAAACAACAAAAATAAAGCTATCCTCCAAGTCTGCCCAACGGACAAGGGTATTTATGAATACAATAAAACTTGTAGCCAAAGTGCAGCACAACTACTTAGCTATTGCATAGAAGGATCAGAAAGGTTTCTCGTTCAGGAGTACTTGCCCACTATTTTTCGCCTCACCATCTGCACATTCACAAATACAACCATCATGTTCTAATTTACCTAGAGGCCCTTCTTCGTTGATTATTAGTGCGGAAGGTGCGGGTAGTGACTAAAGCTACCGGTTCATCAAACACAGGAAGCAAAGCAGTGATAAAGGTTGAGGGACGCAACAGGCTTATTAAATTCCAGAGGTAGAGTAGTAACGAAGGTCTCCAAATCAAATTTGAAGTTGCCTATGTCCTTTACCAGTAGAAGCTTGGGCTGGAGGGAAAGTGCCTCGCAAGGAGAAACATATTCAAGTTTAGAGTGACCTTTGGCTCGTTAAGACCAGTCGCTGAGTCGCAAATACCGTAGAGAAATGATCAATGTGACTCCCTGACTATCCGGCTATGAGACCTCTTATCAAGTCGCGGATCTCTGCAGGTCACAGGGTCACAATATTCAAGCATGAAAGCAATGTGTGGCCCAACCTCAAATGCAACTATGCGACCCTTTCAAGTCACAGATCTCCACAGGTCGCAAGGTCTAAACTTTCAAGCAGGAAAGAAATGTGCGACCCAGCCTCAAGTGCGACTATGCAACCCTTTCAAGTCGTAGATCTCCATAGGTTGCAGGGTCACAATATTCAAGCATGAAAGAAATGTTTGACCCAACCTCAAATGTGACTATGCGACCCTTTCAAGTCGCAAATCTCCACAGGTCGTAGGGTCGCAGTATTCAAGCATGAATGAAATGTGCAACCTAGCCTCAAATGCGACTATGCGACCCTTTCAAGTCATAGATCACCATAGGTCGCAGGCTCACAATCTTCAAGAAGGAAAGTAATGTGCGACCCAACCTCAAGTGCAACTATGCAACCCTTTCAAGTCACAGATCTCCATAGGTCGTAGGGTCACAATCTTCAAGCATGAAAGAAATGTGTCACCCAGCCTCAAATGCAACTATGCGACCCTTTTAAGTCCCAGATCTCCACAAGTCATAGGGTCGCAGTCTTCAAGCATGAAAGCAATGTGTGACCCATTCTCAAATGCGACTATGCGACCCTCTCAAGTCGCAGATCTCCATAGGTCGCAAGGTCACAATATTCAAGAAGGAAAGCATTGTGCGACCCAACCTCAAATGCAAATATGTGACCCTTTCAAGTCGCAGATCTCTACTGGTCGTTGGGTCACAATATTTAAGCAGGAAAGCAATGTGTCACCCAACCTCAAGTGCGACTATGTGACCATTTCAAGTCACAGATCTCCATAGGTCGTAGGGTTGCAATCTTCAAGCATGAAATAAATGTGTGACCCAGCCTCAAATGCGATTATGCGACCCTTTCAAGTTGCAAATCTCCATAGGTTGTAGGATTGCAATCTTCAAATGGACCAAGTCACAAGCCAGCCCAACAGTTAGGAAGACCAAGAGTCAAGGGAAACTCAAAGGACATCTCAGCCTATATGTACAACTTCGAGAAATCGAGTAAGGGACGTTTAGCTCGTCAATTGAAGTGATCATGATAGAAGAATTGCTGCTTGAGAGCTAAAGGCACTCAGCTCTTGGTACCAAGTAGAGAGAGAGGTAGCAAGGCTAGGGTTTTGGTATCATGCATTGAGATGAATAGCCCTTTGTTCCACTATTGGGTTTTGACGAGTTGTAAACATGTATTTGAAGTTGCAACAACATTAATAATATATTCTCTTTTCTAGCATTGATTCACGTGCTTGTTTGTGGTGATAATACTATCTATCTAATATTTCACTATGTTGTGCGGATGCTTTCATGCATGCAATTGATTATGAACTAATTCACAGTGGTTGCATGAATGTTTTCTCTTGAATCAGTGTTTATTTGTTCCTTGCCACGTCGGTGATCTATTGTGAACTACTTTGTAGTTAACTTCTGGTGTGTTTTATTTCATGTATGTTTGACTGGTTTTTGGCTCACCGATCCCATTCACGGCACACCCCCCTTTTATTTTGCTGCTTAGACTTGCTTGTACCTTTATTTATGGTTCATCAATCTTGGGCTGATTTTTCTTCACTGATTGGTCATTTCAACTTTTCCTCTGCTCCATCATCTTCTCATCCGACAACAAAGAGTGAAAACACTTATGGTGGCAGTCGGGCCCACATACGGGATGGGGCTCCTATCCCAAACGGTGTGAGTTCTAATTGGGACCTTTCACCTGGGAGACCCCCATTTTTGTCGGTAGTACAATTTTTCTCATCAACAGGTTCAAAAAATGACTTGGGGAGGAAGACATATATATAGGATATTATCTAAAAAGCGGAAGAAGAGTCCTGTTATGCTGCAGGACACAGTCATATGACCATCTTAAGTGTTCATTTTTATGAAATAGTCGAAGCTAGCTAACAGGAAACTAAGGTACCAATGAATTTTTTCTGAGGTGGAAAAATATGAACAACCTACTTAGAGACAAGCCAAAGAGCATACATTTGGGCCTAAGCATCAACACCTAGTTGAATAATGAGGGGAAATGGGAGATTATGTATCCAATTATTGTATTCCAGTCCAAGAGACCTCCCCTAAAACCCTTCATATCAACTAAGGAAGTGTTTTTCAACCCACAAAACTAGGGGTAATCTCTCTCATATCACTACATGGCTTTACTCTTTATTTTGGAATTTTGGAAGGATATTGGAGGGTTTGGGAAGATATGGTCAATACTACTTCCACCATTGAGTTCCCTATTTCTGATACTTAGGGAAACACCACTATGAAACCTATTTCTTTATTAGCTCTTCCCATTTTTCATGGAATCACCACTAAAGACCCATATGCTTTCTTGTTCAAATCTAGTGTATTATATCAAAGCTACAACTATATTGATGATTTGTAGAAGCTGAAATTTTACATAGTGACCTTAAAGGGGGAAGCTTTGAGGTGGTTCATGGGCCTAAGTGGTAATAATATAACCACATGGGATGAAATGAAGATGAAATTCCTTGAAAAGCATCAAATATATTGCAGAACTCGAGAAATCCAGGAAGATTTCTTTAAAATAGCACAAAATGAAGAAGACAATTTGGAGGACTTCATGCATCGACTTCAGTATAATGTACAGAGGTCCCCATATGATTAACTAGGATGAGATATCCTAAAAATGGTTTTAATTAAGGGAATATGAGATGAAATATTGGATTTTCTCAATGTAATGGAAAAATGAGACATTTCTAAATAAACCTATGATAATATTTGTGAGTTATGCATATGTTCTTAATGAGGATAAAATAGGAGCATAACAGGGATTGGGGACCTTTCTAAGGTCATAATGTCATATACCAAAGGACTAACTCACACAAAGAGTGGAATTTTGTTGGAATATTTTAAGACTGATATTCTTGGAAACTAACTTCTCAGTTGGATGTGTTTCAATCCAAACAAAAAATATTAGAATTTGAGAAAGTAGTTGATATATTTTTCTCAAGAAGCATAATTAAGAATTCTTCTAGGTAATTCCCAGTGAAGGTCATAGAAATATATGAGATATGTGACGAGGAAAATCCTACAAAATATTTTCTCGGATTAAAAGTAGTTTATCATAGCACTAGTGAGGAATTTGAATCAATGTGCTTCATGGGACCAAAGAAATTGTGGCAAATTTGACCCTTAAATCTGAATCATGACCCTTCTACATTTTTTAATACTTTGGATAATCATATAACCTTCCATAGAATCGACTATTTTCCCCTCAGTGGAAGAATTCCCAACATATCCAATATCCCTCATCATGGGTATATTTTTCATTCCAACCAATGCAAAACCAACATTGACTACTGAATTATCAGAGTTCTCCTTTCCCTGGAAAACAATTCCAACACCCCAAACCAAAAGTACCTTCACTGTGTAATCACCCCTCCCACATTTACTCAATTTCACAAGCTCACCAAGGTAAACTTTGAGACGAGTGTCACTATGACATGACTCGACCTCCAAGTTATAGTTAAGGAAGTTGGTCCTACAAACTAAACACATACATAAATCCTACAGGGACTAAAAATCACCCAGGAGCTGAAAAAAACCCTGGGTGATCAATCCCTAAGATGGAAACTTTTTTCCCTAAACTAGTACCCCAACCACACACACAAAAAGGCAAGGGTGCAGTTATAGGCCTCCAATCACATGCACAACCTCCAAAATCATAATTTACATGATGAAAATGCCAAACATTGAAACTGGAAGCAAGAACTTGACCTCGAATGCTTATTTCACAATAAATGTTTTGTAAAACATATGGAAAACATGTAAGCTACAAGTCATGAATGCATATTTGATCATAAATGGATATTTCTCATCTGAAAGTCACCTGTGTAGCTGCAACAACACTTGTTAGTCCATATATTCATCAACCAATCAATAAATTATCAAAACATGTCAAGATCCATATATATATATATATATATATATATATATATATATATATATATATATATATATATATATATATATAAACTCATATAACCAACAAATAACTAGCATAGTAACCATGTTAAATCAACCATAATTTCAACATGATAATGAGTACAAATCCTCATAAATCACAATAGGAAAATAGTTCTTATTAACATATGAAAATTCCATGTACCACTCGACCATAGATTGGAATGAACCAAAACTCTCTTTCAGCCAATCACCCCTGTGCCATATTCCAAGCATGAATGTGGTATATTGTGGATAAAATAAAAACAAAACCCATCCAAGGCTTCCAAAGGCCAAACCACCTCAACCCTCATCCATAGTGATTCCACCTCTATGGTATGAAAATCACTAACATCAACCACATCAGTCTTTAACCAAGCTATCTAGGGCTCCAAGTACTAGTAACTAAAACCACGAACTTCCAAGGTTCCATAGCAATTGTTCCAACTATAGCTCCAAGGACTAGTAACTCAACCCACCAAGGGCTCCAGAACCTATGGCTCTAGGAACTAGTAACTCAACCCAAACTATTCCGGGCTTCTAGAGAATTTTTTCCAACCCAAAACCATAGGGAACATGAGAACCAATCAGAAAAAAAAACAAGTGGGAAACCTAAAACATCATGTCTATCCAGGAAATGACAAGGCAAGGCTAAAGTCATGATTAATCTAGGAAAATATCTATGCCAATGACAACACATAACTAGAGAATCATATGCATATACCATGCATCCATAAATAATTAAGGAAATCACACAACCTATTGCCTACAAATAAATCCAGTTTTAGTCATTGATCCAACTATTTCCTTATGCTCACTAATTTCCTTTTCCTGCTTTCTCCAAATCCAAGTGAATGCGAAAGTGCTCCAAGAATTGTCTGTGTGCAATGGTATGAAAAAATGAGAGAATGAAGTGATATTTCCAAAATTAAACTAACAAAAGTTGTGAACTAATCCCCATAAGAATTTTTATCATTAAGGCCTCTAATTTCTTCATTTTCCCTCTAACTTCCTTAACATGCAAACCTTTGTCTCTTCACCTTCCTCTTCTCCTATTTTCCTTTATTTCATAACTAAAAGCCAATTATTTCCTCTTTTCCTTTTCCATAGCCATTATTTATCAAAAGTGATGCCCATTCAAGTACTTTTCCCAACATTCATCTTCGAATCATGTCCCATGACCTTGGTATTACTTTATTTACACGCAAAATCAACAAAGGGATGTTAAAAATCACTCCCCCTTGGGGGAACACCGTCCTCAGTGTTCTATGGCACCTATGACCAAAAAAGTATTGAAAAGAAAAGATGATTCCCATGGGGCTTTCTAACATAGCTCAATGCAATATTTGCAATGCCATTCTATTGAAAACCAAAACAACAAATTGTTTATTGGAGCTTTATAACACAACATCTCAAAAACAACAACATCCATATGCATATACATATATAAAATACTAATTTGATTGAACCAGGAAATAATGAAGGATATAAATCCCATATCTGATCAACCATCTCTCACGTAGCTTCACTGGGAAAAAAGTTCTTCCAATACACTTTAACCTGCCTGATTGCTCTGTTCTGGAGCATGAGTTATTTCCATTACAACATGCATTGTGATTCTGGCTTGAATTCTCCCTCTTGTTCCACCTACAATATAGACTGGTCAATCACATGATTAGCATCATGGACATACTTCTCAAGCAATGAAACATGGAAAACATCATGGATTTTCACTGTTAGAGGAAGTGAAAGTCTATAGGCTACTGGTCCAATCATCTCAAGGATCACAAAAGACCCACAATATAGAGGTGTTGGCACATGACCCAATTCTCAAGTAGTTCCTCTTCGACTTGATGCACAAGTACACATGCTCCCCAACTTGAAACACTTTGAATTATCTATGTTGATTTGCATAAATCTTCCACTTGTCCTTTTTTTCCTTCAAATTACTCTTAATAACCTTCATTTCTCATTCCATATCTTCCAATATGTATGGTCCAATAAACATCCATTGGATCACTCTAGGTGACAGGAGTATTAGAACTCAGCTCATAAATAGCCCTAAATGGACTCATCTTTAGGGATTTATGATACCCATTATTAAATACAATATATATACTAGTGGAAGATACTGCTCCCACTTCCACTACTGATGCGTACATCCTCAACATGTCCTCAAGAATCCTATTGAACCTATTTAACTGTCCATTTTTCTATGGATGATAAGTTGTATTGAAAGCCAACATTATCCCCAAACCTCCAAAAAATCCTTCCAAAACATAGAAGTGAACTTGGAATCTCTATCTAATATCATCTTATTGTGAACACCATGCAATTTCACTATCTCCTTAATGAAGATCTGAGCTACCTCACTTGTTGAATTCATATATTTTAATGCAATGAAGTGAGATACCTTAACTTATAGACCAAAACCATGATGGAATCATGCTGATTTGATGTCCTTGAAAAAATTGTAATAAAATCCATGGAATGACCTCCCATTTCCGCTCTGGAATCGGAATTAGCTACAATAAACCACTTGGATGCTTACACTATGCTTTTACCTATTGACTATCAAAACATCTCACAACAAACTCAACCAACTATTTCTTCAAGTTCGGCCAATGATAGAACTTCTTAACTATTTTCAAAGTCTTCTGATATCCTGAGTGACCTGAATACGACTTGACATGAAACTCCCTCAAGATAAGCTTCTTGCGCTCACTGCTATTCGACACATAAACCATGTTCCTAAATCTGAACAGGCCATCTACGGTGAGATGATACTCCTCATCCCTATCACCTTTACCCTGTTGTTGTAACATGTGCCTCAACTACCAGTACAATTTATCATGTTTCTCTTCCTTTAGGATATGCTCTTGCAAATATGTCCCATAAGAACTCATTGTTGCAATTTTATTTTCCTCCACTCTTATATTAAGAGCATCTGCAACCTGTTCTCCTTCCCTTTAATGTACCTGATATCAAATTCAAACTCGTTGAGGGTAGCCAACCATATAGCTTTCATGGAATTTATATTGGGTTTTTCAAACAAGTACCTAAGTCCATTATTATTATTAATGAAGATGAATCTCATTCCAAGAAGATAATTCCTCCACATCTTGAAGGCATGAGTGATAGATGTGAACTCAAGATCATCTACCATTATTACCTCTATAACCATAAATGATATATGGGCCTTTCCAAAGAAAATCAAGTTTACCATGTTTCCCTTTATCTTCTCTTCTAGAATCCCATTTGAGTATTTTATCACCTATGTAAAAATCATCTTCTTTTGTATTCTTGTCAAAAAAAAATTTTAATTTTATCTTGGATAACTTGTGATTTGAAATATACTTCTTCCCTGGTTTGCTCCAAATGTATTGTCTGATTTATACTTCTCTGGGTATCATTTAGTTCTACTTGCAAATCTTGGATCATTTTCATCACCGACGCTCCTAATGAGGATGGAAAAACAACATTCATCCTGTTGGGATTCCCATGTTTTGGCCAGATTGGCAAGACCAAAAGATGAGACAACATCATAACCACTTTGGGGCTCTAGGATCTAGCCCTCCTGGACCCAGAGAGGGATCTCTCCAATAAAACAAAGAATGATATATCTTTGAAAGCTCAAAATGAGGTATTAGGCTAGTTATGAAGCACAGAGGGGGTTTTAAAATGATTTCGTTGGTTGGTTGCTAGATTGGTCATGAGATCATAGAATGAGAAGGTAATAGGAGGAAAGGAGAAAAATAGCAGGATGTTTTGGCAAAGGAGGATAGGTCAAGAAAATGCCATCCATTGGGCTATGGAGTCATGAAAGGTAATTACATGCAACAACTAGCCAAGGCTTTCAGAGGGCAAGTCATCTACACTAAAGGATCTTTTTAGATAGATGGTGGAATGGAAAATTAAGGAAAGAAAGTGAGAGAAGGAAAGCAACCCAATTTTCTGTCTATAGATCAGGTCAGAGGTCATTTAACTCCAGACCTACTTGGACATACTCATAGGCAACTCTCAAGGGAGGGACAAAGGGGTAGCTTATAGATCGGACCAGAGGTCATTTAACTCCAGGTCAGCTTTAGCATGCTCCAAAGGAAAATAGAGATAAGATTAACAGAGCCAGGGTCTGTGGATCAGAGAAGGACTTTGAACCTTCAATGCTTTGACACTAGAAAGAATATCCAAGCAGCAAACCCCTACTTCGTACATCAGCTAACAGCATATGGAACCACTACATTGGTTAAATTAGCTGAATTTACTCTTAGATTCACTATCAACAGAAAAAATTAATGGCAAGGAGAGCAGAAACATAGGGTACCTAAAAAGGGTAAATCCTATGCTATATTTCTGATGCGAGCCAGACGACCAATGAACAACATGAAAGTGTAATAAAAAAATAAGACAAAAGAAACATCACCCGTAGTAATAGACCATGATCTAAAGAAATGTGCTTGATTAATTGATGCAAAACTAGTCAAATAAACTGAGCTCAATGGCTGTATACAATCCAAACTTTCTCCTCCCAGCCTACTACATTACACACTACTCTTCTACTCTCTCCCAAACTGTTCTAACAGTAAAAAATGAATCCCTCTAACTACAACAAAAAAAACCGAACAACAACCTTTTACAATATGTTCTTCAGGATTATTATAGGAGAAAAGAATAACATTAGTATATGTAAACTTAAATGCAACATTAAAACTCTGAAAAAACAAGAGGGTTGAGGCCTTGTTCTTTTTTAAATGTCTAAGCATTGAACTTTTGCACTCCTTGGATGAAAGAGTGGTCTTCGTCAGGCTGCAATTTACTCCAGGTATGTCTTTGGTGTACTTTTTGCAACACTCTCAACGAAAACAAATCAATGACTTAGGTCTGCCATACCGCATAACTAATGCACTGGTAGCATAGGACTGTTGTTAGGGCAGAAATTTCCTCAGGGACACGAAATATCATGCAGACAGTATGGGCACTTTGTCCTTTTATGGAAGAACATTTTGCTGATGTCAAAACCCTGCTAATATGGTTTTCTGTGCATTGGAACTTCTGAGCGATCCACGGGGTCTTCAATTCTGGTACCTTTGCCTTCAAATTATCGGATTAAGGCTCAAAATCTGCAATTACAGGCCCTAAATGCTCTATTTTCCCACTAATACTCTTTTGCTATTCCATGATTGTCACTATCTGCGAGATCTGTGCTTTAATGGAGCTGGAGATGTTCTTACAGAGTTTGACCCTATTCTTTGAATGCACATCCTGTCATGGCCCCTTCCCAGGCTTTCTTCATAAATATGATCTCTGCGCATGCACTTCCCTGCATTCTTTGCCATCGTGACAGTGACTGTGAACAGAGGAGGTTTTCACCACCTGAAACCCTGAAAAGCATGAAAACACGTTAAGAAACATGCATGGGGAGGGTGATGTGGATGACTGCGAAAATGGCGATGTGGCATGGTTGAAAAGTGGAGGATGATGATGTAAAATGCATCGGGTTTAAACACAAATGATTGGAATTTTAAATTTTAATGAATGTATATATAGGGACGGGTGAAAAATACGATGAAACACGTGGAATGGGTGACATGGTGGGACCGAGTCAACAGCAGGCGCGTGTTAAATCTGGACCGTACGATCTCATGAGGAGATTGACAGTTGAGGACACGACGGAGGGCAATTGAATCTGGACCGTCCGATCTCAAGAGGAGATCGATGGCTGTAAATGCAGTGGAGGGCGATGGACAGTGGGATAGGGGTATGGTTTGATTTGGTTAGCTCCCGTGCATCTTCGCGGCGCGATCACCGTTGGATGGATGGTCATAGATCGGACGGTGTATAGCAATATCGCGCCGGGTCTTCAACCGAATTTTAGCGCGTGATGGAGGGCGGTATTCAAACAGTGCGTGAAGCCAAGTGTCGAGGGGTGAGTGAAATCGCTCTGAAATAGAAAAATACCGCCCACCCTCCAAACGTGGTGCGATAGATACCGCCCGTTTCTAAATAGTGAATGTCGCGGGGACCACTGGGGTCGATAAACTCCACGCCATCAGATCGGCAGGTAAATGAACGATGGATGTGTGATCAAGGTGGGGCAAACGAAGTGGGCCACGACGCGACGCTGACCTGTGAAGACTGTCCGATCTAAACAGATCGATGGCTAGAAATGCTCCCAATATACATTTGTGATGAGCGCCTTCTGCCTTGGTGCCTAGTCTTAGCGCTGGGTCATGTGGTGGAAAAGGGTGAGGGGCTAGGGCCGAAAGATGCTAAGCCTTATTCTAAGGTGTAAAATGGGTTTTTTCCCCCTTTTTTAATGCATTTTGGGACTAGGAGAGGGTAACGATAGGGGGAAAAAGGGAATTAGACCAAACAAGGGGTGAGTGTAGGATTTAAGGGGATTTTGGGAAGGTTTAGAGGGTAAAAAGGGGAATTTTGACAAAGGGGAAAAGGGGTGAAATGAAGAATGTTGCAGGGGTACGAGGGGCAAATGAAGGCCTTTTGGAGCACAATTTTTTTCAATCAGAGAGGCTTTACAATGGGAATCAGCAGAGGGGATTTTATCAAAAGACAAAGGCACAAGGAGGCTTCAAGGATGATGTGTTTTCAGAGGAAATGCATTCCTTGAAGGCTCAAAAACCTTTTAGCCCCCTTTTTTCTTGTCAAAAATTATAGGGGGGCTAACACATCCCATATACTAGTTGATAGGGAGATGTACCAATGGACTTCTTTGTAGTTAGTATGTCTACCCATAAGGCATTGACCAACCTTTTGTTCCAGGTATTCTTGTTTTCTTCTAACAGTTTCTTGATGATATTAACCAGGCTTTTGTTTGAGGATTCTGCAAGTCCATTACCTTGAGGGTAATAGGCAGTGGGATGGCCAAGGTTGATGTGGTATTTATTAAAAAATTTGATCATCTTCTTGGATTTGAAGGCAGTTGAATTATCAGTAATGAGCTTTTGTGGGCATCCAAATCTAGAAAGGATGTTGTTTTCAAGGAATGAGATAATGACAAAATCAGTGGCTTGTCTAGAAGGGATGACTTCTATCCACTTGGTGAAGTAATCAATTGCTGTCAAAATCCATTTATGTTGGGCTAAGGAGGGTGGGTGAATTTCACCAATGAATTCTAAACCCCATTGCTGAAATGGAATCTCTGTGGAGATGGGTTTGAGGGGTAAAGGTAATAGTTTTTTATTCCCTTCAAATATCTGGAATTGGTGACAGGAGTTCACATAATTTCTAACATTTGGAAATAGAGTGGGTCAATAAAATCCCTCTCTCAAGATTTTATTAGGAGTTGACTTCTAGTAAAGGTGTCCTCCATAGTCACCTGTATGAAATTCTTGCATAACTTTATTAGCTTCATCTTTTAGTAAACAATTTAATAGAATTCTGCCATGATCTTTCCAAAATAAATCATTATCTATGATACAATATTTCATTGCCTTTAATTTTAAGAATCTTCCTTTATTTCTAGACAAACCAGGAGGAGCTTGTAGGTTAAGTAAAACAAATATGATATATGCATATCATGTTGAATCTAAAAAAGTTTCACTGATCTGTGGAGTCACCGCCTCTTCCTGATCATCTATTGCTGCAATGAAATTTATATCTAAGGCTTGACAGTTCGATTAAGCCATGAGTTTGGATGAAAATTGGCCTTTAATTAATTTAGTAGGCTTTATTTCAATATCATATTCCAATATAGTGGAAATCCATTTGCCTCTCTTTCCATCAGGCCCATTCTGAGTTAGAATGTCCTTTACTACTGAATTTGGAACATATGCAATTACGCGTGAGTATAAAATATACACTCTGAAATCTCTAATAACCTTCACTAAAGAAAGTGCTTGTTTTTCCATAATGTTTTACTTTATTGTTGCATCTCTTAAGGATTTTATGAAAAAAGAAATGGGTTGTTCATAACCCTCATCATTCTTTTGCAACAAGACTGCTGCAATGGCGTGTTCTGAAGCAAAAGAAAAAATTATAAAATATTTTTTGAAATCAGGACTTGTTAGCACTGGTGGTTTGTGAGGTCTTGTTTAATTGCTTCAAAAGATTGTTTAGCCTCTACTTTCCATTTAAATGTTGAATCTTTCTTTAACATGTTATTTAATTCTCTAATTAGTTCTGCTAAATTAGAAGTGAATATTCTAAGAAAGTTTATTTAACCTAAGAATTCTTGTAATTTATTGATGTTTCTAGGATGAATGATGTTTAAAATGGCTTCTATTCTAGCTAGATCTATCCTAATTCCCTCTTTTGAGATTTTGTGTCCTAGGAGTTTACCTTATTCAAGTCCAAAGAGTGTCTTTTTGGGATTCAAGGAAATACCAAATTTTCTACATTTAATGAAAACTCTTCTCAAATGATCTAGATGTTCATTGTCTGTTTTTGAAAATACTGTTATATCATCTAATTAAATGACAAGAAATCATGGATTTCTTTGGCAAAATCTATATCCATAGCTCTTTGAAAATTAGCTTCTGCATTCATCAATCCAAAGGGCATTTTAAAATACATGAAAGTTCCCCATGGAGTGGTAAATAATGTCTTTTCTTGGTCTTTAGGTTGAACTAAGATTTTATTATATCTGGAGAATCCATCAAGAAATGAAATTCTGGATTATCCTACCAACCTCTGTAAAATATGGTCCATTTTGGGGAGAGGATATTTATCTTTTAGTGACACTTTGTTTAAGTTCCGGAAATCAACACAAAGTCTTATTTCCCTTGTTTTCTTCCTAGTGGGAACTAAGTTTGAGACACAATCATAATATCTAATAGGTGATATGATTTGTGCTTCATACATCATTTTTACTTCTTTTTCAATCAATGGCATAAGAACTGGATTAATTCTCCTAAGATTTTGTTTAAATGGTTTTTGATTTTCTTTGATGGGTATTTTATGTTGGATTATGCTGGTGTCATAAGAATTGAGGTCTTCATAACTCCAGGAAAACATATCTTGAAATTCTTTAAACAAACTTATGTAATTCAGATTTTCTTCTAGGGGCAATGCTTTAGTTAATTTGATAAGCTTAGGTTTTTGTTTTGTTCCTATGTTACATTATTCTATGTCTGATCTTAATGGTTCCATTTTTGGTTTTCTAGCTACATCATTGAAATAAAAAATATCTTCTAATGGGGCTAATCCCTTAGGCAAAAAGCTATCTTTAAGGTTAAAAATTTCTGATTCATCATTAGTTATTTCCTCTATTTCTACAGTTTCTAAATTATCTATTTCTACAGTTTCTAAATTATCTATTTCTACTTTAGTAAATCTAGTTGGTTCAATTTTATCTACATCATTTACATCTAACTCACTATTTAATGTGTAATCTACTATAAAATCAGTATCTATGTTACAATTTTGAAATTCTCCCTCAGCATTCATAAAATTATAGATTTGAGAATCTTGTGAAAATATCTGCCAATATTTCAAATTTTTTGGTATAGTTGGCCTGTGTCTTACTTCTGCAATATATGGTGATTTGGTTGAAAAGGCAGTCTGCATGTATTGGAAAAAGTAGCCAAACTGTGTGCCTACATGTTCTGTTTCATTGGAATAACAACAAAGTCAGTTTCAAGAAAATATTTAACCAAACCTAGAATGGTTTCTATGTATTGGCTTAGTCTAGGATTATTCAGAGGATACTCTCCTTTGATTTGTTTTATGATTAATTCTAAGTTGTCCATGATAGAAACTCTCTTGGCTCCTAGTTTTCTAAAAATATGCAGTCCTAAGATTAAAGCTTCATACTCTGCCATGTTATTAGAGCATTTAAATTTTAACCTAAAGGCATGACATTCAGAATGATTATTTTACATGTTCTGAATCCAAACTCCTGCTCCTACTCCTAATCTGTTCACAAAACCATCGAAATCAAAGTGCCACATAGATTCATGAAATATATTGTCACTATCAAATTCTTTATGTTTCTGTTGTAATGATGTGTTTTCATCTGTGCCAGTATATGAATTACATAAGATGAAAGAATCCATATCAGAGTGTACAGAATAAATAGGATAATTCTAGGATTGTTTTGCACTACTGACCATGTATTTCATTAAATTTTCTCTGTAAAGTTTTTTGGGTTGTGTTATAGCATCATTTATCACCAGCATATACTTGATTATTTATACATTGGCCTTGGGAAACCCTCCCCTTTAGACTTTGACATATTTCTCAAAAAACAGTTTCTTAAAACCCATACGCGACTTTGCCCAGACTTTTCTAGGTATACACACGAGTCCATACATAGAGAACCGCATATGCCTTTTTAAACATTAAAAAATATATAATTTCCCTATTTTTGAGGCGATGTTTAAGGTTTTTCCTGTAACTTAACTACCCCAACCCGGGGCATAGCTGTTACCAACTACAAAACCTAATTTGAGGGAGTATAAAATCCCCTCAAGGGAATGGCCTAAGGGAGGAAGGGAGAGAGAAATATAGATATTATACACTATTGGAGCCCTATCCAAGTCTGATATATTCCCTGTGCCTCCTGCACTTCCTTGATATTTTTAGGAAACCCTTGTTTCCTTGAGATGTTCACTCACCTTACGTGACATCCATTGTGTACTATTCTTGGAAGAAATCTTGAGAGGCCAGGGCTAGATGGATCCAGAGGACGGTATGCTCGAAGGCCATGGTAGATTTCAGGTGCTCTCTCCACATTTGTTTACTATACATGTCATTAATAATAGAAGTGCCATCTTGTTCCTAATGTTTACGTGTTAATAATATTCTATACATGTGTAATGATCTTAAATTGTTCATTTAATATTTCTTCAATGAGATTAAGCATGTTTTTTACTAACATCTAGAACATATAAATGATGTAGAACAAGGATTTTGTGCTTGCTCTTTGCTAGTTTATAGATTTCGAAGCACAAAGAGTTACAAGGGGTTTGCACCCTGTGGGATCTACTACAACCAAAGGATATTAGGGTAAGGTCTACAACCTGTAGTTTCTAGTTTAATGCATAGAAGTTGGTTTAGTGAGTCCTTCTTGTAATGACATGCCCCTGATTTGTGAAGGTTTATCAACCCAAGACCTTAGGATAATAGTGCCCAAAACATAAATGTCAAATCCACTGGGGATTACATTCATGTACTTCCCAGTTTGGGTTGTTTTATCTGTCTTGTAGGTTCCTAATAGGTTTTATCACTTTTTACAGTCTAGTAAGTCTTTTTCAATCAGGCAGAAGACCTGGTCCTTTGATCAAGCTTGAATTTTTTCTTTTTCCTTATCTTTATTTCCATACAGAATTTAGTCTCTACACAGTTGCATATACCTCTTTTATTTTCCAAAGGGACCCGCGTATACGCAATTTTCCTTGGTTACAGTCCCGTACAGATGCTAGTTGCATACTGCAAAACCGCGTATGCCTGGAAAAATTTGAAAATTTGAGTTTCTAGCCTTTGTAGTCTTTTCTGTTTGTTGTGAACCATTCCTATGGTGTCTTTAAGGTGTTTGTACTGTGTTTAGGGTGATTTCATATCCCTTTCTCTCTTTCTTTTGTAAAAACCTAGCCATTTGGTAAATTTCCTTTTCT
This sequence comes from Pinus albicaulis, assembly GCA_034641835.2. NCBI lineage: Eukaryota > Viridiplantae > Streptophyta > Pinopsida > Pinales > Pinaceae > Pinus > Pinus albicaulis. The sequence goes on from CM076581.1 coordinate 1,569,733,370, forward strand.
ACATGATTACAATTGCGATTGAAGCACCAAGATCTTTTCCTGTAGTTCTTGGTTGTTCTTACCATTCAGAACAATGAGCCTCTACTTGTTTTCTCTTCTTAGCCCTGTGAAATGCTACACTTTTGGTTTCTACCTTATTTTCTTATCTTGGTTTTCTTGATTTCTTCGACTTGCCTTGTTGCGAATCTTGAAGAATCTCTTTCTATTTTTTTTTGAGTTGTTGTTCGTTGAAAGATTATACTACTATATTGAACCAATTATTTGAGTTTTGTGTTTCTTTTTTCTCATTTGAGTCCCGTTACGAATGTGGCATAGTTGGATTGAGCACTTTGAAGCCTCGTTGAGACTCATTTTGTTTGATTCCGGTTCTTGGGTAGTTTATGTTTGTCTTCTTGAAATCTTTTTTCTTCCATTATAAGTGAAAAGCCCGAAAAACATTTGTGTTTTCCGTAGCTTTTGCTTTGAGTTTGTTTTACGATTTCATCATATCTTTTGAAGCTTTTTCATTGGTTTCTAGTCTTTGGTTCTTGGCTTGATTTTGAAGGAAGTATTTTCTTGATTTCTCTCTTTTATATCAAGTACATTTTGGCGTTCTTATGCATAGGAGTTATGTTTGGAACTAGCCTTGTTTTTCTGTCAAAAAATGATTGAACCATTTAGTTTCAAGAGACACTTTTTCGCTTCTTTAGAGTTAGCATCTTAGAATTTGCATATCATTGGTAGTTTACATTAAGTGAATTTGAGAATTTTTAGTCTTTTTCATAGTTTTCTGGATTGTGTGAAGTGTGAGCATCTGAAAAGAAAAACAAATTTGTTGCTTAATTATTTTCGTAGAACCCATGTAGAGATTGCTTTTAATCAAAATGAAATTTTTACATTTGCATGTAACTAGGTTTTCATTGATTTCTTCTGTGTCATCAAACACCATCAGTTTCACTTTTGTATACCCTTGACTTAAGTAACAACCAATTTAAAACAAGCCATATAATTAAAAGCAAATGGAAGTTTTTGTATCATCGTCATTAAACATACACCAACTAGCTAGGTTGTAGGGCCTTGGATTAGGTGAGTGGAGAGTTAAATCTCCAAGGCCACTCAAACTGTTAAACATAGAAAGTTTATTAAAAAGAAAAATCCAACACCGTTAAGTGGACCGGGAAATCTCTCCTCCAGAGAGTCAAGCGCGAGGGATAGTGTAGGAAGAGAAGAGAGATACCCCATTTCCTATTTGTTGAATGTTGACCTAAGACCATTCCACCTGGTTACCGATACGAATTGGTGCCCTTATTTTCCTATCCTAGGGACCACATAGGTGACTGCAAGGGGGGAATGCCCATGGTACCTGAGACAGACATTGTATCACTTCAATTATTACTTCTGGAGGGTGCCCTTGAAAAGCTTGGGGACTTGCACTAGCAAAGGTTGTTGTTAGGAGGTCAGTGTAACTATTTATGTTACCTTCACTAGTAGGCCTGGGGTGTAATTACCCCAGACTATTTTCAGAAGGTCCTATTATTTCGCTTTCTTGTATTTTGGTGTCCTTTCCTCATCACCCAGAGTGAAAATACTTGAGAGCTCCTTGTCTGGCTGTATCTTAGGAAATTTTTAGAGTGTCCTCTTTGCTCCTAGATTGCTTAGCTTCTTATATTTTTTAATATAAAATTAATCTCTTAAAGTGGCTAATTGATCGCCTTGTCAATCAAGGAGGCTTTGTTGGCTTTCTCCCATGAGTGCCGAGCCTTCTTCAAGAAGGCATAGGAGTAATTCGGTGGGTGATTTTCATTCGGTGGTTTCAAACGCAGCAGAGAGTGATCCTTCGTTGGGGCTTCTTGTTTCTGTGGGTGATTCTAGTGTCAATGTCAGTATAGATAGGAGTGCTCCACTCATCTCTAGAGTTTTATTTCTAGCATAAGAAGTTGAAGTAGAGGAATTCCCTTAGCCTTCTAAGTCTCTTCTATCTCCTCTTCTCGCTAGTTTTCCTGACGTTCTTTGATACATCGGGCCCGAGTCTCAGAGACCGGATAGTCCTTTTCCGTCATATCCCTTTCTTTCGATGGCCACGAATGGGATCATAGTTTCGGATGTGAACATTGAAAGTGTTCAGACTCCTTTTTTAGTTGTAGGAGGAGGAAATTTTTCCATATCGACAATGACTTCTAGTGCTGCTATGCTTGGCTCTAGAAATATCTAAGCACATGCTTCTCAATCTAGTCCCTTTTCTTATGGAATGGCCATTAGTGGAATTCCTTCTTTCTCCTTTTCTTCTGCTTCAGCTGTCTCCGCACCCATACCTTCTATGGCTAGCAGATCAGCTTCGTTTCAAGGGTTCCCCTTTGGAAGTGGGCATATTGCTCATTCTAACCCTTCCTTAGGATCCTTGCCTTTTACCTCTCAGAGTCAAGGTTTCAATACTTTTTCTGGAGGTCAAAGCTCTAATGTATTTTCAGAATGGAACCCTATTTTTACATCATTAGGAGCAGGGAGTCAGTTCTTCGCTGGTCACCAAGGGAATGTTCCTTTCCCTTCATCGAGTACTTCTCAGGCTTTTCTTTGTTTGCAAATTCTTGGAACCCTTACCAAGGGGTTTCTTCTCTATTCAATACCTCAATTGTGTTGTGTGTGGAGCCTCATTATCTTGTTTATTTTGTACCACAGCGTTTGACCCCTATACCTTAATGGGGTGGAAATTCCACCCGTAATTGTACGCTTCCTGGGGGGTCCAGGGGAGGCTGCTGCAAGTTTATGGAGCCCCCATGGAGCGGGGGGTTTTGAGGGCACCGCCCCCGAAGCTAAAAACAGATGTAAAATTTCCGTGTAAAAGTATAGTAATTTCTAGTCAATCTGGGCCATTCATCAGGCAGATGATCTGATGGTAGAAGTTATGTTTAGTTTAGGGTTTTTTTTCCCTAGCATGCAACCCCTCTCTTGTATGAGGGTACTGCATTACGGCTGTGTATTGTATGTGTATTCTCAGAGTGAGAAACAGATAGGGAGAATGTGAGAGAGAACAAAGGATATTACAACAGATCTTTTGTAGTTTGTGTCTCTTCATTTTGCCGAATAATAGAAAGGAAGGAATGGTTGTTCAGCGTGGACGTAGCCCAAATTAGGTGAACCACGTATATATGTGTCTCTCCGGTTTTATGTGTTTTGTGTGCTTATGTTTTCCGCATATTTTATGTGTTGCATTTATCCATAAAATATAGTTTTGTAACAACTGGTATCAGAGCCAAAGGTCTATTTGGTTGATAAACTCACAGGAAAGAAGGGGTCCTGGTTCAAGTGGGAGCAATGGCAGAAGATGGTAAGTTTAGGGTCGAGAAATTTAATGGCCAAAACTTCCCACTATGGAAGATGCAGATGGAAGATTATCTGTATCAGAAAGATCTGTACTTACCATTGAGCGGAAAAAGAAAGAAACCGACGACTATGACAAACGCAGAGTGGGAGATTTTCGATAAAAAGGCACTCGGAATAGTACGATTGTGCCTTGTGGCACTGGTAGCCTTCAATATTTCGAAGGAAACAACAAGAGAGGGTTTTATTAAGGCATTGGCTAAACTATATGAAAAACACTAAGCCTCAAACAAGGTATTTCTCATGAAATGTTTATTTAATATGAAGATGTCGAAAGGTGGATCTATTATAGACCATTTAAATGATTTTAATACAGTTACCAATCAGTTAAGTTCTGTAGGGGTAAAATTTGATGATGAAGTTAGGGCTCTTTTATTTATGTGCTTATTGCTAGAAAGCTGAAATGGTTTAGTTATGGACATTAGTAACTCTGTATCTAGATCTAGTACTTTAAATTTTGATGATGTTGTTGGTGCTATCTTTAGCGAGGAAATGCGACGGAAAAGCTCCAGTGAGACATCGGATAATTCTTTGAGTGTAGAGTCTCAAGGAAGAAAAATGGAAAGAGGAAAGAGCTCAAGATATCACAGTAAATAAAGGAAAGGCAGATCGAAGTTCAGATTAGGGATAGTGCACTGGAAATGCAGAAAGAAAGGACACCTAAAGAAAGACTTTAGATCTCGGAAGGGAAAAGAAGGAGGAAAACAATCATGAAGAAAATGTGACAGGTGATGTGTTACAAGATACTTTGATTCTTTCTTTCTAAAATGTTAATGATTCCTGGGTGGTAGATTCAGGGGCCTCATTCCATGCCACACCTGATAAGAAATATTTTCATGACTATGCTCAAGGAGATTTTGGACAAGTTCGTTTGGGTGATGATAAACCCTGTAAAATTTTTAGAATGGGTAAAGTTATTGTAAAACAACAAAATGGAAACCAATGGCTATTAAAGGAGGTAAGGCATGTTCCAGATCTGAAGAAAAATATGATTTCAACAGGGTAGTTAGGTAGTGAAGGTTGTGTGAAAACTTTCACAAATAAAACTTGGAAGGTCACCAAAGGAGCCTTGGTAATAGCAAAAGGTGAAAAGGCTGGTACATTGTATTTATGCAATGGTATTTATAACTCTGTTAATGCTTTAAATTCCAAAGGAGTATATGCAACATTATGGAATCATAGGCTCAGACACATGAGTGAGAAGGGGATGAATACTCTTCACTCAAGAAATTTGTTGTCAGGTTTGAAGAATGTTGATTTGGATTTCTGTGAGAATTGTATTTATGGAAAATAGAAGAGAGTCAGATTTCTCAGAGTTGGGAAAGAAAATAAGAGTAAAAAAATAGAACTTGTGCATACAGATGTATGGGGACCTTCTAATGTATCATCTCTTGGTGGCTCTCGTTATTATGTTACTTTTATTGATGATGCAACTATAAAAACTTGGATTTATTGTATTCAGAATAAATCTGATGTATTTGATACTTTCACGAAATGGAAAGCTTTGGTTGAGATTGAGATAGGAAATAAGTTGAAGTGTCTCAGATCAGACAATAGAGGTGAATATTGCAGCAAAGAGTTTGATACGTACTGTTCAGAGCATGGAATTTACAGAGAGAATACAGTTCCAAGAACACCACAAGAAAATGGCGTGTCAGAAAGGATGAATAGAACAATCATGGAGCGTGCAAGGTGCATGATATTGCATGCAGGATTGCCTTTACAATTTTGGGTAGATGCTGTAGATACTATTGTTTATCTAATAAACAGAGGGCCTTCAAGTTCCTTGGATGGTGGTATTCCAGAGGAAGCATGGATAGGTAAAAAGGTAAACTACTCTTTTTTAAAGCCTTTTGGCTGTGAGGCCTTTGCCCATATTAATAAAGAAAATAGAACAAAGCTTGAGGAAAAATAAAAGAAATGTACCTTTATTGGATATGGTGTTAATTATTTTGGTTATCACTTATCTGATTATGAAAATCACAAAATCACTAGGAGAAGAGATGTAATATTCAATAAAAAGGTCTTATATAAGAATCAGTTGCAGGAAAAGAAATAGGAAAAAGAAAACAAAGAATACGGATTCCTTGATGAGATCCAAAAAAAAGTAAAGGTGCCTGAAAATAATAATAATCAATAGCCACAACAACATCAACCACCACAACAACAACAAGCACCTCAAACACCTGAAAGTGGTGTTAGAAGATCTACCAGGATAAGTAGACCCCCTTAACGATACTCTCCTTCATTATATAATTTATTGTTGACTGATTCTGGTGAACCCGAATGTTATGAAGAAGCAAAGAAGGTTGAAACTAGGAAGAAGTGGGAGCTAGCCATGGAAGAAGAGATGGAATCCTTAATACATAATCAGACTTGGGACTTAGTCAGGTTGCCTTTAGGTAAAACAACATTGCAGAATAAATGGGATTATAGGCTAAAGGAAGAAGATGGAGGAAAATAGAGGTACAAATCTAGACTTGTGGTGAACGGGTTTACATGAAAGAAAGGTATTGATTTTGATGAAATATTTTCTCGTGTTGTTAAGATGACTTCTATTAGAACTATTTTAAGTCTTGTAGCATGTAGAAATTTTAATACCAACCTCGGTTTTTAGTTTCTCCTTATTTCTCCCATAAAGTTAAATGCCCATTCCCATAGCCATATATTCAACAAGCTGGAAAAAATAAATATTTTCTAAAAACACTAATTCTAGAAATTTCACAATGCTAAAATGTAGAAATAAAAACTCAGAAAAATAAATCAGCCACACACAAAATTTTGACACGCTAATTTTTGGTCAACTTGACCCTGGAAAAACCCCCTACAACTCTCGGGGAAGACCAGTTTGAAAGCTTCTCTTATTTATGGAAAATTCTTTTACAGTGAACAACAATACACAGTAAAAATTTACAGCAAACACTAAAACCACTTATCTCAATTTTCTTGCCACCTTCCACCTTGAAAATCATGCCAAACAAAAAAACATAAATTTACAGAAAAATTACAGCATTGAACGCTATACTTGCAGCCTCGAAAAAAGTGCCAGAATCTTCTAGTATGGACTGTATAGATAGGACAACAGTCCCTTCCTCGATTTATGTGCCCAAAAATTCTGCCTCAAAAATCGTGACCTTTACTGTTGATTCTGCTCCTCGAAAATAGTGTTGTCCTTTCCTCTAAATGTGTGCAAACTGCTATATAGATTTTTTGCCTTGGTAACCGTGCCAATAAACGCTGTTGTACGGATTTTTAGCCTTGAGAAGTGTGCCCTCCTGTTGTACAGATTTCCTGTGTGTATTTTTCTGCTCTCCCTCTGCTCATAAATTTCTCTTCATCTTTCTCTTCTCCTCTCTCAATCTGCTCATGAAAGAATGAATGACATTTTCCCCCCTTTTCCTCCTTTAACCTAACCCTAAGTGAATTTTGGGGAATCCCTAAATCTAATGGCTGAGATAGCTTTAGATCTAGGGCTAGGCTGAAATTAAATTCTCATTTAAATCTCACTTTCTACTTTAATAAAGACCCACTTAGTCATTTATTTCCAAATTCACTTTTCACTTTCTAATTTCACATTGACATTATTAAAGTCTCTTTAAAATTAAACTTTAGTAACTTTATCACTTAAAGTCACTTTTAAATTAGATTTGACTTTATAACTTTATAAAGTCACTTTAGCTGAAAAATTAAATTCTTTTGGACACTTTTCCCTAGGGAAAATATCAAAGCCTTAGGGAACCACCTGTCCTCCGACAACCAAATTTCAACACTCCCTGTTACCGAGGAAGGTGTTCCTCACCACACCCATCTTGTCTATGAAGTAGACATGCTTGCCCCATGGTAAGGCTTTGGTAAGAATATCTGCAACCTACTCATCAGTGGGAATATACTCAAGCTTCATAGCTCCCTTCTGAACATAGTCTCTGATGAAATGATATCTGATGCCGATATACTTTGACCTGTCATGAAATACTGGATTCTCCGTGAGTTTAATGCAACTCTGATTATCACAGTAAATCATTGAAGGTCTCAACGGATGACCAAATAAGCCAAACAACATCTTGCGAAGCTAGATGGCCTCACAACTAGCTAGACTAGCTACCATATACTCTGCTTCCGGTGAAATCAATACTAATGACTACTGCTTCCGGCAGATCCACGACACCACTGCCGAATCCAACCCAAAACAACACCCTGAATTTCTCTTCCTATCAGAATCACAACCTGCCCAATCAGAATCAATGTAACCTACCAATCTCACTCCATCCCCCTACCTATAATATAGACCATAATCCACTGTCCCTGTAAGTACCACAAAATGTGTTTTGCAACAACCCAGTGCACCCTCCTGGGCTTACACATGAACTAGCTAATTGTGTTGATAGCAAAACATATATATGTTCTAGTGTTGACCAAATACATCAAGGAACCAATCAACTGTCTATACAATGTGGGATCCACCAACTCAGAATCTGAAGCGTGAAGCTTCTTCTAGTTGGTGATCATAGCTGTCGACATGGATCTACAATCCTCCATGTGGAATATGCTAAGGATGTCCACAATATACTTCCCCTGCCCCAGGAAGAAATTCCCCTCATCCTGCCACACCTCCAAACCCAAAAAGTAATGTATCAAGCCAATGTCCTTCATCTCAAACTCTGACACAAGATTTTCTTGCAGTGCTCTATGAGTCTCTTTGCACTGGTAATGACAAAGTCATCCACATACAACACCAGAATGAGAGTCTCCTCACCTATCACAATAAAGTAAAGGTTCAGATCTGCATCACTCTTTGTGAAACCCATCTCCTGCAAGTATGTATCTATCCTGGAGTACCAAGCTCTAGGAGATTGCTTTAGTCCATAAAGGGCCTTCTTCAGTCTGCACACATTGGACTCCTTCCCATGAACCTCAAAGCCCTGTGGCTGCTCAATGTACACCTCCTCTTGTATGAAGCCATTGAGAAATGTAGTCTTCACATCCATTTGGTGGATCTTCCAACCCATCTCTATTGCTATCGATATGATGGAGCGAATTGAAGTATATCGAGCCACGGGAGTGAATTTCTCCTGATTATCAACTCCCTCTACCTGGGAGAACCCTCTAGCCACAAACCTTGCTTTGAATCTCTCAATGCTACCATCTGCAACATGCTTTACCTTGTAAAGCCATCTGGAAGTAATCATAGATTTTCCCTCAGGCCTTGGCACCACCTCCCAAACATCATTCTTCATGATAGAAGAATACTCCTCCTACATGGCCTCTCTCCAGACCTGCTAGCTAGCTGCCTCCTGATAGATAGAAGGCGCAGAGTCAATGATGTTGGAAACCATTTCCATATAGATACAAACCCTATCAGGTGGTCTGCTCTCTCTGACTGGCCTCTTTTTCCCAGTAACAAATGTGGCCTTTCTCAAGGTATCCTGAAGCCAATTGGGCTTCCTCTTCCCTAAGCACATTTCTCCCACTGGAGAATGAAAGTCCTCCTCCTCATCATCAACAGCTTGAGCTCCTGACTATCTGTCTGTTGTCCTGCTACCTGAACCTGAACCTGTAGATGCTGAAGTACCGTGTGAACTGTCCATTAATAGACTCCCTAGTGAATTGCTCTACGGACTGCTCTACATGCTGCCCGAAGCACCGCCCCTCTGACTCTGTGAGCCACTGATCATTGATGGACCTGACACTGTAATCGATGTACCTTCGAATCCTCCTGATCCCTGCCCACTGGATCCCTGTGCCTGACTCATCTTCTCCCGAGGGTTTGGTTGATCCAGATACTCTAACTCCTGTGATCTCCTGAAAGCCCTGTCCTCCTCAAACTTCACATCCCGCCTAACAACAACTCTCCTCTGTGCAAGAATATAAATCCGAAAGGCCTTCGAGGTCTCACTGTAACCCACAAACACACCCTTCTCTGCGGTGGGCTCTAGCTTGGTCTTCTTCTCCTTGGGTACGTAGGAGTATGAAATACACCCAAAGATACGAAGATGACCAACATTAGGCTTCTTCCCATAAAAATCCTCCTCCGAAATCACATGCCCCAAAGCACGATGCAGAATCCTGTTCTGCAAATATAAAACAGTGTTGCAGGCCTCTGCCCACAAAAACAATGGTAACCCCTCATCATGTAGCATGGCTTTGGCAGCCCCTTCGATGGATCTGTTCTTCCTCTCCACAACCCCATTCTCTTGGGGGTTGTAAGGAACCGTGAACTCCCTCCTAATGCCTGCCTCCGCACAATAATAATAAAAACTCATCAAGGTGTACTCTCCTCCATTTTCTGACCTCAAGGACTTGATCTTCCGACCTGTCTGAGTCTCCACAAGAGCTATGAACTCCTAAAACCACTTGAAGACCTCACTCTTGGTCTTCAAGAAATAAATCCAGGTCCTCCTAGAGTGATCATCAATGAATAAAACATAATACTCATATCCGCTCAAGGAAACATGAGACATCCGACTGCTCACATCAGATAGAATCAAATCAAGTATCCAGCCGATCTGCTGTCACTACTGGGAAAAGGGGATTTGGAAAACTTGCCCATAGCACATCCTTTGCATGTATCAATGTGCTCAGTACTGAAATATGGCACACCTGTAGTGATCTCCCACAATTTCCTCAAGGCTTGATGATACATGTGCCCCATCCTGCGGTGCCAAATCTCACACATCTCTGAACTGCTAGCTCTGCTACCGGTACTACTACTCAATGCCAAAAGGGGCTGAAATGAAAACTGTACACTTTTTCATGGTGTACACCAATCACTCTAGCTGAATTAACTAGAGCACCCCTAGGATATATCAACACCTTTCCTCTCCTAAACAATATCTCATACCCTCTGTCCTCCAATGCTGAGATGGATATGAGGTTCTTCCTCATCCCTGGAACATATAGAACATGAGACACCTTGAAGGAAGGTTTGGGTTCTATATAAAATGTTAATGTCCCCACACTGACTGCTCGAAAAACGCTGCCATCTCCGAGTACTACCTCTATATCAATGCCACTCTATGAAAGCTCTAAGAAGTACTCATGGAATCCTATCATATGACATGAAGCCCCACTGTCAACATACTAGATACCTGAAGATGCTCCGCTAGTGGAGGGAAGTGCACACTCCCTCTCAACCTCTATGGCAGGTGATCCTGCACTAGTGGAATCATAGGCAATGAACCCAAACTCCTGGTCAAAGCTATCCATGAAGTCCTCTATCTCTGCTGATGCTACCATGCTCTGGTTCTTCCCCTTCTTCTTCTTCTTCGGACACACAACTGTATAGTTTCCCATCCTCTAATAATTCCAACACTTGACCTTGGAATAGTCCTTCTGCGTGTTCCCCTGTTTACCTTTACCTTTGCCTTTTCCCCCACCGCCACTTGTGGAAGCTTGCTTCTTTTCCTTTCCTTTCTTGCCTCCTGCCAACAGTGCTACATCCTCATCCTGCTCAACTATTTTGGCTGCCCCAAGATGGCTCTTTATGATTTCTGTCTATATGGAATCATCCCAGAACCTCTCCCAAGCGGTAAGGGTCTCACATGCACAAACCCCATCAGCAAAGTTCAACCATGAACTGGGAAGGACATTCAATGCAATCCGCACCAACTCAGTGGGTGGAATGACCTCTCCAACTACTACCAATGCTTCTCTCACATTAGTAATATTTGTGAGATATCCAACTGCACTATTAGTCTTACCCATCTTAATGGTCTTCAGCTTCTCCCTTAGGACCATTTTCCTATTCTCATTGGTACTCTAGTAGAAATTGGTTAATGTTGTCCACATCTCATGAGCATATATCTTTCCTCTCACATGAGGAATGCAATGGCCTTTGATTCCATCTAGAATTGGTATCTTACCCTTGTTATTCTTTTTATTAAAGGTTGCCAACTGAACAGTATCAATAGGCACATTAACAGGGTTCTGTGCGGTATGCACCATGATATCCCAGACTTCTGCCTCCTCAAAGATACTTTGCATTCTCTCCTTCCATACACTGTAGTTACTCTGCCCATCCAACCTATCCTCCACCCTCAAGCCCAAAGACATGCTTGATGTCCTAATAAACAGAAAATAACACTGTTGTAGTAAAGGTAATGATTTCTGTGTGAAATATCAGCTTGCTGTAATTTTTCTTCTTGCTGTTGCAAACTGCACTTTTCAGTAAAAGCTCCGATACCATGTATAAATTTTAATACAAACCCCAGTTTTCAGTTTCTCCTTATTTCTCCCATAAATTTAAATGCCCATTCCCATAGCCATACATTCAACAAGCTGGAAAAAATAAATATTTTCTGAAAACATTAATTCTAGAAATTTCACAATGCTGAAATGCAAAAATAAAAACTCAGAAAAATAAATCAACCACACACAGAATTTTGACACGCTGATTTTTGGTCAACTTGACCCTGGACAAACCCCCTACAACTCTTGGGGAAAACCAGTTCAAAAGCTTCTCTTATTTCTGTAAAATGCTTTTACAGTGAACAACAATACACAGTGAAAACTTACAGCAAACACTAAAACCACTTATCTCAATTTTCGTGCCGCCTTCCCCCTTAAAAATTGTGCCAAACAGCAAAACATAAATTTGCACAAAAATTACAACATTAAATGATGTAGTTGCAGCCTCAAAAAAAGTACCAAAATCTGCTGGTACGGACTGTACAGATTTTGTACAGACAGGACAATAGTCCCTTCCTCGATTTCCGTGCCCAAAATTTTGCCTCGAAAACTGTGCCTTTGATCCTCGAAAAGAGTGCTGTCCTTTCCTCGAAATGCATGCAAACTTCTATACATATTTTCTACCTCGGTAACCATGCCAATAAATGCTACTGTACAAATTTTCAGCCTTGGGAAGTGTGCCCTCCTGCTGTATGGATTTTCTATGTGTCTTTTGCTGCTCTACGTCTACTCAGAAATTTCTCTTCAGCTTTTTTTCCTCCTCTCTCAATCTGTTCATGAAAGAATGAATGACCTTTTCCATGCTTTTCCTCCTTTAACCTAACCCTAAGTGACTTTTGGGGAATCCCTAAATCTAATGGCTGAGATAGCTTTAGATCTAGGGCTGAGATTAAATGCTCATTTAAATCTCACTTTCTCTTTTTTAATTCACCCCACATTAATAAAGACCCACTTAGTCATTTATTTCCAAAGTCACTTTTCACTTTCTAATTTCACATTGACTTTATTAAATTCACTTTAAAATTAGACTTTAGTAACTTTATCACTTAAAGTCACTTTTAAATTAGATTTGACTTTATAACTTTATAAAGTCACTTTAGGAGAAAAATTAAATTCTTTTGGAAACTTTTTCCTAGGCCAAAGATCAAAGCCTTAGGGAACCACCTATGCTCCGGTAACCAAATTTCAACATAGCAGTGGAAGATTTACATCTTGAACAGTTAGATGTAAAGACAACATTTCTCCATGGAGATTTGGAGGGAGAGATGTATATGCAGCAACCAAAAGGATATGAGGTCAAAGGGAAAGAAAAATTAGTGTGCAGGTTAAAGAAGAGCTTGTATGGCTTAAAACAGGCTCCAAGGCAGTCGTATCTAAAATTTGACAGTTTTATGTCTGAACAAGGTTATACTAGATGTCACTCTGATCATTGTGTTTATTTGAAAAATAAAAATGATGGCAGCTATATTATATTGTTATTGTATGTAGATGACATTCTTGTTGCAGGTTCTAACATGCAGGAAATAAATGTGCTCAAAAGAAAATTGGAAAATTCCTTTGCAATGAATAATTTGGGAGCTAAAAAGCAAATCCTTGGTATGAGAATAACTAGAGACAAAAAAAATCGCAAATTAACACTGTTTCAGAATGACTACATACAAAAGGTGTTGAAAAGATTTAATATGCAGAATGAAAAACCAGTTAGTACACCTTTTTCTAGCCATTTCAAACTTAGTAAGGAGATGTGCCCCAAGACCCAAGAAGAAATGGACTATATGTATAAATTTCCATATGGATCAGCAGTTGGAAGCTTAATGTATGCAATGGTCTGCATAAGGCCTGATATTGCACATGCAGTGGGAGTTGTAAGTAGGTACATGAAGAATCCAGTAAAAGAAAAATGGATGGCAATGAAATGGATTCTCAGATATTTGAGAGGTACCACAAATCAAGCATTGTGCTTTGGTGGTTCAAACATTTCTCTACAGGGATATGTTGATGCAGATATGGCAGTTGATAGAGATAACAAGAGGAGAACTATAGGGTATGTATTTAATGTAGGTGTAATAGCTGTTAGTTGGGTTTCAAAAATCCAAAGTGTTTTTGTACTTTCAACAATAGAAGTAGAGTATGTTGCTGCTACAGAGGCTAGTAAGGAAATGATTTGGTTACAAATATTTATGGATGAATTGGGTAAGAAGCATGATATGGGCACATTATACAACGATATCCAAAGTGCCATTCATCTTGCAAAAAACTCACCACTTCATTCTAGGACTAAACACATACATCTCAAGTACCATTTCATATGGTTAGTGTTGGAAGATGGACAATTAAAGCTGGAAAATATACACACTAGCTAGAATCTTGTAGATATGCTAACAAAAGTTGTAACTAGGGAGAAACTGAGAATATGATTAGTTTCAATTGGTCTTCAAGTATGATGATGAAGATGAGAAATAGCCAGGTCCAAAGTGGAGTCATTGTCCAGCAAATGATGCAATGGTGGAATTTATACAATCAGTCTCCAAGTGGAAGATTGTTGGGTGTGGAGCCTGATTATCTTGTTTATTTTGTATCACAACATTGGACCCCTGTACCTTAATGGGGCAGCAACACCACCCGTAATTGTACGCTGCCTGGGGGGTCCAACAGGGGACAGTTGCGAGTTTATGGAGCACCCCCCTGGTGGGGGGTTCTAGGGGCAGTGCCCCCAAAGCTAAAAACAAATGTAAAATTACCTTGTAAAATTATAGTAATTTCTAGTCAATTTGGGTCGTTCATTAGGCAGATGATCTGACGGTAGAAGTTATGTTTATTTTAGGGTTTTTTTCCCTAGAAGGCAACCCCTTGCTTGTATGAGGGTATTGTATTGTGGCTGTGCATTTTTTGTGTATTATCAGAGTGAGAAACAGATAGGGGGACTGTGAGAGAGAATAGAGGATATTACAATGGATCTGCTGTAGGTTACGTCTCTTCATTTTGCTGGATAATAGAAAGGAAGGACTGGTTTTTCAAGGTGGAGGTATCTCAAACTAGGTGAACCACGTATATCTATGTCTCTCTGGTTTTATGTGTTTTGTTTTCTTGTGTTTTCTGCATATTTTATGTGTTTCATTGCTCTGTAATATATGATTTGCTAACAAGTTGGAGGGAATGTTCCTGCGTATAGTAACTCCATGTTCGGAGGGGATCCTTCTCTGAATGTTGTTTTGCAAGGATTTTCTTATGGCCCAGCATTTTCTATGAACAAAATCTGGCAACTTGGTGCCTCAACAAATCCAGGTTATTCTTTTCAGAATGTGGGGAATCCTTCCTATGGGGGATGGAATTCCCAGGCTCCTCCACGCTTACCATTTTTGGCAATGTTAAACTTGCCAGATCTATCGAAATTGACTAACGATCTTATTCGATATAGTCTGGGTTGGCCTTTGGTCCCCACCAAACTGCCCTCAGAAATTCCAAAGTTTGAAGGGAAGACTAGTGAGGATCTGGCGGATCATGTCACCACTTCCCATTTATGGTGTTCGTCAAACTCCCTTATCGACGACTCGATTAGGTTAAGATTATTTCAATGAACCCTAACCGGAATAGAGGCCAAATGCAGGCATAGAATCAATCGGGGGCATTTTTTCTACTTTGGAGAATTGGCTACCATGTTCTTAAATAATTTTCATTACTCGTCCATTATGAGACCTATATAGATGCATTCTCGGCCAATTTTCAGCACGATAAGACAACTCACATCTCTGAGCATATTTAGGAATGGCGAAGAAGGAAGAGGCTCATCAAATCCAAGATCCCAAATGAACTCCTTCTTGAATGGTTTTTGAAATCTTTACAGCCAAAAATTTCAAAGGACGTATCTCTTTCAGGGGTATTTTCTAAAGAGCAGGCTATTTTTAGGGCTCAGCAGTTATAACTAATTTATTCCTAGTATGGAGTCCTTAATAAAAAATTTCCGTATGCTCCTCACTCCAAATTATACTTAGCCAAAACTAAACTCGGTCCTCATGGTGACGACTTCCATTGGCGTTCGATCGATAGCGGTATGACCAACTCGCTAAGTCAATTGTGCGCTTGGTTCATATAACCGCTTTCTTCCTCGTTCATGCTATGCCTTCGTTGTCAACCCTTCTCAAACTCTGGAAATTAATGTTGTTCAAAATTCTAACCCCAAAGGAAATCAACAATCCAATGGGAAGAAGAAAGGACGGAATAACAAGAAAAAGGACAAGGATGGGAAGGGGAATGCGAAAAAATCCAATGATAATGTTGGCGAGGGTAAAAAGGATAATAAAAAGAAAGTGAAGTTCCATGAGTAAGACATGTCTAACTGTAGTGATCCCTACAATTTTTCTCCCCATGAGCGAGATAATAACATTCC
Source organism: Pinus albicaulis (assembly GCA_034641835.2). Taxonomy (NCBI): domain Eukaryota; kingdom Viridiplantae; phylum Streptophyta; class Pinopsida; order Pinales; family Pinaceae; genus Pinus; species Pinus albicaulis. The sequence goes on from CM076581.1 coordinate 1,569,749,298, forward strand.
ATATTTTGGAGGGATATCAGAAACTACAATATCCATGACAATACTCTTAGCTAGATATTGGACTAAAGTGACACACAAGTCTTTTATCAAGCCAAGACATTTAACTTTACTAGAATCAAAAGAGAAAATATCTTTGTATGGTCTGGTGATATCTAGATTCAATGTTTTCATGATAGCTTTTGGCATTAAGTTGTCAGATGCTCCTGAATCTAGCATAGCATTGTGTAAAATATTATCATGAATACTCAAGCTAATGTAAAATGTAGGAACACCACCTTCTTGATGTTTACCATTTACCTCAGGACCAAATAGTAATTATGGTTGGCCACCATTCAAATTAACATAATCTTCTCCTTCACTTATGTTTAGTGTTTCAGTGATTTGGGCTTTGTATAAATCATTATTTACTAGCTCTGTTAAAGGAATTGGTATTTTCAATTTGGCTATTTTAGTTTGGATGTTAAATGGTACTTGAGTTTTTCCTAACTGAATGGTTTCCTCTCTACCAATTGTAGTTTGAGTGTTTTTATCTTTTTTTATCATTAATTGGTATTTTAGTCTATGTCTCCACTATTTTATTTTTAGTTTTCTTATTTGGAACAATTTGAGTTGTAGTTGTAGTTTTGGTAGCAGTTGATTTTTGATTATCAACGGATGTTTTAGCAACATCTGTTGTTTTAGAAACAATAGATATTGGAGGATTAGCTGAAGTTTTAACAACAATTTGAGTATCGGTAGATGTAATATCTACAATTTTTGGATTGGGTGTAATTTTTGGAGTGGAATTTTTTGAGTTTGACTGGAATTTTTCTGAGTTGAACTAGAATTTTGTTGATTTTCTCTAGGGAGAATTTGTAACACCTTAGACACAAAAGCTTCTACTATTTTCTTGGTATGAGTTTGAACTGTTTTCTTAGTAGGAGCCTCTGCATTTTTCTTACTTCTAAGGTTATATTGCTTGTGAACTTCATTAATTACAAATTCATAACCTTCTTTATAATCAAAGGACTCCCCAAATTCTAACTGTAATTGTTGTAGCATGTATAATTCCTATTCTTCTTGGGTAAGAAAATAGTATTATCATCATTTATTCCCATTAAATTAATCTGGGTGTCTTGATCATCATCATTTTTTTGGGAACTCTCTGCATAGTTTTCTTGGAAAGGTGGTCTAATCAATTGATCAAGTGTTGATTCTCTTGATTTACCAGTGTTGGCATTCTTCCTAAATTGGGATTTCTGATTTGAGGACCTTGTTGTTGATTATCCCACTATGGTTACCTTTCCATGTTTTCTAATCTATCCATTATTCTTTACATACTCTTTGCTAAGCTATCTATCTTACTGTCTGATGTGGATGGTTCATCCTTAATGGTTACTCTTCTTTCATTTCTCATCCTAGCTTTTTTAGCTAACAAATTAGCTTCTACACTAACTACATTGCTTTGCATTTGTTTTAATGTTCCAGGGTTTCTTTCTCTCAATTGGTATGACATATCAGTACCAAAACCATCAGGAAATTTGATTAAAGCTAGATTTGGTGGGGGTTTGATGTTAGCTGGAATAGCATTATAAATGTTGTTGAACCTAATACAATAATCCTGAATAGATTCATCAGGAGCTCTTCTAATGTTTTCATATTCAGACAAGATTTGTAAAGGGTTTTTCTTTCTTTCCCATCTATTAGTAAATAATTGATGAAAAGCAGCTAAATCAACTATATTATTGGCAGGTAAATATTTAAACCATTTATTTATATATCCTGCTAATGTTCGGGCAAACAGTCTCACTTGAACATCAGCTTCATCAATTTCATGCAATTTAATGTAATCAGTCATTTTCTTTACATGTTGTTGTGCAGTGTATTGACCAGTACCATCAAATTGAAAGATTTTACTTTGGTAATCCTAGGGCATGGCATGTAATTGAGCTGGTAAGACCAAAGGGGCATATCTGGCTGCCATGGATAAGATTCTAGCGTGGTTAGGAGGTCAATTTGTGGTGCTTGGTGATGAGGTTGAAGTACTTGCAGATGAGGTTGGGATACTAGAAGATGTACTTGGAAATGAGGTTGAAGTACTATAAAATTTGTTAAGTGCTGAGGATTGTAATATCCCAAAAAGGGAGAATGTAGTACATCGAAACAATATAAGAATCACAGGAAAATAAACAAAAAACATAAACACACATCGTAAACAATATAGAGAAATTGAGTTCTTTTATTATATGGAGAGGATTCAGTTACACAATGTACAAAATATGAGGGCATCTAGCCAAAGAGATGGCCTAGAATCACCCTGTAAACATGCTACAACTAGCACTGCGTAACTGGTGAGCTTATAGGAAGAAATACTACACTATCCCTTTTGCTGCTGATGTACATGAAGCTACTGAAAAAGGAAATGCATATCTATGGAGCTCATGAGCTTTGATGATGCCAATATTCAAGATTTGGCCAATGTGATGGGAACCCAAGATAACCCATAAAGGATTTTCCAGATATACAACTTTGGAAAATCGCCCTCCTAAGATTTGATCCTTTGACTATTGGGTTATACATATTTGAAGCTAGTTCTAATCCAAATATGGCTGCAATATGTTATACAACCAGATCTAAGCTTTAAGGGCTAATCCCTCCTTCAGATCTACAAGCTAGGGGCTTGAGATCTTGCCTCCTCTTTGTCCTCCTTTAAGTTGCAGCAACTGAATATGAAGTTGCTACATAAACTACATTGTACAAGAGGGAGAGGCTCTATTCCTGTTGAAATGTGCTACAATAATATCCAGGCTGATGGAAATGGTGATGGCAAGGTGAGGGGATGGTCCCTCATAGGATTACTAGCTGAAATACTAGTAACTTCCTTCCTCCTTTGAATCTGCAATGATGGACTGCGCAATCCTTGATGGGACTGTTGTTGATAGGAGGTAAATAATATTTCTCCTAATGCTAGATCTGAAATGAAGCCCTGGGAATGTTGATCTTTAAGCCAAGGTGATATGAATAATCCTACACCAGTTCTCCAGCTGAAATACTGAAGACAACCTCCACCTCCCAACTGATCTTCAGAAATTGCGTAATTCCTGAAGGTAGGTGTTCTACAGAGAATGGAAATAATGTGGCACCAATGCCTAATGAGAATGAAGTGCAACCCTCTTCCAAGAGATACTCAATGAAAGAGGTGGGATTCCCAGCCAAGAACACCCAGTGCTAAACAACATTTGCAATATTATCTAAACATCCAAAGAAAGCATGGAATGTCAAATGACAATTCCAGATCTAAACATACCCTTACATGAATAATCAAAAGCCTCCTCCATTGTTGCCTTCATATCCTTTATATAGTTTATGAGCCTTCCCATGCCTTGGCCCACCTCTAACCTGCACTGTGCATGTGGACATAATCCTCCATGTTTGACTGCGATGTCTCTCCATGTCATCCATCATGACTACATGAAATGTACACCCTCTCCATTGTGTGTGCATTAATTTCACTACTTCCTCCATCACTTCATCATGAATGCTCCATGATCTTACATTATATGCCCTCCATGACCTCAGTTGATTGCTTCAACCTGCATGATCTATCTCATTAATGAGACATGATCTCCACTCCATTCACATTAGTGGTTGCTCCACTACCCCATTATGTAGATCTAGGCTTAAACAATCCAAATTCACACATAAAAAGTGGATATTTATTCATCTTGAGGATTATGGGTCCCTCCACCCTTTTATTTACTTAATTCATTAAGAAAATTTAAGAACTCTAATATTCCAAATATGATTTGAAAATTTGGGAAAATTACAGTCCTCCCTAGCAAAATGTTGCTTGTCCTCAAGAAATTGTAAAAGTAGATGCAAAGCCATCCATTCCCCTCCAAATGACATCCACATAAGGAAGGCCTCCTCCTTTTTTTGCAATGTGTCATGCATGTTTGGTTCCAAATTTGTCTCTAAAAAATGCATAGAATGACCTCCAACTGTATGGTTAGATGTCCTCCTTCCACCATGAAGTACCAAGTGAAAACCATACGATGCCCAAAATCATCATCAATACATGAGATACATAAAATAAAGTGGTTCTTTCCACAAAGGAAAAGCTCCATCTCACAATACATCTCTTTCATCCCATGCTTTAAGAATTAGACGATACTTAGCGCCTCTATCCTTAGCTATTGTGAAAATAGCTCCAAAAATAGAAGAAAAGAGATATCAACGTCTTATAAATAAGCCACTTCGAGGGGGCAACCTCCAATACATTACATAAATGAACAATTCTTGGATGATACAAATTAAAAAACCTCCTTTCTATATATAGGAGTCCATGGGGCCACAATGTAATCCTAGCCGACCTAACAATAATAATTTAAGGGCACAATAATAACAATATGGGGGTTACAGGAGTACAATAATATCAATAAGGGAGTTACACTAACAACAATAACGGAATATACTAGTAATATAGGGACCTAACATTCCCCTCTCCTTCAAAAAAGTGTTCTCCTCAACGCTTGAGTAGCTCTCGGTGCTTCTGTATAAAATTCTCATCCTCCCATGTAGAATCTTCAGTGGGTAAGTTCTTCCACTTTATGAGATACTCTGAAATCGATCGATTTCGTAGCTGTCGATTTCTTGTTTCCGTGACTGCTTTAGGTTCCGATATTATTTTTCCTTCCTCATCAATTTTTGCCAATATTGTTTGAACTAGAAGATTTTCATCTAAATCTTATTTAAGCATGAAACATGGAAAATCGGATGCACTCGTGAAGAAGCAGGAAGCTCCAATTTGTATGCCCTAGTACCAATCGTTTGCAACACCTTATAAGGACCATATTACTCTACATAATTTTATTATCCTTCTTAGCTTGCTCGAGGGACATTTGTTTGTATGGTTGTAGCCATAAAAATACCCAATCTCCTACGTCAAAACTTATTTCCACCGCAATACCGAAAATTCTCTTTTCGTTGGTTTCATTCGATTTTGTGCCAAATTCAAGTTATCCTTTAAGAGCTGGAGAACTTCTTGTTGATGCTCGATGTGATCTTCCACTGCTTGAACCTTCGATTTTTCTCTTAAAGATGATGTGATGGACGGTGGATGATATCCATAAAGTGCCACAAATGGGGTCATTTTTGCTACAGTATGGAAGGAAGTGTTATACCACCATTCAATAAGAGGTAACCACTTGACCCATTGTGTTTGTTTATTAGATACAAAACAATGAAGATATCCTTCCAAACATTTATTTACTATCTTAGTTTGACCATCGGATTGAGGATGATAAGATGAGCTATGAGCTAATTGAGTACCCAAACAAGAAAATAACTCTGTCCAAAAATTTCCAGTAAAAATGGGATCTCTTTCGCTCACAAAAACCCTTGGGTTTCCATGTATATTTTGAATTGTGTCCATAAATGTAGTAGCAACTGTACTTGCTTTAAATGGATGAGATAATTCACAAAAGTGTGCATACTTGGTAAGTCTATCAACTACCACCATGATGACACTCTTTCCTTTGGACTTAGGTAAACTCGTGATAAAATCCATTGAAATCTCCTCCCAACGTTGACTTGGAATGGATATAGGTTGTATAAGACCCGAGGTCTTAATTATCTCAACTTTATTTTTCTGGCAAACCAAACATTCCGCCACAAACTTTTGAATATCAGATTTAAGGCCATCCCAAAAAATTCTTTCTTCACCCTGTGGTAAGTTTTTAAAATCTCGAGTGTCCTCCTAAAGGAGAAGTGTGCAATTCAAAAATAATCTTTTGTTTTAGTTGGGAATTCTTGCAAATATATAAGCAATCTTTGTACCATAAGGAATCATTTTTCCAACTAAATGTATCAGATGTACTAGGATCTTGCCGCAAATTTTGAATGAGAGTCCACACTTCTTCGTCCTTCTTCCATTCATCCCTTACTTCAGTTATCCAATCTGGTTGGATAATAGAAATTGCACAAAGAAATGCTTACACCTCTTCATCCTTTATTGAGACTGAATCTTCAACAACATTTAGCTTCCTTTTTTTGTAGATGATTTCAAAGTCATAACCCAACATCTTTGTGACCCATTTTTTCTGCTCTTTTGAAGATATTCTTTGTTCCAAAAAGTGCATTCGCTACTCATGACTGCTTACCTTGAAGTTCCTTCCTATTAGGTAAGTCTTTAATTAAGCTTTAGTGCATGCAACATTGCTAACATTTCCTTCTCATAAATAGGTTTTCAGAATACTAGCCTTTGATTGGATGAGTTTCCAAAAGCAATGGGTTCTTCTGCATTAAAACAACACCAATTCCATTTCCTAAGGCATCACATTCCACAATAAAGGTTTTTGTGAAGTCCGGCATAACTAAGACCACGTTAGCACATTTCCTCTTTAAGATGTTCAAAGGCCTTAGTTGCTTCAGGATTCCATGAAAGTGCATCTTTCTTCAATAATGTTGTTAGAGGTGCTGCTATTCTACCATAATTTTTAAAAAAACTTGCGATAATACCCTGTTAACTCAAGAAATCCTTGCAACTTCTTTATGGTTATGGGAACTTTCCATTCCTTAATGGCTTTAATTTTTTTAGGGTCTACCTTAACACCCTCGTGAGATAAAATATGACCCAGATATCCACCTCTTGTACTCCAAAGGAACATTTGGATGTTTTTTCATATAATTTTTTCTCCTGCAATAGTTTCAGCACCCTATTAACATGTTGAACATGATCCTTCCAAGACCTGTTGTAGATTAGTATATCACTGCAATACTAGCAAAAATTTTCTAAGGAAGGGTTTGAAAATGGAATTCATTAACCCTTGAAATGTAGAAGGTGCATTGGTAAGGCCAAAAGGCATGACCAAAAATTCATAATGACCCTCATGAGTTAGAAATGCTGTTTTCGGAATATCTTCAGTATTCATTATAATTTGATGATATACTGAATGAAGATCTAACTTGGTAAAATAAATTGCTCCATGTAATTCATCCAATACTTCATCAATCATAGGAATGAGAAATTTATCTTTAATGGTGAGGTTATTGAGCTCCCTATAATCCAGACACATGCGCCATGATCCATCCTTCTTGTGTACCAATACTGCAGGAGTAGAGAAGGAACTTTGACGAGGTTGAATTATACCTGCCTCTAACATTTCTGCAATCATACGTTCAATTTCGCTCTTTTGGACATAAGAATATCTATAAGGCTCGATATTTGGAGGAACACTTCCTGGAATCAAATGAATAGCATGATCATGATCATGAATAGGTGGGAGTCCTTTGGGAGTTTCAAACACGTTGGAATGATTGTTCAAGACTTGGAATTGCGCCTCGTTGTTCTTTCTTTAGAAGCTTTGTCAAGACATTAGACCTTATTATATTTCTCGACTTCCATACAATTCCCCGTAATTCGACTTCCTTTCTTCTAAAAAAATTTCAAGAAAAGTTCTTGAAATTTAAAAGCTACCGTCCCCAAAGATTGTAACCATTGTACTCCTAGTACAACATTAGCACCTCCCATAGGAATGGAAAGCATGGGAATAGTAAATACATATTCCCCCATGGTTATCTTGATATTATGGCATTTTCCAGAGAAATTTATAGTTCCTCCATTTTCAACCATCACTTGACATTCTTGTGCTGGGTATAGGAAACAATTTAATTCCTTGGCTACCTTACAATGAATAAAATTATGGGTGCTACCTGAATCAATAAACATTATTACCTTTTTCTTCTTGATAGGTCCTTCTATATTGAGAGTTTGAGGAGTGGTAATTCCTGCCAATGCATTACATGATATGGCTGGACTCATTTCTTCTTCTTCTAAGGTTTCTTCCTGGTGTATATCCTCTACTTTTGAAGTTTCTTCTTCATTTTCTTCCTCGTCTTCACAATCTATGTAAAACAATTTCTTCTCAGCACACTTATAACCTTTAGTGTATTTTCTATCACAACTGTAGCAAAGCCCTTTAGCTCTTTTTTCTTCCAATTTTTGTGGTGTCAACCTTGTAGGTTGTGGAAGTCTAGGAGTAGAAACACTTCCATCTTTATAGATGTGAGTGGTAGGCTTCCTTGTCGCCATAATTTTACATTCAATTTTTCTTGCCAACCTGGATGCCTTCTCTAATGAATCAGGTTCCAAAATGCGAACTTCATGTTGGATGTTATCCGTTAAAGTACCTATGAAGAGATCGATCCTGTGTTCCTCTGAAAGGTCAGTTATCCTTATATTCAATTTTTGGAAGTCCTCAATGTGCTTCCCCACTGAACACTTTTGTTTGAGATTTATCAATTGGCTAAAGAAAGTGTTGCTCTTTGTATCCTCATAATGTGCTATCATTTCCTTTGTAAAAATTGACCAAGTGACAATTTTTTTATGGGAGCAAAGCCATCTATACCATAAAAATGTATCTTGTTCTAAATGTAAATTTGCAATGCGTACCTTTTGTGTGTTTTTCACATTATTGATATCAAAATATTGCTCCATCTGTAGTATCCATGTTACAGGATCCTTTCCATCAAACTTCCTCATATCCATTTTTGCAATATGGTGGTTCTTACCTCCAACATTAGAGTTTCTGAAATCATGATTAACATTTATTTTGTTCTCATCATGAGTTTCCTCTACTATCTTTTCACCATTAGGAAACATTTCTTGTATCAACTTTTCCAAAACTTCGATGTGTACTTTTAGATCCTTCTTCATGTTTTCCATGTTGTCTTTCATTTTTTCATCGATCTTAGCTTCCATGTCATCCATCTTAGCTTCCATGCCCACTTCCATGCCATCCATCTTAGCTTCCAAACCATTCATCTTAGCTTCCATGCCTTTCTTCAAACCATCCATCCTAGTTTCCATGCCTTTCCTCAAATCTTCCATTTCATTTTTTGTTGTTCTTTGCGAGAGCGAAATTTGTTGCACATGCTCTTGTAATTTTCATATGTCATGTTTCCATTATTCATATTCATGAGTCATAGTAGAGCCTTCTAAAGGCCTAATGGGTGTTGAATTTTTTTTAGGGACTTTTTAGAATCCAATACTGATTCTAACACACCTTCTACTTGCTTTTGAAGAGCTTGATATTGAAATTGAATTATATCTATAATTGCAGATCCTAAATATCTGAAATCCAGCCCTGTAGTAGCCGTTTGAAGATTATTTCAAATGCCACAGGTCTGATCTGATTTGGATTCTTCAAGGAAAAGTTATGTCCAATCTCTCAAAATGACCTAATTTTGGACTGGTTCAGTAGAGAAAACTTGTATGACTTGCCACGTGTCACTTTTTCCTCCTTTGGCTCTGAAATTGATAAAAAAAAGGTACAGTTTGTGTACTTGCAACCACTTTTTACAACATTCCAATCCGATGTTCAGAGACAGAGATATGAAGATTTTCCCATGATCACCTCTTTGAGATGAAATTCAGAAGCCTGAAAAGGCCCTAACTTCCACAATTCATATCTCCAAAAATATTGTGAAACAATATCTGGAATTTTGCGATGATGTTCCTCAAGATTTCAGCTTCGCACTCTAAACATTTTAGCTTTTTAACCTTTGTAGAAAAAATTTTATTACTAAAATACCAAGATGACCTGTTTAGGTTAAATTCAGGAGCCTACAAAATGACCTAAGTTGCACAAATCATATATCCGAAAAATATTGTGAACCAAGCTATGAAATTTTGCAATGATATTCCTCAGGATTTTTTCTTCGCACTCTAAAAATTTTAGATTCTGAACCTTTGTAGAAATGAAGTTATAGCGAAAATTCCTTGATGACCTGTTTGGAGCAGCAAAACCCTAGAATCTCAAAGCTCTAATACCAAATGTTGTGAAACCAACTCCAAAAATAAAACAAAAGAGATATCAATGCCTTAGAAATAATCCACTTCGATGGGGCAACCTCCAATACATTACATGAATGAAAAATTCTTGGATGATACAAATTACAAAACCTCCTTTCCATATATAGGAGTCCATGGGGCCACAACGTAATCCTAGTCGGCCTAACAATAATAATTTAAGGGCACAATAATAACAATATGGGGATTGCAGGGGTACAATGATTAGAATAAGGGGGTTACACTAACAACAATAAGGGACTATACTAGTAATATAGGGACCTAACATTAGCCCTGTTGGCCTTGTTGGTTCCAAGCATCATTCCAACATGATGCAAAAGAAGAAATAGAGACATATGAGTAGACCAAAGTGTCAAACCATATTCTGCCAATAATAACCACCAGAGTAAGGCCCTTTTCTTCCATCCTTCATCTCTCCCATGCAATATGGATAAGCCAAAATCCCCCAAAAGCAACCAAATAAATAAGAGATATTTTTGCCCTCTCTCCTCCTCATGTGCATCATGGAGTAAAGACATACTGATAGACATGTGGAATGTCACATCAACCCAATACAAGTAAGAAACATTAATACACATCATTAGAGTACCATGTCAAGTTTTACACAATTCAAAACACATAGACATAGGGGATGTCATGTGATGGTCAAAATATCTCATGGTCAACCAAAGTGAACATGCCTTCTTTTGCTGCATTCTATCTTTGATACACAAGGCATGAATCAGAAAAATATGAGCTATTGGGTGGTAAACATACTCACCTAAGAGCATCCAACACAACCATGCCTCCTTCTTCATTACATAAGTGTTTTTAAGGGCATGGATCAAAGAAATAGGAGCCTTTGGGTAGTAACCAAACTCACCCAAGAGAAAAAAATGTAACCAGAGTTCTTGCTGGCCCATGTCATATATTTGCAGGTGGTCATGCAACCCTTTTCTTATCATCCTCACCCACTCATCCCAATGTGGATGATTAATGATGTAATACATAGACATGGCATCCTCTCTTTGTAGAATACCATCCTCCCCAAATTGATGAAGAACTTTGCACTCCATGAAATATTGAAGTGCACCTCCCATGATATCTCTTAATGAGACCTTCTTCTCATCAATGGCCCTCCAAAACCAATGAGGTTCTATATCTGTTGCAGGTAGAAGTTTCTCTTTGAGCTGTGAGATTCTCATTGAGAAAGTGTCATCTAGAAAGGAGAAAGGATTTCTCATCTCAAGATGTCTACCATTTATCTTCTTAGCCTCCATTTCTTCATGAGTGAAGCTACCTTTAGAATTCTCCAAGAATAATGGGGCCCCTTCATTATCATTACTACTAAGTGACCACGTTGTAGATCTGCATGGTAATACATGTACTGTCTCAAAGAAAGGCACAATACTAATATCATAATCATTCATTGTACATGGGATCATGCTCATCCCATTTTCTAAAACTCTACACTTCAACTCAAAGGGTTGAATGTAGTTCAACAATGAAAAAATAGGATATCTTTTCATCTCTTCCTTGATTAGATCAAGGGTCCTCTGCGTTGTGATAGTTTGCTACTTCAAATCATCATTTTTTCTAACCCTTGGTTATGCATTGGCCCTGATGGCATGTCCTCATAGGTTTCAATAAGATATGCTAAAACAATATGTGATGAATATGTATGCATACCTTGGATAAACTGATGTGTGGGAACCTCTTGCAAGAACACAAGGGTTCCTCCAACTGGGACAACGATGTCTCCAACTGCTGGTAAGAATGATGGATGCTCTTCTCCAAGTGTACCAGTGCTGGAATCTACCTCCTCTTCCTCATGAATCTTCTAAATCATGCATGTGACTCCATGTGTCAAGATCTCAAGACTCTCTTGCAAAAGTGACAGTGTCTCTTCTCTGGATATAAGTACTTCTACAGCTGTTGGTGAATGTAGTGACCCCTTGTCTAGAGTGGAAAGAATGATATCCTCCTTTGTTTCCTTAGGAAATGTCTCTTTGTGACACATATCTAGTTTTCTCACATCAAACTTCTTCCTCAATTTTTGAAAGAAATTTGAATATTTAGTCACCTTAGCATGCTCCGTGTGACCAAACCACCAATAATTGGATTCACCATAAAGATGAAGTGTTGCAATCTGGATAGCCTCTCTTTTAGCTATAGGATGTAGCCTGAAGAATGTATATAACTCTTTCCTCCAAGCCTTAACAATGCTTGAGAAAGATCCATAAAATGTAGGCAAATGAAATCTATTGTGCCTCTCTCTTCTATTGCTACTATAGGATCTTATTTCTTCTTCGAGTTTGAATAATTCTTGGAGAGTTAGACTCTCTTTGAATGTTGATGCAAGAGCATTAGGCTCAAAAAATTCTTTGTATTTTAATAGATATAGGGGGTCTTGTATATCCTAAGAAATTGGATTCTTATGTAACAAATTAAAATTATTTGGCTAGAGTTGAGTGATTTTAATATTTTAGAATAGGATTAATTAAATATTGAGAGGCTTTTTGTAAATGTTCTCAAAAGAGAATATGAGAGAACTAGAATAGTTGAAAGATTGAGAGATTTGAGAATTAATTTTAAATCCTAAATTAGGAATTGGTTTCATGATTTTGTGGATGAGATAGGATCCTTAGGAATTAGTTGAGACAAAAGAGGACTTAGAGGATTCTTACAAATTTGTTGAGAAAGTTATAGATATAATTTAGAATTGGTTGTAGAATCCATTTTTTATAAATTATAAGCCTCAAAGGCATTGAAGAGATAGAGAGGCTGATTAAGGATCAGATCAGTTAGTTAAGGCTTTGATTGTAGCATACAGGAAGTAGGAAGAAAGAGGCCATTGATTTGAATATCAGGCCAGAAGAGAATTCCTATGTAAATATTGAGTATTAATACAAATAGCTTAAATTCTGAGTTCGTGTTTCTTTATTGAGTTTATATTGTGTATAGGTGAAATTGACAAAATCAAAGGAAATTGCGTCATTTTATATTTGAGCTACAATATTATTGAATTATGGGACTTCATGTTTTAACATTGAATCTTGTGTGAAATTTTGTGTATCAAAGCTCAGTCATCGATCACAGAATGGATTGATGACACAGAAGAGGAAATGATCCTTCAAATCGATATCTTGAGTATATCATGTAAGAGCGAACAATCGGACTTGGAATCATATGTTCCAGATGCGTATATAGGTGAGAAATATAAGTTTTAAAACTTAGAGAATAACAGTAATAAATCTTGGTTGAGGAACATAGTACTGGTCGAATTGTGCAATAGAAACTTGGATGGGCAGAAAGGACTGATGGGAAATCTTTAAAATGTTGTAGATATCTCTATTTGCAAATGACCGTATTTTGAATTTGGCATGATTTTTGTAAAATTCCATATTTAGTTCAAAACTTGGTTTTGTTCGAAACCACGAATTGAATAAAGGAAGAAATAATGAATTGATGGTGCAGAGGAGCGGAGAAACAGTTTCACAAAACCAGTAAGTGGTATTCGTGCAGATTGGAAGTAAGTAGTAAAGGTTAAGTCGTGCGATACAATTAGGAGGGTGACACGTAGAACCACAAAACCACCTATTTTGCAAATGATGAAAAAATTAAGCGTTGTGCTTGTTAAGGTGTGAAATTCGTTGGATGAAGGTGAAATGGATAGATCGTTGGCAAAAAGGTGATTTGGGTAAGATGTGAGACTAGATAAAATATTTTTTCGGCATTTGGTTTTGTAACCAAGGTAAGAATTTTATTTAAGTGGAGATTATATACATGTTGAAATATTGTTTAACCATGGTCGGAAGTAGAATGAAATGTTTTAATTAAGCACATAAGTATATGGTTTTATAACGATAGGTTTGGTAAAGGGAAAAGCTTCAGCATATGAGGTTACCTCTGTTTGGGGTTTAACTTGGTTCATAAATGAGAAACGCATTTTATATGTGTAATTGTGGGTAAACGCAGCCAAGGCTACTTCATTTTTGGTATCAGAGAAGAAGTGAATTTTGCATGTATTTGAAAGAAGTATGATTAGTTAATGAGTTCTTTTTTGTGAAATAGAAATTTTTAGAAAGTTGTAACAAATATTGAAAAAGAAGTTACAGGATCAGATTTTAAATTTGATTTCCAGCAGTTGTAAATTGGAAAAGATATGCAGTGGAAGCTTGGTAGCCTAAAAATAAGAGGAAATTCAGATCTGCAGAATCTAAGTTAAAAATAAAATGTGCTTTGAATATTTACAAAGTTATGAAATATGTGTAAGCAGGTACAATGGTGATGACAAAAAGGAAAAGGAGATCAGAAATTTGAATCTAACAGACAACCTACACTTAAAAATAGAGTGTAGTAGAATATTGAAAGAATTTTCAGCAGCCTAAGGAACAACAAGTTCAAGAGAGTGAACCAAAAGAATACCTAGGAAGAGGTCAAGCTCAAAAAGGAAGCTTGATAGGGTATTGAGTAGCAAAAGGAGATTGCTATAAGAGAAGGCTATGTTGCATATTACAATTGAGCATTGATGAGCTCATGAAGAAGATGGCCATGGAGGATCTGAGAAGAGGTTCTAAAGAATACTAGAAAGATAATATAAGTGGCGAGGATAGAGAGAGAGATATTGCAGTGATAAAAGTACAAATGGAGGTACTACAGGGATGGTACAAGAGAAAGAGAATGAATGCCGAATGCATGGATGGAGAATGAATAAATGGGTTAGATGGAAACAATTGCAAAATAAATGGAATTCTAAGCTGATGAACAAGTTTAGAGAACTTGAACAGATACATATTTCTTTGTTAGAGAAAGAAAAACTCAGAGGAATGGAGTCATAGAAAATAGGATCTGCTGGAAACCAGAAAGTACATTGTGAAAGATAGGTGTTCAAAGAAATAAATGAGACTGAAAGGTCTTGTGTTTTTAAAGCTAATGATTTGTGTATGATTGTAGTTACATCACAGGATGATTAACAAGCCTTATAGTTTGTTAAGGAGAAGGAGCTGAATCTGAAACCTGTTCAGATTAATGCTGAGATAGCAAGATCTCAGAAAGAAAAGGAGACAAAAAGGTCTCATGGAAATACGTAGCAGAATATTGAAATAGAGGAAAAGGGGCCATCTGATGATTCATCAACAACAAGTGAAGGTGTGAAAGCTATGTAAATTTTCCAAATTCTACCCCAATTGAAATTGTTGAGTTATATAGAAAGTTAGATCTTCAAAGAATATATTTGGAAAATTAGAGGATCTATACTCAAGATGAATTGATGAAAGAGAAAGAAAAGAAATTGTCATGAATGACAGTTAAGAAACAAAGAGTAAGAATGCAATAATGGTAATAAGAGTCCAAAAAATTGAGGGAGTTCATTATTGTGAACCAAAGTAGGGATACATCCTTGAAACAGATGATATGAAGGAGAGACTAGGTGATAGTCTCATGGAGAATTTAAATCAGCATACTAATGTGCTGACAAAGGAGTTAAATGAAAACTCAAAGCATCATACCAAGATGTTTCCAAAGGAGGAAGAGGCATTGAGACCTTGTATTTTTAATACTGATAATTCATGTGTTAATTATGCAGGTAAAGGAGGACAACAAATGGAAAGTGTCAAAGAATCTAGTGAAAATAAAACTATGTTAGTTGAAAACATAGTGAAGGATCATCATTATATAATGGTGATTGGCACAATGGAGATAAATTTGGAATCTGGAAAGAAAGAGAGTAAATATTTTCTGAGTCCTGAAAGAGACTTTGAACTGCAAGAAGAAGATTTGGTGACTAGATCATTAAATGAGACAATTGGGTATTGTGATTTTGAAATTGATAATTTGACTGTGTTTACAGATGTTGCAGAAGACAATCCATCACTTGGAGTTGTCTTTAATGAAGAAGAATTGTTATAGTAGAAGGAACCCATAGATTCCTTACTTAATAAGGAGAGCATCTACAAGGAAGGTGAGACAGTCATGTCTCATATGAAGGAATTTGTTATTATTGATGAGAAGGAGGAGTTGGCTTGTCTGATTGGCCAAGAGAAGACTGTAGGATAGACCCTTAGAACTATCACAGTGGTGTAGAATCAAAATTATATTATGATAAAGGATGAAGATAAAATGTTTGAATAATTTTAATTTATTGCTAGAATCTATCAAGGAGGTGAAGGACAATCACTTAAGGTTGTCAAGGAAGAAGAAGAAGGTTATTCTGAAACTGAATTACAACACATTGATGATATGTTTGAAATGAAACAAGTACAAAGGGAATGGATGAAATGCTTGCTGGGAAAATTTGAACAAGAGAAAGGAATTGCAGAAAAATATATGGGATTTCTCAAGTTGTGGAAGAGGCAGAAACATATACTAGTTTTCCAAAATATTTTATACTTGCTAGTATACAAAGAACAATGAAGGATTATATTACTACAGCCAAGGAATCAAAAGATAATTTATTTTTTGAAAGTGAATTTGCAGGTAATGATCAGAAGAGGGATGTTGCAGAGGGAGATATCTTAAAAGATATTTAGGAAGTTTGGGAGGTAGCAATGTCCAGAGCAATATCTACAACAGTATTTAGAGAAATATCTACAAGAGTATTTGGAGCAATATCTACAACAATATTTGCAGCAGAAATCGAAAGAAACAAAAAATGGCAGAGTGGTTACTAATCAGAAGATAACCTGGACATATAAATCAAAAACATAATAAGGTTGAAGATGAAGGTGTCTCAGAAAAAGACAGCAGTAAGAAAACAAAGAAACAACAGTAAGGAAAAAACAAGAAAAGACTGTGAAAAAATAGCTAGTGGGAAAATGAAGAATAAAGTATGGAAGCCTAGAAAAGTGTTGCTGAAGAATGATGAAGACAATGAAGCTTATGGAAAGCAGCAAAATAGAGTATGGTATCCAGGAGGAAAAGGTTGGAAGCACATGATCAGGAGATCATGATTATTTTCTACTTTGGGAGTTTGATGCAGGAGCATTAGGCTCAGAAAATTCTTTGTATTTTAATAGATATAGGGGGTCTTGTATTTCCTAAGAGGTTTGATTCTTATGTAACAAATTAAAATGATTTGTTTATAGTTGAGTGATTTTAATATTTTATAATAGGATTAATTAAATCTTGAGAGGATTTTTGTAAATGATCTTGAAAGAGAATACGAGAGAATTAGAATAGTTGAAAGAATGAGAGGTTTGAGAATTAATTTTAAATCCTAAATTAGGAATTGGTTTCATAATTTTGTGGATGAGAGAGGATCCTTAGGGATTAGTTGAGTCAAAAGAGGACTTAGAGGATTCTTAGGAATTTGTTGAGCAAGTTATGGATCTAAACCAAAATTGGTTGTAGAATCCATTTTTTATAAATTATAAGCCTCAAAGGCATGGAAGCGATAGAGAGGGTTTTTAAGGATTAGATTAGTTAGTTAAGGCTTTGATTGTAACCTACGGGAAATAGGAAGAAAGATGCCATTGATTTGAATACCAGGCCAAAAGAGAATTCCTATGTAAATATTGAGTATTGATACAAAGAACTTAACTTCTGAGTTCATGTTTCATTATTGAGTTTATATTGCGTACAGGTGAAATTGACAGAATCAAAGGAAATTCCATCATTTTATATTCAAGCTACAAGATTATTTAATGTATTGGAATGTGTGTTTTAACATTGAATTTTGTGTGAAATTGTGTGTATCAAAGCTCAGTCATCGATCACTGAATGGATCGATGACACTCTTAGCCACCTATAAAAATTTGTCATATCAAATGGTGGCTAAAAATTTTCTTATAGCCTTCAAGAAACAATTTCATATCCAAATTATGAGTTCTTGAAGTCTTCTGATGAGAATTACCCTTTGATTTTCTCTTCACTGCTGTTTCCCTCATTTACCCTGAAAAATCTGTTGTTTGTAAGGAGAAAAGCTGCTCTAAAAACCCTTTTTTCCCCTTCATTTTACCCCTTCTTCCTCTCATGATTAACCTCCATTATTTCCCATTTTTTTTCATAAAATTCCTCTATTTTCCCTCATTTTATTTCCTTCCCTCATAAATCCCCTTTAATTAGGTTTAAAACTCCTTTTTAAACCTTATTGAAACCCCCAAAATCCTTTGAAAATCCTTAAAAAATCATAAAAAGCAGTCTTTTGAACTAAGGCCTTAAACCCCTTTTGGCTAAGCCCCTAACCACTTCCCCACCATGTTACCTGTGCCCAGGACCAAGTGCTAAATCCCCGAGTGCTTATCGCAATCAGGATTTTGCTATGTGCACTTTTCTTTTGTTAAGTGAAATTCTCCGGTGCGATGGAGTTTTGGTCTATAGACCCCCGCCGTGATCTCGACCGTTGATATTTTAAAGATCTAACGGCCAGTGCTAATCCTGCAGTGTGTCCGTCGCCTTTCCCATTACCCCCCCCCCCGATTGAGTGTTGACCGTTGATCTCCCTGCTAGATCCGACAGCTCTGGTGCAATCACACATCGCGAAGAGCCCAATCCCGCGCATTGACTACTCCCGATTTGTGATCCCTGATTGAAATATAAACCATTCATCTATTCTGATCCAATGGTCCAGATTACACCACTCCCCACTCATTTCACCCATCTTTCTCCCCTCTGATCGGATCTCCATCGTTGATTCCCTGCCAATCCAACAGCTGGCACAAAATCGCTTCATCGCCAATCACAAAGGTTTTATGTGCCACTTCCTGTTTCCCCCGATTGCGATCCTTCGATTCGATCACGACCGTCCATTTGATCTTGATCAAAGACTCACATTGCATAGAATTTTCATCCATATTTCTCCATCGGAGCTTCCAAATTATTTCTCCAGAGGATCTCCACCATTGATCTCCTCCTGAGATCCAACGGCTCACAGTTAATCGCCCTCCGCTCGCCGGGTCCCACCACCAAAGTCCCCACTTTCATGCATTTTTCCCCTTTTCCTTTTTAAATTTCTCGAAACTTAACCTTTATGTTTTACACTAAAGGATTTGATTCTCCTCCTAACTTAATATTAACACCTCTGTCAGCCAATCCTGACCGTTGATCTCCGGTGCCTTTTCTAATCGGATGGCTCGGAACCATTTTTACACCAAACCTTCATTAGCTCTATTTCTTCCCATTTCGCGTGTTTTCACCTATTTTTTGCCTGCATCCACTGCTTCCGCCATCATTTCCACAGGCCTCCACAACAATTTTCCACCACTCCCCTATATTTTATAACAAGTTTATTTCATTGTGCAGGGTATACGAAGTGGTAAATTCACTCTGTTTCCATGATCACAGTCACTGTGATTCAGAGCGCAGAGATGACCATTACAACAACGACAAAGAGTATCAGTGTTATAACATTCAATCAAAGTAGAAATCATGTTTGAATATTGTTAACACAATGTTTGAGGGATTTAGGCATAAATTCAGCAAATCAAAAGCCTAATCCACAGTTAAAGACATCATGAAGACTGGAAGACACAGATTAAGCCTGATTAGACCTAAAACAAAGATCTCAAGTAAATTAAAGGTGTTTTAGAGAAAGAAAAAGTCGTTTATCAATCTGAGAAGCCTCCATTTCCACATCAGAGGAAAATTAAATATTCTCCAACTACCTAAAGCGCCACCTATGGCCTCATAAATCAAAGAAGGCAGAGTTATTGCCTTATCAGTGATATTTTGTTTAAAAGTGGCTAGATTTATTTCAAACCCTCCCTGAGGAGTTCTAAATTCAACAAACTCTGCTAATAAGATCGAGCACTTAATGAAAATAAATTAATACAGAGGAAATATCTGAAATCTTATCCATTGAGCCCCTCAAAGGCCGAGAAGCATTAATTGTATTAATTGAGCCTAAAGATCTTATTTTACATCCCACCTCCTCATTTCTTCTATAAATACCTCTGTAGAAGATGAGATATAGGTTGGTCTCTGAATATCTGATGCCTATAAATAGTTTTCTGAAGCTGCTGCAAGCTCTGTTTTTAATTGAAGAATACCTAAGTTGAGATGATAAGTTTGAAGCTATAGAGACCCACTGGACTTGATGATTATAACTGGTTTGAAGCATTCAAATACAAGCTGATTTATGGGATCCTGGTCTATGTCAACGGTGATGTGTTTCTTATTGTAAATTGTTATTTTCTTTTTGTTTTCATTCTGTCCATTTTCTCTTATAAATAACAGCAAATATAGAGCTAAGATTTACTGTAACAAGTACCCTACTCTCACTGATAATATTTATCTTTATGTTTTCCTCCAATTGTGTATTTAAGAATGATTTAATATAGTCCAAGCAGTTAGGAGTGTTGGTGCTCCCTCATCCTACTGTCTAAACTTTAAACATTGTTCTTGAATGTTATTTTCATCTTATGCTAATTAAATTTGAGCTAGGGAAGTCTATGGTTAGCCCTGTCCTCTAGTTTCATCTCCAAAAGTTGTTTGAAAGTTTCCCTAAGGGTATGTTGAAAGCAGGCTAGGTTCAAATTCCTTACCTGATCTTAGACTATTCTTTTGTTTATCTTTATTATTTGTCTTGAAAGTTTGCTAATTAAAGTTGAGCTATGGAAGTCTATGGTTAGCCCTGTCCTCTAGTCTCCTCTCCAACAGTTGCCTTGAAAAGTTTCCCTTTGAATATGCTGAAAGCAGGATAGGTTAAAAGTCCTTACTTGATCTTAAGCTATTCTATTTTGTGTTTTAAATTTTTTCTATTGAAAGTGCATCAAAAGTAGGCTAGTTTCAAAGTACTTACCTGATCTTAGATTACTTTTATGTTTTTCTCAAGTGCATGCCAAAAGAAGGATAGTTTCAAAGTACTTACTTGATCTTAGGCTGCTCTTTGTTCTTCATATATTTAAATCCCCATTTCTTGTTGTTTTCATTCCATAAAATCAACATAAAGAGATCCTTAGACATATATGACTTGCCCCATGGACCACTCTTGAACCTTGCTGTTTCAATTAAATCCCATTACGACTCCATAGCCCAATGGATTGAAGTTTTCTCTAACCTATCTTCGTAGCAAAATAATTCCTTCACTTTCATTCACCTTCACCCTTCATTTAGACTTTCTTCACCTTCACATATCTTTTCCCAACCAAAACAAACAAAAACCTCGTTCTTCATAACTAGCCTAATATCACACATAAAAGCCTTAAAGATAAATCAATTTTTGCACTTATAGAGAGAACCCTCTCTGGATTTAGGGGGGCTAGATCCTAGAATCCCAAAGTGGTTCTAATGTCCTTTCTGTAGCTTTAGTCTTGCCAATCTGCTGAAATTACAGGGAGCTAACAGACACAGAAGAGGAAATGATCCTTCAAATCGATATCTTGAGTATATCGTGTAAGAGCTAGCAATCAGACTTGGAATCATATGTTCTAGATGCATATATAGGTGAGAAATATAATTTTTAAGACTTAGAGAAGAACAGTAATAAATTTGGGTTGAGGGACATAGTACTGGTCGAATTGTGCAACAAAAACTTGGATGGGCAGAAGGGACCGATGGGAAATATTTAAAACTTTGTAGAGATCTCTGTTTCCAAATGAAAGTACTTTGAATTTGGCATGATTGTTGTAAAATTCCATATTCAGATCAAAACCTGGTTCTGTTCGAAACCACAAAATTAATAAAGTAATAAATCATGAATTGATGGTGCAGAGGAGCAGAGAAATGGTTTCACAAAATGAGTAAGTGGTATTCGCGTAGATTGGAAATCTAAGCAGTAAAGGTTGAAGTCGTGCAATACAGTTAGGAAGGTGACACGTAGCACCACAAAAACACCTATTTCGCAAATGATGAAAACTTTAAACATCATGATTGTTAAGGTGCGAAATCTATTGGATGAAGGTGAAGCAGATAGATCGTTGGAAAAAAGGCGAGCTGGGTAAGCTGTGAGACTAGATAAAATATTTTGTTGGCATTTGGTTTTGTAACCAAGGTATTAATTTTATTTAAGTGGAGATTATATACATGTCAACATATTATTTAACCATGGTCGGAAGTATAATTAAATGTTTTAATTAAGCATATAAGTATATGGATTTATAACCATAGGTTTGGTAAAGGGAAAAGCTTCTGCATATGAGGTTACCTTTGTTTGGGGTTTATATTGGTTCATAAATGAGAAACACATTTTATATGTGTAATTGTGGGTAAACGTAGCCAAGGCTACGTCAAATACTCGAGACTGTGAGCCTCATGATAAAGACTGAGAGTCTCATGAGTCTAAGGTTTTATTATTTCTTCATTGCTATACCCTTCACCATATTCAAAGAAAATGGGTATAGCAGATCTATGAGGAGATCTATGATTCTCCGGTTTTCTTTTCTTACTGATAGGAAGTGCTTGGAAATTCCTCATCAAATCTTCTTCTTGGATCCTCCTTTTTCCTTTCCCTCTTCATTTGATTGACCTCTTTGGGGAGATATTACATGGATCTAAAGAGAGGAGTGGAAAAACTACAATCCTCCTTCATGATAGATCTCATCTATTTGCTTCTTCTTTTGATGTAAAAGATGAAGTGTCTACAAGATGAGCCAAAGATCATGCTCTGATACCACTTTAATATCCCAAAAAGGAGAATGCAGTAATATTGAAACACAATATAAGAATTGAAACAAAGTAAACAATAAATCTAAATACACATTAGAATATATAAAGAAGCTAAGCCTTTTTATTATGTGGAGAGGATTCAATTACACAATTTACAAATATGAGGGAATCTAGCCAAAGAGATGGCCTAGAATCACCTTAGAAACATGCTACAACTAGCAATGCGTAACTGATGAGCTTACAGGAAGAAATACTACGATGTCCCTTTTGTTGATAATGTACATGAAGCTGCTGTAGAAGGAAATGCAAATCTATGGAGCTCAGGAGCTTTGATGGTGCCAAGATTCAAAATTTGGCCAATGTGATGGGAACCCAAGATAACCTAGAAAGGATTTTCTAGATCTACAACTTTGGAAAATCACCCTCCTAGGGTTTGATTCTTTGACAGTTGGGTTATAAAGTTTTGTAGCTATATTTTATCCAAAGATGGCTGCAATATGTTCTACAAACAGATATGAGCTTTAAGGGCTGATCCCTCCTTCAGATCTACAAGCTAGGAGCTTGAGATCTTGCCTCCTCTTCTTCCTCCTTCAAATTGCAGCAACTGAATATCCAGATGTTACAGAAACTGTGCTATACAAGAGGGAGAGGCTCTATGCCTGATGAAATGTGTTACAATAACCTCCAGACTGATGAAAATTGTGATGGCAAGGTGAGGGGATGATCCCTCATAGGATTACTAGCTAGAATACTAGTAACTTCCTTTCTCCTTTGGATCTGCAATGAGGGACTGCACAATCCTTGATGGGACTGCTACTGATAGGAGTTCAATAATATTTTTCCTAATTCTAGATCTGGAATGAAGCCCAAGGAATGCTGATCTTCAAGCCCAAGGTGATAAGAATAATCCTACATTGGTTCTCCAACTGAAATACCGAAGACAACCACCACCTCCAAATTGATCTTCAGAAATTGCGTAATTCCTAAAGGTAGGTGTTCTATAGAGAATGGAAATATTGTGGCACTAATGACTGATAAGAATGGAGTAAAACCCTCTTCCAAGAGCTACTCAATGAAAGAGGTGTGATTCCCGACCAGGAACACCCAGTTCTAAACAACACTTGCAATCTTATCTAAACAACCAAAAAAAGCATGGAATGTCAAATGAAAATTATAGATATAAACATACCTTTACATCAATAATCAAAAGCATACCTCCATTTTTGCCTTCATCTCCTTTATATAGTTTATGAGCCTTCCCATGCCTTGGCCCACCTCTAAACTACACTGTGCATGTGGACATAATCCTCCATGTTTGACTGTGTTGTCTCTCAAAGTCATCCATTATGTCTACATGAAATGTACACCTACTCCATCATGTGTGCATTAATTGCACTACTTCCTCCATTACATCATCATGAATACTCTATGATATTACATGAGATGCCCTCCATGATCTCAGTTGACTGCTTCAACCTCCATGATCTATCTCATTAATGAGACATGATATCCACTCCATTCACATTAGTAGTTGCTCCACTACCCCATTATGTATATATAGGCTTAATAAATCCACATTTACACAAAAAAAGAAGATATTTATTATCTTGAGGATTATGGGTCCCTCCACCCTTTTATTTACTTAATTCATTAAGAAAATTTAAGAACTCTAATATTCCAAATATCATGTGAAAATTTGGGAATATTACAAAGATGAATTTGGAGTGTTTGGAAATAAAACTCTAGGTTGAAGAGGAAGCTTGGGGATGAATGATTCAGTAGAATGGAGTGTAGTGGATATAATATATGAGTTGGTACTAAATAAAGATGGATTTATAGACCCTGAAGGAATGGTAGAAGGATTAGGGGTATAAGTAGATAAAACAACTAGTTCAACAGAATGTTGAAAATAGGCTTCATCAATATCCTTAATCAAAGTTGCAGTCAGAGCATAAAGTTTATCAAAAGGTTCTAGAGCTTGTTGATCTGAATCAAGTGAAATAGTCTCCTTCTTTTTTTCAATAAAGTGAATGAAATTATGATCTATTACACTATCATAGATTGAATTTTCAGATTTAGATATAAACGAAGAGTGTTCAAATGATAAATCAAATTCAATATCTTCTATACTTGATAATTATTTAGGGCGTGAATTTGATTTGATTAATTGACTTGTACTTCCTAGACTATCTACTTTTTTGGTTTTTCTGAAAATTCTTTCAGGATCATAAAAAATTATAGCAGCCTGTAGATCAGGATGAGCCCTGGTATAGTATGTTCCTTTAGAAGCTAGAATTTTAATTTTCAATGCAAAATTCTTAACAACCCTAAAAAAGCATTAAGGTGAAAAGATGATAAAAAGTATTTGTTGTAAGGTTTATTTTAAACTGAGGACTGATATCCCCAGTATGGTCGCCAATATGTTATCACTCCAATAATTCCTAGGGTTTTTATGCTTTTTGTTTAAAGAAATATTAGAGGTAACTATCAACCTCCTTTTGAGATCAGGATCTAGCCTTCCTAATGCTCAGAGAGGGCTCCATTTTTATGATTTAAATTTGTTGTTTTTAATTGATTTTAGGCTAGTTATGTAAGATTGATTGGTTTTGATTTTGGTCTGGTGGTGGAATTACTAATTTAGATGGATAGATGTAGGTCTGTTTTCCATTGGGCTATGGAGTCAATGTGTAATATTCCCAATTAGCCATGAGCTAGTTGGAATATTAATTTTTGTTTTTGTTTTCTTGTTTAATGAATAAGAGGATATGGAGATCCATAAATATCCTTAAATAAGAATAAAACCAATTCCCATGTGAAAGGAGGACATATTGGCAGCTTAATTGAGGACCCTTGTGTGTGAAAAGGTGTTGGAACACCTTGACTAGGTCAACCTTGACCAAATCAACAACGCTATCATGGAGGAGTGGCATTCATTATGGGACAACGAAGTTTTATATGGAGACTCCTTGCATGGAATTAGTGTCAATAATGGATGGGACTTAGGGTTACAAATATCATCAATAATATAAGGAAGATGATGGCAACCATATTTCATTATTTATTGGTATATGATATTTCTGAATATATGGTATGTTTAAACATATAGTTTTCTTCAGCTGTTTAGCTAAGATTGCAGTGATGTTTAGCATAGGGTGTTCCTAATCAGGAATCCCACCTCTATCCTTGAGAGGCCTCTAAGAAGAGTTTGCACTATACTTCCACATTCAGGCTTTAGGCCAAGCTTCATATTTCATCTATAGCGCAGATCCTGTTGAGGGTTGTGTTGTGTTGCAAGTTGCAGCAGTGGAGAACATATTTGGGTCACTTCAGTGCTTATTTTCAGTGGAGGAGGGTTACTTTCCATTGGGAGGATAGTAAGGAAGGACCTTGAACCTTATTGCAGCATTTGGCATCAGGCCACTTATTTATTTTCCCCTACAACGCAGTTTCTATCTTGGACTGTATTATTTTGAAGGAGGAGTTGCAGGGTGGTTTCAGTACACCAATTGGGGAGAAGGTTTTCTAGAGAAGGGATAAGCCTTTCATCTAGAGGATCCATTAGAGGAGGATTTATTATTTTTCATATCAGATTAGCTCCATATTTCTATTTTATAAGTTGTAGTGAATCTTCAGCCCTAGGGCTTTGATTCCCATCTTGTACATTGGTGTATTTCTGAAAACCCTTTTTGGGTTATTTTTTGGTGGTTGTATAGAGCCAAAATATTCACTTTTGTATCTATTGTGGCATATATCAGCCCCATATATTTGTTTTACTCATTTCCTGTAGCAGTTCATTTAAAACTACGTTGTAGCAGTGTCTCCGACATTTTGATATAGTAGCAGCACCTCAATATTGAGGGTTTCTTCATTGGAGGCTTATTGTGTCTTGCTATATTCTTTGTGGCCCATTATTTTGTACTATTTTTCTGCTATTATAATGTATGGAATTTCTCCATATTGGCCTCATTTTTTTACATAATGTTTACACTGCTATTTCGATGGTTTTTCACTATATTCCTGCCTTTCCCATTTGGGAATATAACAGTGGTATCAGAGCATAATATTGGCTCCGCCTATGCATCTTGAAAAGCCAATATGTCATCAAAAGAAGGAGATCCTATCAAAGATAGAGAGAAGAGGCATCTTAGAAGAATGAACTGGAATTTTGATTATAAAAATGATAAAGAAGACAAGGTTCAAAACCACCTTATCAAGAGAAGATGAAGAGAAGGAGTATCCGAAGCTACTTCGTCAAACTATGCAAGACATTTCTAGAGAAATAAAGGATATGAGGATGGATAGATAAAAGGAATATCCTAAAGGATTTCTGCATGGTGAAGGATTCAAAATTTCTCATCACTGGAGTGATCAACCAGTGAAGCATCAACAAGTTTCCCAATGCTCTAAAATGCCTACATTCTTAGGAGTGGGAAATGAAGGGTTTCAAGAACAAGAAAATCTTGAAGACTATTTTGTGGAGTATGAGTCTCAATCTTAAAGATTCAAGGATCACTTGATTTTTCAAGAATTATTTCAGATAAAGGACAATAGGAGACCCAGGCATAATAATAGAGGTGGAGGATTCATTCAGAATCATGATCTACACTGAAATATGGGCAGATTTTTCTTACCCAAATTTGATGGGTCATCTAAATGCACTACCAAATCATGGGTAGAGAAGCTTGACATTTACTTCCAGCTAAACAAATTACCATAGATCGAGGTCATTAAGTTAGCAATGCTACACCTTGAGGGTGAAGCACATGATTGGTGGTTCCATGGCTTGTCTACATTGGGTCATGCCAATGTGACTGCATATTCCGAGTTCACAAGGAGGTTGGTGGAGAGGTTTGATCGAAGAGATCATAAGACACCATTCATGGGGCTAGCAAAGCTCAAACAATCTGGTAATCGAGAAACTTATATTTTTGAATTTCTAAAACTTTCTGTTTTGGTTCCTAATCTATCTACAACAAGAAGGTTCTATATGTTCATTGATTGGTTAGAAGAACCTCTTCATGGGTTGGTTAAATATACCAAGCCCACTACCCTTCAAGATTCCAATGAAAGGGCTAGAGATATAAAAGTGCCTTGCCAAAAGCAAAGGAAACATTTCAAAAAAAGACCTCTTTTCCATCAAAGGGAAAAGATGAGAAGGCCCCTTTCTCAAAAGACAGCCAAAATAAAATACCTCTCAGTGATGAAGTCCGAAGAGATTTGAGGAGAAGGAAGCTTTGCTTCACATGCCAAGAATCATGGGCACTCGGACTTGGATGTGCAGCAGAAAATTCACACTATATAGAGGTCTTCTCAGATGATGAGGAGGAAGAATAAGAAGAACCAGAGAGGGCTCACAACCTTGTAATAGCAGGAGATGATCCACCACCACCAGGAGGTGAGGATGGAGCAATGGATCCAATTAGAGGCACTCTTTCATCAATGAGAGCGGTACCCAATTATCAGGGAGATTCCACACAAAAAAAAAAGTTGGATTTGCACAGTGGAAGCAAGGACATGGTAGTCCCATCTATTACGCATATGAGGTTGACCCATAAGAAATCATTGTTTTATGGTAAACCACCTAGGAGGCCACCTGATCCAGAGTTGGTGAGAGATGTCTCACAATATGTTTCACCCCTCATAGATCTAGGAGGAGTGGGAAAATTGGAACATTATAATACAACGCAGAGAGTCCTGGGTAGACTCAAGGATGAGGGAGACATTCTCCCACTATCATCATTACCCACTCTCACATCTCATCTTGCGCTGAGAGAGGATAATGCAGGATTGGGAGATGGCACTATCATGGTGCAAGGAGACTATTCCTTGACTTTAGAGGCTTAGAAGATGTTCTCACTTGGGAAGAATTATTCCACATATAGAATATGGTGGCCACTCATGCATGATTTTTCCAAGCTCAGGAATTTTTGGATAGATGATAGCTTCCCATGGAAGACTAACCTCCAAAAGCTTCACCCTTTACTTGAGCATGAGCAACTACAATAGAAGTAGCAAAGAAGGGATAGAAAAATCCTGATATGCACCATTGGCATCGGATATGTCAAAGAGGAGGAAAACCATATGACATATGTTCTTTGTGATAGATCATCAACGCTGTCACTATGGAAGATAGCTCCCTATTGGAAATCCCAGCTGTTGGTGGATTATTCCAAGGATATTTTTACATGCATGATACTTGATGACCAGCTTTAAGAGGAGGGATATTCAGTCCAAGATTAAGTCATCTATTATCATGGTAGGATCTTCTTATCTAGAGCTTCCAAGCTCAAGGAGAATTTACTACAAAGAGCACATGAAGATTTTCTCTTCAGCCACGCTTATTCCATGAGAGCATACAACTCCATCATGGAGGGGTACACTTGGGAAGGCTTTGAGGAGGAGATATATCAACATTTGAGAAGATGCATGGACCATGTGGAGATGGGAGAAATAAATAACTCTATGGTGGAGTTATTACATCCACCTCTTACCTCTTTTGGAATGAGAGGGGATATATCTATGGACCACTCCATTTGTATGAGTAGAAATTATGGTAAGGAACATGTTTATATCCATAATGATTTACTTGATGATTATTTGCATTCCTTTACCATGTATATGTAGGACATTTCTCCGAGGAGGAGAATTCTTCCATATAAACTTCATGGCCAACTTTGGGCCATAAACATTGTTGAACATGGCCACTCCCTAGGAGGATATAGGGAGATGTTGTATCATTCAGGGTGCACTCCAAAGGCACCAAACATTTCTCAGCTTTTCAGAACTTGTGAGGAAACATGGGAAGAAAGTAAGTGGTGGGGAAACCACTTACCACATCATTATCTGATGCAGTTAGGAGATATATTGTGCTAGTTCCACATGTGGGACTATGATCCACCTCCATTTTTTCATACGGTTGTTTATATGTACTTGGTTTTGATCCCATACATTGATGATGTTATTATTCTTTTTATGGGAAATATTGGAGGGAGGATGGAAGGAATGAATGTGCCCTATGGGAGAGAAATAATCCATGCTCATTATGCTATATGTTTCAGGGAGGACATTGGGAAAACCATTATTGTTTCATCAGATATATTGCTTCCTTACAGGATGAGCCATTTACATCTCATAAGAACTTGGGAGGAGCATGTCATGGAGGGATGGATTGGGAGACACTTGGCTTATGAGGGAAGCTTATCACATGGAGATGTCACCAATGATGGAGGAGAAGAGTTGCAGCACTAACCTTTATAGTTTCTTGAGGACAAGCAACATTTGGGAGAAGAGGACTGTAATATTCCCAATAAGCCATGAGCTAGTTGGAATATTAATGTTTGTTTTTGTTTTATTGTTTAATTAATAAGAGGATATGGAGATCCATAAATATCCTTAAATAAGAATAAAACCAATGCCAATGTGAAAGGAGGACATATTGGTAGCTTAATTGAGCACCCTTGTGTGTGAAAAGGAGCTAAAACACCTTGACTGTGTCAAACTTTACCAAATCAACAACACTGTCATGGAGGAGTGGCATTCATTATGGGACAAGGCAGTTTTATATGGAGAATATTTGCATGGAAGTAGTGTCATTAATGGATGGGGCTTAGGGTTAGAAAGCTCATCGCTAATACAAGGAAGAGGATAGCATCCATATTTAATTATGTATTGGTATATGAAATTTCTGAATATATGGTCCATTTAGACATATAGCTTTCTTCAGCTGTTTAGCTAATATTGCACTATAGCTATTTAGCATAGGGTGTTCCTGATCAGGAATCCCACCTCTATCCTCGAGAGGCCTCTAGTAATATCTTTCACTATACTTCCACATTCATGCTTTAGGCCAAGCTCCATCTTTGATCTATAGTGCAGATCCTGTTGAGGGTTGTGTTGTGTTGCAGGTTGCAGTAGTGGAGAACATATTTGGGTCACTTCAATGATTATTTTCAGTGGAGGATGGTTCCTTTCCATTGAGAGGATAGTAAGGAAGGCCCTTGAGTCTTATTGCCAAAATTTGGCATCAAGCCACTTATTTATTTGCCCCTACAACGCAGTTTCTGTCTTGGACTGCATTATTTTGAGGGAGGTGTTGCAGGGTGGTTTTAGTACACCATTTGGGGAGGAGGTTTTCTAGAGAAGGAATCCATCTTTCATCTAGAGGATTGTTGGCTCGAGGGGTCCTGACCTAGGTTTAGAGTGCAAGGTTTTCCAACAAACCCCTATACTACTGACCCTTTCGGGAGTGACCTACTTGCGCAGGTCAAAGTCTCACTCCAAGTAGTATGGGTGGGTGCTGGAACTAGGTTTCTGCACCCTAAGAAAGGATAGGTAATGCAAGTAGAGCTACACCCTACCTCAAGATGCCCAAATATTCCCAAGCAGGGCTGATAGGTCCCTCCTTGCATACACGTGCGCATAATTAATTATGCTATGGTGATTAAAAATCATATACTTCCAAGATAGTAGCTCAGTATTGCATAAAACAGAACAACATAGATCAAGATGCAGTAAAAAACTTACACAAAACTTTCGCAACTAAATTCAGAATATGCATAACAAAACAATTGCATAAATAGTACACATGGATTCAATTCTCAACTGCCTTTCTTATTCATTAATTAATCAATTCCCTCTTACAATTCCCATCACAGCATGCGCACATAGCAGTAGGATCCGCACACAGGTGGACTCTGGATCTCCGCACACACAACTAGCAGGAGTCCTTTCCCAAAAGCCCAAACAGACTTCCTAAACTACAATTCGCATCAATAGCTCATCATTCTCTGCCTTACAATTCAAAATGTTCCTCTATTTATAATAATCTAGCCTAAACTTTCCTATCGTCCGTAAACCATGGTTTTTGGACCCCTGGTTTACCCTTTTTCCCATTACAATGCTTTCGGGGCTTTGACCCACCCCAAAACCCCTACGCTAGACTAAATATAATAAAAAATATACAAAATGGGACTAGTTTCGCAGCTCGTAGGAGACCTTGTTCCAACAGTCCCCCAACACAATATTGTGACTCGTCCCGAGTCACAGTCGTGGTGCAGTCGCTATATGCGAACACAAGGTATTGAAAGCAATGAAGAGGGGAGGTAAGAATTCCTAACTTTGGGCAGTAGCTTGTTGGGTGATATTGACTAGCTTCAGGGAGGTAGGGCCTTTAGGAGCCATGGTAACTTACGCCAATATCCGGTTGAGGTGTGCAATGGCGTCATGAGTAGCCTGAGATATCTAGAAGGTGGTATTGCCCCATGGCTTCAAGCAATTTCTGATGACATGCTTGCCATGGCAGAGATTCGTAATCGTGTCAATGAAGGCGTTGCGGGCTTGCAAGAGGGCTAGACGCTGCACAGGGATGAGGGAAGGCAAGGTAGCTTCGATCTGATCGAAAGAAGCTTCCATCTGTCGTAAGTCTTCCATGACATGCTGAAACATTGGGTTGGACCAGACTGTTGCCCAGAGCTGCATAGCCACCTCGATGAACTAAGTGCCCAGAGTAAGCTATCCCTTAATAATATATGTTTCTTTCATGATCAACGCAACCTGTTGTGCTCATACTTCCGGGTATATTTCATGCTACTTCTGTGTAGTCCGATCACGTTTATGGATCTCTTGCAGCATCGCAGCATGTAAATTATGTAACACCTCATGGGGCAGCTGCACAATGTCTATTTCTAGGTCCGTAGCTGTCGAGGCGTGGTCACCAACCATGATAGTGCGAGGTAGTGAACAAATATGTATTTTGCTCGGTGGTAGTCTGGAACTACGGATAAGTTGTAGCATATCCCTATATCGCTTTGTCCCGTGGGGGGAAGGAATATCCCTGCTAGTCATCCCTTTTGTGCATGGGACTAGCTACGAATTGACTGCATCCGTGTTGATGGTGGATTGTGGCAATTTTGTACCATCCTTCGTGGTATCTTCCAAGGCTGTCCGGCTCGGGCCTGTGATCCTTTCAAGGTTGTCAAGGTTGGGACCCCCTGTCAAGAAGCTTTGATGCCCTTCTGCACGGGGATCAAAGTCAATTCTCCCTACGGGGAGCTAGAGAGAAATCATCTTATCAAGTTCGTCATCCCCAGACCCTCTCAGCACAATGTCTGCAGGCGCTGAACTGGTTGGTGTTGAAGTGTTCAATAGGTTAGGGGCTAGCATAGCAACAAAAGGATAGGCTTCCCAAATTGGACATTCATAGAAAATGCTAAAGATCCAGATAATCAAGCAGTATAATAACAGAGGTAGAGTATAGAGACAATATGGAGCCTTGAGCGAAGTTATCCTGTTGTCCTTATACTATCCCGGGCTAGCCATCGGGAGAATAAATCTAACTTAAAGCATATCATCAATCAATCCGTCATAACTCACCATAAATTTCCGTATTGATTGCCAGCCACCCATCTTTTGTAATGGTAAGGTTCCTTGTTAATAAAAGTACAGTGGTCTACCAGTTGTTATTCGTACCTGAGGGTGTTCCCACATATTTACAGACTTTGGATGACGCCTGCGTGCTTCTCGTGTACCCCAAATTAAAGCTGATGCTAGGTGTTTTGTAATGTGGTCCAGGTACCACTCTAGCAACTTGGCCACTGTACACATCTCGCCAAGTGTCATGATCAGGATAGTGCATGGATCAGTCTTCCCTTCTTTCAAGCTACGGCCCCAGCATTCAACTGAGTGTGGTACTGGCATATCCCTTGATCCGGGTGCGATGACCAGGTGTGATTTTCCCTTAGTTGAGGAAATCGTGTGCTGCAGAGCTGTGTTGAGCGCCCCTGTGCCATCTTCTACCCTAAATGTCTGCAGTAACTCTTCCCGCAGATGCTCTCAATGGCACGTGCACTGATGTTGCTCCGCATCTAGAATCCATGTAGCGGGACGCAGTTCTAGGTCATGGAAAAATAGGTGATCCCCTTCATTTGGAGTCCTGTCACCCCATTGTGTTTCCCATGCAAGAAAATATCCACGTGGGTCGTCGAACTGAGGGAACTTCTAGATCCATCATCCAGTTGGGGCTCCAAATTGTAGGTGCATCTTATCCCGACATTCTTCCCAATTGTGGAATACCATCTCATGCATATCCCACCAACACGTAGGTGCTCCGCACAGGGCTAGCAGAAGGGCCCCTAGTCTGTGCTCCTTGGGAACTTCTGCTTCAAATGCGCATAAAAATTCCATAATGTCACCAAAGTCCCCAAAGTATGGCAAGTCTCTTACCTCAGCGGAGATGCAGATGAAATTCCTTGTGACCCGCAGACATTGTAGCACCGAAACCTCATGCAACCGCCCTTGCCAATTATCCAGTTCCCCATCAGAATCAGAAAATCATTCACTGTATCTTTCCTAGCAGAGTAATCCTTCCTCTGTGGGGTTAATCCAGTCCTCATCCTACATATTCAACTTGTAAATGTGGTCTACTTCTTCCTAATCGCACGCTGGCTCTGTATACCGCGCACCTTCTGTGGGATCGAGTGGTACTATCACTCGCATACCATTATTTTCAAATACCATGCTAAAAATTTTGAGGTTGATGACACCCCCCATATCTATAGCCCAGTACAGTCCTAGGAGTGCAGTGTAGGGATCCACATCTTCCACGATTTCTATTGCCTCAAAGTCAGCTTGGGCCTTTAATCCTGCGATATCTACCATGACTTTTGGTAGTCTTCCCAGAGGGATGATCTTTTGCTGATTTTCCATGCACAGCTAGATGGTAGACAATTCCAATTTAGGTTCTCCCATTCACTTCTAGGTTTTATTAGGTAACACGTTCGCATCTGACCTGAGCTCCAAAATAATTTGATCTATCTCATAGTCACCAATCTGCGTAATCAGCCGCATTTCTCTACCAGTGTGTTTTTTATACTTGTATAATTTGTGAACATCCCTGGTCCTGGAGGCTGGATCGGACCACGCTATGCAGCTATTCATTAATGCCTGAAGGTTCTCTATAGCCTTTGGGTTACACAACAGCTTCAGACATGCCTGTAGAAAGGGCTTAACCCCCTCATCTGTCTTGGGGTGTGTTGGTACCTGCGCAGGAGCTACTATTCTCTGAGTGAGGTCCTAGTCAGCCATGGTTTATTTCCCGTTCCCTATGTTCAACCCTTCTTCTTCCCTTGATCCCTGGGTGACCATCCCTGTTACACCATTTTTTGGTCATCTAACCTTTTATCATTAGATGGACCCAAGTACACCATGTAAGACCAGTTTTACCCTAAGTAAAACTGCTTTCACTATGTTAAAATAGGAAACCCCAAAAGGAAATATTAAACATACCTATATTTGTTTGATTTTCCTCATGGAATAATTAATTAAACCATAATTTAATTATTATTCCCAGTCATGTTTAACCCAAAAACAAAGAAATTAATGAGATAAACCCATAGTTATCTTGTTATTTTCTAGGAATAATTATTTAAATAATATTCCTTGTTAAATATGACCAAATCAACCACCATTAATTAAATAAATCATTATTTATTTGATTATATCCCAACCACTTCCTTAAAAGAATAAATAAATCATTTATTTATTTATTCTTCACTAATCAAGGGATTTGACCCAAGTCAAACACCCTTTCCCTCCAACAAATAATAATAAAATATTCCATAGAGGTGGATCTAGATTCGATTAACATTATTTTAATCGTGCACCAAGATCTAGAATGACCCAATATTTTGTTATAAATAGGAGGGTTTTCCCCATCATTCTTCACCTTTTGTTGCCTATTAGATCACTCTGGATCTATACACTTGGTCTCATCTCTATCATTTTCTCCCATTGAGCTCTATCTTCTACATTGGGTTTTCTACATCTACAAGAGAGAGAAAGCTTAGATCTGAAGTGCTGAGGACTACAAAGAACCCATCCCATTGAGGAGATCTGGATACACCTTTCTTGTTTCCTCCCAGGTGCCCTGTAATATAAAAATTCATTCAAAAATCGTGTTCTTGTCTTGTCTGTTGGATGCATGGAGAAAACCCTTTACTTTACTGCTTAATGTCTTTCCATTTATAGATCTGTTTGTTGCAGCATTTTTACTACTAATCGCAGATCTGAAGATGTTTGGCAGCCTCTATTGTTGTTAGGGCTATTAGTTATGCGTAGCTAAAGTGGTTCTTTTTCGTACACTTCGACGAAGAATTCATACCAACAAATGGCGACTCCACACGGGTTTTAAATTACGACCGCTGTCGTTTTTCATATTCCTGCATATCCAGCTACTTCAGGCCCTAGGGCTTCTTTTCAGCTGCTTAGTTTTCCTCTTTTTATGTCATTTTTCTCACATAAAACCCTAAAACTTAAAATTTCTAACTTCCGTGTGTTTCTGGCCCTATTGCGCAGAAGGTACCGCGCAATCGAGACAAGAATTTTTCTGGCAACTGTCACGAGACAATCGACGAGGGGGGTCGTACCTGGTCTTGAACCGCGATTCGGACTCTGTGTCGCACTTTTCGCCCCTCGCATTCTCGCACCGCACTCATCGTGTCGTAACCCAGACTGCCTTTTTCCGTATTTTTCCGCAATTTTTTTCCGGGTTCTGCTGGTTGATCATGTCGTGGTCTTCCACCGTCTCACCCCCCCTCGACCAAGATCCGATCCGTTTACTCATCTAAGTGGGAACCCAGCCCCTTAGGGCTTTAGTACCCTCCACTTTTTGTGGAAGAGTTCTAGCTGTTTCAGCCGTCGGTTTCAGAGCTTCAGCCCCCTCTTTTCCAGATCTGTTACCTCCCTTTCAGATCCTTTGAAATCAACCTCTTTTCCTTTCAAATCACCTCTTGTAGTTTTGTTTGGACCTCCTTTTGACGGCCTCCGCCTCACCCCCTCCGGTTTTTGCTGATTTCCTTCCCTTTTCCAGCCACCTTGCCTCTGTCTCTTGGCTGTGATTTGCACCCCTTTCCTGCAGCCTTATGCTCCAGATCCCTGTCCCTTTTTGACCCTAGATCTGTCGAGCTCTTTTTATGTGTGTTTCGACTTGGTTTTTGCCCTCTTTTAGAGTAGTTTTGAGAGGCCCGCCTCTTTGGGTTCGATTGATGCATTGTTAGCTGTTAAATGTTCTGTCTTTTCAGCAATCTATATTGTTCTATGCAGATTTCTTTTCAGTTACGCAGCACACTTTTTCTTGCTCTCAAAAAGAAAAGGGTTTAAAAATTAAAATTAATGCACGCCACACACTGACCCTAAGTGAAGAAGCGCCTGGTTAACACCGCCTGGCAAAGACTCTAAAATCAATTGTCACTACACCTTTTCTTCCCTTGACCGTAATTGATTCTGTCCCCGTTTTGCCCCTGTCGGTTCCCTTCTTCCTGTCATCATTGCACCCCCAAGGCGCCTCTCCCGTAGACTTCTTGGCCTTCACCCTCAGTTTCTGGTTGATCGACCTGCTCCGCACCGCCGTCGTCGAGCCAGTCCACCTTCGAGTCCGCACTCTGACTCCTCCCCTGATTCCTCGGGTCCTCCTTCTCCTCCCGGTTCTCCTGCCCCCTTCACCATGTCTGGTCCAGGGCCTAACGCTAGTGGTTCTCCCGGCCCCAATGCCGGCCCTACTACTAGCGGAACCACCACAGGAACTACCCCGGCCACCCCTGTGCTACCGTACATTGCAGGCCTCAGCCTCCCCGATTTCCATCAGTTGATCAATGACCCCATTCACCACAATGCTAACTGGCCCGCTATGCCAACCAAGCTCCCCTCCGACATCCCTAAGTTCGAGGGCCTTAATGGAGAAGATCCAACCAATCATGTCCGATCTTTCCACATGTGGTGTTCCTCCAATTCCATTATCGATGACTCCATCCGTCTTCGTTTGTTCCAACGCACGCTTACCGGCGAAGCTTCTAAATGGTATGTTGAACAAGCCACCTCTACCCATACCACCTTTGAGACTCTTGCCCAAGCCTTTTTGTCGTACTTCCAGCTCCCCCTCCGATACGATACTGGCACGGAGCTCTTGACTTCCTTTAAGCAAGCCTCTTCAACACGCCTTTCCACCCATGTTCAGGAATGGCGACGAAGACGGAGCTTATGTCGAGCCCCTCCCTTCGAAGATCGGGTTTACATGGACTGGTTCCTGCGCACCCTTCCCGCTCCCATCGGCAAAGATGTCGCCTCCCATTTTCCTCAAACTGAAGAAGCCGCCCTCCAAATAGCTTTGAAATATGACCTAATCTACGCTCATTCTGGTTATGTTTATACCGTCCTTCCTGACATCCCCAGGCCCGGTGGTGCTAACGCCCCGGGGGTATCTCATTCCGCCGACGGTATCGTTGAAGCCCTTTCCCATCCATACGCCCAACCTCCTATGGGCTATGGTCTCCCTCAGGGGGGGGCCAGCTCCTCCGGCACTTTTCCCCCTCCCGGTAACATGTATCCAGGATACGGCATGCCTCCTCCTTTTTCCCAACCTCCTGCTTACCCTAATGTTGCCCACCCTACCCATTACCCTTATCCGCAGCCTGGTGCGCCAGCTCCTCCAGCATATGCGCTTCCTCCTCCCTTGCCTCCTCAACCCCAGCACCAGCACCTACAGCCCCCTCCAGGGCAAGTATTTGCACAGCAGGGCGCGACTAATCCCCCTTCTTCTCAAAGAAGGCGGAGAGGTAACCAAAACCAATCGCTTCGGCACCGAGGACCCGAATTCCGGGCAGGGATTCTAGTCTAACACACCGCAACCTCCAAAGGGTGCTTCACCCTGCGTCGACAAAGCCGCTTCGCACCAACAAGCCCTGTTCGTGTTGCGGTGTTTATGGTCATTACACCCACGATTGTTCCCTCTTACCCCAGATGCGGCAGATGTGGGAGTCTCAAGCCAAATTGCGCGGACAGCACGCCTCCCCTCATGCTCCACCTAATGTGGCCACTACCCAGCCAGCTGTGTTTACCGATCCTTTCCCTCAGCAAGGATTCGTGGCTACCCAACCACCTGACAACCAGGTAGCTGCCCCCCCTTCCCTTTCTGGTTCCTCTGATTACCAGATCCTTATGATGAATTCTGATCCCAACCCCTCCGTCGATCTTCACCTTCAAACTCGGTCTCGCCAGTACCCCAAGCCTCCTGCTTCGTCTGCCCCCGAGCCTCCCTCTTCAGGTTCTATAGAGCCTCTTTCGACATCTAGTGGCCCCTTACACATCCCTCAACCCAAAGTTGAGGTTCATCCAAAGATTCCAAAGGGACCATTACACCGAAATGCTGCTTCCAGCCGAGCCGCTCAGTCGTATAGCATAGTAGATGATTTGGCGCAGTCACCTGCGGCCATTCCCACACTGGAACTCCTCCAGTCGTGCCCTTCCCAAAAGAAGGCTCTACTATCTGCCGTGGGCGCTGTAGATCCTGCTGACGACCAAATGATTGTTTTCGATGCCACTCAATCGGATCACCCTCCCCTCCCTCCTTCCGTCGCCTTCCAAATCCCAGTCAAGATACGGAACGCCATCGTTTCCCGGTGTATAATTGACGAGGGGGCATCCACCTGCGTGATGTCCGCTTTGGTTTGGAAGCAACTCGGATCCCCTGAGCTGGCCCCTTCCACGATCACCCTTAGAGCGTGGGACGGTCATTCCTCCCAGCCCATTGGCTTGTTTCGTAATTGCCCTATCACCCTCGCCGGTAAGACTGTTTGCGTTGACGTCGAAGTCATTGACGCCCCACTCGACTACAACATTCTTTTGGGGCGGAGCTACACCTATGCTATGTCTGCTGTCCCATCCGCGGTCTTTCACAAGATGTCTTTCCCCCATAATGGAAAGATAGTCACCATTGACCAGTTGACATATCATGAGCCTCCCTCTCAGACCTCCTCTGAGACCACCATCTCTTCTGTAGCCAACAAGCAAACTGTCGATTCCCTGACCAGTGTCTCCCCCGGCGTTTACAAGGACTCCTCCCTGCTTGGAAATTTTCCTTGTCTTCCCACTCCTCCTATCCCTGATCCCAGCTTGTCAAATGTTTGCATGATGCAATCATCTCAGGCCGCCCTCAAACGGCCTGCTTCGGCTAGTCCGCAACCGCCCCTTCGCCCTCCGCAACCCGCTCCTAGCCATACTTCTCTGCCAACCGGACCTCCTCTTTCTGGCCTTCCTCCTACAGCTGGTATCCCTGAACCCCTTTACCCCCCTGGCTCGGTTCCCCCTGGCCTTAACCATCCCGGAGCCGTTCCTCCCGGCCATTACCCTGCTGGACAGATTCCCTTCCTGGCTCCCCCTCCCGGAGTATATTCTGTCCCCGTCATGGCCACCATCTCCCTTCCTAACCTGACCTTGGGCATTCCGTTCTGGTACCTTGATCCCCCAGCCGCCACCCCTCCTGGTCACCCCAAACCCTACATGGCTTTGACACCGGTCCAACCGGTTCCCCTCGCTTCTTCCGTTGCTACTGTGCCTCCAGCACCTCCGCAGGATCCCTCTCCCGTCGTGACAGCTCCTGAGAAAAAATGCAAAGCCCGTAAGGGGGCACCAAAAGATAAGACCACCACGACTGACCCGACCCCTCCCCAACCTGCCAAGCCCTGTGCCTTGTGCGATGTCGCCGGTCATGCCACCCATGCTTGTCCCGAGTTGCCCCGTATCCAACCCATGGTTAAAGTCGCGTTCCCCGAATCTACGACCCCTGAAGCCTCCTCTTCGTCCGTAACCAAGAACCCCAAGACTCTCCGCACCAACAAACCGTGCGCCTTGTGCGGTGTCCATGGCCACTACTCCCACCGCTGTCCTCACCTGACGCATTATCGCGCCTCTTTAGAGGTCATTCGAGAGTACGAGGTTGAACAGAATCAATCTGCCTCTCCCATCCTCGCGCAGTATGCTTCAGGCCAACCCGAGGATCCTCCCGCTCCCATTGTCATCCCTCCCCCCGATGTTCAGATGACGGAGTCTACGGTAACCATCCTTTACCTATCCTTCTCTGCAAGACACTCGGAGCCTAGCCCACCTGCATCCTCCCCTGTTGTGACCCTTGATCACTCGATTCCCCCTCATACTCGAGATCACTCCACTGGTGTCTCTGTTGACCTCCGCAACCCGAGTCCTCATCATGTTTCCGATAGCTCTCATACACCACCTTGTTTGAGTCTTGATCATCCTGCCACTTCCCCATCCTCCCGCCGGTGCCACCCGATGACTTCTGTACCCTCACGCTGCCGTCATTTCCTTTCATCGCCTCATTTATTGTCTTGTCACACCATTCTGTAGGACCCCTCGTCCACACCCTTTATCGGTTACGCCGATGGTGCAAGTCGCTACTCCAGGAATCTTGCCTCGGCAGGTTGGGCCATCTTCACCCCCTTGCATGACCTTGTTCTTTCTAACGGGGTATGCATTGGTTCTGCCACCAAAAATCAGGCCGAATATGATGCAGTGCGTGGACTATTAGCTGATGCCCTCTTTCATCGCATCCTCCATCTGCACGTTTGTTTGGATTCCCTGCTTCTTGTAATGCAACTAAATGGTGTTTATCGTGTGCATAACCCTGTGCTATTTAGACGCTATTTATGAGTGAAAGTCTTAATACGTGCGTTTGAAACCATAACTTTCAACCATGTACCCCGAGACCAGAATCACTATGTAGATAGTATTGCAAACCATGTTCTAGATTGGCATTTATCACACACATTTCATACAAGACAATAACATTAAACCAACCATCAAAAGACGATACATATCCATAATATGTGTCGCAAAACATATATTTAGAGTCCATCTAATCTGCTACATACGACGTGCCCATAGCATGTTACAGACAAAAAGCCAAAAATTGGGGGCATCACCTGCCCCTCCATACATCATAGGGGGCACAACCTGCCCCTACATACATCAGAGGGGGCACCACATGCCCCACCCCTAATCACTATCTGGAGGATCCCGAGCCAATGGCTCTGCCCCTGCAGCCTGTAGATCGCGCATCGCCTGACCGGCTATCGCCATGCGCTGCATGACACCTCGCCACTCCGAGGGTACACCAACACACGGCTCTATGAACTGGTCGTCCAAGTCCTGCCACCCGCGCTCTGATACTCCGGTCAACAACCGTTCGCATCTACATCGGATATCCTCCAGCAGGGCAGCTGCATCCTCATTCTGCGCCGCTCTCGATCCTGTAGCTCCAGCTGCTGCCGGTCGTCCCATATATCCGGCCGGTTTCACCGGTGCTATATCTGCATACCAAAAGTACATGAATTAGTACCTTACTCTACTATTCAAAATACTTTAACATGCCCATACAAGAATAGCAATCTGTCACTTACCATCGGGCCCCCAGACTCGACCAGGCGGAAGTGGCAGGTCCGGATCCCCACAATAACTCATCCCACTATAGGGATATTCGTCTATGTACAAAGACATCTGATCCCAATGGGCAAAAAACTCTGGTCGAAATACTCACCCGACCGCCCCTCCTCCTCCTCTGCACAGTAGCTGTCCCCAACGGCGCATCCTGGGCTCTCTCGGGCCCCCATCTGGAAGCTGTACATGAGGCCTCAAGGTCGGGATCTTCTCAAAGAAGACAGCGCACAACAAAGTCCCATATGCACAGTCATGGTTCACCTGCCGCCTGCATAGTGACAACTGTCGCTTTAGCGACACCAACAGCATTTGGGCCCACCCATAGTAGGTCCCACCCAATACACTTTCCACTAACATCATCTGCCCCCCAGTGATGTGATGGAACGCCTGGCTGCCCAGGATTCGCAGCACAGCTGCGGCCACTGCACGAGTTTCTAGCCTCTCTAGATCCCCGATCGGTATTCGAGTCCCCTTGACTTGGAGACCCGGTCGACAATGGCGTTCCACAAACTCCATGATATGTTGCCCACGCGGCAACACTGGCTATGTGTTTCCCACCATCCCCAGTGGCGGGAGACCGGTCAGGAAGTACACGTCCTGGACCGTCAGTTCGATCCTGTGCCCCTGCACCACAAAGATCTCCTGATCTGGATCCCAATAACTGATAATCCGGGCCAGTAACGGTTCCCCTGCTCTCATCAATGGGTTCTCCACAAACTTGAGAACCCCAAATCTGGCCAATACACGACGGACACCCTGATTCGCCTGGATCTCTGTCCGAAGTGTCCCCAGATCTCTCTCTCTTCAGTTGACCCGTAACTCTGCCATACCTGCACAAATACATCATTTTTGTCAGCGTTCAGATCGGGAAAACCATAACCAAACACCAAAACCCAACTTCCCGCCATAAAACAGCACCAAAACCCCCTCATCTCCCAGGTCACAGTTTTCTGCCATTTTTTGGACCAGGTCGCACTTTTTGCCCTTAAACCTGCGTCCTAGGTCGCACTTTTTGCCCCAAAAAGTGCGACCCGGATGTAGAGATGAAGAGGGGGCTGTTTCTAGGATTTTGGGCCCTAAACTGAAAAAATAATCCATCACAATGCAAGAGAAAGGTTAGGCCTCCTACCTCCAACTGACGGATCTCGATTCCAACGGTCAGTTTGTCCGCTACGTTCGCCGCAAGATTTAGGGCCTTCTCTCCTCTCCACATTCACCACAGCAACACTAGCAAATGAATGATTTTGGAGGGAAAACTGCCTTATTAAAAGAGAACCACTGTCTCTTCTTTCGACTGCTGCGACCACACCGTAGCCATGTTCGACGAACCGTCAGCACCGCTGGAAAGCTCTCACCGAGCTCTCAAATGGGTTTCTATTAGTTTTTGGTGATTTGATACTTCACCTGGGCACATTTTGTCCAAGAAGGGTCACTTCACCGCTCCTTTAAATCGAATTTCCTCACTTACGACACTTGTACTTGGGGCACCATATTGCTCCCTTACTTGTCCACGTTCGTGTCGATTTTCGTCATGAGTTCCCACTTTGTACTCATGCTTCCGGGGTCCCCCATTAGGGCCCTTACTGTGTGGCAGCACCATCGAGTTGCCCTTGTTTAGAGCATCCAAGTTGAGTCATCATTGCATCCATGGAGTCTATACCACATCCCTTTGCACCCCACTATAGCCCTCCACCCTTCATTGCTTGGTCTCTCTCTTGTGTCGCACATTTTGACCTTCAGTCTCATTGTCCCCTATCCCTTCTAATATTGTGTCAGTTGCTGCCATGTCATTCATGCCCTTTATGCTCTAACAAGGGAAGTCGTCCATTCGCCACCCCATCCTTTCCATTCCGCCATCATCATTAGTGTCGGTCTGTCCGTCGCTCTACTATTTTCTCTCGTGCCTTAGTTGAGGATCTCTCATTGACTCACCTATGGCGGACCTCCTTCTGTCGACATCAGCTCATTCATTCCAGAAGCCAGGTCTAGAGGGCGTTGTACCTTGGTTCCAGCTTTCACTCTTGTTCGGTGCCTCGGATCAGGCAAAGGGATCTTTCATTTCCCTTCGTACCTGTTTTGCTTCTGTACCTTCTTCTTTCGCATGATCGAGATTCGTATACTCGACGGTATTAGGTAGGGACCCGCAGCTTCGATGATGTTTCTCTGGGTGTGTGTGTGAGATGTCTCAGCCCTCATGAGGGGGTGGCCCTGCAGGTAGCCCCCCACATGCCCGGATGACCTCTTCATTGCAGCCTTTGATGCCGCTCCAGATTTTTATGATGTTGGCCTTAGCCACTTGCAGCACCTCTATGATTTGCATGTATCAGTCAGATTTTGTGAGCCCTTCCCCATTTACAGGGGGCATTTGGGTTGTATTTATCTCATGTACTCAGATATTATTGTACTAGTCCTGGCTGTTATCCCAG
Organism: Pinus albicaulis; assembly: GCA_034641835.2. Lineage (NCBI taxonomy): Eukaryota > Viridiplantae > Streptophyta > Pinopsida > Pinales > Pinaceae > Pinus > Pinus albicaulis. The sequence continues at coordinate 1,569,793,377 of CM076581.1, forward strand.
GCACAACATGTATGTGAGACTCTTCATTGTATTCTTATCTGGCTACTGCTTATGCCAGCTGTACTTTATGGTTCGGTCCCTTGGTTACTGGACACACTATTCTTTTGTACTTTGTCTCGGCGGGCATAGGTATGCCTCCCCCACCGCCTTCAGCACAGGTACCCTCTCATAAAAAGAGACTTGTTGCACCTGTGAGTCTCGTCTCCTTAGGGTCTAGTCCTTCAGCACACTATCTACCTCACCTTTCTCTCTCTGACTTCCCTTTTTGTTGTCTAGTGATCGTGTTCTTACAACGTACTTCGGTCATACGATTTGCTCCTGACACTCGCACGCTGGGGCGCAATCTGTTACACCATTTTTTTTGTCATCTAACCTTTTATCATTAGATGGACCCAAGTACACCATGTAAGACCAGTTTTACCCTAAGTAAAACTGCTTTCACTATGTTAAAATAGGAAACCCCAAAAGGAAATATTAAACATACCTATATTTGTTTGATTTTCCTCATGGAATAATTAATTAAACCATAATTTAATTATTATTCCCAGTCATGTTTAACCCAAAAACAAAGAAATTAATGAGATAAACCCTTATTTATCTTGTTATTTTCTAGGAATAATTATTTAAATCTTATTTAGATAATATTCCTTGTTAAATATGACCAAATCACTCACCATTAATCAAATAAATCATTATTTATTTGATTATCTCCCAACCACTTCCTTAAAAAGATAAATAAATCATTTATTTATTTATTTTTCACTAATCAAGGGATTTGACCCAAGTCAAACACCCTTTCCCTCCAACAAATAATAAAAAAATATTCCATAGAGGTGGATCTAGATTTGGTTAACATTATTTTAATCATGCACCAAGATCTAGAATGACCCAATATTTTGTTATAAATAGGAGGGTTTTCCCCATCATTCTTCACCTTTTGTTGCCTATTAGATCACTCTGGATCTATACACTTGGTCTCATCTCTATCATTTGCTCCCATTGAGCTCTATCTTCTATATTGGGTTTTATACATCTACAAGAGAGAGAAAGCTTAGATCTGAAGTGCTGAGGACTACAAAGAACCCATCCCATTGAGGAGATCTGAATACACCTTCTTGTTTCCTCCCAGGTGCCCTGTAATATAAAAATTCATTCACAAATCGTGTTCTTGTCTTGTCTGTTGGATGCATGGAGCAAACTCTTTACTTTACTGCTTAATGTCTTTCCATTTATAGATCTGTTTGTTGCAGCATTTTTACTACTAATCGCAGATCTGAAGATGTTTGGCAGCCTCTATTGTTGTTAGGGCTATTAGTTATGCGTAGCTAAAGTGGTTCTTTTTCGTACACTTCGACGAAGAATTCATACTAACAATCCCACTACGTGTTATGACTTTCACACTTGGGTGTATGTTCCTGAGTTCGCCTTTAGCTCTCTGCACATTCTGCGTAAGGGTGGGGAGCTTTTCCTGCATTTTTGATATTAATATTGGGCAATATTTGACCACATGGTCCAGTTGTCTGCAATATTTTCAATATTTCCTAGTGGGATTCAGACATTCCCTCGCAAAATGGCCTATTTCTCCACAGTTATAATAGATTAGCTATCCCTGCCCCCAACCTGTGCTTCCCTCCCGACCTCCTCTGCCCCTTTCTGGCAAGCCACCAAAGTTCATGGGAGATCTTTGTGACACAGGGTTTGATTGTACCTAATACAAGTTTCCTCGATCCATCATTAAGTCATAACTGCAGCAGTTCTGCTCATCGTGTCCTATCGATCGATAGAACCTGCACCATTGCTGCTTGAGTTCTTGTACATACGCACCCAACTGAGGGAAAAGGTTCGTATCATGCAGCCCTGATACATGACAGTCATCACACCAAAGCATAGGTCCGCTCGATCATGGTCGTCATAGGATAGGTAATGTAAGCAGAGTTGCGCCCTGCCTCGAGATGCCGGGATCTTCCCAAGCAGGGCTGATAGGTCCCTCCTCGCATCCACGTGCACATAGTTAATTATTCTATGGTGCTTAACAATCATATACTTCCAAGATAGTAGCTCAATATTACATAAAACAGAACAACACAGATCGAGATGCCGTAAAACACTTACACAGAACTTTCGTAGCTAAATTCAAAATATGCATAACACAACAATTGCATAAAAAATACACATAGATTCAATTCTCAACAGCCTTTCTTATTCATTAATTCATCAATTCCCTCTTACAATTCCCGTCCCAGTCTACGCACACAATAGTAGGGTCCGTACACAGCTGGACTCTGGATCTCCGTGCACACAGCCAACAGGAGTCCTTTCCCAAAAACCCAAACGGACTTCCTAAACCACAATTCACATCAATAGATCTTCATTCTCTGCATTACAATTCAAAATGTTCCTCTATTTATAATAATCTAGCTTAAACTTTCCTATGGTCCACAAACTGTGGTTTTCAGATCCCTGGTTTACCCTTTTGCCCATTACAATGCTTTTGGGGCTTTTACCCACCCCAAAACCCCTGCGCTAGACTAAATATAATAAAAAATATACAAAATGGGACCAGTTTTGCAGCTTGTAGGAGACCTTGTTCCAACAAGGATCCATTGGAGGAGACTGCATTATTTTTTATATCAAATCAGCCCCATCTTTCCAGTTTATATGTTGCAGTGATTCTTCAGCCCTAGGGCTTTGATTCCCATCTTATACATTGGTGTATTTTTGAAAACCCTTCTTGGGTTATTTTTTGGAGGTTGTATAGAGCCCAAATCTTCACTTTTGTATCTATTGTGGCATATATCAGCCCCATATCTTTTGTGTACTCATTTTATGTAGCAGTTCTTTTAAAAATATGTTGTAGCAGTGTCTCCAACATTTTGTATAGTAGTAGCACCTCAATATTGAGGGTTTCTTCATTGGAGGCTTATTATGTCTTTCTATATGCTTTGTGGCCCATTATTTCGTACTCTTTTTCTGCTGTTATAATTAATGGAAGGTCTCCATATTGGCCTCATGTTTTTATCTAATTTTTACATTGCTATTTCAATGGTTTTGCACTATATTCCTGCTTTTCCCATTTGGGAATATTACACAATGTATCAAGAAAATAGGGTAGAATCAAGTTCTGAAGGAAGTGTTCATAGGGCAAGGTAGCTGAGTAACATCAGATCTTTTAGGCTGGATGGTGAAGTGGTTTTCAATCAGGTTCAAGGAGTAGTTAAAGATTCCTCAAATGAGATAATGAAGGAAATGACATAGGTCAATCGGGATGGGAGATAAATTAAGGATTCTCAGATCCGGATATCAGAATAAAACATCAAAATGAATAACAATTCAAAACATAGTGCACTTAAACAATTTCTGTAATAATATTCTTGTTATAACATTTAAATTGGAAAACATACAATTTTATGGAAAACTTAAGGAAAACATTAACAATAGAAAGATACTTCACTAAAGTGGCTCAAAACATGAATCCTGTAATGCAATGCCTTTATTACTTGTCCTATCTATTGACTTGAAAATGGTACAATACTTCTAATTATGAAGTATTTATACAAAAACTAATACAAAATATTCTAAAATTGATTTAGGAATTATTCAAGGAAAAATAAATATCTTCATGCAAGAAGATAGAGACACATATGAGACTAAATGCTAGCTATCCCTACTTATTTGGATTTGTTGTTTGTTCTTTGATATTTTGCTTCTTTAACTCTTTGAATGTTGCTTTACGCTGGCTACCTTTTTTTTGTTGAGTGTCTTTTACGCTGGTTGCATCTTTACTCTTCCTTTTCATATGATACTCTTTAAACTCTATTACTGCTTTAATTTTAACCGTTGACCCTGTCTCTGCTACCTGCTTTAACTTGCATGCTCTGTTTTACTTTCACTATCATAGTAAATCATATAAATTTTCCCAAGCCTCTTGATTTGGTAATTTAATTTTTTCCATTCTTCTGAAAATTTCATCAACTTCTGTATATTTTGTGAATGTAGGCTTGTTTATAAAGAGATGATTTACCTCATGCTAGAGATAAAAGAGAATTTCAAATGTCTAATAGAGTACTTTTCCTGTAGGAATTCCTTTCATGGAGGAATTTTTGGACTGTTCTTTGGCCACTTCTGTAATTTTCTTGTCATAGTCTTCATGCTTCATCAATCTGTCATTTATCACCAAAGGATTAGGTAGACATTTCTACCTCAAAATATAAAATTTGACCATGAATTTGGTAATTTCTAAATCCATGTTTTGACAGTTATATTCAAGTTGTGTCATTAGGTTTCTTTTCGAAATTACCTTTCTTACCTCTAGGATTGTTTCAGTTCTGTCGCTTATGCCGATTTCTTCTAATTCTTGTTTTTTATTGGAATTAATTAACTTAATGATCTCAGTGGCCTCTTCTGGTTTTTTCCCAAGTTCCTCTTTGACTTTCTGAATGGCTTCACTTGATTCCTTGATCAAATCCTTCTTCTCAAAGATAACTTGGATAGATGGACAAATATCATTAACAGAGTTAATGATATTGCCCCACAATTGTTTCTTTTCTTAGGCAAATGGTTCTTTTAGTGTCAATTATTTCTCTAACTTCTATACTCTATCAGTCAATCTGTTTGAATTCTTTGTTTCATACTTATGCATAATTTGTATCAACTTATTTTCATCCTCTAAAATTTTTATTTGTACTAAGTCTATTTATTTTAGTAGTCTGTATTGACATGTCCTGCATGACTTTGATCAATTTACTTGCTTCATCACTAGGATGAGTTGTTGTTGTTGTTGAAGTTGAAATTTCTGTAGCCACTGGAATTGTTGTCGCCACTGTAGCTACTAAAGTAGATGGAACTGCTTTAATAACTGTAGGAATGGTAGTGATAGGGATTTCTTCCATGCTGGACTTATTTTCCAGCACCAATTTTTCCATCTAATTCTCCATCTCTTTTAGTTGAGCTGTCAACTGAATGATGAGATTCATCATTTCATCTTTTTGGCCTTCATTCTCTAAAACTTATTTTTCTTGTGGATGTTCAGTGGGAGGTAATTTCAGCTGCTTATTCAATGCAGAAATGTTTGCATTCTTTTTCTTGATGAGCTCTTCTGCAACTTGATATTCTTGGGATCATATCCTACCTCTATGACCAATTCTTCAAGTGTTTTAATTCTATTATCTTTGGCTTGTGAGGAAGCCTTCTCTAGTTTTAACTATGCTTCGATGTTTTCTAAAGAATTTTTCAGCTTTTGAACACTCATAGCTTTGTTGGTAATTGTGGATTATATAATTTCTACGGATTTCTTATGGAACTCAATTTGATCTATTGGATGTAGATCTTTGGCTTGAACTTCAAATGTTGTTTTCCTGTAATTTGCTGATGACTTTGGATACTACACTATGGGCTGAAAGAAGGTCATCTGCATCTTCATGTTCTTGTAATCAAATGTTGAATGTAACTTGTTCTGGTCACTAGGTATTTGCTTCCAATATTGTGCATAGGTCATCGCTTTCAATGTCTCATTCCTCAATTTGATTTATTTATGCTTCTCGATTATATATTGTTATTTTTCCACTAGTTTACTTGATGAAGATACCTCTACATTGTGTTGCTTTTGAATGATCTGTGTATTAGAGGTTGATGGATGATGAGTTTCCTCTGAAACTATTGGAGGTGCAATTTCTTTAACCACTGTGTCTATATCAATAATTTCAATTGTTTCAACTATTTCTTCTTGTTCAACTACTAGATTCAGCTTGGGCTTCTTCCTGTACATTAGTTTTAATTTAGTTTCAGCAGTGGTTTGAGCTGAATATAATCCTTCTTCTCTTTCTCTCTTTGAATTTCTATCTTGTAGGGCTGGATTATGTAGGAAAAAACTAGTCTCAATTGGTTTCTCCACCTCTTTCGAAGTATTCTCCAACCACTTTGACTGGTTGGAGTACTTTTCAATCTCTGGTTTGGACTCATGGAAAAAATGAGTTAATTTAAATTTGACTCTTAGTTTTCTAATAAATCCCAAAGGATCATACTGCCATTTGAAACTCTCACTGAACATGAATTCCTGTAAGTACTTTTCTGCAATTGCAAATGAAAGGACCAATCTGGTTTTTAATCTTAACCTGTGTTTTCTTCTTTGCTGACAGGAAATTCACTTCATCTGATTTAGGAACTGACTAATATATTCTAGTGCAAATAACCTCATTGGGAGGTATTTGGGAAACTTGTATGGAGTAATTTGACATCCATACACCCTAATTTCAGTGTGGTTCTGGTATAAATACTAGTCTCTTGTTATAATGTGTTCAGAAAAATGCAATACTTTTTTTATTTCTTCACTGATCCTAGGTTCATTGCTACTGATTAGCATATTGACAATTGGATGAATAAATGAATCAATAAAGTCCTTGTATGTAAATTATATGGAATATTTCCTGATTAAGGAATTCCATAAGACTATTGATTGTGGGTTACCCTCAATGTGCAGTTTTTGAAGGCTAACGCAAACCTTTCAAACTGGAAATATAGGAATAAATGAAACAACACTGAAGAATAATTAAACACTCCTTCCTCTGGTAATTTAACTAATTTCTCATGGATGGCATCTGATAAGCATTGAAAAAAGTTAACTGTAGAAACTAGAGGCTGTCATGGGTGGAAACTTGACAGAAAACCTAGGATTGAAGCATCTACATATTCATATATAAATTATCCTAGAATACAAGCCAAAATTGTGATAATATGCTTTGTTCTTTCTGAGAAAATTGAGGCTGAATAAGGAGGGTTACTCTTTGGGGTTTTCAATGGATGAAGGCAAGAAGGTTTGGAAGATTTGGAACCTCATTGGAAAGTCAAGTTTCAGATATAATTCAGTAAGGATTTCAATAGACAAAGGGGATTCATCAGGCTTGGGTTGGATTTGTAACATCTGGTTTATTGATTCTATAGTAATGGTGAAAAAAATCTCTTTGCTATGGGTTACTAGGGTTATTTAATTTGGCAGATAATTGATTTGACATAGCACGATGATTTATAGGAATTGGAAAGTCTGTGGGAGGGTGTACTTGGGTAAATTTGATTCCCAAAGGTAGATATCATTAGCCTGGTCCATGGATTTATCATGGCTCTAGCATTGGATGCCCAGGAGGTTGAAATCAATGACTGTGTCACCGATTTTGAAGTCTTTTTCTGCAAGGGGGGTATGTTCAACATCAACAACAGGAGGTTGTAGGGAATTAACAGTTACAATACCCTGGGAGGCCATTTAATTTGTTCAATTGATTAATTCTTTTACTTTCTATGTGTAAGTAATAGCTTCAACACTTAGGAATACCTAGAAAAATAGAGTTTTCATTCTGCAGAATTATTCTGGAGGAAAAAAGGGCTTTCCTTTGGTCTGCAAATCTTTTAAACTGGTTCTACACGGGTTCTAGTAGTGAAAGGATTTCAATTATAATTTAGAATAGCTTGAAAATAGGCCGGAAGAGGCTCTTTTGGCTTGAAAATAGGTCAGCACCAGTCCTTTTCCACAATTTTTTAACATAAATGGTGAATAAATAGTAAACGGTGGCTTTATTATTTTTAACTGGATGAGATTAATCATTGGCGGGGAGACATAAATTCAAATAGTAGGGTGGTATCATCACAATGTGTAGAAAACAACCTAGTGGTTTTTGCATGACAAAAAGTGGGTAAATGGTTTTGGATTGGAGGATGTGAAACACTTTAGGACCGACGCGTGGCAGGGCAGCGGGGTTGCAAAACCACCTATTTTTCAACCCCCCAATGGTGTTAAACATTGGCTTCTTGAGAATGTGAAATGGCTTGGGAATGGTCGGATCGGGATTGAGCCAATCAGACGGTTAGATGAAATGGCAGAATTTGATAGGTGGGGTCAGGTATTATAAATGTGTAAATGATAATACATATACAAAATGATATGTGGGTCGGGAATTATATGAAAGTGGGGTTTTAAAATGAAGAGGGACCTGGGATATATAATAAGCAAAGGATTAATATAATATGTGGGTTATATATAGTGGAAGGGTTATATATTCGGTGGGGTTTTTAAAATACAGTTGGACCTAGGGAATATGTATATAGGGAAGTGGGTTAATATGGAAGGTTGGGTTAATAAATATGGGATCGGGGATATTAACATAGGGGTTTAATGAAATAAACTATATTTTATGAAATAAAAAATGGAGTTAGGAAAATATATATGCGGGACTTAATATAATAAAGGGGATAAGTTGAAATGATATTGTGGGGGAATTTACAGTGGGTCCCGATATTTTAAACATTTAAAACTTAGGATAAGTGGATTTTGGAGGGTTTTAAATGGAAAAGGGAACTAGTAAAGGGGATTTTCAATTTTCAAAGGAAAATGTGTATTAAAACTAGGGAAAGGGGTTTTAAGGAAGGGAAAAGGGGTGAAATAAAGGGAAAGGGTTATTATTTTACAAGGGAATATGCCTTTTAAGAGTGGCAATAGAGTTTTAAGCAAGGGGAAGGGGATTTTAGCGATATTAGTGATATGAAGTGACCAATTTGATGCTCTCCATTACTTGTGAAAGTACTCTACCTACCTATCATTTACCATACAATTTTTTCTTCATTTATGGGGTGCATTTGAGATTGTTGACCCTGTTTATTTTATTTTAATAAGAAAACTAATCTAGTTCTAATCTTATCACTTCCAATGGCTTAGATTAAACTGATGAACTCATTTTATTCTCTATCTAACTACTGATCTACCAAGATTAAATGGTTCGGCTAGATCTTTATTCTCTAACTATCAACATGAAATTTAAAGCATGAATGAATCAAGATTAAACTGTTTGATCCTCATGGATTGTGGCATTTTTGAAAATCTACACACAATCTTATTTTCAAAGTAAAGTAAAAGTAGTGGCATTTTAATTTGCAACACTTCCAGGATCTATTTTTATCTCTTTTTTGGTGCGCTTCATACTTTATATTCTTTTTGATCTTTTTCTTTTAGTCCTTTGATTTTTCTTTTAGGACTTACCCTCTTTACATTTTTTAAATACAGGAAAACATTTGCAGAAAGAAAAGTATGTATAATATTACAAGACTAAAAAATAGTCATTTCAAAATTATGATGACTATTATTATAGGACCCTAACAGCTCCCATGAATAATAATCCTCGACCAACTACCGTTGGAATCTCCAACTCATATTGGATGGAGAAAACTCTTCCTACTATTGAGTTCTTCAAATCACTGTCTATTGTGAAGCCTCCATGCCTTCACTTCTCCATGCAAACAACGTTTCATAAATAATTCATACTTGGTTCTCAATTCACACAACATGAGAAACCCAATAGATCCATTCTTCTTCTCCTTAATTCTGAATTAAAAAAAAATTCTTGGAGAGGGATTTTTCTTCTCTAATCATAACAATCTCTACTCTTTACTACCAACTCTCCTCCATTCTGCAACCCAAATCATATATGAATTTTGCATACACAATTATGAAATATCTTTGAAATATAATGTGATTAGTTGTAGAAATCACTATTCATTCACAATGCCCCCACAATGGCATAACTCTCACATTCTCATGACAATTAACCAAATAGACTCAATGCCTTCCTCTATTCATCAATTTTTTGTCTTAAGTCACTTAGTAAATGCTACAATTTATGGATTACTCAAAAATTCTTTTCACATGCTTCATGTTTGGTTGAAATAGGATTTTTAACCAAATAAGCCACTATATTTTTAACCTTGATAAGCTTCGAGAGGTCCCACAAAATTTTATGACCATATGCCAAAACGTTTTGATTAATAACATCACCAAAAAAAAAAATAACTGAGAAGCACGAGGAATGTAGATAAAAACTCGTGAAAAGGTTAAGTCTCACACATAACATAGGCTAAACTTGACTGGTCACATGCACAAGCTTTTTTCCCATCGACTGGAGCTTTTCAATTGCAATGATGACCCATCATCCATGCAAATGGGGATGAATTAAAAAATAAGTTAGCTCAACTCATAAATTTCTCAAACTTACAGATCTTTATATGCCTCTATAGGAACTTCGAAATTCACTAGAACCTCTACAAAATTTCACAAAATCACTTCCACATCACTGTCATTATCATCAATCAAACTAGGTTGACTAGGATGCCAACCAATAACCATACTAGCACTTGGGCCATCAAAATACTCCAAAATACTCTTCCATCATTACACAACTCCAGAACTTGTCAGATATCCTCTAGCACCTATACAACCATCTCAAGCATTCACTGACACTTGTAGATCCTCTCCAAGCTTAATATATAACATCATTGTTGGAGCGGGGTCCCTTAAGACCACAATTTTGGATAAAAATATAGTATTTTTTGTAAGATAATTCGTGCGTGCTAAGAAAAGAATAGGTCAAGGTGATTTGGGGCTAGTCAAAGCCCCTCATGATTTGTAATGGGAAAAAGGGTAGAACTAGGGGTTGCAAACCATATTTTTCTGACCTTAGATGAGTGCAGGCTAAAGCTATAAATATAAGTATAGATCGAGTTAGACAAGACATTAGTAAGTTTTGGTTTGATGTTCTGAGCTAAAAAACGAAAATTTCTAGGTATAGAAGGCTCGTGCTAGCTGTGTGTGGAGACCTTAGTCCTGCTATGTGCAGACCCCGCTGGCTGTGTGCGCGGGTAGTGCTGAAGTATTGTAAGGACATTGTGAACTGTGAATGAATAAAGGAATGCTTTGGGAGAATTATGAGTATCAAATGCATCTATGTTCTGCTTTCTATTTATTATCTATGTTGGATCGGTTCAGTAAATATCTTCACCCTTATGTAAACATTGAATGAATAGATCTATTATTGTCTAACGTGTATGTTATGTATTAACACTATTGAAGGGATTGCGTGACCTTTGTCTGTGCACAGACATGATGACCTACGTAAACTGACCTATGTCTTCCTAGTTAGGGTTTCTGGTTAGGGCTTCCATTGCGAAGGCCATACCACTGTTTTTGTAGATCTGAAGAAACCCACATCAAATAATTCTCTCTAATGGTGTGGAAACCTGGTTCCAACACCCCCCCATACTACTTCGGGCAAGACTTTGACCTACACAAGTAGGTAACTGCCGAAAGGGCCAGTAGTAAGAGGGTTTTGTTGGTTAATGTTAACTCAGAACCTGGGTTAGGACCCCTCAAGCCAACAAATGGTTCCATTACTGAGACTGGGATCATTTTGAAAGAGATTGGGTGATATGGCGACTATCAAAGCCTGAATTAGAAGACTAGTTTGAGAAGCAAATCCAAGAATTTTACCTTAAGGAAAACATGAGTAAGAAGTCATCTACTAAAGATTGGAGACATAAGTATATCTTCACAAAGGTTCACAAGATATTCTTTGTGACATTTGCGCAAGAATTACAGGAGTGGTTGTTAAGATTAGTTGAGTTTCAAACATGTTGGAAGGATGATAAGGTCACTCAGTGGACACCTGAATTTATCCAAAAGTTAGAAAATACTGATAGTTCCATCACCCAAACTGTAGATCATTGGGTTCACAACATCTTGGGTGGGTTTGTGATAGAATTTGTAGTACATCAGTTTGTGTCATATTCTGAAGCTGAAAGGAGGTTCTTCAAGGGATTGAGAGGAAAATTTATATGCTCTCTTCCTTTTTTGATTAAGATGCTATTGTGTGAAAAGGTTTTTTTGTGCATCCACACTAAGTGAATGACCCCAGATAAGTTAGAAAGCACTACAAAGTGAAAATTATTATTGGTTTAACCAGAAAGGAGACAAATCTATATACAACTCTTTGAGAAACCCACCTGAGAGTGATAAAAAGAGCGGTGAGGATACATGCGCGGGAGGTAGCCCTACTGCTACTCCACAGTCAAACTCGCACAAGGATAAGACATCTCCTACCCCACCACCACCACCACCAGAAGAAGATATGGATGCGCATATGAAGCTACCCACCTTCAAGGGTGTGGGATATGAGGACATGGATAGGTTTTGGCTTTTTGGCAATGCAATATGGACTGCGCAAAATGTTAACATTGATGTTCACAAGCGAGTGCAACTAGCTATGGAATTTGAAGGTCATGCATTAGATAGGTTTATGGGATATATAACTCAGCATGTCGATCCCACTGTTGCTTAGATTAAGGATGCTTTGAAACAACAATTTAGGAAGCTAAAGTCCTACTCACAGTGCATGACATAATTAAAATATATCAAACAAGAACCAAATGAATACGTTTAGGAGGCCTATCAACTATTGAGGCACACCATCAGCAAGGGAGGGTTTATTTATGATGATAAGCAGCATAAGGAATGGTTTATTTCCATGCTCTTGCCACATCTGTGCGGACCTATGAATCAGCAGAAAATCGATTCTCAGGCTGAAGCTATGGAAGTTGCTATGAAATTGGAATTTGCGCCTAGAGCAGATGATCAATTCAGAACTCTGAAAATCCAAAATCAGTTGGAGGAAATGCAATTGGAGATTCAGAACCTACGTAGAGACAAGGGAAAGTAAGTTGTCACAGATGTATGGTGTATACGTTGTAAGGGTTCCAACCACACCAAATATCAATGCATTATTTTCTTAGATTACATGCAATCGAGAGGGACAAATCCATGGCACTCTAGGCATGCTACAGAGCCGAGTGGTACTCCCACACTATAGTGCACTGATTGTAAAGAAGCTAGACGACAAGATACAAACAATTTTCCTCAATTGGGAAGCTATGTGCCAGAGCTGAAGCAGTAATGGTGCAGTTTTTTCTCTTCAGTTGTTCATGATAAGCACCACTACCACACTTTCGACCTAATGATAGATAGTGCTAACCTCTATAGAGTGTATGCCAACCCATATTTTCCAGCATCTCCCTCTGGAGGTGGAGGATCCCCAACAAGAGGAAGGGGAGGAGGGAGAGGTGGAGGCGTAGGTCATGGAAGAGGAAAACTAATTTGCTATAACTATGGAGACATTGGACACTATGCGCGTGACTACCTGAACCCTGCACGAGAGTCTTGCACGTATTGTAGACAATTTGATCATGTAATTGAAGACTGTTCTATTTTAATTGCTAGAATGTAGGAAAATCAACATGAGATGCCTACGCATAACATAAAAATGGTTAAAATTGAGTCGCAGGATAATGATCCAAGTGTAAACATAATTACACACAGTGGTGCTTCCACTGGAGGAGATAAGGGAAAAAAGGTTGATGTAGAGCCATTAATCAGGAAGGCCTATGATAAGAAGGAAGGAGTCAACCTGCAAAATGAAAAGGAGACTTTTATTGAACCCAGGTAGGATTTTTTTGTTACAGGTGTGTCCACATCCAAGTCTATCATGGAAGAAAAGATTGATGATAAAGTCAAACCTTACATACAAGCCTGTATTAAGTTATTACACAATCATAAAGAAGTAGAAAATCTTTAGGTAGTGATGGACAGTTGCGCAGACAAGGAATTGCCTCGAACTAAGACTAATGCCATAAACAAGCTCTATAAGAAAAATAAGGAAATTATTCAGGAGATGAACCTGACCATGAAAATTGGAGAGTATGAGATGGATCAAGTCATCTTGGACTTAGGGTCTGAAGAAAATGTGATACGTAAGCATGCCTAGCAGAATATGGAAGAACCAAAGCTGGAATGGTCCACCATTCAGCTAAGCATGGCTAAGTAGCAGAATATCATTCCACTTGGAAGACTCCCACAGGTTTTGGTAGACATTGCTAGAGTAAAGGCATGCGTAGACTTTGAAGTGATACAAATTGTGGATGATGCAGACCCCTACCCTGCGCTTCTAGGGTTAGACTGGGCCATTGATATGGGATGCATCATCAATTTGAAACGTAGAATCACGATCTGTAATATCCCAAAAGCGAGAATGCAATAATACTTAAACACAATATAAGAACTGCAGCAAAGTAAACAAGAAATCCATATGCACATAAGAATGTACAAAAATAGTTGAGCCATTTTATTATATTGGAGGTGAAAAAGAAAGTACAATAGTGCTCAAAATATGAGACACTCAAGCCAAAGGGATGGCCTAAAATGACCCTGCAATGATCCCATAAGAAGGACTACGTAAATTCTGTACTGCTGGAAGGTAAACCGTGTTTAACCTGCTGCAACTATTTGGACTACAACTACCTGAAAGATAGAAATTTAGATCTAGGTAGAATGGGAGCTCTGATGATGCTGAAAATGTAGATCAGGGCTCAATGATGGACTCCCAAGATAACCCAGAAAGGGTTTCTCATATCTGTGAATATAAGAAAACCACCCTCTTAGGGCTTCACATATATGCTACTAGGAATGCAGATCTGAAGCTATATCTGATGATATGATGGCTATAATGATGCACAATCAGATATATGCAAGAAGGGTTGATCCCTTCTCTAGATCCTTTGGCTAAAAGCTCAAGATCTAGCTCCTCCAATCTCCTCCACCGAAAATAGTTGTTGGATAAACAATAGCTTCATAAAACTGTGCTGTCAGTGAGGGAGGTTGTATACCCTACTACAAGATATGTCAAATTAGCTCCTGAATGATGGAAAAAATAGATCCAATGTGAGGAGATTATCCCTCATAGGATTTCCAACTTATATACTGGAAACTTCCTTCCTCCAATAGATATACAGGACTGTACTACGCAATCCTTGAAGGGACTGTTGTTGCATGGAGGTAAAACCCAATGGCTTGAATGTCAAATATAGATCTGCTACTCCTGGAAGACTGAATGTGAAGAATAGAGTGGTATAATGTTTCCTCCACTGGTTTCCTATCTGAATGCTAGAAACAACCACTTGAAGATGGCACCAATGCCTGATAAGGAATGTAGTACAATCCTCTTCCTTAGAAATCACTCAAAGAAAGAGGTGGGATTCTCGATCGGGAACACCCTGTGCTAAACAACACTACAAACTCTGCTAAACAGCCTAAGCCTGCATAGAAATATCCTAAGACAAATCTAGATCTAAACAGATCAAGAAATGAATAATCCAAATCATGCCCTCCAATGTTCCTTCACCTTCATTATATAGATATGAGCCTTCCATAGCCTAGGCCCACTCCAAAACTACATTGTACATGTGGACATAAGTCTCCATGGTTGATTGCATTGTTTCTCCATGTCCTCAATCATGTTCACATGGGGTGATCACCCTCTCCATCATGTGTGCATTAAATGCATGACTTCCTCCACTAACTTATCATAAGTGCTCTATGATCTTCTTTGAATGCACTATGATCTCAGTTGACCTTATCAAAGATCCTCATGATTTTATATTTAAGATCGATGATCTTATTTGACGGTTTCATCCTCCATAATCTATCTCATTAATGAGACATGATCTCCATTAATGAAGCTTATCCACTACTCCATGATTTTAGATCTAGATCTACAATATCCACATACACACATAAAAAGTGGATTTTATTCATCTTTGAGGATTATGGGTCCCTCCACCCTTTTATTGAATTAATAAATTAAGTTTATTAAGAACTATAATATTCCAAATATCATGTGAAAATTTGGGAATATGACAGTCCTCCCCAACAAAATGTTTCTTGTCCTCAAGCAACTGCAAAAGTAGATGCTAGAGCAATCTGTCCCCCTCCAAATGGCATCCACACAAGGAACGTCTCCCCATTTTCTGCAATTAGTCATGTATTCCCAACACCAAAGTTTCATCTCTAGAATGTCTAGAGTGATCTCTAACTCTGTAGCTAGATACCCCTCATCAACCATGAAACTCCAAGTGACAACCACAAGCTGTCCAACATTCTCCACAATACATGAGATACATAAAGATAGATGGTTCCTTCCACAAGAGGAAAGCTGCAATTCACAAACTATACCTCCATCCCATGCTACATGATTTAAAGAGAGGCTTTTCATGCCTCCATTCTTAGCCCTATTGGCCTTGTTTGATATAAGTATCATCCCAACATTGTACAAAAGAAGAAGTAGAGATATATGGGAAGACAAAGATGTCAATGTAATGTTGCTTTTATGGAAATATCACAAGTCTATTCTAGAGGTAGACTATGGGGGAATTTTCTGGATATGTCTCCTTCCAAAGAAGGGAGAGATCCAGAGGCTACCTGGCCCTTCACAATCTCTGTCTATAGATATATGAAATTCCTTCCTTAGGAATTACCCAAAGAATGGGGCTACAAAAAATGTATGAACATACAATAGATCAACAACGTTATTTGAATAGTTGTGATACAAGAAGATATACATATAGCCAACAACGATGTTATAGCAGTAAAAGAGTACAATTTCTTGAGGAAACAACCTCTCAAGAAAGGCAATGCAAGCCTCAACAATACATGTACATAAATATGAAATATCACTGCTATTTCTGCATAAACCCAAACTATGAGGACGCATTCTATGATAGAATGTTGCTGTAAAATGATGTCAATACATGAATATGACAATACATTGCTCAAAAACAATAGGGGAGCAAAGATCTAACCCTTATAAACAATAACACATCAATCCTCCAAGGGATTGGCTGAAATATACAAAATGGCAAAAATGCCAGAGTTGCTGGGTAGCTGTTGAAACTCAAATCTGGAACTGAATAGACAAGGCTGAATATGATGAAGAGACTAAATTAGACCTTCTCCAATGGATCTCCAAAGTGGAAGGTTGTTCCTTACACTTGAGATCTCACCCTCCAATCAATCTGCAAACCCTCACTGCAGATACTTAATGAAAATAATGCAGTCACTAAGAGGGACTGCGCAGTGAGTGGAATAGAAAATTGTGGCCAATTGCCAAGATTTTAAAATCATCTCTCAAGCTTCCAATCTGATCTCCCAAAGAAATTAAAGTCTCTCTCTCTCAGAAAAAAATATGGAAAAGGTGTTGTGAAATCTCTACTGTAACACCCTACAACACAGTATTATGCTATCCTGGAGGCGGATGCTTTGGCCTTGAGCCAATAAATGTGGAGAATGAAGAACCAACCTTCAAGAGGCCTCTCAAGAAGGTGAGGAAATCCTAAACAGGAGTTTCTCGACAGTTCTTGCTAAACAACAAAGAATGCTCAATGTCTGAATAGACATGAAATCATAAACATATTCATGAATCACAATGGCTCTCCTCATCTCCATATATAGCAAGTGAAGGCTCTCTCTCCGTGGTCCCCATCCATTAGGGTTTCCTCCATAAAGGAATATTCCCTCCTCTATCTCTGTGCTGTCCCATGTAGTGCTTTCCACCTCATACCCTGTGCTGGTTGACTTGGTCAAACCTCTTTGCAAATGTCTCTTTTCACACATGGGGGTGTGAAATATAGTTCCATGTCTGATCCCTTTTCACAATAGAGGGATTTTATTTATGTTTTTATTATCATTGGGCCTCTTAACTCAATTATTCATCTTTTAAATGAATTTAGACAAAAATTAATGTTCCAATTTATTGAAGAAAAATTAGGAACATTACAATCCTCCCCTCCCAAATGTTGTTTTTCCTCAAGCAACTGCAAGGATAGAACTGGAAGGTATCCACTCAAGGCATGGAATCTAAAATTTGATGAGGAACATAATCCCCATGTGGATCCTTCATCCCCAAGCAATCATCCACACAAAATGAGCCACCTCGCAATAAGGCAACTCCTGAAAATCTCCCTCCACCTCAAGCTCTGGAAATGAAGGTGGGCTGAAAATATGAACTTGGGAAGCATCATAGCTTCCCCCATGCTGTCCTTATCTCCACTCATGACAAGTGTAGAGCGTATTCTGATCCTGGGCTGCAAAATTATTGCCCTCAAATGGCAAAATGAAGAAAAATCATCCAAGGAGTTCCCCTTTGACAATGAAGAACAAGCTGGCCCAGAACATATCATCCATGATGAATAGGACATGGTAATCATCGAATATCCAAATGAGAAGTTTACTGCAAGTTATACATAATGATACATGATGCAAAGAATGCCTCACAAGGATATAGTACAGTTTCATCCACTACAACTTCAGAAAATTACATGGCAAGCAATGTACAAGATTCATCACATCTACTAAAGGATAGTAAATGGCTGAATGCAACAACAATTCATGATCAAGCATTTTCCCATGGCTGTACAATGGATGAATGTCAATCTCATTTCCCACCTTAAAAGATAACAAACATTTGGAAGTGGTGGTCATATCTCCTCTCATGCTCCCATTAGAACATGTAGTGCAGAAATTGTGAGAATTTTTCCCTCTTAAAGACACATTCAACTCATGTGCCTCTCTCATAATCATGCTTCCCATACAAATCTGATCTAGATAATCAAATGAAGTCATGATCAGCAATAAAATGAAGAGAATGCTAAAGGTTTCATGTGGTGCAAGAAGGTACCAACAACTTCCCAAACAAGTATAGCGCAGTTTTACAAGCTGCTGCTTGAGGAAAATACAAGGCAAAATGTTTCTTTATACATGGTTAATCATGCATGTCTCCATATGATACATGTTATAGTGCAGCAACTGAACATACATGTGATGATAAAACATTTTCCCAAGTCCACAAAAGAGATGGTTGCCTCCATCATGTAGATTGGCCCAATACAACTCATGGAGAAATGTGACAAGCTTGCCCTCTTGTGAAGCAGTGCACTGCATAAGAATGGTAAGAGTGTGAAAATTGATGAATGTATAAACAAACTCCTCACCATATTCTGGAATTAAGATGGTACATGGGTCCATAAATGAGTCCTCCATAGTGTTTTGGCATGCTATGAAGAATAATGAACCATGTGCTACAAGAAGATGCTTGGAACCCCAAGTCAAGAATAACATGCCATAGTGGTGGATGGCTCTATCATCATTACCTCCTCTTTGCTCATCAAGTGCAAAAAATATGAAATGATCCTGGGACCTGTGGTTTATGGATCCACAAAATTTCTGCTGGGCACACTTCATCCATAAGTCTCTGCTCCAAAGTGACAGCGCTGTGAGCTTATGCAAATAAGCCCCTGTCAATACCAAACTCTGTTCTTTGACATGCTCCTTGTCAAAGATTCCTCTAATAATACTACAAAAAATATGGAATAATCCCCAAGATGGAAGAGCTCCCAAATCATCAAATACCAAGGAGATAATTCCATCTCCTCCTTCTACAACATCATGCAAAGTGTGAGAGAAAATATGCTCTTTCTCTCCCAGAAACAAGAAAAGCAACAAAACATTTTGCTGCCTCCCCATACCTCCATCATACCAATCATGTGATGAAGACATAGTGAATGATATGAGCATCATATAAAAACTATGCATCCATACTCTATGTTTCTCAATGATGCAAGTATCCATCCTCTTACTCTTAAGAAGAGTGTTTGCCAAGTGATGGCCAAACTCTTTCAAGAGTAACTAGCGTAGCCAAGCCTCTTGCTGCCCAGTATCATAAATTTTCAAGTAGTCTCCCAAATCCTTTCTCATCAACCACATCCACTCAACCACTTGTGGATGATTTATCCTCCTCTTCATCTTGGTACTCCTCCCATGAGGGCTACCATCCTCCCAAGTCAAATTTATGTCTTTTCACTTCATGGGATTTTGAAATGCAAGCTTCTCAAGGACCAATGAGACCCAATCAAGACCCAAATAGGTGGTAGGAAAAAACCTCCCATCGTGATGTCAATGGCTCAAGGAATGTACAACACAAGCATGAGAGATGTTATCCATCCTAAGATGTCCTCCATCTTATATATGCTCTTGTGAGAAAGGAAGAAATTCTTTGCACTCCATGGTGTGTTGAAGTGCACCTCTAATGAGATCTCTCCTTGATACCTCCCTCTCATCAATAGTTTTCCAAAACCAATGAGGTCTTGGATTTGAAAGTAGAGGTTTCTCTTTGAGCTGAGAGGAGCTCATTGAGAAAGTGTCATCTTGAAGGGAGAAATGGTTTCTCACTGCAAGATTTCTACTATCATCCTTCAAGGCTTCAAACCCCAACCTCCAATGCGATGTGCAATCCAACAATGGCTCATGAGAGTGATGGTTTTCTTCTTCCTTGAGTGTTTCCATGTTGCACAGCATAGTGCAACCAAGTTTCTCTATGATAGTAGTGTTATTTCACCCTTGGTCATGCAAATGTAAATCTCCACATTGATAAAAAGAAGTTGTTGTAATAATGAAATGTAAAAATCTTTTCATACCTTGATGTGCATTTGGAACTTCTTGTAGGGCTACAAGAGTTCCTTCCTCCAAACTATTGGCTGCTCCTCTATGAGTGTGACAGCATTATCATAAGCCTTCTCAAATGGTGATGTGATATTTTCTTCCTTTTCCCCTTCATCATCAAAGGTTTTGATCAACCCTTGGATGAAATTTGCAAAAATTTTCACCCCGTCATGATTCAAGTGGTTGCTCCACCAATCATAGGCTTCACCCTTCAAGTGCACCGCTGAGATTTCAACAACTTCTTTTTCTATCACAGGATGTAGAAAGAAGAATGTTGCCAAATCTTTCACCCAAGTTTTTGCAGTAGATGACCCATCATAGGTAGACAACAAAAATCTATTGCCTTTGATTTCTCTTCTGCTACATGGTCTCTTCTCTTCCTTTAGCTGGATGAAATGAGGAAAATCTAGAGTCTCCTTGAAGGCTCTAGGTTGAGATCTATACTCAACAAGGTAATCACTTAGAATCTGATAATCCAAGTGTCTTCCATGCTCAATGTCTTCTTCTTGATGAGAATAGGAAGTGCATGGTACTTCCTCTTCTTATTCTTCAATATTCTTGACCTCCTTGGAGAGGTCTCCTCTGGATATGAACATAGATGAGAATAAACTCATCTTCCTCAACATTCTAATCTTCTTGGGCTTAGATTCACAGGTTGAGCCAAGAAGGTTGCTCTGATACCACTTTAATGTTCCTTTTTCGGAAATATCACAATTCTATTACAGAGGTAGACTATGGGGGAATTTTCCAGATATGTCTCCTTCCAAAGAAGGGAGAGATCTAGAGGCTACCTGGCCCTTCGCAGACTCTGTCTATAGATATATGAAATTCCTTCCTCAGGAATTGCCCAAAGAATGGGGCTGCAACAAATGTATGAACATACAATAGATCAACACCATTATTTTAATAGCGGTGACACAAGAAGATATACATATAGCCAACAATGATGTTATAGCAGTAAAAGAGGAAAATTTCTTGAGGAAACAACCTCTCAAGAAAGGAAATGCAAGCCTCAGCAATACATGTACATAAATATGAAAGATCACTGCTATTTCTGCATAAACCCAGACTATGAGGACGCGGTCTATGATAGAATGTTGCTGAAAAATGATGTCAATACATGAATATGACAATACATGGCTCAAATACAATAGGGGAGAAAAGATATAACCCTTAAAAAAAATAATACATCAATCCTCCAAGGGATTGGCTAAAATATAAAAAATGGAAAAAATGTCAGAGTCGCTGGGTAGCTGTTGCAACTCAAATCTGGAACTGAATAGAGAAGGCTAAATATGATGAAAAAAATGAAGTAGACCTTCTCCAATGGATCTCCAAAGTCGAAGGCTGATCCTTACACTTGAGATCTCACCCTCTAATCAATCTGCAAACCCTCACTGCAGATATTCCATGAAAATCATGCAGTCACTAAGAGGGACTACACAGTGAGTGGAATAGAACACTGTGGCCAAGTTCCAATATCTGCAAATCAGCTCTCAAGCTTCCGATCTGATCTCCCAAAGAAAGGAAAGTTTCTCTCTCTGAAAAACAAAGATGGAAGAGGTGTTGTGAAGTTTCCAATGCAACACCCTACAACACAGTATTATGCTGCTGCAGCTATAATGTTGTCCTGGAGGAGGATGCTTTGGCCTTGAGCCAAGAAATGTGGAGAATGAAGAATCAACCTTCAAGAAGCCTCTCAAGAAGGTGAGGAAATCTTAAACAGGAGTTTCTCGACAATTCTTGCTAAACAACAAAGAATGCTCAATGTCTGAATAGACATGAAATCATAAACATATGCATGAATCACAATGGCTCTCCTCCTCTCCATATACATCATTGAATTGAAGGCTCTCTCTCCATGGGCCCCATCCATTAGGGTTTCCTCCATAAATAAATATTCCCTCCTCTATCTCTGCGCTGTCCCGTGTAGTGCTTTCCACCTCATACCCTGCGCTGGTTGACTTGGTCACACCTCTTTGCAAATGTCTCTTTTCACACATGGGGGTGTGAAATCTAGTTCCATGGCTGATCCATTTTCACACTAGAGGGATTTTATTTATGTTTTTATTATCATTGGGCCTCTTAATCCAATTATTCATCTCCTAAATGAATTTAGGCAAAAATTAATGTTCCAATTTATTGAAGAAAAATTAGGAAAATTACAATCAAACCATATTCTCCCAATAGTAGCCAATGCAAAAATGATCCCTTCTACCACACCACACCATCAAGATACCAAGTATGGTGTCCATGCTCTCCAAGTAAGAGCCATCAGAGGAGTGCCTCTTGCTTCCATCCTCCAACACTATCATGAAAACTAGGGAAGTATGTAGGACCAAAGTCCCCGAATAAAATCCACAACAACAAGATCTCTTGCTGCCTCTTCACACCATCATGTGAATCATGGAGTAACAACAACATACTAAATGCCATATGTAATTTCATATCAGCCCAATACAAACAAACTCCATTATCACATATCATGAGAGTATTATGCCATATTAGAAATAATATCAAACACATAAACATGGGAGATGTCATGTGATGGCCAAAATCTCTCAACCAAAATGAACAAGCCTTCTTCTGCTGCATTTTATCATTGATACACAAGGCATGAATCAGAAAGACATGAGCTATTGGGTGGTAACCATACTCACCCAAGAGAAGCTAGTGTAGCCATGCCTCCTTCTTCATTTCATGAGTGTTTTTCAAGGCATGGATCAAAGAAATAGGAGCCTTTGGGTAGTGACAAAACTCTCCGAAGAGAAAACAACGTAACCAAGCTTGTTGGCCCATGTCATATATCTGCAAGTGGTCATGCAACCCCTTTCTTATCATCCTCAGCCACTCATCCCAATGTGGATGATGAATGATGTATTGCATAATCATGTTATCCTCCCTTTGTAGAATACCATCCTCCCCAAACTAATGAAGAACTTTTCACTTCATGAAATGTTGATGTGCACCTCCAATGAGATTCTATTTTCCCCAAAGGCCCTCCAAAACCAAAGAGGTTCTAGATCTGTTGCAAGTAGAAGTTTCTCTTTGAGCTATGAGATGCTCATTGAGAAATTGTCATCTAGAAAGGAGAAAAGATTCCTCATCTCAAGATGTCTACCATTTTTCATATTTACCTCCATTACTTCATGAGTGAATCTACCTTCAGAACACTCCCAGAATAATGGGGCCCCTCCTTTATCACTGTTACTAAGTGACAACACTGTAGACCTACATGGTAATACATGTATTGTCTCAAAGCAAGGCATAATGCTGATCTCATAACCAGTCATTATACATAGGATCACGTTCATTCCATTTTCTGAAACTCTACACTTCAACTCAAAGGGTTGAATGTAGTCCATCAATGACAAACTGGGGCAGCTTTTCATTTCCTCCTTGATTATATCTGTAATGTTCCAAATCTGGAACAACTACAATAAATAGAATATTTTGAGATCTTATATAGTTGGAGCTTCAGAAAATCATGAGCATGGAAATGTAGAACATATCATTAGATTTAAAAAAACATCTCACCATCAGATGAAAGAACCTCAGCAATTATATGGCCTATATTCTCCTTCCCAAGTGGGGAAATGCAACAATATATGGAATTTATACAACAGTAAGAATACCCTAAGGTATTAAAACATTGGAGAGCAGCAATAAATCAGCTTTAAATGATGGTAGATTCTAGATCCTTCATTCTAAGCAACAACATCAAATTTACTTCACTTTGTTGACTCAAAAGGGTGGGGAAAAGCAATGATTTATGCCCTAAGATGATTAATTTCAGGGATGTTCTTAAAAATAAGGAGGGATGATGGTTGGATATTCTATATTAGGTTATATGCAACTCCCATACCAAATTTCAGCCCAAAAAAATAACGCTAGCTAGGTTAAGAAGTTCTCCCACTCCCGAAATGGATTAAAAATGCTGATTTCCCATGACCTAGAGTATGCAGAATGTGATTGAAGCATATGAAGCATAAATTATGAAGGAATTAGATGAAAATAATTATAAACATCATTAAATAATACCTATTAGATGATTTATGCATTATATCAAACAAAGATAGAAGTTTTACATGAATCAAGGCTTCAGAATGAGACACTACAACACTAGAAAATGTAGAAATAGATTAACAACATAATTTTCATTGATTAAGCATGAAATATATTAAAACTAATATCTACAGCATATATGTACATAAAATTTTAGATCTATATCAGATCTGTAAACAATAAATGCTCCTTTATACACTCCCCTTGGGGATCTCAGCAAAACATGAAGGTACACGAGTAGATCTGAGATCTAAGTCACATATCTATAGAAGTATTAAGAAAATTATGAATAATAACATATATAGCAGATCACATCTGAACTAACATGGATTGGTTGGTCAATCCATGGATCACCATAGTGAAGGTAAGAAACCCTTCACTAGAGATCTCTCCTCTGAAAATAATGCCAAGCCACCCTACAACTCTGCTCTTGCAAATAACACAGTCATGGAAGAGGGACTATGATGTTGGCCGAGAGAATGCTTTGGCCTACTACCAATGTATGTATCTAAAGCTCAACCCACTAATTCACCCTTCTAGGAGGTTAAAAGACACATTCACTGAGAAGAGGCACTAGTACAAGCTAGATCTGAGCAGATCTAGTGTTCCACTTGATGCAAATCACATGGAAAACCCAATCCTAAGCAGGACTGCGCTATAGATGCAACATGAGGCTTGGCCAAACACCAGATAGTGTACTAGACAAAAAAGACTCCTCCAAGAGCTACTCAAGGAAGGAGGTGGGGATCCTAAACAGGAAAAACCCAAGAGGTGTGTCTCAACAGACAAAACCTTCAGAAAATAATAACATCAAAAACCTTCTCTTGTTGTCCTCCTCCTTGTTTTATAGGATGAAAGCCTTTTCAAACCCTAAACCACCTGAATTAGTTAACCCCTTTCACATGTGGAGCCTCCATCTAGAACTGTGTTGTATATCCATGAGGTTCATTACACCTGGACTACACTGTTGATTTGGTCAAGGTTGACCCAATATTGTGATTTAAATCCATTCACACTTGCAAAAGTTTATTTAAATAGCCCAGATATGTCTCTGTTCACATAGACATTGATTTATTTGTGGTTTTCAGGAGTTTCACATGTCCTCCTTTACAATTTCTTCCTTAATCAAGAAATGTAGAATAAAATAAGGAAAAATAGAATATTCCCATTAGCTTGGCTAATTGGGAATATTATAGTCCTCCACTCCAAGATGTTGCTTGTCCTCAAGAAACTGATAAGGTGAGTGCTACAAAATTTCTCCTCCATTTGTGACATCATCAAGGATCAAGCTCCCATCATAAGCTAGATGCCCTCCAATCTAGAGCCCCATGAATTTTTTTCCCAAAGTCAATATGAGATGTGCAAAATCCATCCCACAAGGAAACAAGATCTCATGTGAAAAATTCATGGTTTTCCTAATGTCCCCTCTAAAATATATAACACATGACACATGGAGAAATTTCATCTCATCAGGCACATGCATACCTCTCATCCTCCCTCCATAGATTCCCACAAAAAGTACAAGCATGTCATCAATGAATGGGAGCAAAATAATGTACAAACAAACAGAAAGGTGCACATATGGAGGTGGGTCATAGTCCCACATGTGGAACTAGCGTAATGCATCTGCTGCATGCATTAAACCAAGATGTGGTAAGTGGTCTTCCCACCACTTACTTGCAGCCCATGCCATCTCACTGTAGCTGAATGTGTGAAATATGTTTGGTGCCATAGGAAAGCACCCATCATGAAACAAGATATCCCTTTTTCCACCAAGGGAGTGGCCAAGTACAGCAAGTGTTGTGTCCCAAAATTTTCCATGAGATTGACAAGATAAAACTCTCCTCCTTGGATTCATGGCCTGCATAAACAAGGTGGAAGAATGCATATAATAAGAAAAATAAACTTGTTTCACCTGAGCATATTCTTCACCAATAGTCCTCCCCATCAAATTGGAGTGGTGCATACATCTATCTCCTCCTTCAAGAGGGGAAAGATAAGGCTGAACTAATTCTCCAACAGAGCTATGTTTCTGCCCCATCTCCACAAGGTTCATGCATCTCTGAAAATGCTGATAGATTTATCCTTCAAATCCCTCCCAATAGTTGCTCCTCAAGATGGTGTTGTTGAGCTTCATAAGATACTCTTGGCTGAAACAAAAATCCTCATAGGCTCATTGTAGTAACTTCTCCTTGAGCTTGGATGTTAGGTCCCTATATTACTATTATAGTCCCTTATTATTGTTAGTGTAACCCCCTTATTGTTATTATTGTACCCTTGTAACCCCCATTTTGTTATTATTGTGCCCTTAAATTATTATTGTTAGGTCGGCTAGGATTACATTATGGCCCCATGGACTCCTATATATAGAAAGGAGGTTTTGTAAATTGTATCATCTAAGAATTTTTCATTCATGTAATGTATTTGAGGTTGCCCCCTCAAAGTGGCTTATTTCTAAGGCGTGGATATCTCTTTTCTTCTATTTTTGGAGCTGGTTACACAACATTTGGTATCAGAACTTTGGATTCTAGGGTTTCGCTGCTCCAAACAGGTCATCATGGAATTTGCGCTATAAAAAATTTTCTACGAAGTTTCAGAAGCTGAAATGTTTAGGGTGTGAAGCCAAAATCCTGAGGAAGATTTTCTAAACATTTCAGAGCCTGGTTCGCAATATTTTTGGAGATATGATCTGTGGAAGTTAGGTCCTTTTTCAGGCTCCTAAACAGGTCATCGTGGAATTTTCGTTATAATTTTTTTTCTATGAAGGTTAAGAATCTAAAATTCGTATGGTGTGAAGCTGAAATCCTGAGGAATTTCATAAAAAAATTTCAGATCTTGGTTCGCAATATTTGTGGAGATATGATTTGTGGAAGGTAGTGCTTGTTCAGGCTCCTGAATTTCATCTCAAAGAGGTGATCGTGGGAAACGTTCAATAACTCTCTCTCTGGGAAGTGGATTTGAGTGCCGTAAAATTTTTTCGCAAGGACATGGACTACAGTTTCTTGGCTATCGATTTAGGAGACAAAGGACGAAACAGTGACACGTAGCAAGTCCTACAAGTTTGATCTACTGAACCAGTCCAAAATTAGGTCATTGTGGGAGATTGGACACAACTTTGTCTTGGGGAATCCAAATTAGATCAGACCTGTGGAATTTGAAAGAAGCTTCAGAGGGCTAATACAGGGCTAAATTTTAGATATTTAATATTTTCAATTACAGAGATAATTCAATTTCAATATCGAGCTCCTCAAAGCAAGTAAAAGGTGTGTATTGTTTTTCCGAATTGCATAAGTCTTGTTTGAAGAATCAAGTTGAATTGATTCCAAGGGAATATTGTAGAATAGGTATCAATATTGGATTCTAAAATGGCACCTAAAAATAATTCAACAACCATTAAGCCTTCAGAAGGCTCTACCATGACTCATGAAGATGAAGAATTGCAACATGATCTATCAAAATTACAAGAGCAAGTGCAACAAATTTCACTCTCGCAAAGAGCAACAAAAATGAAATGGAAGTTTTGAAGAAAGGCGTGGAAGTGAAGATGGACGGTTTGAAGAAAGGCATGGAAGCTAAGATGGATGGTGTGGAAGTGAAGATGGATGGTTTGAAGAAAGGCGTGGAAGCTAAGATGGATGGAATGGAAGCTGGCATGGAAGCTAAGATGGATGATCTAAAATCAAACATCGAAGATTTGACAAAGTTGATACAAGAAAGGTTTCCTAATGGTGAAAAGATAGTAGAAGAACATCATGATGAGAACAAAATAAATGTTAATCATGATTTCATAAACTCTAATGTTGGCGGGAAGAACCACCATATTCCAAAAATGGATATGAGGAAGTTTGATGGAAAGGATCTTGTAACATGGATACTACAGATGGAGCAATATTTTGATCTCCATAATGTGTAAAACACACAAAAGGTACGCATTGCAACTTTACATTTAGAACAAAATACATTTGTATGGTATCGATGGCTTTGCTCCCGTAAAAAAATTGTCACTTGGTCAATTTTTACGGAGGAAATGATAGCACATTATGAGGATACAAAGTGCAACACCTTCTTTAGCCAATTGATAAATCTCAAACAAAAGGGTTTAGTGGGGGAGCACATTGAGGACTTCCAAAAATTGAATATAAGGGTAACTGATATTCCAGAGGAACACAGGATTGATCTCTTCATAGGCACTTTAAAGGATAAAATTCAACATGAAGTTCGCGTTCTAGAACCTGATTCATTGGAGAAGGCATTCAGGTTGGCAAGAAAAGTTGAATGTAAAATTATGGCAACAAGGAAGCCTACCACTCAATTCTATAAAGAAGGAAGTGTGGCTACGCCTAGATTTACACAACCTACAAGGTTGACACCACAACAATTGGAAGAAAAAAGAGCAAAAGGGCTTTGCTACAGTTGTGATAGCAAATACACTAAAGGTCATAAGTGTGCTGAGAAGAAATTATTTTACATAGATTGTGAAGAGGAAGAAGAAAATGAACAAGAAGAGGATATACATCAGGAACCAGCCCCAGAAGAGGAAGAAATGAATCCGACCATATCGTGTAATGCACTGGCAGGAATTACCACTCCTCAAACTCTCAAGATAAAAGGACAAATCAAGAAGAAAAAGGTAATATTGTTGATTGATTCAGGTAGCACCCATAATTTTATTCATTGTAAGGTATCCAAGGAATTAAATTGTTTCCTATACCCAGCACCAGAATGTCAAGTGATGGTTGCAAATGGAGGAACTATAAATTTCTCTGGAAAATGCCATAATATCAAGCTAACCATGGGGGAATATGTGTTGACTATTCCAATGCTTTCCATTCCTATGGGAGGTGCTGATGTTGTATTAGGAGTACAATGGTTACAATCTTTGGGGATGGTAGCTTTTAATTTTCAAGAACTTTTCTTGAAATTTTTTTCAGAAGGAAAGGAAGTTGAATTACGGGGTATTGAAGGGAAGCCAGGAAGGATAATAAGCTATAATGTCATGACAAAGCTTCTAAAGAAAGAACAACGAGGCGTAATTGCACAATTATGCTCACTAGAAGTTCCGACATCAAAATCATCTATTTCTGCAGATCTCCAACAAGTCTTGGACAATCATTCCAAGGCGTTTGAAACTCCCAAAGGACTCCCACCTATTCATGATCATGATCATGCTATTCATTTGATTCCAGGAAGTGTTCCTCCAAACATCAGGCCTTATAGATATCCTTACTTCCAAAAGAGCGAAATTGAACGTATGATTGCAGAAATGTTAGAGGCGGGTATAATTCAACCTAGTTAAAGTTCTTTCTCTTCTCCTATAGTATTGGTACACAAGAAGGATGGATCATGGCGAATGTCTCTGGATTATAGGGAGCTCAATAAGCTCACCATTAAAGACAAATTTCCCATTCCTGTGATTGATGAATTATTGGATGAATTACATGGAGCAATTTATTTTACCAAGTTGGATCTTCGTTCAGGATATCATCAAATTAGAATGAATACTGAAGATATTCCAAAAACAACATTTCGAACTCATGAGGGTCATTATGAATTTTTGGTCATGCCTTTTGGCCTTACCAATGCACCTTCTACATTTCAAGGGTTGATGAATTCCATTTTCAAACCCTTCCTTAGAAAATTTGTGCTAGTATTTTTCGATGATATACTAATCTACAACAGGTCTTGGAAGGATCATGTTGAACATGTTGATAGGGTGCTCAAACTATTGCAGGAGAAACAATTATATGCAAAAAACATCCAAATGTTTCTTTGGAGTACAAGAGGTGGAATATCTGGGTCATCTTATATCTCATGAGGGTGTGAAAGTAGACCCTAACAAAATTAAAGCCATTAAGGAATGGAAAGTCCCCAAGACAATAAAGAAGTTGCAAGGATTTCTCGGGTTAACAGGCTATTATCGCAAGTTTGTTAAGAATTATGGGAGAATAGCAACACCTCTAACAACATTATTGAAGAAAGATGCATTTTCATGGACTCCTGAAGCAAATAAGGCCTTTGAACATCTTAAAGAGGCAATGTGCCTAGCACCGGTCTTAGCTACGCCAGACTTCACAAAAACCTTTATTGTGGAATGTGATGCCTCAGGAAATGGAATTGGTGCAATTTTAATGCAGGAAGGAAGACCCATTGCTTTTGAAAGTCGTCCAATCAAAGGAAAGTATTTACAGAAACCTATTTATGAGAAGGAAATTTTAGCAATACTACATGCATTAAAGAAATGGCGAACTTACCTAATGGGAAGACACTTCAAGGTAAAAACTGATCATGATAGTCTTAAACACTTTTTGGAACAAAGACTATCGTCAGAAGAGCAGAAAAAATGGGTCACAAAGATGTTGGGTTATGACTTTGAAATAATCTACAAAAAGGAAAGCTTAATATTGTTGCAGATGCACTCTCAAGAAAGAATGAAGAGGTGGAAGCATTGCTTTGTGCCATTTCTATTATCCAACCGTATTGGATAACCGAAGCAAGAGATGAATGGAAGAAGGACAAAGATGTATGGACACTCATTCAAAAGTTGCAGCAAGATCCTAGTACATCTGATACATTTAGTTGGAAAAATGATTCCTTATGGTACAAAGATCGCTTATATATTTGTAAGAAGTCCAAACTAAAACAAAAGATTCTTCTGGAATTGCACACTTCTCCTTTAGGAGGACACTCAGGATTTTTAAAAACTTACCACAGGGTGAAGAAAGATTTTTTTGGGATGGCCTTAAATCTGATATTCAAAAGTTTGTGGCGGAATGTTTGGTTTGCCAGCAGAATAAAGTGGAGACAATTAAGACCCCCGGACTTCTACAACCTTTATCCATTCCAAGTCAACGTTGGGAGGAGATTTCAATGGATTTTATCACAGGTTTACCTAAGTCCGAAGGAAAGAGTGTCATGATGGTGGTAGTTGATAGACTTACCAAGTATGCACACTTTTGTGCCTTATCTCATCCATTTAAAGCAAGTACAGTTGCTACTACATTTATGGACAGAATTCAAAAGCTACATGGAAGCCCAAGGGTTATTGTGAGCGACAGAGATCCCATTTTTACTGGAAATTTTTGGACGGATTTATTTTCTCGTTTGGGTACTCAATTAGCTCATAGCTCATCTTATCATCCTCAATCTGATGGTCAAACTGAGATAGTAAATAAATGTTTGGAAGGATATCTTCGTTGTTTTGTATCTGATAAACAAACACAATGGGTGAAGTGGTTACCTCTCGCTGAATGGTGGTATAACACTTCCTTCCATACTGCAGCAAAAATGACCCCATTTATGGCACTTTATGGATATCATCCACCATAGATCACATCATCTTTAAGGGAAAATTCGAAGGTTCAAGCATTGGAAGATCACATCGAGCATCAGCAAGAAGTTCTCCAACTCTTAAAGGATAACCTGAATTTGGCACAAAATCGAATGAAACAACAGGCAGATCAACATCGCAGCGAGAGAAGTTTTGATGTATGAGATTGGGTATTTTTATGGCTACAACCATACAAACAAATGTCCCTCAAGCAAGCAAAGAAGGATAATAAATTATCGCCAAAGTACTATGGTCCTTACAAGGTATTGCAAAATATTGGTACTATGGCATACAAATTGGAGCTTCCTGCTTCTTCGCGAGTACATCCAGTTTTCCATGTTTCATGCTTAAAGAAGGTTATAGGTGAAAATCTTCCAGTTCAAACAGTATTGCCAGAACTTGATGGGGAAAGGAAAATCATATTGGAACCTGAAGCAGTCATGGAAAAAAGAACTCGACAACTACGGAATCGATCAATTTCAGAGTATCTCATCAAGTGGAAGAACTTACCCACCGAAGATTCTACATGGGAGGATGAGAATTTTATACAGAAGCACCCAGAGCTACTCAAGTGTTGAGGACAACACTTTTTTGAAGGAGAGGGGCATGTTAGGTCCCTATATTACTAGTATAGTCCTTTATTGTTGTTAGTGTAACCCCCTTATTGTTATTATTGTACCCTTGTAACCCCCATTTTGTTATTATTGTGCCCTTAAATTATTATTGTTAGGTTGGCTAGGATTACATTGTGGCTCACTAGGATTACATTATGGCCCCATGGACTCCTATATATAGAAAGGAGGTTTTGTAAATTGTATCATCCAATAATTGTTCATTCATGTAATGTATTGGAGGTTGCCCCCTCGAAGTGGCTTATTTCTAGGCATGGATATCTCTATTCTTCTATTTTTGGAGCTGGTTACAAAAAATTGGAGGCTATATATAAGAATATCATACCATGATTATAGATGACTCCATCAAGGACTGAATAGCTTTCTTCATGCAACCAGTCATCAAGAGTCATGCAAGTATGGAGATGCTTGAAATATTCCACCAACAGTTGGGATTTCCAATAGGGATCTAAGGTGCCCAACAATGACAGTGCTAGTAGGATGTCATCTGAAGTATCTGCCATGTTGTTGTCTTCCCCCTTGACATATTCTATGTCAAAGGTACAAAGTGGAAGGTTGCCAAACCCTCCTTGCTGCCCTCCTTGCTCATGCACATGCTTCAAAGGAAAAGGAAGCTCTTGGAAGTTAGTCTCCCATGGGAGGCTATAATCTGTCCAAGGCCTTTCTATTTTTACCAAAGCATCCATGTGGGACCACCATCTCTCTTCCCGCAAGGAAGATTTTTCTTCAAACAAGTTTTCCTCTTGCTTCAAGGCTTGCCTCCCATGCTTCATTATGGTGTCATTTTCTCTCCTTGAAACATATCTTCTCAACGCAATTTGAGATGTGAGGATATATAGTGAAATCAAAGGAAAAATTCTCTCCCTTTATTTGTACCTCCCCCATACTCTCAGCGTTGTAGCATGGTCTCCTAATGCTCTCTTCCTTCTGGGATCTATGGAAGGAGCATCAATGCATGAAACATCTCCCATCAAATCTGAATCAGGTGGTCTCCCAGGCAGTACACCACAAGATAAATATTTCTCATGGCTCATTCCCATGTGAACTACCAATGGGAACATAATATGACTACTTCCACTGTGCAAATCCATCTCTAATTGTTGTGTGGAAGTACCATGATAAGGAGAGGTTGGAGCAACTCCCCCATCTTCTTCTTCATTGCCCACCTTCTACAAGATTTCATAGTATAAGGTGATTCTTTGTTTTGTATCCTTTTATATCATCATAGACACATGCTGCTCATATTTTCCATGAATAAGATCCTGGGGACCTCCTTGCAGAGATACAAGGGCCCTCATAGTGGAAGCAATAGCTTCAACTCCATCTCTCAACAAAGTTAGATTCCCTCCTGCTGTCACAACGCTAGAGGAACCTTTCAGTTCTACTTCTTCCTCCTCCTCAACAATGGAGTATGCCCCATAAATAAGAGACCATTTTTCTTGATCTCTCATTGATGAAATTTAATTCATGTCCTCTTCTTGAGAAGAATGACCTTGATGAAGTAAGGCCTTTGCCCTTGGAAAATCATGTAACAGATCTTTACCCCTCCCAGCAATGTTCTGAAATGGATTTATCTTCATGGATATTCTCCCTTCTTTGAGCTGACAAAACTTAGGGAAGCCTAAATTATCCTTGAGTATTTTAGACCTAGATTCATATTCTCGGAGGTAGTCACCAAGGGTCTTCTCCTCTGGTGTCTCTCCCTCTTCTTCTCCTCTTGCAAAGAATGTAGACATGCTGCAATGTTGTAGATCAGATTGTGTGGCTGCATGCTCACACACGTCAGATGAAGTAGTGGGGCTATCCTCTTGTGTAAACCTCATCAAGAGATCTGCTGATCTTCCATTCCTCACTCCCCCGATTTCTCCCTCCAGCTCATGCAAATCTTGAGAAAGAATGTTAGAGAAGTCTACTCCTTTTATTCTTCCATACAAAGGGGTTTCAATGGTGTAATCATTTTTCCTTTGTCTTCTTCCATGATACCTCTGCTCTCTATCAGTGAGAGGTTCTCCTCCCTCTGAAGACATGTTGGCTCCAAGAATGCACAGGCTGTGCCAAAGATCTTGCTTTGATACCACTATAATGTTCCAAATTTGGAACAACTACAACAAATAGAATATTTTGACATATTCTATAGTTGGAGCTTCAGAAAATCATGAGCATGGAAATGTAGAAAAACTCATTAGATTTAAAACAACATCTCACTAGCAGATGAAAGAACCTCAGCAAGTAGATGGCCTCTATTCTCCTTCCCAAGTGGGGAAATGCAACAATATAGGGAATTTATACAACAGTAAGAATACCCTAAGGTATTCCAACATTGGAGAGCAGAAAGAAATCAGCTTTAACTGATTCTAGATGACATATCCCTCATTCTAACCAACAACAACAACTTTATTTCACTTCTTGACTCAAAAGGGTGGGGAAAAACAATGATTTATGCACTAAAATGATTAATTTCAAGGATGTGCATAAAAATAAGGAGGGATGACGGTTGTATATTTTATCTTAGGTTATATGCAACTCCCATACCAAATTTCAGCCCAAAAAAAATAATGCTAGCCAGGTTAAACAGTTTTCCCACTCCCGATATGGCTTAAAAATGTTGATTTCCCATGACCTAGAGTATGCAGAATGTGACTGAAGCATATGCAGCGTAAATTCTGAAGGAATTAGATGCAAATAAGTATAAAAATCAGTAAATAATACCTATGATATGATTCATGCAGTATATCAGAGAAATACAAAAGTTTTACATGGATCAAGGCTTCAGAATGAGACACTACAACACAAGAAAATGCAGAAAGAGATTAACAACATAATTTTCATTGCTGAAGCATGCAATAGATTAAAACTCAGATCTACAGTAGATCTTTACATAAAATTTTAGATCTATATCAGATATGTAAACAAGAAATTCTCCTTTATACACTCCCCTTGGGGATCTCAGCAAAACATGAAGGTACAAGAGTAGATCTGAGATCTAAGTCACATATCTATAGAAGTATTTAGAAAATTCTGAATAATAACATATATAGCAGATCAGATCGGAACTAACATGGATTGGTTGGCCAATCCGTGGATCACCACAGTGAAGGTAAGAAACCCTTCACTATAGATCTCTCCTCTAAAAATAATTCCAAGTCACCATGCAAATCTGCTCTTGCAAATAATGCAGTCATGGAAGAGGGACTGCGCTGTTGGCCCTGAGAATGATTTGGCCTACTTCCAATGTATGGATCTAAAGATAAACCCACTAATTCACCCTTAGAGGAGGTTAAAAGACACATTCACTGAGAAGAGGCACTAGTACAAGCTAGATCTAAGCAGATCTAGTGTTCCACTTGCTGCAACTCACATGGACAACCCAATCCTAAGCAGGACTATGCTGTAGATGCAAGATGAGGCTTAGCCAAATGCCGGATAGTAGACTAAAAAAACAAGACTCCTCCAATATCTTCTCAAGGAAGGAGGTGGGGATCCTAAACAAGAAAACCCCATGTCTCAACAGACAAAACCTTCAAAAAATAATAACATCAAAAACCTTCTCTTGTTTTCCTCCTCCTTATTTTATAGGATGAAAGCCTTGTCAAACCCTAAACCACCTCAATGAGTTAATCCCTTTCATATGTGAAGCCTCCATCTAGAACTGCGCTGTATATCCATGAGGTTCATTGCACCTGGAATGCGCTGTTGATTTGGTCAAGGTTGACCCAATCTTGTGATTTAAATCCATTCACACCTGCAAAAGTTTATTTACATAGCCTAGATATGTCTTTGTTCACATAGGCATTGATTTATTTATGGTTTTCAGAAGTTTTACATGTCCTCCTTTACAATTTATTCCTTAATCATGAAATGCAGAATAAAATAAGGCAAAATAGAATATTCCCATTAGCTTGGATAATTGAGAATATTACAAGATCAAGGGTCCTCTGTGCTATGATATGTTGTTGCTTCAAATCAAAATTT
This sequence comes from Pinus albicaulis, assembly GCA_034641835.2. Lineage (NCBI taxonomy): Eukaryota > Viridiplantae > Streptophyta > Pinopsida > Pinales > Pinaceae > Pinus > Pinus albicaulis. The sequence continues at coordinate 1,569,829,561 of CM076581.1, forward strand.
TGCTCTAACCCTTGGTTATGCATTGGCCCTGTTGGAATGTCCCCATAAGTTTCAATAAGATCTATTGAAACAATAGGTGATTAATGTGTATGCATACCTTGGATCAAATGATGTGTGGGATCCTCTTGCCAGAACACAAGAATTCCTCCAACCGGAAAAACGATGTCTCCAACTGCTGGTAAGAGAGATGGCTGCTCTTCTGCCAATGTACCAGCACTGGAATCTTCCTCCTCTTCCTAATTCATCTCCTGAATCATAAATGGAACTCTATGTGTCAAGAGCTTAAGACTATCTTGCAAGGATGCAAGTGTCTCTCCTCCGGATACAAGTACTTCTGGAGCTGGTGGTGAATGTAGTGACTCCTTGTCCAGAGTGACAAGATTGACATCCTCCTTTGTCTCCTTAGGAAATGTCTCTTTGTGGCACATCTCTATTTTCTTCACATCAAAATTCTTCCTCAACTTGTGAAATAAATCTAAATAATTAGTCACCTTTGCATGCTCCATGTGACCAAACCACCAATCATTGGATTCACCATAAAGATGATGTGTTGCAATCTAGACAGCCTCATTTTCAGCCACATAATGTGGCTTGAAAAATGTAAATAACTCTCTCCTCCAAGCCTTAACAGTGCTTGAGGATGATCCATCAAATGTACGAAAATAGAATCTATTATGCCTCTTTCTTCTATTGCTGCTATAAGATCCTCTTTCTTCCTTGATTTGTAAGAATTGTTGGAGAGTTAGATTCTCCTTGAATGCTTTAGACTGTTCTTTGTACTCTTCAAGATACAAACTGAGAGTCTCATGAGTCTCTGGTTTTCTTCTTTCTTCATTGCTATACCCTTCACCCTCTTCAAAGAAAGTGGGCATAGTAGATATATGAGGAGATATATGATTCTTCGGTTTCCTTTTTTGCTAATAGGAAGTGCTTCGACCTTCCTCATCAAATCTTCTTCTTGGATCCTCCTTTTTCCTTTCTCTCTTCATTTGATTGATATCTTTGGAGAGATATTGCATGGTTCTAAAGGGAAGAGTGGCAAAACTACAATCCTCCTTCATGATAGATCTCATCTATCTATTTCTTCTTTTGATGCAATAGATGAAGTTTCGACAAGCTGAGCCAAAGATCATGCTCTGATACCAACATAATATCCCAAAAGGGAGAATGTAGTAATACTTAAACACACTATAAGAGCTGTAGAAAAGTAAAAAATAAATCTATTTACACATCAGAATGCACAGAAATAACTTATTCATTTTATTATATTGGAGGTGAAAAGTCAAGTACAACAATGCTCAAAATATGAGACACTCAAGCCAAAGGGATGGCCTGGAATGATCCTGAAATGATCCCACAAGAGGGACTGCGTAATTTTTGAACTGTTGGAAGGTAAACTGCGATGTACCTACTGTAGCTATTGGGACTGAAACTGCCTGAAAGATATAAAGTTAGATCTAGGAAGAATGGGAGCTCCGATGATACTAAAAATGTAGATCAGCGCTCAATGATGGATTCCTAAGACAACCCAGAAAGGGTTTCTCAAATTTGTCAATATAAGAAAATCACCCTCTTAGGACTTCACATATATGCTGCTGGGAATGCAGATATGAAGCTAGATCTGATGAGATGATGGTGCAATGATGCACAATTAGATCTATGCAAGAAGGGTTGATCCCTTCTCTATATCCTTGGGCTAAAAGCTCAAGATTGAGCTCCTCTAATCTCCTCCACTGAAAATAGTTGCTGGATGAACAATAACTTCAGAAAATTGCACTGTCAGAGAGGGAGGCTCTACATCCTGCTGCTAGATATGTCAAATTAGCTCCTGAATGATGGAAAAAATAGATCCAATGTGAGGAGATGATCCCTCATAGGATTTCTAGCTAAAATACTAGAAACTTCCTTCCTCCAATAGATCTACAGGATTGGACTGTGCAATCCTTGAAGGGACTGCTGCTGCATGGAGGTAAAACCCAACGACCTGAATGACAAATATAGATCTTCTACTCCTGGAAGACTGAATGTAAAGAACAGAGTGGTAGGATGAATCCCCCATCGGTTTCCTAGTTGAATGCTAGAAACAACCTCCTAAAGATGGCACCAATGTCTGATAAGGAATGTAGTACAATCCTCTTCCTTAGAGATCACTCAAAGAAAGAGGTGGGATTCCCGCTTGGGAACACCCTGTGCTAAAAAATGCTGTAAACTCTGCTAAACAACCCATGCCTATATAGAAATGTCCTAAGACAAATCTAGATCTAAACATCTCAATAAATGAATAATCAAAATCATGCCCTCCAATGTGCCTTCACCTTCATTATATAGATATGAGCCTTTTATAGCTTAGGCCCACTCCAAAAATGCACTGTACATGTGGACATAAGTCTCCATGGTTGACTGCATTTTTTCTCCATGTTCTCCATCATGTTCACATGGGGTGATCACCCTCTCCATCATGTATGCATTAAATGCATCACTTCCTCCACTAACTTATCATAAGTGCTCTATGATCTTCTTTGAATGCACTATGATCTCAGTTGACCTTATCAAATATCCTCATGATTTTATATTTAAGATCCATGATCTTATTTGACTGTTTCATCCTCCATAATCTATCTCATAAATGAGACATGATCTCCATGAATGGAGTTGCTCCACTACTCCATGATTTTAGATCTAGATCTAGAATATCCACATACATACATAAAAAATGGATTTTATTCATATTTGAGGATTATGGGTTCCTCCACCCTTTTATTTACTTAATTAATTAAGTTTATTAAGAACTATAATATTCCAAATATCATGTGAAAATTTGGAAATATTACATTATCTTTGAAAATGATGGTATTTGGGTGATAGTACCTCTGGATCCAGTAGAAGGAGAAAGTTATACAGAACCAGTGTGCGAAGGAGATGATGTTGACCATATCTACAAGCTAACTATGCGGGATGAGGATTGGATTAACCCTATAGCTAACGTAATGATAAATTTGGAAAAGGATATCTCTTGTTTCTTAGATTCAGATGGGGAGATGGAGAGCTGGTAGAATCAGTTGCATGGTGTTTATGTGCCGCACTGTCTCAAGATCACTAAAAATTTCCGATCCATCTCCTCAGAGGTAAGATAATTACCCTATTTTTATGGTTCTGATAGTGTAGTAGTATTTTTGAAAAAAATAGGAAAGGTTGTCCTAGAAGAACATAGGTTATGGGCACTTGATCTAACCATGCGCGCCACCCCAGTGCGTTGATGGGATACGCACAAGGGAAATTTTAAGGCCTGGGAGGAATGTAGAAAAATGATGAAGTTACGCTTTGAGCCACCCACTACCCCACCAACTGAGCTTCTATATCATCATGGAGACCCATGCAAGCATCTAGCCATGTGGATGGAGGTTTAGAATGAGAAGACCTGGAAAGAATGGGTTCATGTGTTTGTCCATTCATTGGGGGCGATACCTACAACATGGTACTTAGAAACAGAGCTACGATGAGGGAATCGCCATTGGATTAAAATGAATGAAAATTTCATATCAACCTTTGGCTTGGTTGGGGGATCAGAGGGATTAGATGAAGCCCTGCAGGATATAGAACCACTTGTCTTCAATGACTCCCAACCTCATATAGAATGTGTTGCACTAGCATTGGAAGCACATATGTGAGATACTCTCAATTGCAGCAACATGCCAGTAGAAGATAATGAGGATGATCCAATAAATATCAACATCCCTAAGTCCGAGGGGGCACACGTAGTTGCACAACCCTGATTGGGAATGGTATATGTAACTAAGCCTATGAAGTTAAAGGAAGTTAACATTGGGATAGAGGAACAACCCAAGTTGGCCAAAATAAGGGATTATTGGGATGATCACATAAGAGGGAAGGTTGTGCAGCTGTTGACAGAGTATCATGACCTGTTTCCCATAAATTTCTCTGAGATTAAAGGAATTGCAGGAGACCTAGGCATTATGAAGATCACTTTGAAACCAGATGCACACCCTGTCAAGCATCAACCATACCAATTAAATCCCAAGTATAAGCCAAAATTGAAAGAGGAATTATAAAATATGGTTTCTACAGGAATCATTGAACCTGTATAGTAGTCCAATTGGGTGAGTCCAGTGGGTTTTCAAGAAAATAAGACAAAGGGAGAGATAAGGATTAGTGTAGATTTGCTCAAGCTGAATGATGCATGTGTGCATGACCCCTTCCCTACTCCATTTTCAGATGAGATCTTGGAAAATGTGGGGGGACAAGAGGCTTATTCTCTTACTAATGGATTTTTAGGGAATCATCAGATCAAAATTGAACCAGAAGACTGAAGAAATACCACCTTTTCAATGGAATGGGGGTCTTTCCATTACACAATCATGACTTTCAGATTAAATAATGCACCTGCTATTTTCTCGCGCGTAGTAGTAGCTATGTTCAAAGAATTCATGCAAAAGTTCTTGGAGGTGTATTTTGAATACTAGACTGTGTTTGGGCTGGTAAAGAAGCTTGTGTCTAACCTACACATTATGCTTGACACTTGTAGGAAGCATCATATTTCTCTTAACTTTAAAGAATGCGTATTCTGCATTCCTTTTGGATTTTTTTTGGGTCATATTGCATGTCAGCAAGGGTTGATGGTAGACCCAGCCAAGATTTTAGTTATCATCAACATAGAATTCCCCGCTATTGAAAAAAAACTATGCTCCATCCCGGGACACACCAGATATTACAAAAAGTTCATTCAGGGCTATGCTCTGATCACTGCACCTATGGAGAAGTTTTTGAAGAAGGGTGTGTAAATTTTTTGGGATGAGGAATGTCAAAAGAGATTTGAGCTACTAAAGGAAAATATGGTTACTACACATATTTTGATATTCCCAGACTGGTCCAAGGTCTTCCATGTACATGTGGATGCATTTGGTATAACACTTGGAGTGGTTTTAGCACAACCACGAGAAGGAGAAATTGATCACCCCGTTCCTTTTTCCATTAGGAAGCTCTCTAGTGCAGAGTGGAACTACTCAACCATAGAAAGGGAAGGATTGGCCATGGTCTATGCTCTGAAAAAATATAGACAGTATTTACTAGGAGCTTACTTCAAGATATTCACTCAGAATTCTACTTTGAAATACCTGGTCAATAAGCCTATGTTGGGGGGAAGATGTGTAGCTGGCTGTTGCTATTTCAGGAATATCATTTTGAAATCATTGTAAAACCTGGTAGACTGAATGTTGGACCTAATCATCTATCACACATCAAAAATGGAAAAAACCAACCAGTATGGAGGAGGGATTACCTGATGCGCATCTCTTTGCTATCAAGGTGGTTGATGAACACTTTTATGATATTATTCACTTTCTGACCACTATAAATGCACTTGTTGAATATTCAGTGCAACAAAAGAAGGCTTTCGTTTCACACATAGCTGATGTTACCCTGACTGATGGTCAATTTTTCACGCTGGGAGAAGATGAAGTATTAAGGATGTATGTTTTGGAACATGAGAGACATGATATCTTGGCTGAGGCTCATGGAGGAGTGGAAGGAGGCCATTATGTAGGGAAGGCTATTGCACAGAAGGTGTTGTGTCTTGGGTTATGGTGGCCCACACTACATAGCGATGCACATGCATATTTTCAAGCATGTGATGCATGCCAAAAAATGGGGAAGTCCTCGTGTAGAGATGAAATTTCCCTATAGCAAAAAATGACCTTGCAGGCCTTTGATAAATGGGCTACAGATATTGTTGGACCTATCAATCCTCTAGGGAAGAAAACTGGCGCGCGCTATATTATCACTGCCACATATTATGTAACTAGATGGGTAGAAGCTAAGATAGTCAAGGATTGTACCACATATACTACTGCAAATTTAATTTTCTAACATATTCTAACTAGGTTTGGGTGCTTGAATATATTGATGAGCGATAGGTGTACGCACTTTTTTAATGAAACCATTGAATCTATGACTAAGAAATTTTAGATCCATCACCAAAAGGGTACCCCTTATCACCCTCAGAAAAATGGTATAGTAGAAGCTTTCAAAAAAAATTTGGAGAATGTGCTCACGAAGATCTGTAATGCAAATCATAATGATTGGGATTTTTTCATCCCTTCTGTGTTATGGGTTTACAAGGCCACATGCAAGAAGTTGACTGGTAAAACACCTTTCAGGATGGTCTATATGGGAAAGAAGCAGTCATGCCAATGGAATATATTTTCCCAAGCCTATGCATCGCATCATTTACTAATATGGCTGAGCCTGGCATCATGGAGGAACGTCTTGCACAACTGGTTGCCTTAGAGGAAGATCAGTTCATTGATAACTTTCATCAGTAAGTGCAGAAGGCATGCAAAAATTCCTGGCATGATAGCCACATCAGGAAAAAGGTGTTCAAGGAAGAATATTTGGTCTTGTTATATGAAATTCAGTTTGTTTGCCACCTAGAGAAGTTCAGGAAGCACTGGTTGGGGCCATACATTGTGAAAGAAATCACTGATGGAGGTGTGGTGCCCTTGGCTACGTTGCGTGGTGAGAGTCTTTTTGGATATTTTAATGGAAGCTGACTGAATCTGTATAGGTATAATCCTGTGCCTACCAAATGACTATATGACTGGAGAATGGGAATCCACTTGTCTATGTGCTGCACAGAAGAAAAGTGCAAAGAGGTGCGACAGGAGCATAGATATTGTGCGGAGCAGGAGAAATTGGTCGTTGGAATAGTAAAACTGGGTGAAAAATAGATTTTACTGTTGGATGGAGTGGGTTTCCTACATTTAATGAGGTGATATTATGGGATTTTTGAACCTTTTTATGGAGGTAAGATGCATTTAATAGAGATCTGATAGTTTTCACCTTGGATCACGTATAAAAGGAAGGGTGTGGGTCACATTTGGTTCCTTTTCCTTCTGAGTATATTGCGCCCTGAGCTTATCTGTGAACTGTGTTGTATATTTTTCTTTGAGAAATATGTGTCTGGCTGAGAGACCCTCGCATCCGACATGAGTAACCGAGAATTTATCTTTCTCCCATGAATGAAAACCACTAATCCTGAGAGCGCGCCATCTAAGGAAAACTCTGTACCACTCACAGTGTCTACAGAGCCAAGGTCAGATGATGTTCATGAAGTGGTGCTAGAGGTCCAAGAATTCTTGTCTATGATGGCTAAGGGAAAGAGTAATATTACCAAGGGGTCATCCTCCAAGCCATGGACATTCCTGTAATATTCCCAAATGGGCAAAGCAGGAATATAGTGCAAAACGATGGAAATAGCAGTGAAAAAATTACATGAAAGCAAGTGGCCAATATGGATACCTTTCATATGTTATAACAAAAGAAAAATATGCATAATTAATGGGCCATAAGATGTACAACAAGAAAGAACACGCCTCCAAAGGACAAAATCCCTCAAAAGAGGTGCTACTACTATATATAAAGAGATGGAAGACTACTACAACATTGTTTTAAAGGCACTGCTACATAAAATGGTTATAAAACATATCTAAGACTGATATGTGCCTCAAAATATAGATCTACTATAGATCTGAGCACCATAAAATCTCCTTTGAAGAACCCCTTAAGGCATTTCAGCAAAACACCATGTACAAGATGGGATCTAGGCTCTAGGGCTGAAGATCCACTACAAAATATAGATCTGGAAAGTGTGGCTGATATGATATGATCAATAGAATAGAATCCTCCAATAGATACTCTAAATGAAAGGTAGATCTCTTTCACTAGAAAACCTTCTCTCCAAATGGTGTGCCAAACCACCCTGCAACTCCTCCTACAGAAATAACGTAAATATGGAATTAAACTATGCTGCAGGGATAAATAAATGGTTGGCCTAATGCCAAGATATGAAAATATGCACAAGGGCCTTCCTTATTGTCCTCCCAATGGAAAGGAAGCTTTCTCCACTGAAAATTTGTAGTGATATGACCCAAACATGGTCTCCATTACTGCAACCTGTAAAACAACTCAACCCTCAAAAAGATCTACGATGTAAATGAAAGACGAAGCTTGGCCTTAAGCCTGATAGTGGAAAATGTAGTACAAGACTCCTCCAAGAGCTTCTCAATGGAAGAGGTGGGATTCCCGATTAGGAACACCCTGTGCTAAACGACACTCAATCTTAGCTAAACAAGAAGAGAAATATATATGTCTAAACAGACCATATATTCATAAATATCATATACATCAATATAATGAACAAGGCTGCCATCCTCTTCCTTAAATAAGATATGAGTTTGCAAACCCTAAGCTCCATCCAATAATAGCACTACTTCCATGCAAAGCATCTCCATCTAAAACTGAGTTGTCTTTCATTGATGACCACTCCTCCATGACAGCGCTATTGATTTGGTCAAAGTTGACCCAGTCAAGCTGTTCCAGCCCCTTTTTACACCTATGGGTGCTCAAGTAAGCTACCAATATCTATCGTTTTCACATTGGCATTGATTTATTCATTATTAAGGCGAATTATGAACCTCCATTGTCCTCTTTTTCATAAAACAAAGAAACAAAACAAAATTTAATATTCCAACTAGCTCATGGTTAATTGGGAATATTACAGTCCTCCCTTCCCAAATGTTGCTTGTCCTCAAGAAAATGACAAGATGAGTGTTGCAAATCTTCTCCTCTGCCATTGGTGACACCAACATGTAGATAAGCTTCCCTCATAAGATAAGTGTCTACTAATCCATCCATCCATGAATTGCTCCTCCAAAGTTCTTATGGGATGCAAAGAATTCATCCTACAAGGAGATAATAGTTCCAATGAAACAAACATGGTTTTCCCAATGTTCTCCCTGAAACATGTAGCATAGTGAACATGGAGAATTTCCCTCCCATAGGGCACATAAATTCCTCCCAACCTCCCTCCAAACATTCCCATAAAAAGAATAAGTAAATCATCAATGTATGGGATCAAAACTAAGTACATGCAAACATAAATTTGTACAAATGGATGTGGGTCATAGTCCCACATGTGGAATCAGCGTGTTAGTCATCAGTGTTTTTCACCTATTGATGATGACTAGTTTCTTAAGCCAAGTTTTCTAGAAGCTGATCTCCAAACTTTCAAATCTGTCATCTAGAAAACACCCTGAATTTTTTTTTATCCTCCTACCTTTTTTGGTCAGCCTATGATGAGAAAAAACCTAGTTGTCAAGTCCTATCTAGTTTTAGTTTTATAATACTGTACATGATCTGTCATAACTAAAGGTTATCTGTTGTCATTTACCCTCATTCCCAAGTCATTCATTATCAAAATGTTGATAAAATGTCAGCCACCCTATCTCTGGTCATATGTCATTTTTAGATCTAATCATACCAAAGAAAATACTCAAAATCTATCAACATCGCTCCTAAGTTAGGTAGTGGTGCTTTAGGGAATCCCTTCCTTGGCAAAAACATCGTGAGCCAAAATCCTTTGTTTAATACCAGCTAGCCCTAAATTATTGCTTAATCTACAAAAACAAATCCTGATAGATCCATAGGCCGTGCCACTAAGATGTCTTTTTGTCTCAGTCCGATAGAAATTCTACAAATATCCAATACAAAAAAAGATAAGTATGTTCACTGTCTACGAAACATGCTTAAGGTCAAACAAAATCTCCATTAGATCCCAAGGAAGTTCTTCAGAGTTCAAAGTTATTGATTTTTACATCTCTACAGGGGTGTGATTTCATCAATGATCAATATGCAAATAGAGTCAAAGGAGATTAGTCAAAGGTGTCTAGCAAGAAAGGACTCTATAATTTCATATCACATGGTTTCTAGTCTAAGGGTTCATAGGGATGTTTTACAAAGGATATATATCTCACATCATGTCTCACAAAGAAAATTGTCAATTTTCACCTTCTGGCACATTTGATATGATACTAAACAAAGACATGTGATTTACAGAAAGGTAACACATTTTGGGAATAGGTGAAATATCTTATCTACAGTGCTAACCTCCTTCATTAAAGAAGATGGTTAAGAGCACAAAAAAAACCTCCTCCTTTAGAAGAGCATATGGTTAGAAGATCAGTTTAACCTCCTTCATTAAAATTAGATGGTTGGGAACATAATAAGACCTCCTTCATTGAAAAGTATATGGTTAAAAGGCACAAGTGTAACCTCCTTCATTCAAGAAGCAAAGGGTTAAGTTGTCAAAGTGATTTTAGAAATTGTAAATCACCCCCTTCCAAGAGATGGGAAAAGGATGCATCAGCAGTCTTTGATATGGTTTTTGAGTAGCTTTCCTTTTGAAGGACAGAGTTGAAAAATAGTGACAAACAATGAGGTTTCATAGGTTAAAAACTTATTTCACATCAAACAAAAAGATGACTTTTCTGGTGCTAAGAAAACCCTGTTTCCTCTGTTCATAAAGACCTCCTTCAAACTTTTATAAGGGTGAAACTTTGGCTAAAAACCTTCATCCAAATAGCCAAAGAAAGAGAGATTTGGCTGGGTTTGACAGTAGTTTCCGCATAGGCATACAGAGAAGACAGTAAAGGCAAGAAAATACATAATCTCTAGAAAGTACATTAGCGGTTTTAAGGGTCATTTCCTTGATGAGAAGCAGTGAGAAAAATATTGTTTTAAAGGAGGCCTCCTCACTTAAAAAAATGGATTTATGGTGTTTCCAAAGGGTGGCCATAGCATTATTTCTATGAGTATTTTTCAAATAATATGTCTTTGTGGTATTTTCGAAAGTGATACATATTGGGGGCAGTAATTGATGTTTTTATAAAAACCCTCTTCAAAAAGGCATAAAACCCTTCTAAAATTGGCTGCAAAGGCATTAGCGGTTTTTCAAAATTTTAAAGTAGGGAAGAGCTTTTAAAATGGCCCTCATCAAATTTCAAAACCCGAAAGCAAACTTTCCTTAACTTGCTCACTGAAGAAGGAAGTGTTTTTTGGGCGTTTTTCAAGTTTTCAGAGCTTAAACTCTGCGCGGCGCACCTGTACACTTGCGCGGAGCACCTGTGAGCGCCCGACCATAACGTTTGAATGAAGGCGTGGTGCCTGTGCTTGCAGTCACCGGGCGCCTGAGACCGACCCGACACCTCCTTTGCGTGGCGCTTTCTGCTGTAAACGGCTTGCTCATCCACCAGTCTTCAACAAACTTCTTTGAACACTGCACCAATGATCCAAGAGACCTAAAAGCTCGTTCTTTAAGGTATTTTTTTGCCTTCTTAATCAAGCTTGAATTCGAAGGAGGGTTGAAATCATAATTTTCAAAGAAATCAAGTTTTCTCTTGGGTTGTGAAATAGTGAGGGTTTTGTGTTAGCTTAGAAAAGGGTTTTTCTTGCTATGAAAAACACTCGTCAAAGAGGGTTAAACATGCAAATATAGAAGTTCTATTTGTGCTTTAAAGAAGTAGAGGATGTGTGCAAATTCCACTAGGAATCAAAGTTTGTGAAAAATGTCTCATAACCAACTTGAAGGAGTGTTTTAAACAGTGTGTTTCATCAACACATTTTGCTTCAAATTTTCCCACACTTTTCTTATGAAACACAAAAGAAAACTGTGATCATTTAAAGGGAAAGAGTTTATTAGGAGGATTACTGCTTAGTAACAAAAGGGCTGTCTGTTGTTTTGAAAAAACAATAATCATCACAAAACAACATTTTTATTCAAAATCAGAACAAAATGTTTCCTGAGGGGTATAACCTTTGTTTTTAAATCAATCCCTTGAAAAAAACAATGATCATTTAAGAGGAGACAAAGTTTTTTAGGAGGCTTGTTGTTCAGTGAAAAAGGGTTTTCTTTTGCTATGGAGAGACATCATTCATCACAGCAGGGTAGTTTTGTTTTCAAAACAAAACACATTGTTTTCTAAAGGGTGCAGTCTGTGTTTTAAGTCAGTGCCTTGAATTAGCTATACCTAAAGAGACAATGTTTTTCAAAGGGACATCTTTATTTCTTAAAACAACCACAGTAAATAGTGATCTGAGGAGGATTTCATACAGTCAAATCAAAGGAGAGCTTATTGTGTCCTAACAAACTTGTGGGCTAACTAAAAGAAACTTGGTTTTTCTCAAAAATTAAAGAGTGTGTTGATTGAAGATTTATCACAGTAAACATTTGAGACAGTTGCCTTAGTGACTCAGCCAATAATCTCAGAAGAAAAATGCCTCCCTGGAAAGATAGCAGAAGTGGTCCTCACAAAAGGTATGAACCTTTTTCAACTAAGTGAATGCCTATCCTTCAGTTCTTTTTAACTTTCATGAAGTAGGATGTTTGGAGTTTTGTCAAAAGGTTCAGGAGGTAAAAAGTTATCTTCCCTTGACACATCTATTTGCTTTAAGGAAACATGTTCATCTAGCAGGCTTAGACTTCAAGCTCTCTCCTAGATCTATTTCCAAAGCTACCAAAATTCCATATGTTGGAGAAAAATGGTTTAAGCAGAGCTACCTAGATTCAGATCAATACAAACCCTTCTTGAAACCAGAGCATCGGGATGCATGCCTATCTATATTTCCTTTTTCCAGTTTTTTGACCAGCTATGCTCCCCTCATGAAGATAATCATTAAATATTTCATGTGCGAAGGGAGTTTTTCCCGGGTTTATGCTTACCATATCAGGCTACTCATGTACTTCACAAGAACCCAATTTCTAAACCTACCCTTTTTCCTATATAAAAGTATTGAAAATATGGCTTCTATTGTTCAAAAGAAGCCTTCCTCTCAGCAACAAGCTTGTCTTTTCCATCATTCCCTTATCAAGATTGTCATTCTCCATCAACTTGAGAAAAAGGGAATTTCTTGGGACACTTTCATTTCACATCCCAATTTCACCACTGCTTCTTCATCCCATGCATCTCCTTCACCATACACTCATCATATTTCTCCTTCTTCTAGTAAACCCACTCCTAAGAAGCAAAAATCTCCTATGATTGATGAAGAAGAAGAGCATAGTGAGAAAGAGAAAAACAATGATGAAGAAGAGAAAAACAGTGAAGAGGGAAATGATGAAGAAATGGAACAGGTTGACGAGGAACACAGTAGTCACAAGGAGGAAAATATTTTTAGCCCGCACAGAAGCAAGCATGATGAGGATGAAGTACAAAACATTGAGGATACAGAGCCTAAAAGTCCTGAAGAAAGCAGGGACACAAGTGAACAAGGCAGCCCTCAAGGAGACATGCAAGGTGATAGTCTGATCCAGGTGGATATTGGTGGCCACCTGCCTATTCCACTTGGGCCCCCACCATTGTCTCTTTCAATTTTTCAGTTACGGCATAACTTACTATTTTTAGCAGTTTTTCGGGTCCTGAACTTCAGGAGCCATTTTGAGGCCCTAAACGACGTTTTTTGGGCATCGCGCCTCCAGCGAATATCATTTCGTTCATTCTGTTCCAAAATGGTATTCATGGCAAAAGTTTTAGTCCTCGGATAGATCTTTCTAATGATGTATCATGAGCATCAAATGGAGATAGTATGCCAAAGTTACGTCCCTGGGAAGTTGAAACACCAATTTACCCAAACGGGGCCCATAGTTTTGGCGCTTCATCTCCTAGGGTTAGGTTTTTGGATGTTTAGGATTCTCCATTGTTTCTCAATAATAAATAGGCCCTCGAGCCTCATTTTAACTCAGTTCAGAGGCCTGTAGCCGCCACTTCTCTCCTCAGAGATAGCTACCAGCGCCCTAGCTAGTTTTATTTCCATTCTGTCTATAAGAAAATTTCAGTTCTTTGATATTAATGAAATGAAGTGTTATTTCCGCTGCATCTCTGTATTTATGGTTATATTTTTATTCTGTTGTGTTCCTGCATAAATCCGGATCAGTGGTATCAGAGTGGTTTGCTTTTTCTTGATCCTTCTTTGCATGTCCCCAATGAGGTCAGGGTATAAGGAGCTAGGGCTTGATCTGGTGGAACCTTTGCAAGATCAGCCTCGAAAACCTTGACAGACGCCCATGGGGGACGAAAAGAAAGATGAGGGAGCAAGAGATCCTATCAAAATATTGCTCGAGGAGGCCCTCGAAAAACAAATGAACGTGATGATGGATAACTTTGCTCAGATCCTTCAACGGCTGCCCACCGGCGGCGCATTTGCATCCAGCAGCCACTCTGGAGGTGCGACTCCTTTTAAGGTACAATTAAATTTTGAAATTCCCATATTTGAGGGTCAAATAGATGCAGATGCCATAGATAGATGGTTGAATCTATTGGAAGGATATTTCTCTGTTCATGACTTTTCAGACCGGGAGAAGATTATTTTTGCACTCCTCAAAGCTACCCCCCATGTTAAGGACTGGTGGGAAACCTATTGTGAGAACAAGGACCAGACAAAACCCTCTCTATTCTCAGCTGTACCAACTTGGAATTCTTTCCGAGACGCCGTCAAGGAACAGTAATATCCTGTGGGGAACTATGAGGACAAGTACATACAATGGACCACACTGCGACAAAAAAGGGATCAAGACATGCATGAGCTAACGAATCTGTTCCATACCCTGTGCACAAAGTTGGGTATCAAAGATTCAAAGAAACATTTGGTGCTAAAGTATCGTAGCTGTCTGCACAGATACATTCAGGAGGAAATGGAGTTCCTTGACATCTCCTCGCTTGGTACGGCATACCGGTATGCTACCAAGATTGAGCAAAAATTCAAACAGAAGAAGCGAGACTTTGGATCTGCAAATCAAAAGCAAGGGAAAGGTGCTTCCAAACCGCAGAACAAAGGACAGAGCCAAGGCATAGCGGCTAAAGACAACCCATAAAAGCCACAAGAAAATAACAGCACCACAAAGCCAAAGAAGGACATGGGAAAGTGGTGTGAGTTCCATAAGAGCTCCACTCACAACACAAGTGAGTGTCGGGCCAAGCAGTGGCTAGTGGCCGAGATGAGGGCTTCTGAGTCAGATGCATGCTCCGACTCTGAATCAGAACCTAAAAGGGGGAATGGAAAAGGGAAACATATTATTGATGCGGAGCCCAATGCCACTGTTGCCACTACAAAGATCTAGAAGGAGGAACCAGAAGATCCAGAGGAGAAGGAACGTCTCTTCCACTCCCAGATGTGGGTAAAGGGCTCCCCTGTACAGTTCATTGTCGACAATGGGAGGTAAAAGAACCTCATTTCAGTAGACGTCGTGAAGCAGTTGGGCTTGCCAACCACAGCTCACCCACATCCATACACCATCGGGTGGCTTTACCAAGGACGAGATCTCCGCGTCAGCCAGCAGTGCCGCCTTCCTTATAGCATCAAGCCCTTCACGGATGAGGTATTATGTGATGTTTCTCCTATTGATGTTTCTGATGTATTATTAGGACAACCATACTTGTGGAAGCGTCATGCTGTGTATGAGTCTCGACCTCGTGTTGTTATTGTTACTTTGGGAAATAAGTTGTACAGGATACCAGAGGTACCACCTCCTGCCGCTATCTCTTTGGTTACTGCAAAACAATGCAGTAAGCTCATTTCCCAAACCAAGAAATTCGTTTTCCTGATGATCCGCCCCCAGGGAAAGAAGAAGACTGTGGCCACGACCTCCAGACAGGGCTCCTCTGCACAACAACAAAAAATGGATAAGGTTGTGGAGGAGTACGGGGACATATTCACCTCACCCACAGGGGTTCCTCTGCACTGTCAGGTCAAGCACCCGATTGATCTGACCCTAGGTGCGTCGCTACCTAATGGACTGATCTATCGGCGCTCTGTTCTGGAGAATGATGAAATCAAAAGACAGATTCAGGAGCTGTTGCAGAAAGGTCACATCAGACCAAGTTCATCGCCCTATGGGAGCCCGATCGTGTTGGTACAGAAGAAGGATGGGATGTGGAGACTCTGTATTGACTATCGGGCGCTGAACAAGATCACTGTCCGGAATAGGTACCCAATCCCACGGATTGATGACCTTATGGACCAACTCAAAGGTGCAAAATATTTCAGCAAGATCAACCTGAAGTCTGGGTATCACCAGGTACCAATTGAACCCTCCGATGTGTGGAAGACTGCCTTCAAAGCCAAGGAAGGCCTTTTCGAATGGCTGGTCATGCCTTTCGGGCTGACGAATGCTCCCGCCACCTTCATGAGGATGATGGATGACATCTTGCGGCCATTCACCAACTCATTTGTAGTGGTGTACTTGGATGATATTCTGATCTTCAGCCAGACTTGGGAAGATCACCTTCACCACATCCGACAAGTCCTCCAAACACTGCGGCAACACAAGTTGTGTGCCAATTTGGAGAAGTGCACTTTTGGCATGACCCAGGTTCAATATCTGGGATACATTATCGATGAAAGGGGGGTGCATGTGGATCCAGCCAAGATCCAAGTCATTCGGGATTGGCCAGCCCCAACCACTATAACAGAGCTTCGCAGCTTTCTGGGTCTTGCTAATTTCTATCGTAGATTCATGTTGGGATTCTCTCATATCACTTGGCCCTTGAGTCAAGTCACCAAAGGAGGAGCGAGAGCAAAATTCTTTTGGTCGGAACCTCAACAGAAGGCATTCAAAGAATTGAAAAATCGCCTCTGTTTTGCGCCAGTGCTCACCTTACCAGACTTGCAGCAGCCATTTGAGATCGAGACAGATGCCTCTGACTATGCTATTGGGGCAGTTCTTACTCAACAGGGACATCCAGTGGCATATCACAGTGAGACATTGTCTGAGACAGTTCGCAAGTATCCCACCTATGACAAAGAAATGCATTCCATTGTGCAAGCCTGTCGACAATGGAAGCATTACATTTTGGGGAAGGAAACAATCATCCACACAGACCACCGGCCCCTGCAGTTCATACAGACACAAGGGAAGTTGCAGAATGATCGCCATCAGAAGTGGTCCACATATCTGCAACAGTTTCATTTGAACATCAAGTACAAGGAGGGTAGCACCAATAATGTTGCAGACTGCCTTAGCCGACCACCGATCGTGGTGCTCACCACCGTGCTCAACTCTTGTGGGCACGAGACTTCTGATTGGCCGCTTCTCTATGAGAGTGACCCAGAATTCGGCCACACTTACAAGGCACTCTTGGGGGGCACGCAAGTTCCAAATTTTCACCTCCAAGATGCAATTTTATGTCACCTGGGACACCTTTATGTTCCTTCAAGCGAGCGTGCCAAGATGATATGGGAAGCACACTACAGTCGAGTCGCTGGGCATTTCGGGGTCGAGAAAACAGTAGCAATACTACAGAAGTATTTCTATTGGCCGAACCTTCGAAAGGATGTCGAGAAGCACATCAGATCCTGCACCGCTTGTGCCATTGCCAAACCGACCATCAAGAAGCAAGGCCTATATACTCCACTACCTACCCCTAGTCGACCGTGGGAATCCATCTCCATGGATTACATGTCGGGCCTGCCTTCTACTAAGAATGGAAATGACTGTGTTTTCGTGGTCGTTGACAGACTCTCGAAGATGGCCATCATGGCGGCCTGTAAGAAGAATATCACAGCAGAAGCCACTGCTAAACTCTTCTTTGAACGAGTGTGGGTGCACTTTGGGATCCCACAGTCTATCATATCAGATCAAGATAGCAGGTTCCTCAGCACATTTTGGTCCAGCCTCTGGTCAATTTTGGACACAAAGCTCACCAAGTCCACAGCTTTCCATCCCCAAACAGATGGCCAGACAGAGGTCGTCAACAGAATGATTGTACACATTATGCGCATGTACAATTCAAAGCATCCACACACATGGGACGAGAGCCTCCCTTATGTACAACATAGTTATAACCGGGCTCTCCACAGTTCAATTGGCCATAGCCCCTTTCAGGTGGGCTTGGGATTCCAGCCACTATGTCCCATTGACGTAGCCATGCCATTTGCAGCTACTCAGGCCGATTCAGCTCATGTCCAGTCTAAAGTTGACAAAGCAAGTAACTTCATCGAGCGCATTCAACACATCCACCAACAGTTTCATGATATATTGGATAGATCCAATGAGAAGTACAAGCAGTGCCATGATCAACACCGGGTGCCACACAACTTCCAGGTGGGCGACAAAGTATGGCTACATTTGCAGAAGGAGCGCCTCACTGGACCCCATCGCAAGCTTTGCCCGCTTCGATACGGGCCGTACACCGTCACCAACGCTGTAGGGAACAATGCCTTCAAGCTTAGTATTCCTCCATTCCTTGGTCTGCACCCATTCTTCAATGTGGATCACCTTCGTCCTTACTTCCCACCTCTACTGGACACCTTGGACATTGCAGAACAACTCACACCAATAGAGTTAAACCCAGACTGCATGGAACAGGCCACCACAGATTGTATCATGGACATGCAAATCAAGAACACTCACCAATAGAAGATCCAACTGTATCGGGTTGTCAAAGCTGGCCAACTCCTGCACCAAGGAAAGTGGTTCACCAGGGACCAAGTTCAGCAGAAATTTCCTCATCTCATGGAGGAACTTAACGCAATGGGGACCATTGCTTCCTAAGGGGGAGGAATGATCCAGGTGGATATTGGTGGCCACCCGCCTATTCCACTTGGGCCCCCACCATTGTCTCTTTCAGTTTTTCAGTTTCGGCATAACTTACTATTTTTAGCAGTTTTTCGGGTCCTGAACTTCCAAAGCCGTTTTGAGGCCCTAAACGACGTTTTTTGGGCATCGTGCCTCCAACGAATATCATTCCGTTTCGGAATGATATTCATGGCGAAAGTTATATTACTCGGATAGAGCTTTCTAATGATGTATCATGAGCGTCAAACGGAGATAGTATGCCAAAGCTATGTCCCTGGGAAGTTGAAACACAAATTTACCCAAACGGGGCCCATAGTTTTGGCGCTTCATCTCCTAGGGTTAGGTTTTTGGAAGTTTAGGGTTCTCCATTGTTTCTCAATAATAAATAGGCCCTCGAGCCTCATTTTAACTCAGTTCAGAGGCCTGTAGCCACCACATCTCTCCTCAGAGATAGCTACCAGTGCCCTAGCTAGTTTTATTTCCATTCTGTCTGTAAGCAAATTTCAGTTCTTTGATATTAATGAAATGAAGTGTATTTCCACTGCATCTATGTATTTATGGTTATATGTTTATTTTGTTGCGTTCCTACATAAATCCGGATCATCGTCAAAGAATTCATGAGGAGGGTCAAAACAGTCCTCAAAGGGACACTTTTGATGAAATAGAGGAAAGCCCACCAGCCAGCAAGGATGATGATGGGAGTAGCAAAGGGAAATACCAAATAGAGCATGTGCTAGCTACCTCTCCTAGGCAAGGGGGCATGCTTTATTCTCCAAAGGTAACAAATCCCCGAACATCAAGAAAGAAAGTGGCTCAAATTGTAACTCCAAATGTTACTAGAGCACTTCGAAGCAAAGGGAAGTTGCCCAAGAAATCCATTGTTGAATTCCCAAAGAGGAGGAGGACCAAGAAGGCCACCCAAAACAAGGGAAAAGAGAAGGAGGAAAGTAGCCATGAGAAAGAGAGGGATTCTGATATAATTTAGATAAAAAATGATGACAATGACAATGAGGCCAAAATCCCAGAGTCTCTCTTGCTAAGCAAAGAAGAAAAAATTCATAATCTAAGAGCAGATCTGTAGAGGTCTAAAACCCTCATTCATTTTCTGCAAACACAAAACAAGAAAATGAGTGTCCATATGGCAGTTTATGAGACACGGGCTATCAAGTATCAAAAAGAAGCCTCCAAAGCACAAATTAAGTTGGAAGAACTCATGGGTGAATTCAATGATAGTGAAGAAGAAGATTAGCCAAGGGGGAAAAGGCCAAGGACTATGGGACTCAAAAGAGCTTTGGAGAAGCAAAAAGAGGAAGAGGCTGCCCTTTTCCAATCTTTTCCTCTTACTACTTTATTCAACCAAGAGATAGAAAATAATAGAGAAGCATGGCTTGAAAGGGTGAATGAGCACTTGGAGAATAAGTTGGAAAAGGCCAATAGAGACTTAAACCTTCAAAGAAAAATGACCAGGCACTGTAAGAAGCTTAATCAATTCGCCCGAAGGAAATTGAAGGCTACACAAGAAAAGCTCAAGGAGGCCCGAAAGAGGTGCCCAAAAAAAAAAGTGAAGAAATGCATATCAAGGCTTGAAATTTTGGCCTCCGCTTCTCAGCATACTTCTAAAAACCCATGAGGGTCATGCTTGCTAAAATT
Source organism: Pinus albicaulis (assembly GCA_034641835.2). Classification (NCBI taxonomy): domain Eukaryota; kingdom Viridiplantae; phylum Streptophyta; class Pinopsida; order Pinales; family Pinaceae; genus Pinus; species Pinus albicaulis. The sequence continues at coordinate 1,569,849,632 of CM076581.1, forward strand.
GGGCATAATTCGACAAGTTTTTGTTTTTTGACATTTTTGGCCTTTTTGCAAAAAATCATGGGCATCACCATTTTAGTTTGACGCATCCTAAAAGTTTGAAAATGGTATCGTTGGATGCCATAATTTCAGGGTCATATACTCAGCAAATTTAAGATCAATTAAAGATTTTTTGGTACCCGAAAGTGGCGAAAAACAGTCACTTTTTCAACACTCTGCCCCGCATATCAGCAAAGGCTAATTTCTAGGGTTTTCCACACAGGTCAGATTTTCACAGGCTTCCAATGATCAGTTTGGGAAAAAAAAAGTATTTTCAGAAACTAGACATTCAGGGATTTCCAACAAGCCATCACGGGCCTCGTTTCAACATCAGGAAGGCCTCCAAAATTTTCCCACAAGACAGGGGATTTTCTGCTGCTATATTTCTGAAATATTTTTGTAAAAAATGCAGTTTTCTGAAGTGGCTTTTCCAAATGTGCGTTTATCCTTTTTTGGCCATTGTTAGTTGTGAAAAGTCAATTTAATTTTTTTTTTAGCATTTTTAGGATATTTTTATAGATATTTTGTGCCTTGGGTTTTGCAAAGCCTCAAGCACAAAATCAGATATTTTTGATGGTCCAATGAGCTTGCTAGTTGCACTAAGAGGTTCTCCTTTATCTTGGCCTATATATTCCAAGATATTTCATTGTAAACAAGGCTGAACTTGATGATATAGAGCAATATATGGTTATACAAGCTTGGAAGAAATACTTGTCTCATGCATTGGATATTTTCTTGAATGTTTTGGATGATGAAAGATAACTGCTGCTGGATTCCTTGACTTGGTAAAATGGTATAGTGTTCCTCTCTGTTATGTTTCCTTAGTTTTCATACATATTTCATGCTCTTTGCTTGCTATAAGACAATAGAGAATAGATTTGATACATGCCCTTGGAGGCACCTTAGATTTCTTGTTTCATTATAGCTTCTATGTTTTCTTCCTTCTTAGTCATATCAAAGAATTCTTAATTTCTCTTTGATCACTGAAGAATTTGTTTGCTTGTTTCATTTATGGTTGTTATGTATGTTAAGTATGATTCACGGTACACCCTTCTTACTCATGGCTAGTCAAAGCTTCCACTTCTGAAACCTTTCTTTTAATGTTTGATTGTCCTAGTTGAACCAAAGAGGTCTTGTATCGATCTTGCCCTTTGCCTAAAACTCTGCAATCTTAGCTTCAAAGTGCCCGATAGCTCAAAATACCATTTCTAGGAGTTCCCTCTTAGTAGCTTGAGTTATTTGTTTGTCTTAATTGTTTTTCCCCAAAGTTTGATAGCAATTTCCTAAAGTTAGAGAGTCATATATCTCTATGTATTGCTTGAATGTTTATTTCTATGCATTTATCAGTTTTAAGTTACATTTATCATGATTAATGGTTAGCCCTACCATATAAATGTCTGCTATTGAACTATTTATGGTTGAAATCCTTCCTTCACAAAATTAGTGTTCATCCCACTTCATTTTACCTAAAGATCCATTTTACCTTGATCAAATCGGCCCTTCAACATACCTTGTACCACCATCTAAGGCGTTCTCGACCTTTTCGACCCCATAGCCCAGTTGATCTAACAATATTTTTATCTTTTTAGTCTTTGATTAGTTCCTCCCTCAAAAACCTAAAAACAAAACCAAGAACCTACTTCACAACTAGCCTAAAATCAGAAACATAAGAAGCAAAACACATAGATATCCCTTACACAAATAGAGAAAGCCCTCTCTGAGTCCAAGAAGGCTAGGTCCTTGGGCTCCAAAGATTGGTTTGATGTTACCCTGTCACTTGGCTTTCCAATCAACCAAATCACGGGACACTAACACAACGCAATAAATCTCTTGAATCAATCATATAATGATATGGTAAGTGGTTTCCCCACCACTTAATTTCTACCCAAGTCCTCTTACCATGGTTGAAAGTGTGAGATATATTTCGTGTTTTTGGAGTGTGCCCACAATGATAAAAAAATCTCCCTATGTCCTCCAAGGGAGTGGCCATGTTCAAAAATGTTTATGGCCCAAAGTTTTCCATGAAGTTTATATGGAATAATGCTCCTCCTTGAAGCTAAGGCCTGCATATACATGGTAAAGGAATGAACATATTCATCAAATAAAAAATTATGGGCATAAGCATGTTCCTCACCAAAATTTCTTCTCATACAAGTGGAGTGGTCCATAGATAGATCCCCTCTCACTCCCAAAGAGGAAAGAAGTGGTTGTGTTAATTCATTCATTGAGTTATTTCTTTCTTCCAACTCCACATGGTTCATTAACCTTTGAAAATGCTGATATAGTTCCTCTTCAAAGCCTTCCCAAGTGTATCTCTCCATGATAGTGTTGTAGGACCTCATGGAATAAGTATGGCTGGAAAATAACTCTCCATAAGCCCTTTGTAGAAAATTCTCCTTGAGCTTGGAGGCTCTAGATAAGAATATCCTACCATGATAGTAGATGACTTATTCTTGGACTGAACAACCCTCTTCATGTAGTTGGTCATCAAGTATCATGCATGTGAAAATATCCTTGAAATAATCCACCAACATTTGGGATTTCCAGTATGGATCAATCTTCCATAGTGACATCGCTGATGATCAATCAAAAATAACATCTGTCATATGGCTTATCTTCTCCTTGACATCTCCCATGTCAAAGGTACTCATTGGGATGTTTCTATCCTCTCCTTGCTGGTCTTCTTTCATGTGCTGATGCTCAAGTAAAGATTGGAGCTTTTGGAGGTTAGTCTCCCATGGGAAGCTATCATCCATCCAAAACTTCCTGGGTTTAGCCAAAGCATGCATGTGTTGCCACCATATTCTAACATCTATGGAAGATTTCTCTTCAAGTGAGAACATCTTCTGAGTCTCCATAGCCAAGGAATGGTTCCCTTGCCCCATGATGGTGTCATCCTCCAATCTTTCAGCATTTCCTCTCAGCGCAGTATGAGATGAGAGAGTGGGTAATGGTGATAGTGGAAGAATGTCTCCCTCCTCCTTGAGCCTACCCAAGACTCTCAGCACTGTATCATGGTCTTCTAATGCTCATATTCCTTCCGGATCTATGAATGGTGCATCATGATGTGAGACATCTCTCACCAAATTTGGATCAGGTAGTCTCCCAGGTGGTTTACCACAGTATAGTGATGTCCCATGGACCATTCTCATGTTCATAATAGATGGGATCATCATGTCCCTGCTTCCACTACAAAAATTCAACTATGTTTCTTTTGTGAAAGTTTTATGATAGTTGGGTACCACTCTTAATGATGCAAGAGTTCCTCTAGTTGGAGTAATTGCTCCATCCTCACCCCCTAGTGGTGGTGGATCATCTCCTACTATTCCAGCATTGTGACCCCTCTCTTGTTTTTCTTCTTCTTCCTCCTCATCATCTGAGAAGACCTCTATGTAGTGTGCCTTCCCTACTGCACATCTATGTCCAGGTGCCCAAGATTCTTGATATGTGAAGTAAAGCTTCCTCCTCCTCAAATCTCTTCGGACATCATCATCAAAAGGTTTTTTATTTTTTCTCTCCTTTGAAAGAGAAGCCTTCTCATCTTTTCCCTTTGATAGAAAAGAGGGCTTATGCTGAAATGTTGTCTTTGATTTTGGCAAGGCATCTTGAAGATCTCTAGCCCTTTCAATGGGATCTTGAAGGGTAGCGGGCTTGGTATACTTAACCAACCCATGAAGAGGTTCATCTAACCCATCAATGAACATATAAACCCTTCTTTCTGTAGATAAATCAGGAACCATAACATAAAGTCTTAAAAACTCAGAAATGTAAGTTTTTGGATTGCCTGATTGTTTAAGCTTTGCAAGCCCCATGAATGGTGCTTCAGGATATCTTCTATAAAACAGCTCCACCAACCTCCTTGTGTGCTTTGAATATGCAGTCACATTGGCATGACCCAATGTAGACAAGCCATGGAGACACCAATCATGTGCTTCACCCTCAAGGTGTAGCGCTGCTATCTTAATGGCCTCCATTTCTCGAACTTTTTTCAACTGGAAGTAGATGTCAAGCTTCTCTACCCATGATTTTGCAGTGCATTTAGATGACCCATCAAATTTGGGTAAGAAAAATCTGCCCATAGTGTGATGTAGATCATGATTCTGAATGAATCCACCACTTCTATTGTGATGCCTGGGTCTCCTATTGTCCTTGATTTGAAAAAATTATTGAAAACTCAAGTTGTCCTTGAATCTCTGAGTTTGAGACTCATACTCTATAAAATAGTCTTCAAGGGATTCTTTCTCTTGAAACCATTCATTTCCCATATCCAAGAATGTAGGCATTGTGGAGCATTGGGAAACTTGTTGTTGCTCTACTGGTTGATCACTCCAATAATGGGAAATGCCGGAGCCTTCACCATGATGAAACCTTTAGGGGATTCCTTGTATCTATCCCTCCTCATCTCCTTGATTTCTCTAGAAATATCTTGCATGGCTCTAAGAAGGATCTTGGGAAACTCCTCCTCTTCTGTAATATTCCTAATTTAGCTTAAGCTAATAGGAATATTAATTTTTCTTTTGAAATCTAGATGCATGAATAATTAAGCAAGGAGGCTCCTAATTTTCTCAAGTATAAAAAAAAATCCTTCCTAATGTGAAAGGGGATCATGAAATAACCAATTAAAGCATCCACATGTGTGAACAAGGTCTAAACTATGTGGACAAGGTCTAGTTTGACCAAATCAACATGATTTATTCTCAAAGAAGTGGATTCTAAATAAAGCAAGCTCAATGTGAATAGAGATCAATCCAACTAGATAAAATGAAGGCACCTTGAGTGTGAAAAGGGATAGGGCATGAAGAATCAGTCAAGGTTGACCAAGTCAAAAAATTTGTCTCGATACATTGCACCATCTTGATGGACAACACATTTTTTGTGGAGGAGCTTTTGCATGGAAGCAACCTCATAGTGGGTTGGAGCCTTGGTGAGGAAGCTCATAAATTATATAATGAAGGGGATGGCAAGAATATTATCATATTGGAGATTATATTTTTATGTGGTATACGTATACTTTCTGCATACTTGGCTGTTTAGCTAATTTTCTACACTGCTTAGTGCAAGGGTTTGCCCGGGTGGGGATTCCCTACTCTTTCTTAGAGATATTGCTTGAGAAATCTAAGAGGATGTTTATGATCTGAATTTTCCACTACCTGGTGTTGGTCCAAGCACCTATCTTCAGCAAAAACACAGCCCCTTCAGAAAACTATGCTATTTCTTAAGGTGTGCAGTGGAAGGGGTTAAAACCCCATTTTGAAGAGCTAGTTTCCCAAGAGGAGGATCAGACTTTCCTTGGGAAATATAGAGGAATAATATACAGAAATTTGTTGCATTTTCAGCCATATATTGTAGAGCTTCATCCATACAGCATTATTCAGCCATAGATTTGCAGCAACTTTCTCTTGTATATATTTTTTGTCGAGAAACCCTTGCTGGGTCTTCTTGAATCTGTATAAACAGATTAGATCTCTATTTTTATGCCTCATTGAGAAATATAATAATAATATTAGATATATTTCTATATTTTTTGTGTTTAACCTCTATTATAATATGCAGTCTCTTATACAACAGCTCCAACATTTTGCAGTCTTGGGGTTTTGTCCATTTTTAGCTGTTGTGAGCACGAGAGGAATGTTTAACTAGGCTAAATGCATTTTTTTCTGAAACTGTTTTTCATGCATGTCCTATATTGTCTATTTTAAAGGAAACAACCATTATTTTCCACTATTATAACTCCATATTCAGAAAATATCATTTTTGAGGCCAAATTAGCTGCTTTCCCCCACTTGGTGACTTGTATAAAAGCATAGTTTGTTGTTGTAATTGTTCTATGATGGTTATGTGTTTAGAAACACTACATGAGTTTATTAATTTCTTCTCTCCAACTTTGGAATACCTTAAGTTATTCTTAGTGTTGTAGAAAATTCCAGATTTGGAATACTACAGTGGTATCATAGCAACAATCTTGGCTCAGCCTGTGAGCTCAAGAATTATGGAGTCTTCTCATGGGGAGGAGGAGATTTGCAGAATAAATCAGAGCAAACCCTTGTTTTCTAGAGAAAGGAGGTTCTCAAAACTTCTTTTTTCCAAATTTACAGGGTGGAAGCAAGGGCATCAAAGAAATGAGGAGGGAGAAATTTGAAAATCCCTCAGCAAGATCTATATAAGAGGAAGATTCTAAAAACTCATGTTATGGATATGAGAACTCAACCATATCATCAAATCTACCACGTTCTATCAGCAATTTCTTCATGAAGAGGAAGAAAGGACATGTGCCAAAGAAAGATACTCTTCGTGATTATTTGCAGGACTATGAAGATCAATCCAAGGAGTTCAAAGATCACTTGAAATTCCAAGGGTTTTTCCAAATGAAGGAGGAAAAGAGCACAAGGAGAAATAATTAGGGTAAAGGTATATTATTTCTATCCACTTTTGATGGATCACCTCTATGAGCTAGACACCTTTGTGCAGCAACATCAAGTTTCAGAATTTGAGGCCATCAAAGTAGCAGCGCTGCATTTTGAGGGTAAGGCCTATGCTTGGTGGTTTCTTGAATCATTTTCCTTAAAGAATTAAAATACATCTACTTATGCAAAGTTCATTAAAATATTAGTAGAGAGGTTTGATGATATTTCATGTGAAACATCTTTTATTGCAACTATTAAACCACATCAAACAAAACTTTTGCATGAGTTGGGAGGGCCTATCTATCCAACTCCATTTCTGAAAACCAATGAAGAGGAGGTGAGATTGTTTGATACTTTTCCAAGGGAAATATATCCTTTAGGTAAAGGGCTTTCTTCTCAAAAGGAAGACATCAAGATTCCTTCTTCAAAAGAGGATCAAGATCTAAGGTCTCTTGTTGAAGGAAAGGCAACTTCAACTAGTGAAGAAGAGAAAGGAGAGGCATGAGAAGATAACGTAGTCATGACAAGGGCACCTCAAGCACCTCATGAAGGAGAGCATGGAGCACTTTCTCCAAAGAAAGAAACTCTTGCACTTTTGCAAGGAGTTCCAAAAGGTCTCACACATAGAGCTCTTGGCATAACACATGAGCAACATGTGCCTTCATTGCCAAATGATGAGATCTTAGAGGTGGGAGAAGGAAAAGAGGAGGAATGACATCACAAGATGAAGAGCATGTACCCTTCTCTATTTCAAATTGTGAAAGAAAAAAGAAGGCAAGAGGACCCATGCAACAGAGGTAGGGGAAAATCTGTCCACCTACATTCACATCCTACTCTATGCCTTGATGCCTCTTTGCAAGGAGGCATTTCAGGAGGAAGACCTCCTGATTGCGGGGGAACTAAAGTTTTCTCTCAACTATATGCAGCAGCAACATATTTATTTAAAGAGGGAACCTTGGAAGGTGCCACTACAACACTGAAAATCATTGATGGAAGGCTAGGCAAATTTCTGAAATCGACCTTGCTTTCTTCCATTCATCTATCTGCATTGGAGGGAATAGATTCAGAAATTTGTGCTGATATGAGCATCGTATCAAAAGGCTAATCCATAGCTTTGGGGTAGAAAAGGATACTCCAATATATAATAAATATTTTTGAACATAACAAAAAATAATTTCATTTTTGTATGAAAGAGAAAAATTGTGGAAGCTTTTGAGGAAGAGAACCTTTCAAAAGGAGGGTGACTCTCCTAGACTTCAACCTTGTCTTAAGCAAGATCAGCTGAAAAAGGGGCAGCAAAAGAAACTTGGGAATACTCCAACATGTGACTTTGACATCAAGCATGTAAAGGAGGAGAGCCATCATATGAAAAATGCATCATTTCATACTTCAACAGCGTTGCCAATGTTGGGAAGTCTAGACCCTTATTGGGAGTCCCAACTCTTGATGTAATATTCTAGGGACCTTTTCACATGTAAGGTTCCTGATGGGAAAGCAAGGGATGGAAAGTATAAAGTATTTATTTGAATCATTTATGTTCATGATCAGATCTACTTAACTAAAGATTCCAAGCTCAAGAAAAAACTACTTAACACAACCCATGAGGTCTTGATTTCAAATCCCACTAGTTTCATTAATACATGCAATATTATCTTAGATGTATTCACGTGGGAAAATTTCAGAGAAGAGATGCACTCTCATATGAGTAAGTGCATGGATCAATTTCTGGTTGAGGAGGAACATAGCTCTTGGGAAGAGTTATCATTATCACCTCCTTATTTATTAAGTGTGAGAGGGAGCTCATCCATGAGCTACCTTGCTGATTTTAAACAAGTGTATGATAAACATTTTATTGTTGAATCTCATGATGTATTTATTATATACTTGCATTTTATTAACACTCATGTGCAGTTCTTGGCTCCAAGAGGGGGCACTTTTGCTGATGGGATTCATGAGCCACTTTGGGCCATGAAAAGTGGTGACGTTGGCCATTCTTTTGGAGATCTTGGAGAGATGATGTACTCTTCATGGTGTGTTTCCTTAACACCAACCATCATACACCTTCTCCAAGCATGCAAGAAGGATGGGGCAGCAAACAAGTGTTGGGGAGAACACTTGTCATATCATATCCTATGGAAATTAGGAGGAAAACTGCGCTGGTTGCACATGAGGGACCATTTTCATTCTCCCTTATTGTATATAGAAGCTAGTATGATCTTACTTATGATCCCACATGCTGAAGATGTTCTTATCTTTATTCGGGGCATGGTTGGAGGAGAGGCACACTTGTTGGATGTGTCTTTGGGGGAAGAAAGTCCCTACTTTTTCTACACTACATGTTCCAAGGGGAGCATGAGAAACTATATGGCCACCATTGCATATCACTTGTTTCTTTATAATCTGGACCATATGTCTGGTTGGAGAACTTGGAGCATGCATCTCATGAGCAATTGGGAGGAGCTTTTCTATGAATTACCAAGCTATAAGGTGATTCATTTTATTTGGATGATAGCAATGAGGGGGGAGACATTCATTGATGATGAAATTCCCCATGGTTTTCATCACTTCTATCTTGAGGAGGCCATGAATCAGAAAGAATGTTTCCATAACAAGGTTCCATTCTTTCATGATGAGAGCCATTGGGTTTATTCACCAAAAGGCCAACTTGCAAAATTGGGAGGAGCCATTGGGAGATGGAATTTTTGCAGAAATTCTGAAGCAATGGAGGAGACTATCAGATGAAAGGGCCACAAGAGGAAGAGGGGAGATTTTGCAGCACCCTTTCAGTTGCTTGAGGACAAGAAAAATTTGGGAGGGGGATACTGTAATATTCCTAATTTAGCTTCAGCTAATAGGAATATTAATTTGCTTTTGAAATCTAGATGCATGAATAATTGAGCAAGGAGGATCCTAATTTTCCTTTCTCCTAATTTGCTCAAGTATAAATAAAAATCCTTCCTAATGTGAAAGGGGATCATGAAATAACCAATTCAAGAATCCACATGTGTGAACAAGGTCTAAACTATGTGGACAAGGTCTAGTTTGACCAAGTCAACATGATTTATTCTCAAAGAAGTGGATTCTAAATAAAGCAAGCTCAATGTGAATAGAGATCAATCCAGCTAGATAAAATGAAGGCACCTTGAGTGTGGAAAGGGACAGGGCATGAAGAATCAGTCAAGGTTGACCAAGTCAACAAAGATTTCTAGATACATTGCACCATCTTGATGGACAGTGCAGTTTTTGTGGAGGAGCCTTTGCATGGAAGCAACCTCATAGTGGGTGGGACCCTTGGTGAGGAAGCTCATCAATTATATAATGAAGGAGATGGAAAGAATATGAGAATATTGGAGATTATATTTTTATGTGGTCTGCTTAGACTTTCTGCATACTTTTCTGTTTAGCTAAGTTGCTGCACTGCTTAGTGCAAGGGTTTGCCCGGGTGGGGATTCCCAACTCTTTCTTGGAGATCTTGCTTGAGAAATCTAAGAGGAGGTTTTTGATATGAATTTTACACTACCTGGTGTTGGTCCAAGTACCTACCTTCAGCAAAAATGTAGTCCCTTCAGAAAACTATGTTATTTCTTAAGGTGTGCAGTGGAAGGGGTTAAAACCCTATTTTGACGAGCTAGTTTCCCAAGAGGAGGATCAACCTTTCCTTGGGAAATATAGAGGGAGAATATACAGCCATTTCTTGCATTTTCAGCCATATATTGCAGATATTTAGCCATACAGTGTTATTCAGCCACATATTTGCAGCAACTTTCTCTTGTATATCGTTTCCATCGAGAAACCCTTGCTGGGTCTTCTTAAATCTGTATAAAGAGATTAGATATTTGTTTTTATGCCTCATTGAGAAATATAATAATAATATCAGATATATTTCTCTATTTTTTTATTTTAACCTCTATTATACTGCGTAGTATCTTATGCAGCAGCTCCGACATTTTGCAGTCTTGGGGTTTTGTCCATTTTTAGCTGTTGTGAGCATGGGAGGCCTGTTTAACTAGGCTAAATGCATTTGTTTCTGAAAATATTTTTCATGCATGTCCTATATTGTCTATTTTAAGGGACACGACCATTATTTTCCACTGTTATAACTCCATCTTCCGAAAATAGCGTTTTTGAGGCCAAATTAGCTGCTTTTCCCCACTTGGTGACTTGTATAAAAGCATAGTTTGTTGCTATAATTGTTCTATGATGGTTATGTGTTTAGAAACAATACATGAGTTGATTAATTTCTGCTCTCAAACTTTGGAATAACTTAGGGTATTCTTATTGTTGTAGAAAATTCCAGATTTCGAATATTACATCTTCATCTTCTCCTCCAGATAAAGGGGTTTTACCCTTGTCTTCTTTGTCATTTGTATAATCAAAATTCTGGTGTCTTCTTCTTTGAAACCTCTTCTCTCTATCAATAAGAGGATCTCATTCTTTAGACGACATATTGGCTTTTCAATATGCACAGGCTATGCCAAGATTATGCTTCGATACCACTGTAATATTCCCAAATGGGAAAAGCAAGAATATAGTGCAAAACAATGGAAATAGAAGTGAAAAAATTACATGAAAGCAAGAGGAAAATATGGAGACCTTTCATATGTTATAACAACATAAAAATATGCATAAATAATGGGCCATAAGATGTACAACAAGAAATAACAAGCTTCCAATGGACAAAATCCCTCAAAATAGGTGTTTCTACTATATATAAAGAGTTGGAAGACTGATACAACACTGTTTTAAAGGAACTGCTACAGAAAATTGTTATAAAATATATCTAAGGCTGATATGTGCCTCAAAATATAGATCTACTACATATATGAGAACTATACAACCTCCTTTGAAGAACCCCTTAAGGGTTTTCAGCAAAACACCATGTACAAGATGGGGATCTAGGCCGTAGGGTTGAAGATCCACTATAAAATATAGATATGGAAAGTGTGGCTGATCTGATATGATCAATAGTATAGCCTTCTCCAATAGATCCTTTAAATTAACGGCAGATCCCTTTCACTAGAAAACCTTCTCTCCAAATGGTGTGCCAAACCACCCTGCAACTCCTCCTAAAAAAATAACACAGATCTGAAAGTAAACTACGTTGCTGGGATAAATAAATGGTTAACCTGGTGCCAATATCTAAAAATATGCAAAAGGACCTTCCTTACTGTCCTCCCAATGGAAAGGAAGCCTTCTCCACTGAAAATGAGTAGTGAGATGACCCAAAGATGGTATCCACTGTAGCCACCTGCAAAACAAGTAAACCCTCAATAGGATCTGTGTTGTAAATGAAAGATGAAGCTTGGCCTTAAGCCTGATAGTGGACAATGTAGTACAAGACTCCTCCAAGATCTTCTCAATGGAAGTGGTTGGATTCCCGATCAGGAACACCCTGTGCTAAACAACACTCAATCTCAGCTAAACAGTAAGAGAAAGATATATGTCTAAAGATACCATATATTCAGAAATATCATATACATCAACATAATGAATATGGCTGCCATCTTCTTCCTTAAATAATATATGAGCCTATAAACCCTAAGCCCCATCCAATAATAGCACTACTTCCATGTAAAGCATCTCCATCTAAAACTACGTTGTATTTCATTAATGACCACTCCTCCATGAAAATGTTGTTTATTTGGTCAAAATTGACCCCGTTAAGGTGTTCCATCCCATTTTTACACCTAAGGGTGCTCAATTAAGCTACCAAGATCTATCCTTTTCACATTGGCATTGATTTGTTCATTATTAAGGAGAATTATGGACCTCCATTATCCGCTTATTCATAAAACAAAGCAGCAAAAAAAAAATTAATATTCCAACTAGCTCATGGCTAATTGGGAATATTACAATTCCCTAGGATTTTTAAAGCCTTGCGCAAGCAACGAAGGATAGGTCGCCTATCAGTGATCCTACAAAGAGACCTATGAGCACCACTCAGGAGGCTACACTTGTTGAGCCAATCCCATGGCGGCCAAAGTATGTCACGCCACGCAGACCCTCTATGCATGTTCCGAAGGATGTAGATGTGGTGCAAGACTACCTTCAGATGTCGCTGATCCTACAGGCCATCCTTGTTAATGGTGACATGTTTGGAAAGATCCCTCTTGTTAAATTTAATGATTATGACCTGGTGAAGAAGGAAACGCTCCCCGATCTAGTGCCTAAGTACTATCTGGAGCACATGATATATGATGATGTTGTAAAGGTCAAGCCTATGACATGGGTGCAAAAGCTGAGTAATGCTCAGATCCTCAATTTGCTGAGGATTCATCACTTCGGGAGGTACCCCATTACCACTTGTTGGAATAGGGTCTCCTATAAAGCTACGAAACTAGTCCATTTTGTATATTTCTAATTATATTTAATATAGCGCAGGGGTTTTGGGGTGGGTCAAAGCCCCTAAAGCATTGTAAATGGGTCACGGGTAGACCAAGAGTCCGTAAACGATGGCTTACAGACCATTGGATGCATAAGCTAAAATAGTATAAGTAGTTGAACCTTTTTGAGTTGTAGGACAATATAAGAATGATAAGAGATTGCTTCTAAGTGCAAATCGATAGATCTGGTCAGGGTTTTCGGGTAAGGACTCCTGCTTTTGTGTGCGCGGAGGGCCTCTGTCTTGCTGTGTGTGGACTTTGTTGCTGTGTGCGCAAGTTGGGTTTTTGGGGTTTTGTAAGTAGATCTGGAAGATTAATGAATGAGAAAGTATTGTTGCCTATCTGAATCCACTAGAATTACTGTGATATGAATCTGTGACGTCTTGATTACTTAATATATGCTGCTGTGTTATTGGTTTAAGTTGTGAACATACTTGTGTACTTATTTATGCTGTGATCTCGGTTTGTTCTGCTTGATTCATACAAGAATATCTGAAATAGATGTGTATTGTTATATGAATTCTCAATCTGTTGATTTCTGTGAGTAATATTGTTGTTGTGCACGTGGATGCGAAGGGAATCTAGGCTCCGTGATACCAGATCAGGTCATGGTAAGGGTGAACGCAGCTCTGCTTGACTTACCTACCCTCTCGTAGGGTCCGGAAACCTGGTTATAGCACCCACCCATACTACTTCGGGTGAGACTTTGGCCTGTGCAAGCAGGTCACTGCCGAAAGGGCCAGTAGTATAGGGGTTTGTTGGCAAACCTTGAACATTCAAACCTGGGTCAAGACCCCTCGAGCCAAAAAATGGTTTCATTGTAGGGACTTGGAACATTTTGAGAGAGGGATCGAGTAATTCCAAGGCCATACTAGAAGCTGGAGAGAAAGGAAATAGATGAATGTTTTGAACAACAAGTTCAGGAATTTTCCATAAAAGAAAAACAGAGTGAGAGGTTGACCACCAAAGAGTGGAAGAATAAGTACATTTTCACAGAGATCTACGAGATATTATTTATAACGATTGTAATCAAGCTCTAGGAGTGGCTCGCAAGAATAGTAGAGTTTCAGAAGTGTTGGAAGGACGAGCGGATCATAGAGTGGATCCCCGAACTAATCCAGTAGCTAGAAAAGACTAATAACACCATCACTCGCACAGTGGCCATTGGGTAGACATCATGTTAGGGGGATTTGTGATAGAATTTTCCATTGATCAGTTTGTCTGCTACTCTGAAGTAGAGAAAATATTCTTCATGGGGTTCTGAGGTAAGTTTTTGAACACTTTGCCATTTCTGATCAAGATATTATTATGCAAAAAGAGTATTCTGTGTAGCCATACCGAGTGAATGACTTTTGAACTGGACGGGAGCACGACGCGGAGTGGCAAGTACTATAGGGCCAACCTATAAGGAGATTTATTTGTCTACATCCCAGTAAGGGAAGTAGCTTCGTAGAGCCCTCCAGCCACACCACTTTCAAATTAGCCTAGAGGTAAGAATTCACCAACCCCTCCGCCACCGGAAGACGACATGGATGCGCACATGAAATTGGAAACCTTTAAGGGTGTGGGGGATGAAGACATGGATCAGTTCTGGTTTTTTGTAGGATCCATATGGACTGCACAGTACGTGGCTAGTGATGCGGTGAAAAGGGCACAACTTTCCCTTGGCTTCGAAGGAAAAACTTTGGACTGGTTGTAATATTCCCAAATTGGGATTGCACCTCAAGCTTGGAGAAATAACACACTCCTTCAGAGATTGATGTATATAAATGAGTTTTCAGCCCTTGGATCCCTTATATCAATATATCTGGGGTCTAGATCCAAAAGGGAAGAAAAAAAAAATCAAACTAGGTATGGTAAACAGGTCTCCCACAACCTAGTCTAGCTGGAAAACACCCTACAAGAGGGGCTGAAGCTATGCACAATAAGCAGCTTCAGGAATAACACAGTATTTGAAAATTTAAGTAGGATGCCATCAAATATAATTAATAAATTAATGTACAATAGTATATCAAAAGTAAAGTGAAGCTCTTTCAATATACAGTAAGCTGCATGAGACAAGAGAGCAAGGTAGCTTCAGAAAAGAGAGATGCAACATAGATATATCAGCAGAAATAACTCAACAACATTATTTTCAGGAGCTGTAGTAGCTGCATATTACATCTCAGATCTAGGATAGATATTTGGAAAAAACATCAGATCTATATCAGATCTGGAAACTAGATAGTTTTCTTTACAAGATCCCCTTGGGGTTTTGACCAAATCATGCATAAATAAGAGTAGATCTGAGATACAAGTTGCAGATATGTAAAATGCTGCAGTAATTTCTGAATATTACATTTCACTACAATAGATCCGATCTAAATATAACATGGATCAGCAAGCCAATCCATGGATCACCTAAATGGAAGGCAAAGCCTAGCACTAGAGATCTCTAATGAAAACAGTGATCAAAACACCAGGAAGAACCTCATATAAAAATAACACAGTCCATCAATGGGAACATCGTTGTAGCTTAAATGACATAGATAGCCACCGCCAAATTGCAAATATGAAGTATAAAGAGAAGAGACACTCTTCCAGGAGGTTAAAAGACACATTCCTTGAGAAGAGGCTCCCAAAACAAGCTAGATCTTGTAGATCTAGAATCCCACTTGCTGCAGCTTGCAAAAGCAGCAAAATCCTCAATGGATCAGCACTGCCAATGTAAGTAGAGCTTGGCCTCAAGCATAATAGTAGATAAATTTAGAAAATACCCCTCTAAGAATCCTCAAAGGATGAGGTGAAATCCTTGCATAGGAATCCCAAGCATAATCCTCCACTAAATAGCATAGAATTAGTATTTGTCTAAGCAGAAAAATACTCAGAAATATGATCAATCAACAACCTTCTCTTGTTTCCTTCCCTCTCCTTTTATAAGATGAGAGCCTTTGTAAACCCTAAACCACCTTTATGAGTTAGCTCTTTTCACATGAGGGGCCTCCTTCTAAAACTGCGTTGTCCCTTTAGGAGATGCATTGAACCTAGACAACGCTGTAGATTTGGTCAAGGTTGACCCAGCCTCACAACTCAAACCCCTTTCACACCTACAAGTGATTATTTATATGGCCTTGATTTATCTTTGTTTACATGGGCATTGATTTATTCAATCTTCTTAGGAGTTTTACATGTCCTCCTTTATTCATTTATTCATGCAATAGGAAATTAAACAAAAATGAATATTCCTCTTAGCTTAGGCTAAGTAGGAATATTACAGTCCTCCCCTCCAAAATGTTGCTTGTCCTCAAGCAACTGATAGGGTAAGAGCTGCAGTACTTCTCCTCCTTCATTGTTGACATCATCAAGGATCACGTCCTCATCATAAGCCAAGTGCTCAACAAGCCAAAGCATCAAGAATTGTTCCTCCAAGGCCAACATGATAGGTGCATAGTCCATCCCTTCAGGAGTGAGAAACTCAACAGAAATAAACATAAGTGGAGAAATGCTACATCTAACACATGTATCATGAGGTACAATTTGAATTTCCAATCCATGTGGCACATACACACTACCCATCCTCTGTCCATACAATCCCATAAACAATACAAATATATCATCAATGTATGGAAGCAAGACTACATAGATGCAAACTGAAATCTGAACTTGAGGAGGTGGGTCAAAATCCCACATATGATGCCAATGCAGTGCACCTCTTGTCTTCATTAGATCCAAGTGTGGCAAGTGGCATTCCCACCACACTTTTGCTGCATAAGCCACCTTAACATGGCTGAAGGTGTTACATAAGTCTGGTGGCTTTGGGAAGCACCCATCATGAAAAGGAGTCTCCCTTTGCACATCAAGGGAGTGGACAAGTTCATAATTTCCATTGGCCCTCAACAAAATATGATATACATATGATCTCTCACTCCCTTTAGGAGTCTTATCCTGCAAAAACATGGCAAAGGAATGTAATAAATCAGAAAATACAACTTTCTTATCATGACCAAATCCTTTACCATCATAGTCCTTCACACACATGGAGTTGTGCATGAACATTCCCTTCCTCTCAAGCAAAGGAAGAGCTGAATGAGATGACTCTTGAAAAGATTCCATTGGCTACCCATTTCCTTCATAGCTATTGCATTCTTGAAAGTGCTGATGTAAGTCCTCTCTCATGCGTTCCTAATCAAAACTCTTCAGGATCAGGGAATAGATCTTCATTGAATACATATGGCTGAGGAAGAATTCTTGATAGACTCCTTGTAGGATCTTCTGCTTGAGCTTGGAGGATCTAGCCAAAAATACTTTACCATGATAATAGATGACTCCTCCTTGGACTAAGTAGCCCTCTTCTTGATGCATGCCATCTAGTATCATAACTGTGTGGAGATATTTGGAATACTCTACAAACAGTTGAGATTTCCAATAAATATCCACACTGCTCAACAATGACAGCACTATTGATACATCCATAGGAATTCTTGTCTTGTTGCCGATTTCTCCTTTCACATTACACATGCCAAAATTGTTTTTTGGAAGGTTGATCATCCCCTTCTATTCCTCCCACAGTGTTGTAGATTGAACTTTCATTGCTCCAATCCTCCATGGATCTAGATTTGGAGTAGCACTTTGTAAGGCTTCCCCCACAAGATATGAATCTGATGGAATTCCAGGTGGATTTACATAAGATAAGAATTTCCCTTGAAGCATCCTCATGAACATGAGAGAAGGAAATTTTAGACCCTGCTTCCAGTGCACTAATCCATCTCTGTTGTTTGTGTGGAAACATTAGGTGAAGGATAAGTGTTCATGCGTTGAATCATTTGTGGTTTCCCACTCTTCATTTCCACCCATTCCATCTGCAAATATTTCCAATCAGTGGTAACCTTCCCTAAGGTAATTAACCACTGGACACCCAAAATGATGTTGGTGTCTGGAATCTCAACTACAAAGAAGTGATCCACCAAAGTGTAGGATCCCATAGTGACAGAGAGTGAGGGACATATTGCATGCATTGCATGGTCCTATCTCCTAGCACCAAAACAGAAAATCTCTCAAAAGTATCAGTGGGGATTCCTCTTCTTTGCACAAGGTGAGCATCAATAAAGTTGTGGGTTGCCCCACTATCAATCAGGACAGATACTCTCTAATTCATGACTGAACCTTGTACTCTTAGGGTCAAGTACTTAGGCACTCCCCTCAAAGAGGAAAGATTCCCACTTGTTGGAGAAAAGGCTCCCTTTCCATCTCTGGATGGTGTTTGACCTCCCTCATCTTCATGATCAGCACTATGACCCCTCCTAGGTTCATCACCTTCATCCTCTTCCTCAAAATCTGAGAAGACTTCTATGTAGTGTGATTTTCCAGCAACACATCTGTGTTCTAGTGCCCATGAATCTTGGTAAGTGAAGCACAATATCTTCTTTCTCAATTCCCTCATGATATCAATATCAAGAGTTTTCCTCAAAGAGCTCTCCTTGGGGGGAGCAAATTTTCCTTCTTTCCCCTTAGAAATGTGAGGGGCCTTGCTTTGAAAAGTTACCTTTGCTTTTGGCAAGGCATCTTGGAGATCTCTAGCTCTCTCAATGGCATCATGCAAAGTGATGGGCTTGGTAGATTTAACCAACCCATGCAAAGGTTCCTCCAGGACATCGATGAACATGTAGACTCTCCTTGCTACAGATATATGAGGGACCATGACTGATAATCTTAGAAATTCATAGATATAAGTCTCTGCATCCCCTAACTTCTTCAGTTTTGCAAGGCTTATGAAGGGTGCTTCAGGATCTTTCCTATTAACCCTCTCCACTAGTCTTCTAGTGAACTAAAAATAGGTAGTCACATTGATGTGTCCCAATGTAGAAAACCCATGGAACCACCAATTGTGTGCTTCTCCCTCAAAGTGTAGCGCTACAATCTTGATGGCTTCAACTTCAGGGACTTTGTTCAACTGGAAATAGATATCCAGCTTTTCTACCCATGCCTTAGAAGAACTGGAGGATGATCCATCAAAATTGGGAAAAACGAATCTACCCATAGTGTGGTGTATACCATGAAAGAAACCACCATCCCTATATTGCTACCATGGTCTCCTTTGGCCCTTGAGATGGCAAAAGTCTTGGAAACTCAAGTGATCCTTGAATCTATGACTCTAAGAATCATACTCCACAAATTAACCTTCAAGGGAAGCTTGTTCATGTGGTCCTTAATTCTCCACAGCTAAGAAGGTAGGCATAGTGGAGCATTGTGAAGCTTGTGGGGCTGCTGGCAGATTCAGTGGTTGACCAGTCCCATGATGAGACATATCCAAGCTTTCCCCCAATAGAAATATTCCAGGGGATTCCCTCATTTTTTCCACCCTCATCTCTTTGATCTCCTTGGAAAGGTCTTGCATGGTCTCCAAAATAGTTTTTTCAAACTCCTCTGCGTCTTTATCATTCGCAGCTTCAGGGGCTTTCCCCTTGTCTTGACCCTTGTAGGATCATCATTAGTGTAGTCATAATTATTATGAATTCCATTCTAGTGCCTCTTCCCCCTCTCAGTAAGAGGATCATATTCTTTTGAATGCAGCATGACTGGTGCTCCAAGGCAAGCATAGGCTGTGCCAAGAAAGGAGCTCTAATATCACTATAATAGTC
This sequence comes from Pinus albicaulis, assembly GCA_034641835.2. NCBI lineage: Eukaryota > Viridiplantae > Streptophyta > Pinopsida > Pinales > Pinaceae > Pinus > Pinus albicaulis. Next base: position 1,569,869,072 of record CM076581.1, read on the forward strand.
CCAGATTGGGATTGCACGATAGGCTTGGAGAAATAACGAACTCCTTGAGAGATTGATGTACAGAAATGAGTTTGCAGCCCTTGGATCCCTTATATCAGCAGATTTGGGGTCTATATCCAAAATGGAAGCAAAAACAAATCAAACTAGGTGTGGTAAACAGGTCTCCCACAACCTAGTCTAGCTGGAGAACACCCTACAAGAGGGGCTGCAGCTATGCACAACAAGCAGCTTCAGGAATAATGTAGTCTTTGAAAATTTAAGTAGGAGGCAATCAAATATAACTAATAAATGAATGTAAAACAAAAAATCATAATTAAAGTGAAGCTCTTTCAATACAAAATCAGTTACATGAGACAAGAGAGAAAGATAGCTTCAGAAAAGAGAGCTGCAACATAGATATATCAGCAGAAATGGCTCAAAAACGTTATTTTCAGGAGCTTTCGTAGTTTCATATTACATCTCAGATCTAGGATAGATCTTTGGACAAAACATTAGATCTATATCATATTTGGAAACTAGATATTTTTCTTTACAATATCCCCTTGGGGTTTTGACCAAATCATGCATAAATAAGAGTAGATCCGAGATACAAGTTGCAGATCTATAAAATGTTGTAGTACTTTCTGAATATTACATTTCATCACAATAGATCAGATCTAAATAGAACATGGATCAGCAAGCAAATCCATGGATCACCTAAATGGAAGGCAAATCCTAGCACTAGAGATCTCTAATCAAAACAGTGATCAAAACACCAGGAAGAACCTCATATAAAAATAACACAGTCCATCAATGGGAACATTGCTGTAGCTCAAATGAAATAGATAGCCACTGCCAAATTTTATATATGAAGTATAAAGGGAAGAGACACTCTTCCAGGAGGTTAAAAGACACACTCCATGAGAAGAGGCTCCCAAAACAAGCCAGATATTGCAGATCTAGAATCCCACTTGTTGTAGCTTGCAAAAGCAGCAAAACCCTCAATGGATTAGTGCTGCCAATGTAAGTAGATCTTGGCCTCAAGCCTGATAGTGGATCAATTTAACAAATACTCCTCCAAGAATCCTCAAAGGAAGAGGTGAAATCCCTGCATAGGAATCCCAAGCATAATCCTCCACTAAGCAACAGAGAATTAGTATTTGTCTAAGCAAAAAAAATACTCAAAAATATGATCAATCAACATCCTTCTCTTACTGCCTTCCCTCTCCTTTTATAAGATGAGAGCATTTGCAAACCCTAAACCACCTTGATGAGTTAGCTCTTTTCACATGAGGGGTGTCCTTCTAAAACTGTGATGTCCCTTTAGTAGATGCATTGAACCTAGATAGCGTTGTAGATTTGGTCAAGGTTGACCTAGTCTCACAGCTCAAATCCATTTCAAACCTATAAGTGATTATTTATATAGCCCTAATTTATCTATGTTCACATGGGCATTGATTTATTCAGTCTTCTTAGGAGTTTTACATGTCCTCCTTTATTAATTTATTCATGCAACAAGAAATTAAGAAAAAATGAATATTCCTCTTAGCTTAGGCTAAGTAGGAATATTACACTAGTACATGGGATACATTGGCCAAAACTCAAATGCAATGATTGAAGAGATTAAGAATGCCGTGAAATAGTAGTTCAAGAAATCTAAGTCCTACTCCCAAATCGTGGTTGATCTAAAGGACTTCAAGCAAGGACCTTCTGAATCTGTGTGGGAGGTCGATCAACAACTAAATAAGGTGATCAGAGCAGGGGGATTCCAATATGATGACAGACAACATACATAATGGTTTATTGCTATGTTTTTGCCTCACCTGCGTGTACCTATGGGGCACCAAACTTTTGAATTGCAGGAGAAGGCCTTGGAAGGTGCCATGAAGTTGGAAGCTGCAGCTCAGGATGAGACTCAGTTGGGCATCCAATAGATCCAGGGATAACTGGAAGTGATGCATGTATAGATCCAGAACCCATGAAAGGAAATAGGGGTAGAGGCTAGCCTCGAAAGATGGTGCATACGATGCTGGGTGAGTGGCCATACCAATGATAATTGTCCTCTATTATCAGACTATATGCAGGCTGGGGTCTTTGCCCATTACGACCTAGGGAAACTGTGGGGCCCAGTGGGCCAGCGCTCTGGTGCGATGATTGTCGTGTCACGGGGCTACATGATACTAAACACTATCCCCGCCTTGCTGCATACATTCCAAAGGTAAAGCAGCAGTGGTGTAGGTTCTGTAGATTGGTGGGACATGACGAACAAAACTGTTGGACATATGATTTGATGATTGATCGAGGAAACTTATACAGAGTACAATCAGACCCTGCGTCACCAAGAACCCCCATAGAAATAGGTGGCTCCCCATCAAGGGGCAGGGGAGGAGGATGCGATGGAAGTGCAGGATGGGGATGAGGTCAGCTAATCTGTAGGATGGGGACGAGAACACTTTGCGAGGGACTGCCTGAACCCCACTAGGAAATCCTTCCGATATTGCAAACAGCTAGACCATGTGATTGAAGACTGCCTAATATTGATAGAAAAAATGTATGAAAAGCAATCGACACCTACGCAGAATGTGAAGAGAGTTAAGGTTGAGTTGTGAAACAAAGATCCAAGTGTGAATGTGGTGACACGCAGTGGGATGGCCACCAGGGGGCCTGAGGAGGAGGCTGTGATGGAACCTCTAATATGTCAAGCCGCTATCAAACAAGAAGGCCTGGACCTAAAAAAGGGAAAAGAAACATTTATCATAGCTCGCAAGGACTTTGCTGATGTAGAGGCAACTACGGCTCGGCTGCCTGCGAACCTCAAGGTAGATGAGGAGGTTGAGCCCTTTTTGCAGGCATGTATGAAACTGCTACACAACCCAAAGGCTATGGAGAACCTCTAGGCATTAATAGATAGCTGCACAACCCGACACAATTTAACCCTAAAAGTCAAGGATGTGCACAAGCTATACAGGTATAGGAAACGCACCGGAAGAGAAATGCAGTTGTCTGCGTAGATCGGTGACTACGAAATGAGCAAGGTTATTTTGGACCTAGGGTCGGATGCTAACGTGTTACCTAATCAGACTTGGAAATGAATGGGAGAGCCTAAGTTGGAATGGTCCACTCTTCAGCTATGCATGGAAAATCAAAAGAAAATCATCCCGCTAGGAAGGTTGTCTAAAATTACAGTGGATATTGCAGGAGTAAAGACCCGAGATGACTTTGAAGTAATATAAATTTTAGAAGATCCAGACCCCTACCCTGCACTCTTGGGATTGGAATGGGCCATAGATATGGGCGGTATCATCAACCTCAAAAATAGAAGCATGGTATTTGAGAATAACGGCACAAGGGTGATAGTACCATTAGATCCTGCAGAAGGTAAACGATATACAGAGCCGGTGCATGATGAAGAGGAGGTGGATCACATTTACAAGTTGGTTGTGTGGGACGAATATTGGATCAAACCCATGGTAGAAGGAGTACTCTGTTGGGAAAAGGATAATGAATGCTTCTCTGACTCTCACGGGGAGATGGGGAATTGGAAAAGTTGGTTGCATGATGTCTTAGCACTGTGATGTCTTCGAGTCACAAGGGACTTCTGCTGCATTTCCTCAGAGGTAAGAGACCTACCATACTTTGATGGTTCTAGTAGCATTAGGGAATTTTTGCGAACATTCAAAACCGTGGTTTTGAGAGAATGGAGGATATGAGCCCTTAATCTAGTGATGTGTGCAACGCCTACAAGATGGTGGGAGACTCACAAAGGGGCATTCCAGGACTGGGAGGACTGTCGGGACATGATTCTCCTCCGATTTGAGCCTCTAGTAAAGGTGCAGGTCGAGATGTTCCTTGGCCCAGGGGACCCGCGTAAACACTTGCTAGTCTGGATCAAGGCATGGGGTGACCAGACTATGGAAGAATGGGTTCACTTGTTCATTCACACGTTAGGTCCAATCCCGACTGCGTGGTATCTAGATGCGGAGCTACATCAACGCACCTGCCACTGGGAAACTCTGAGGGATGAATTCGTAGGGACATTTTGACTCATAGGGGGGTCAGAAGCACTTCACGAAGCTCTGCAGGGTATATATACATTTGTGTTCAAAGAACCTAGCTCCATTGAAGCATTAGGAGCACCGACATGGGAATCGAAGATGCAGGATATTTTCAACTTCCGCAGCTTGGCAAGGGAAAAAAGTGAAGAAGACACGTGGTTTGTCTCTACCCCGAAGTCACAGGGAGAGCGCCGTGTTGCAAGACCCCCGCTGCAAGAGGTGGATGTCACTAAGCACTCAAGCTGTGTGAATTCAATATTGGGATAGAAGAAAATCCTAAGTTGGCTAATATTGGGGATTATTGGGATGAAAATACAGTAAGAAAAGTGGCTGAGTTACTCACCGAGTACCAGGAATTATTCCCAACAAAATTTTTGAAACTAAAGGGGATCATATGGGACTTAGGAGTCATGCATATTAATCTCAAACTGGATGCTCGGCCCATAAAACATCGACCCTATAGGTTGAACCCCAAGTATAATAAAAAATTCAAGGAAGAGCTTGATAAAATGATCGTTGCGGGTATCATCGAACCTATCGAACAATCAAACTGGGTTAGCCCAATGGTGGTTGAGGAGAAAAAGGCTAAATGGGAGATTCGGATCTGCGTGGACCTACGCAAGCTAAACGATGCCTGTGTTCATGACCCATTCCCTACACCATTCTCAGACGAAATTTTGGATAGTGTGGGGGGATAGGAAGCATACTCCTTTACAGACATCCTCTAGGTACCATTAGATTAGAATCACTCCTGAAGACCGTAGAAAAACCACATTCGCCATGGAATGGGGCTCTTTTCAATATACTGTCATGCCATTTGGTCTCAATAATTCCCCTACTATTTTTTCATGAGTAGTGGTTGCGGTGTTCAAAGAATTCATTCAAAAGTTCCTAGAATTATACTTCGATGATTGGACCGTCTTCGGCCTGGTGAAGGTACACGTGTCTAACTTGCACATGATGTTGGATGCCTTCCGAAAGCACCAGATTTCCTTAAATATCAAGAAGTGTATATTCTATGTACCCTTTGGTATCCTGCCCAGCCATATAGTTTGTCGACAAGGGCTGATGGCGGACCGTGACATCATGGAGGAGCACTTAGCACATCTTATGGCTTTGGAGGAAGATCAGTTCCTGGCTAATTTCCATCAATAGGTGCAGAAGGCCCACGATAAAGCTTGGAATTATCAACATATTTGCCAAAAGACCTTCACGTAGGATGAATTGGTGCTCTTATACGATAGCCATTTTTCAAAACATCCAGGGAAGTTCCGGTAGCACTGGCATGGCCCTTATACTGTTAAGGAAATCACAGATGGTGGAGTTGTTTGGCTGGATACCCTGCATGGCGATGTACTGCTAAGATATTTGAATGGTAGTCGGCTCAAACCATATCGGATCAAATGACTACATGGCCGGAGCAGCTGTGAAGACACATATGATGAACCCACCATCACAGTGGCTCGCGATGAGTCACAAGATTGTGTTGGTGGATTGTTGGAACAGGGTCTCCTACAAAGCTGCGAAACTGGTCCATTTTGCATATTTCTAATTATATTTAGTATAACGCAGGGGTTTTTGGGTGGGTCAAAGCCCCTAAAGAATTTTAAATGCGTCAAGGGTAGACCAAGAGTCCACAAACCATGACTTGCAGACCATTAGATGCATAAGCTAAAATAGTATAAGTAGTTGAACCTTTTTGAGTTGTAGGACAAGCTAAGAATGATAAGAGATTGTTGCTAAGTGAAAATAGATAGATTTTTTCAAGATTTTTAGTTAAGGACTCCTTCTACTATGTGCACAGAGGGCCTCTATCCTGTTATGTGCGGACCCTGCTACTGTGAGCATAGGTTGGGTTTTTGGGGTTTTGTAAGTAGATCTGGAAGATTAATGAATGCAGAAGTATTTTTGCCTATTTGAATCCACTGGAATTACTATGATATGAATCTGTGACGTCTTGATTACTTAATATATGCTGTTTTTTTATTGGTTTAAGTTGCGAACATACTTTTGCACTTATTTATGTTGGGATCTAGGTTTGTTCTGCTTGCTTCATAAAAGAATATCTGAAATAGCTTCGTATTGTTATATGAATTATCAATCTGTTGATTTCTGTGAGTAATATTGCTATTGTGCACGTGGATGCGAAGGGAATCTAGGCTCTGTGATACCGGATTGGGTCACGATAAGGGTGAACACAGCTCTGCTTGACATACCTACCCTCTCCCAAGGTGCAAAAACCTAGTTCCAGCACCCACCCATACTACTTTGAGTGAGACTTTTGCCTACACAAGTAGGCCACTACTGAAAGGGCCAGTAATATAGGGGTTTGTTGGCAAACCTTGAACATCCAAACCTAGGTTAGGACCCCTCGAGCCAACACCACTGTCTGCGTGCACCAACCGCTGGAATTAATGCACGAAGGGTTCTTGTGGATCAAGGGACGAATTCCTATAGAAAATGTGTTGATCCATCGGCTCACTGCCCTTGCCAAGAAGGGGACTCATCCAATGGCTAGTTTTGGGAAGGGTAATGAGCTGAAGGTAGCTACAAAGGTGAAGAAGGAATACGTGTCAGACGAGACTCCAGGGGGTTCGTGGTGTAGTATATTGAGAACCTGAGCATGCACCTCAGAACATTAGTCCTTTGCTATAAGATGATGTGCAATTTCCACCCTAAAGAAGTCCATGCACATATAATTTCATTAGCAAGCCAATGTGAGAAGGGGGTCAGCTACAACTGGTCCCAATACTTCTGCCAAGAGTTTCTGGACAACGTGTGTAAGATGAAGGAAATAAATTGTGCTACTCTTGGTTGTTGCTGTTAATTACGTTGGTAGCATGGGAGATGCCAGAGGGAATAATCCTCCCATAGGTGGAGCCTGACATGTGCGAAGGCGCGCTCTACGCCAATATGTGGGATTCATCCGACCCAAAAAGAGTGAAGGAAAATAAAGTTTCTCGGTTCTATTTGAAGGCATGCTGGAAAAAACAATACATTCATGACCCAGACTATCCCCAGCTATGTATTGTAAATATCAGGGTATTACATATTTTTAAGTAACAATGCACCTTGTGCAGATCTGGGTGTGCAACGACCTTGTCTGGTAGAACTTGCCATTTATGGTGACAAAGGCAGAGATCGACAAGGTCATTGCGACCTGGACAACAACATGGAAAGTTAGGCTCGACTCCACCCAACCCATCAAATATTCAACATCTAGAAAAGATACCACCTCGGGGGAAAAAGAAAAAGAATCAGAGCAGTGCATCGAAAAAGATGTAGAGACAGGCATAAAAAAAGATGTTGAAAAAGATATCGAGCGGGAAGTAAAGAAAGACATCAAACAAGAACCTTAAGGAGAATAAAACTTGGATCTTGGAGGCCTAGATGGTCTGGATGGCACTAGAGCAGAATCTTCGAGAGGAATGAAGCATGACGCATAAGCCTCCAAGGATGTGCAAAAGAAGAGCAAGGGCTCAAAGGTTGGAGGCATAGAGGATGTTACATTGACTATGGACTTGGATAAGATTGCAGATGTGGTCACCTCTGCCTCTGAAGATCGATGGAAAAAAATGGAAGGGCAGTACAAGGCTATGGTCGAAGCGTTACAGTTAGGGTTGCAGGTGTTTCACTTGAATACTAAAAATATCCAGGCAAGTGTGAATCAAGCAAGGCTGATTCAAAAGAGCTAGCCTACATCCATGATCATCAACACAACTGATAGTAGGATCTGCCCCTTCCGAGGCACAAAAATCACTCTGGAGAAGTTGTATTTGCGTGCACAGGTGTAGACCTTCCTAGAGGTTTGGATAGACGTGTCCATGCTGCCTAGCAAAAATGTGAATGCAATACAAACTATCATCACAAATGAATTAAAATGCAGGGAGGCACGCGTGCACCAACAACTAAGTGAAGCGGAGTAGAAGGTCATGGTAAAAACTGAAGAATCACTCCAAGCTCAGACCACGTAGTAGACAGTTGTAGCTCATCGATTAGAATTATATCATTTGATCCAGAGACTGTGTGGTGATCTGCCCAAAGTAGCCAATCCCATGACAGCTGCGCCATAGGTCAAATTCGAGAGTTTGGTAGCAGCATTGAAAGCATCCTGGTCAGAAGTACAGATAGTGAAGGCAGATTTCGGGAAACAGATCACATTGTTTCAAGCCAAGATATAGCCTGAAACTCCCCTAGAAGTGCATGCACAGCGGGCGGCCTTGGTCAAGGAAGCTTCATAGAATATTGTCGCCAGTGTCAACAAAGGCATCATGCTGCTAGAAATAGCTATGGGATTGTGGAAATATTTGCAGATAGACCCACTGGTCAAGAATATCTCATAGGAATTGCATGCCAAGGAGTAGGTGTTTGATGACCTCCAGGAGGCTCTGCCTACTATCATACCTACTCAGTGCATGGCTCGATTACAGATAGGCCAGATCTTGCACGATGAAGTAGAGGAGCTGAGAAGAAAGAATCATATTGTTACTGAGCACATGAAGCCATGGGATGATGAGGCGATGAATTTTTCATAGGATTTGGATGCTACTGTAAATAATTTGAACCTGACCTATCAAAGCATAAATCTTTCCACAGAAGGGCTGACATCGCAGAAACTAGTGGACACAACGCATAATGCAGTTGATCAGATTGCAGGCATCCTGGTGCCCTTCTCCACTGTCATCAAGGAGTTGCATAACAAGATGAATAACTCAGCCCCACTATGACTCAGAACGAGTCACAAGATTGTGTTGGGGGCCTATTGGAGCGGGGTACCTTAGGACCGCAATTTTGGATAAAAATATAGTGTTTTTTGTAAGATAAGTCATGTGCGCTAAGTAAATCATAGGTCAAGGGGATTTGGGGTGGGTCAAAGCCCTTCATGAGTTGTAATGGGAAAAAGGGTAGAACTAGGGGTTGCAAAACACAGTTTGCGGACCTTAGATGAGCGTAGGCTAAAGCTATAAATAGAAGTGTAAATCGAGTCAGAGAAGATAGTAGTAAGTTTTGGTATGATGTTCTGAGCTGAAAATAAAATTTTTCTGGGTTTAGAAGGCTTCTGCTAGCTGTGTGTGCAAAGACCTTAGTCCTGCTGTGTGCGAACCCCACTGGTTGTGTGCGCAGGTAGTGCTAAAGTATTGTAAGGAAGTTATGAATTGTGAATGAATAAATGAATGTTTTGGGATAATTCTGAGTATCAAATGCATCCATGTTTTGCTTTATGATATATTTTTGTGTATTATTTCTGTTTACTGCATTATATGTATTGGATCAATGGTATAACTGTCTTATGCCTTATATAAACCTTGAATGAATAGATATGTTATTGTCGAACCTGAATGTTATGTATTAATACTGTTGAAGGGATTGTAAGACCTTTGTATGTGTGTGCGTAGGATAACCTGCGTAAACTGACCTAGATATGTCTAGTTAGGGTTTTTGGTTAGGGATTCTATTGTGAAGGTTAGACCACTATTGTTATAGATCTGAAGACAACCACATCAATTAGTTCTCTCTCATGGTGTGGAAACTTGCTTCCAACACCCCACCATACTACTTCGAGTGAGACTTTGACCTGCACAAGTAGGACACTACTGAAAGGGCCAATAGTAAGAGTGTTTTGTTGGTTAACCTTAACTCCAAACCTGGGTTAGGACCCCTCAAGCCAAGAATCATTAACATGAGATACCTAATCTAGGACATGGAGACCATGGATAACTAATCAACAAGGCTCTTCAACTCTAACACCTATAGTAGCCACCAACACCTATACGCAACAACATGATCAAGAATATCATCATCATGGGAAGGCCTCCAAGCTAGTGCAACGCACCATCATTCAGCTCAATAACAACATGATCATGAGGATCATAACATCCTTTTATCATACTCTATATGTAACACCTGCAAATCACATTTTAAGCTAGCATACATGCCAAGGACCATTTACACATCATCCATACACAAGCCACTTGACCAACTCACCTACAACCCAAACAACCAGGTTGACATCAATTCCAACAAAAAACACATCTGCAACACTGCAACACACATCAATGCCAACAATTTTCTATCATGTGTTCAAGTTTTAATGTTAGTGCTAAGGGGGTGTCTAATAGAGAATTTAACCTACAAAATTTGGTTAGTTTAATCTTAGGAAGCCTTTCCCAAGAGCTTTCCCAAAAATTGTTTTTGAATGGAGAAGTGACAAAAAATAAACTAGGAAATCCCAAGAACTTTTATATTCACAAGAAGAATGTAGTAGAGAAATATTTTATCACTAAATCCTTAACTCCATTTAACAAATCTAACTATGGTAACATCTCCTACAAGATATTTTCTCCTAAATCTCCTAGATCACCTGCACATAGAGAAATAAACCAATATAATATTCATCCAAATCAATATTATTGTAACATAATACATCAATCATATAACATAAAAGAAAAGCACGAAAGATGAATGGGGAAAATATTCATTACTATTTCTCTTTGATTGAACTTGATTACATCAGTGAGTTCTCCATGCCTCTATCATTGATCTAGTTCCTAACCTATATGCTCACTAGTACGGATGCACAAGTTTATCATGGTCACAACTTTGGAAGCATTCCAACATAGATTCACTTCACTTGTGACTACTAAAGAGATCCATTTATATATATTTCCTTGTTATTAGCCTTCATTGCACCTTGACACTTCCTTGATTGTATCAAGGTGATGGTTAAACTATACCAAATCAATCATTATTCTAATCAACAATGATTATTTTAGCCAGATTCATTAATATGGACCAAATTGAAGCTTATCCAATCGAATTCCCACACTGTTTTGGAGCTCTAGTGTAGAGAGGGCATTTATGGCATTATATTTTGGTCCCCAAAACTACAAAGGAGCAATGTTAGGTAGACTTGTCCAATCCCTACCACTTGGAAGGAGCGTTGGTACCTCAAAACACTTTTTTTTTTATGTGTTGTTGCTACTACAACACCCTCCAAAAAATTTTCCTAAACTCAAATTTCGGAGCCTATATTGACATTGCATGTTGTCGTCAGAAGTATTAAGATTCATCACATGTGCTTTCTCTAAGTGTTCTAGTCCCATTTAGAAGAAACTCAATGTATATACTTTTAGCATGGCAAGCATCACACATCAGAGATATGTAGTTTTTCTTTGTTGCAAGGTGTAATATTGATGAAAATGGGTCATTCTCATCATGTAAACATGTATCACACTCATTCCCAAAGTGTCAAGCATTATCGCACAAGTGTCTTCACTATCGTTACAAAGTGTACCTTTAGTGTCACACTTGGGGAAAAATGTTGCATTGACGTCGGATTGGGATATATTTTTCATTTGTTCTAAGTGATCAATGTTGTGTCACATAATATTCTAAGTGTTTGGTCATACTTAATTTTTGTCATTTTTCACTTTGACTTCATTGATCCCACACTTAGCCAAATATAGAAAAGTTCCTTCCCAACTAACTTGACCTCACTTAACCTTCCTAAACTGCACATTTTGGAATCTTAGTCCTCAAGCTTCAACCTTGCATCTTGGAACTGCACAATGTGAAGTCCTTGACTTCCATAATTGTGCACTATGCAGTCTCAATGCTCAACCTCAACCCTTGAGCTCTAGAACTGTGCAAGCCCCTACCTCTAGCCATCCTCTTCTACGCACTGCACAGTTTTAACACTAGAAAATTATACGGGAAAAATACATTAAAAATTTCAATAAGAAGGTACATATAAAAATTTCCAGGGAAGCAATACATTAGGAGGAGCTAAAAATTTAATTTTTCCTAAGGTCAGACAACAAAATTTATGGACCATGCACATTCAACACTAGATCTCAGCACACAGTGTGGCTTTTTCTTCGATACCTGCACACTGCACGACTATCTCTTTGATAGTCATGTGGTCCTGGTGATGACAGAATGTCACCATGTGGTACCACTTAGAAAACTTGGTGAAAAATATTCTCACTAAACCTAACCAAGTATAGTCTCCTTTGAGCCACCTTGAGGCTTTAGTGCAACACACAAAGAAATCATACCCACACTCTTGTGTCACTATTTATCTTGGACCAAGAGAAGGAGGGAAAATTTAAAAATGGTCTATAAAAGCCAACCTTGGGAAGAGAAATAGGAGACACATTGTTATGCTAGCTAAAATTCTCTATAGCAAACCAACTTGTGTTTTCCAGTAGCAGGAGGATTGGAAGGATTCAGTTGTTGGCCACCCAACATCTCAATCCAAAAGAGAGGATTTCACCCCATGTTCATCGATCTACCATCCTTTGAGAGGGAAGAGAGGCTTGCTGAAAATTTGAGGGGAAGAGACCCCCTTGTCTTAGATATTGGAGCTCCAAAGCTCGAAGGATCCACTACAAGAGATTTAACATTCTATCTTAAAATACTACCAACACCTAATAAATTGAGAATCTCTCTATTGTTGACTTATTAGGGTGTTTTATCTATTGACCTGTATCTTGTACATGTTGTTTTATTTTTTGTTTCATTGTTTATATAGAATGCTACGTTTCCTTTTTAAATTACCTTATTACACGTTGAACTTATTCCACTAACATTTGACAAACCATTTTGAAGTGTGACCCTTATGTAGGTAAGTAGCCTCCCTACTAAGAAAAGTGTATTTTGTCCCCTCATGCACTGAATGATTGGTCTCAAAAGTCATTTGAGGCAATAAATGACACATTTTCTTCATCCCCTTTGATCAGTCCACCCAATTATGACAAATAGTACACCTTATATCTATCAACATTAGACACAACTATAGCTGGGGTGTTAGTCCAAGAGGGGAAAGATAATAAAGATCACGTAATCTATTAAGTCAGTAAGAACTTATCTGGCCTCGATTTAAAATACGAACTGGAAGAAAACATTTCCCTAGCCCTAATACACATAGTACACAAAATTTGGCATTACATCATCCTAAGGAATAAAATAGTCATAGAAGTTATCAACCCCATGAGATATTTTCTAACCCACCATCTGATGAGCCACAAGTAAACTCGATGGGTAGTCATACTACAGGAATTTGACTTGCAGTCTAGCTCCCCAAAGAGAAAAAAAACAATAATCTTGGTTTAGTTCATTACTAACCTTCCGAGTTTGACTCAAGGGCCCTAGATAACGACTAACTACCAGATGAAAATATGTTCTTAGTGACGAATGAGAAAGCCCTAAACGGCTTCCATAGTGGGGTTTGTGGCGGCCACCTCTAAGGGATGGATACTACCCAAAATGTCCCGCGGAATGGTTATTTTTGGCCAACCCTATTCCACAATTGCATTCAAGCAGGAAAATGGTCTGAGTGATGCCAACGTTGTTTTCATACACAATGAAAGAGCACCTCCCACTCCTCTGCACTAAGTCATTGTAGCAGGTCCCTTTTGAAAATGGGGAATTGACTTTACGACTTGCAACCCTGTATCGTATGGAAACCACAAATACATTATTGTATCCGTTGACTATTTCACCAAGTTGGTAGAATCCATGCCTACATATGACAACACGGCATAAATTGCAGCGCAATTTCTGTTCAACCATGTCATTGCATGATTGAGTTTGCCTAAGGAATTAGTCTCCGACCACGGAAATAGTTTTGAAAACGATATATTCCAAGAGTTTTCCAATCATATAGGATTCACACATGAGTTTGCGTCACCATATTACCCCCATTCCAATGGTCAGGTAGAAGCTGTTAAAAAAGTACTCAAAATAATGTTACAATGTATGGTAAAAACCCATAAAACTAATTGGCTCCATATGGCATTTTTAGCCTTGTGGGTATATCGCACAATGGTTAAATATTCAACAGGATTCAAACCTTTCAAATTGTTATGCGAAGTGGAGGCCATGATTCCCATTGAACGCGAAAATTGCCAATTTACAAATAGCTATCAAACTCCTCGATGATACCCAGCCTTTAAAGAAACGGTTGGTAAAATTATAACTCATCACCGAAAATCGACGAGAGTCTCTCCAACATAATGAAGCACACATGAAAAGAGTAAAATCATCATTCGACCACAACATCACCCATCACTCATTTTCTGAGGGGGAGCTAGTCCTCTGCTACGATGTTGCAAAAGAATCCTTAGGACCTGGGAAGTTTGAGACATTATGGAAGGGTTCTTACATCATAAAAAAAATACCTCCTCAAAGGAGACTACATCCTATCCGAGCCTGACAGTACATTCCTAGCTAACCCCGTCAATGGGCTCTACCAAAAACAATTTCACCCATAAGGGTAGGAAGTCTTAGCCTTAGAGATAATATGCATGTAACATAATTTTTTGAGATGATCAAAATCATCAAGGAATTTTTCTAAAAAAATCTCTTATGTCACAGATGGATCGTCCCCCCATCCATTATTTTAAATTTGATGATGGAGCCTTGTGATGGTTGTAAAGTCTAGCCGCAGCTACGTGGGCCATATACTCTCCTAAGCAGTCATCGTTCCTCACCAACAGAGTATGTATTGGATAAACTATGAATAATAAAGAAGAATATGATGCAGCCATAGGGTTGTTGAGTGATTCCTCCAACTAGATCATTCACCATCTACATGTTTATATTGATTCCCAGCTATTTTTATCGCATTTAAACCAAGTTTTTGAAGTACGAAATTCACACATATTCATGAAATAATTGCATGCATGACGGTTGAGTCATCATTTTGATCACATTAAATTTAAATATATACCAAGAAATCAAAACTAGACAATCGATCACATAGCTAACCATATCCTAGACTATAATGCATCTCGTATAAACCATCATCCATAAAAAAAAGGCGTAAAACATAAATATCCATCAGAGGTACATAGAATCCATCATAAACACAAATAATAACCATATACACATCATAAGAGCTGTAAAAATATACATCTCGCATATATACATCAAAAAATATATGAGTCCAAGTATTCAAAACAGGTTCCTAACGATCATGTCAACCAAAAATATACATGTCATGAAAATAGGGAAGCATTCTCATAATGGGTGCTTTCCCTAACCATATAAAAAATATCTAGGGATGAGCCCTGCCTGGTGGGTCCTCTGGACCCACGACAACACCCCATTCTACTATAGGCACTGTTAGGGTCCTATAAGTATAGGATTCATAATTTTGAATTGACTTATGATAGTCTTGTAAATATGTACATACCTTGCTTTCTACAAGTTGTTTTCCCATATTTTGTAAAAAAAAAAAAAAAAAAAAAAAAAAAAATCAAAAAGAGGGTAAAAAGTCCTAAAAGAAAGATCAAAGGACTTAGAAAAAATATAGACCCCAAAAGAAAAAATAAATAAAACATGAAAGTGTGCAAATTCAAATGCCACTACTTTTTACTTTGTTACTAATGATTATGGCAGAGTGTCAGTAAATGCCATAATCCATGATGAGTTGAACTGCTTAAACTTGAATTGTCATGATTTCAATTTTATTGTTGTAGAATAGTGAATAAATATTAGTCAGACAGTTTAATCCTAATTAATTAGTAGATAGGTAGAGAATAAAGAGGAGCTCATCAGTTTAATATGAGCCCTTGGATGATATAAGGTAGATTTAGATAGTTTTTATGCTTTCAAAACAATAAAATGTTTCAAGGTAGCAAGCTTAAATGCACCTTCAAAATGGAAGAAAAAATGTTAGATTAAAGTTGGGTAGGTAGAAAGAAGTGGGAAAAGCATGTAAACTTTCATCACCGGGTAAAAATAACTAATTTCCCATCCCTTTTAGTTATTCTGCATTCTAGACTTTCAGTGAAAGAGGCTCAGAGCATTTATCTGACTTCTGTTGGGACCAGACCCAAGGCTCAATGATTGATAAGTTAAAAGTGTTGAATCCCTAATTATCATCATTTATCCTTCATACACTCATTACTAATCAATTTCATAAGTAAGCACCTTTTCTACTTAAAGAAATATGAAATTCCCCTTTTGACTAACTCACTTCATTCATAAAATCATAAAACCCTCCAAAAGCATTATATCCTATGTTAAAAGTGGTGAAATTATAAATCATAAAAGCTTTGCTTTGATATTTTCACTTTACTTAGTTATGTAATTGTATTTTTTGTGTATTTCATTGTCCCTTGTCATATTAACTTCTAATCTATATATTAAATCCCTAAAATGACCTTTTCCTATTAATATAATTCCCTTTTATATTAATTCCCTTTAAACTCACTATTATAAGCTTTTTTGTCAAAGTAATTATCCACATGCGGAAATAAAAATCTTGATTACAACCCCTTTGACATAAAACTAACATCATGTAAATATCCCGCCCCCCTATAGTTATTAAGCCCCCATGGTTTAATAAAATATATAATATAATACGAAAAACAAATAAGTCTTTCACTTAAGCCACCTCATGCACCTTTTTTAACCATATATATAAACTCCATTTATATATATAACATCCCCACTTAACCTCTTTTGAAAATCATGTATTGACCCTGTCTATTCATAAAAACTTTTATTTTTGATAAAAAATTTGGTTATAAACGTATATATATAAAGGTTTTATTATATGATCCATCTCCCAATGCATAGTAAAATACCTAGGCCCCAACCAGCCTTTTCCAAAGCAACTTTGCAATTAATCTCGACCCTTCGCTCCTGTGCTCCTGATCCAACGACTTACGATGCACTTCGCGCCCATAAACCAAACGATGGCCCAAAGCTCAAATAAGCATGAAATAGGTTTTTTTCACGAATCCACCCATGGTGACGTGTTGCGTTCTTATTGTGTCGCGTTAGATTTGATTAAAACCATTTAACTCTCATTACCAATGTGAAAACCATTTCCTGTTTTCACATTCGAAAACAGAAACCATCTCGCCTTTTGATATGACTGGCATTTATTACAATGAATATTTATAACCAAGGTTTAAAACATTTATTATACTATTTTTCCAATTCCATTCCCGCATTCCAAACTGTGAAAAAACTCCGCCTGACTATATTTAGCCTTTTCAAGAACCTGTTTAGCAATTTTTCATTCAAAACCCAGATTTGACCACTAGTTTCTCATTTGAAGACCGGGTAAGCCATTTGATGCACCAGTAAGCTGGACCAAGCTCAGAATCAAACAAAGATCTTCTCAGAACCTTTCAAGAAGTCAAAATACCTGCAAAAAAGGTATTTTCCCAAATCTAGCCTGCAAATTTCACAGTTTAAGCCTTCAATTGAACAAATTGAACTTGAAATTGAAAATTTTATCCATAAACATTGCTCGAAAACACCAAAAAGAGGCCAAACCCTGGCCAATTTTTCCTAGAAAACCCTGATTTCAATTGTGAGCCTTTCTGAAGATTGAGGACCAAATTCAAAGACCCAAAGGGTTAAAACTTCTGAATATACCCTAAAAATTCCTTTTTTTCAATCAAAACCACTCAGAAAACCCTGTTTTTTGTTTTATCCCAGTTTTATAGCCTCTGACAAGCCTAATTGAGAAATAATACCAACAGAAGTTATCCTTAAACTCAATTTCTCAAATTATCCTATGTTAAGTAAGTACAACTACTGAAAACTGTTTAATCTTTCTTTAGTTATTTAAAATTGACCAAGAAACAAATGACACCTAAAGCTGGAGGATCCAAGCCTGTTAAACCTGGAGGATCCAAACCTCCTATGTCTAAAGTAGCAAAAGCCCTAAAATATACTCCTGCACTCACTGTAAAAACCTATGTGTCTGTAAATCCCCTGCAGCCACCAGTATCTAATGAAGAAATCATCCCCTTGACTGATTTGGATTACAAAATTGCAGACCCTCTAGTAGAGTTCAACCTATTAGAAGCTCACAATTGGTGTTATGAAAAGTTCCTGGATAAAGATAACATACCTATCTGGGAGACAAATTTACCCAAATATGTAGTTCCATTAACACACCCTGATCAAGACCTGATAAGATTGTGCCGAAAGTACTATGTTCTAGATGAGAGAGAAATTGTGAATGATGATAGGGAGATTCTATTTTCTATCACTTCAGAGTTATCAATGAAATGTTGCAGTTACAGTTTGACCCTAAGGCAGTGCCCCTTTCAATTGAAGCATTAACTCAATTGCATTTAGGATTAGATTTCCCCAAGAGATTTAATATTTTCCAGACTTTCATGCCTTGTTATGTAGACATTCCAAAATTAAATCCTCCATATTCTACTTCCAAGTTTCCTGAGGGTTCTAGGCATGTGATTTCAATGTTATCCTTCATATTAGGTTACTTCACTGATGAATCCATCCTTGGGTTTTTATCCACTTTATCTCCCGGTGAGCCTCCTGCTATGATTTTTGACTATGCTAGGTTTATAGCTAATTCTATACATCACCAATTGACAAAATTACCCACTGAAGGGGTATTCAGATATTCTTCATATTTATTTCACTTGTTCTTGTATTTTCAATGTGACAAGTCTCCAATGGCATTACAAAAAATGGATGTAGAGGACTAGCCTCTATCCATTATTTTCTGGACTAATTTATCGAGGAAAGAAAGCAGTGAGTTCAATTTCACAGAATTTTCAGATATGTTTCTCCAACCAGCAATGAGTTTACTGTATAAGGAAGATCAACCCAGGATAAATGAAGAAATGAAGAAAATCTTGCAGTTAGCAGAACAATGCAAAATGGGAGATTAGTTTTTATATGAGAAACACACAGAATTGAGAATTTTTGGATCTAATCTCCAACCTTACAAACTGCCCAAGTATTTGACTATTAGAGTCTTTGCATTAGAATATTTAAGGTAGGTTTTGAATGCTAATGCCATCAATTCTATGGCTTCCAAAAAGAAAACCCAATTCAAATTAAAAAATCAGATTGGTCCTTTCATTGTGAATAATAGAGATACTGATAAGGAGATAGAGAAAAGATTGTTAGAGCTTAAATTTCAGGTAATTTTCCCTTGAAATTATGACCCCCAAGGTCTTCTAAGCAGTATAAGGGTTAAATGTAGGTTACCTCCTTTCATACATGAATGTAAGCCAGATATTGAAAAATATGTAAATCAGAAAAAATGGAGAGAAAACACTTTGATAGATACAACTGCCAATGAACAACCAATAGGAAAAATGGATACCACACTTGCTATGGTAACTTCAAAACAACCTGAATCTTCAAATAAAAGAAACAGAGATGATGGAGCATATACAGCAGAGACCACTATAGAGACTAATTTCAAGCTCATCTATAACAAAAGTCCCAAGCTCACTACTATTGAAAAGGAAAAAGTAATTGAAATTAAAGATGTCAATGAACCAGAAGTCAACAATGATGAGGCCACTGAAATAATTAAAGAGACTTTAACAAAAACAAAAGAGTAAAAAGTAGTAGCCAAAGAACCAGACACTCAGATGATTGAGAAACAGGTTGATATGGAAGCTTCTTCTTCTAAAACAACATAAGAAAAATATTTGGACATTAAAGAAATAAATAAACAGATCAAACAAAAAAATGAAGAAATCAAGAGTGAGATTTATTCTCAATTCTTAAAGCAGAAGCCAGGAAATCAGAACAGGCTACTTAGTGCCTTTGATTATACAACAAACAAGATGATCATGTCTTTTCTACAACCAACTACTTCAACTCGAAAAACAGTGGCTGATTACAAGAAGACAAAATTTGAAATAGATGCTGAAAGTATTCATGAACTTGGCCAGATAGAGTTTCAAAGGAAAAATTTAGAAATTCTATATTCAATAGTTGTGAGAAATGCCATGAGTGTGACAAATTTGCGGAATGCATTCTTAAACCTGTAGGACCAAATGAAGCTTGAAAAAGCATCCCTTCGTGCCAAATATCTGAGAATAAAAGCTTTATAATACTTAGTGTTGCAGGTGGGAGTTGATCCTTCAGATATTCAAGCTACTGAAATATTGATTAAAAACAAAAACGAGGACATTGTTGCCTTGAGGAAACAACGGAAGCTTCCTCAAAGTGAACACCCTTAGGCTAAGGAAATTATTCAAGAACAAACAGAAAAAGATGAAATGATGCAGTTGATTGTCAAACTGACTGCCCAAATAAAAGAAATGGAAACAAAATTGGATCAATTATTAAAGGAAAAAGAAACAATGAAACAAACTAATGTTCCAGTGGTCCCTACAGTTATACCTATAATCACTACAGTCATGGCCTCCACTTTGGGAGAAAAATTGGCACCAAAAGAGTTATTGGAAAATGCAGTGCCAGTGCAATCAGCCACCACATCAACTAAAGAGTCTTCAACCACACAGGTAGAGCATACAGGTGATGAAGGACAGATAGTAAAGGCCATGGAATAAATGACATTGAAAACTAATGAAATTAATAGTTTGAAAAAGATGATTCAAAGTATGGAAGTTTCCAACAAAACAACATTAATTAATGCCAACAATTATGAGCAAAGGGCCAAAAGACTTGAAGAGAAAATCAAAAGCCTTCAAAAAGACTTGAGTTTCATTGCACAAATTTAATACATAATAAATTACCTTTGGGCCAATATAATTGATGCCATTCATATTCAATGGCCTTCAATTCAAATTATTTATGAACAGAGAGATTTACTTCTGGCAGCACAAGTGGAAATCCAAAAGACAAAAGAAGAACTAGTAGATAAACCAGCATAAGCCTTGAAACTAATTACTTTCTTAAATAGTAAAAATAGAGCAGAGCTAGAGGAATTACAGGTACAGGATAGGACATGGGCAATATTGCAGATCAAGAAGGTTCTGACAAAGAAAAATCCGATGAAAAATTTAAAGGAAAAATGTGATGCCATGGATATTTCTATAACCAAGTTTTTAGCAAAATACACTATGCTAAGACAAGCTGGTATTCCAGATATTCATGTCTTCAATGAGAAATTGATGAACCAAAAATAATATGAAAAAAAAGATAAGGGATTATGCTAAAGAACATATCAACAAGCCACTACCACAGGGCTCTCCCACAGGAAAGGTTATTGTCCAATAAATTGAAGATTTATTTTTTCTTCAAAATGAAATCAAGCATCTGTTTGTCTTCAAACCAATTTTTTCCAAGTATACAGATGATGATGAGAATTTTAGGAACTCAAAAGTGTAAAAATACCAAATGAAGAACAATGGAAAGCTTTTACAGATTTGATGTAGTAGTGAAATAGGGAAAATAGTGAGGAAAATATAGGTGAAACAATCAAATAGAAAAATAAAACAGTCACTTGATTTTTACTGCTGGAAATTTTCTTTTTATAGCAGTAAAAGCGTAAATAAGAAGATTCAAAGTGTATTAGGATGAAATTACAGCATGAAAGTGTATCAGGAGGAAGAGTGTCAGTCAAAACAACTCCAATAAAGTTATTTTCCAATTTTCCAGCAAGCAGGACAACTAGCCAGTAAAGGCTCCTTGATTAGTTTAAGTTGTTCTATATTTTTTGGATAAGAGGACAACTTGCTAAACTGTTAAGTAGCTGTCCCTCTTTATATGTAAAGATATTTTATTTTTCCTTGAGTTATTCCTAGATCTCTCTAGAATATTTTGTAAACAATATTTTGTATAAATACTTCAGTCTTTGAAGTGTTTAGTGTGGAATAAAATTTCTAAGATTACTATAGATTTTTGCGGATAAATTGGAGGCTCACATGTGTTGATTTAAAAGTAGAAGACTAGACAAAGCTAATTGGACATCATAATTCATGATTCTCGTGATAAATTAAAGAGTAAAGTGCAACTATCCTGTCATTGTTTATTTTCTGAGTTCCATTCATTTCATTATGTGTTTGTTCTTTCTTAATGAGTAACTAGGAATATTACTTCAGGACTAGATTATGGCTTCCTGTCTTAACCAAGTTACCATTTAAATGTTTTCAACTGATTTCCGGTGTTAGTAATTCTTAACTGCTCCTACTCCCGTTTGACTCCTGCCTCCTTCCTCTATTGTCTAGATCAAAGGATCCTTCATTTCCCTTTGTCCTGACTACACCATTTCATCAAAAACCTTTTACCCAAAGCTCTGAGGGTTATCTATCTTGCCCTGAATACATTTGCATCCTTTTGGCCTTGATTTCTAGTACTACTATCTAGAACTAGACTCCATTATCCCAATGGTCAAGTATATTTCTCCTTAGTTTACCTAAGTGATTTTTACCCACCAAAATCTTAAAACAAAACCAATTGAACTATCATAACTGGCCTAAAAAAATAAATCAAAACAAAGATAAATCTTAAAGAGAGAGCCCTCTCTGAATTCTAGGAAGGCTAGATCCTAGGGTTTGAAGTAGGTTTGTGGTTACCCCTAGTTTTATTAAACTAAAAATCAAAAGCCCACAACTTTGAGAAATTACTAGGGTGATAATAGGCGGAACAACCAAAATCTCAAGTGCCACCTGACGTAAAGTTGAGCGATGTGCCCTCTCTCGAGCCATCACTGTCTCAAGCCAAACATCATCCAAATCCTCAAAGAACCCCCGTGTCGGCGTACCCCTGGTCAACCTCTCTAAATGACTCCATGAGTAAGCTAGACCTGCCGCACAAGTGTCAACAGCCTCAGCCCGAGCCTCCGCTGCCAACACTCTAAGGTCTGTAGTAGCCAACTGCTCCTTGACCACCGCTACACATGCCTCAACCATTGCTGCATGTGCCTAATCCGCCTCAACATAGGCAAGGAGAGAAAAATCCCCACCGACAGGTGCAGCATTGCTGCCCTCCCTTGAAGGGCCTCCTGCACCACCCTACCCCCCAACCAGGGCCTGAATAGCCACAACTGGGACCCTCCTCAAAGGCTTATGACCCACCAAGCGGGCGGTATGATGCCCTGCCAAACCCACATCTACAAGAGAAACAAAAAATAGTATTAGTGTCACCATTAAATACAAATAGATACATATATAATAAAAATCATTAAAAATGAAAAAAAAGCATCAAAATTCCTACCTGTCAGTCCCCATGCATAGCTTGTAGGAAGACCCAAATCCGGGTTCCTCTGGAAGTCCATCCCCGAGTGCGGGTAGTCTAGAAACATCTGTGGGTTCGACTCGAACCATGCCTTAACTATCACATCCTAGTAGAGACCCCCTTCTGCTCCTCCACCTCAAGGCATCATAGGTGCCCACCGATGCATCCTAGGATCCCTCGGAGGACCCAGGGGCACTGAAACAAAATTCCTAAGCATCACTACCCTCTCATACATGATTTTGCAGAGGATAATCACATAATAAAATACCTTAATGGTCCCCCTCTGGGGCTTTCCCAGTTGTGTAACCATGCCCTAGTAGATATAGGGAGCCTAGTCATAGAAGTGATTGGCCCAAAGCTGGTGCAAAACTGCAATATGTGGGCCTGACACTCAATGAGGCATTGTTAAACCTGATAGGAGAAATATCATCGCCAGGGTAGCCCTCTCAAAAAATTCCATCAGAGAGCTCACATGGATGCATCCCTGAGTAATTGCATCAGGACCATAGTGATTCTGGGACTAGCAGTAGATGTTCATTCCCCTAATTAGGAGTGGGTACTAAAGAGCCTCCCCATGAGGTAGTAGACTAGTCAAAAAGTAAGCGTCGGTCTCTAGCTGGATCTCGACGTCTCTGCGACACAACACTATAACACATTATCTCTTATTCTAGGAATAGGCCAGGTATCGCAGTAAAACATCCTGCGATCTCAGTAGGTTGTTCTCTAAAAATTTGAGCAACCCACCCCCCGAGCACCCGGGTCTTTTCCCACAGCTGCATGGAGATCGGGTCAATCTCTCTCTAGCCACAACATCCTGTCACCAGAGAAAAAACCAAAAATAAGTTTTTCAAACCCTAAATATTATTTTGTTCAAAAATTAGACTCTTCCATGCCTATGAAGAGCTCAGATGCGATGACCATGTGTCTCTATCAGATAAAGACACGCGGTCCATTATGCAAGATTTTACCTAGGTGTGAAGGCCTCCCCGTCCTTTGACAACTATCATAGGCTTGTACAAACTTTTTAGCATCTTTAAAAATTGTAGGCCAGTAATAGCATGTTTGTAAAACCTTATGACCAGTCCTACAATCCACAAAATTTCCACCACACGGCCCGTCGTGGGATGCTTTCAGAATGTCAAATATTTCGTCTTCTTGGACGCATCTTCTAATGTGCATATCTACTCCTGTATGAAATAGGTAGCCCCCAATCCAAGAGAATCGGGTACTGTGTTGCACTATCTATTTTCATTCATTGGGAGTTAGATGCTTGGGTAATTTACCTACTGCTAAATAATTTGCAACATCAACATACCATGGGGTTCTGGTAGTAACTGCAAACAAATGTTCATCTAGAAACTGATCTTCGACTATTGCTGCGTCCGTTGGTTTTAGCATTCGTGAGAGAAAATCAGCTATAGGATTCTCTTTTATAGGTCGATCCTTTATTGTGATGTCAAATTCCTACAATAGAATCAAACATATTGTTACTCTACCATTTGTAACAGGTTTATTTTCTAAAAATTTTATGGCAGAGTGATCTGTATATAAAACTACAGGATACCCAGTTATATAATGTCTAAATTTATTTACAGCATGTATTACAACTAAAAATTATTTTTCAGTCACAGTATAGCTTAATTTAGTAGGAGATATATTCTTTCTAATATAATAAATTACATATGGATTTTTATCTTCTTCCTGCCCAAGGACTTCTCCGATAGCTGTGTCTGAGGCATCAGATGAAATTTGGAATGGAAAATCCCAATTTGGGCCCCTTAGCACTGGGGCTATTGATACAAGCTTTTTTAGATCTTCAAAAGCATGGTCACATTTATCTGTCCAAATAAAATCAACATTCCCTGTTAGTATGTATAGAGGTGCAGCTATTTGAGAAAAATGCTCTATGAATCTTCTATAATAACCAGAAAATCCCAGAAAACTACGTACCTCTGTTTGCATAGTGGGAGTAGGTATTAATAAAATTATCTGAATTTTAGCTGGATCTACCTGTATTCCAGCTACTGAGATATAATGACCTAAGATGAGTCCCTCAGTCATCCTCATGTGACACTTCTCATGGCTTAAGTAGAGCCTGGTGGCAATACACCTTTGCAAAACATTTTCCAATGTTTCTAATGCTGGCTCAAAATCATCTCCATAAGGTGTGAAATCATCCATATATACTTCGAGCCCTTCATTTATTAAATCTGAAAATATGCTGAGAATTTCCCTCTGAAATGTGGCAGGGGAATTGCGTATACTAAAGGGTAAAACTCTATAAGAAAATGTTCCCCAAGGACAGGTAAAATTAGTCTTATCTTGGTCTTCCAGGGCGATCTAAATCTGATTGTATCCACTGAAGCCATCTAGGAAAGAAAATAATTTATTTCCTGCTAATGTATTTAATACTTGATCAATGAAAGGAAGGGGAAAGTGGTCTTTCTGGGTTGCTTTGTTTAATTCTCTATAGTCTACACATAGTCTCCATTTTTCATTCTTATTTGGCACCAGTACTAGTGGAGAGACCCACTTTCTATCATATATTGGATAAATAAAATTTACATCCAAAAGTTTTTGTAATTCATCTTTCACAATATTCTTAAGATGAGGGTTTAATCTCCGTTGGGGTTGGCGAATGGGTCTAACATCTTTTTATGTATAAATGTGGTGCGTACATAACTGGGGATCAGTTCCTTTCGTGTCTGGGTAATCCCATGCAAAGGCTCCCTTATATTTTCTCAGTAGTTGGACCATCTTCTCCTCTTCTTTGGCAGATAGGTTTTTTTTAATGTTCAGAGTTTTTCCTGGATCAATTTCTATAGTTTTGATATTGTGAACAGAGGTGGTAGGTATTGATTGATCATGAATGTCTTTCAGGTGATATTCTTCTTCTTCATTATCAAATGTTGCCTCAATCATGTGACATTGCAAATGGGATCTGGTTTTTGGTTGGTTAATGAAACCGTTAATGATGTCATCCTATGTTTGGTCTTTAAATTCGAGGGCATCTTCTATGGTTAATGGTGATCTAATGTTTTATATGAGGTATGATATAGGCTGTTTCTTTGTTTTTATTATTGCTAAACTTGGCTGGGCTGGAGGGTATAAGGCTTAATTCTTGACATAAATCCCTCTAGTTATAGTCATGCTGCCTTGTCGGCAGCCAATGTAAGCACTAGTAGTTGCCAGTCAAGGTCTACCTAAGATTAAAGGGTGTCCATCTAGCTAGTTTTTGGGGTTAATAATTAGAAAGTCGGCAGGGTATTCCTAGGAGTCTACAGATACCATTCCATCATGTAGTGTGCCTTCTGGATTGACTACCGATCGGTTAGCCAATTCCAATAAGGTTGTGGTTGGATCTAATGATGTAATGCCAAGTTTTTGACAAGTAATGATTGTTAGGATATTAATTGAAGCTCCTAAATAAAATAAGGCATTTGGAAAAGATTTTCCATTTATTTTCACCATAAATATAGGATTTCCTGGGTCCTCATACTTTACAGGTGCTTCTCTTCCTAATAGTAAGTCAGATAGAGTGCCGATTACTTGGACAGTTGGATTAGATGTTATTCTCCTCTTTTGATTTCTTATACATAATTCTTTGATGGTCTTTGCATAAATTGGAATATCTTGGATAGCTTGGAGGAGTGGTATTTTTATACACAAATTTTTTAGTTCTCCCAAAAGATCAAAATCAGGATGTTCTATTGGGCAAGGTATGATTAGTCATTCTGGGAATGGTGGAGAAGAGGTGGTTGCTTGCTCATGAGTTTTTTGTCTAACCACATTCTCTTTTTGTAATGTTTGTTCTTAAGGTAACGAATTTTCAACTTGAAAATTTTTGTCTCCCTCTGATTATATTATGCGCCCAGACCTTAGTTGAAGGTCGTTGCACTCCCTTAACTCGGTTTCTAGTTCTAGTGCTTTGATTATTTGAACAGATTGAACCGATCTATTATTAGGGTTCGGGTTGGGTTGGGCTGGGAGTTGCAGTCTTAAGTTGGTCTGGGGATTTTGTTGCAATGTATATGGCGCTGGCAGTGTAGGTGGAGGGAGACGAATCGTTCTAGCTATTTGATTCATAGATCTTTGCCAATTTGACTACCAGGTTTGACTCTGAGAGGTGGAGGGGGACCATTGTGTTGGATATGTATTATTTTTCAAAAATGGTGGATAGTAAGGAAATTTCAGCCAATTGGTTTGATTTTTTTGATTTGGCCATGGCGATGTAGGAAATGGCTATTGTGACTAGCTGGGGAAAGGTGGATGTTTTTGACATATTCCATTATATTGATGAGCATTATATTGAGGAGACTGAAAATAAGAGGACAAATCAATGGGCATACCTGTTTGTCGTGGCTGCCATTGACGACACTGATTGAGTAAGCACACTAGTTCTGTTTCTTCTTCCGCTTCTTTGTAGACTACTTTCAATCTTGGGAGTGAGGGGTGACTTTCTGTGGAGTGATATTCCGTGCAGATGGCATAGAATTAGACTATATCCAGCGGGCGCTCTTTATGGCTATGTTTCGTTCTGCATCTAGTGGAGAATATTGCCAAATTTTGTTCTGCTTCTGCTTGATTTTGTTTAGCTTGCATGATGTCGAGCTGCGTCGTCAGAGTCCCTAAAATATCAGTTTTGAAATCTTCCAATAGATTTCCAATTTCTGTGCAGGTTATACCTCCACCAAAGGTCTTGCTATCCCTTGTGATCATGTCACGTGCTACTGTTTTAGTCTTGTGCTGCCTCTCGAAATCCTGATACATAAATCAATAATGTCAGCAAAATTTTCCTGATATATGTCACCTTTTCCCATGATGTTTAATGTTTGAACCCATTGTTCCGTCACCACTTTAATTAATGTAGTTTTTAACACATTATAAGGTAAGGGTAAAGATGCATAAGGTAATCTCTGGAGGTTGTATTGAAAGCATTCTACATATTCCTCCAATGTTTCATTAGG
Organism: Pinus albicaulis; assembly: GCA_034641835.2. Lineage (NCBI taxonomy): Eukaryota > Viridiplantae > Streptophyta > Pinopsida > Pinales > Pinaceae > Pinus > Pinus albicaulis. The sequence continues at coordinate 1,569,897,018 of CM076581.1, forward strand.
TTTTATTGTCATCTGAAATATTTCATCCTTTAATTCCCTGGACCTACAATAATCCTGGTATTTATTTAGAAAAGCAGCTTTCATCTGATCCAAGTCATTTATAACACCTCCACCTAACCCCATAAACCATCGTAGAGCTGCTCCTTTTAATGTGGATGGGAATAATTTTAGCTTTTGAGGATCGGTGGTATAGTCATACCCCCTACATAATACATGGAATTCAAACAGAAATGCATCTGGATCTTTCGATGTTAAGCCATCGAATTAGGAATATGTTGGAGAGGAATGGCCTTCATAGGTGCATTAACTTTAGTGTCCACAATGGAATATTGCAGTGTGGAAGTTTGGGGTAGTTGTTGGTTCTGGGCCATTTGATCAAATATGTGCCAATATCCTTTTAGGATTTCTAGGGAATTATTCCTAGGCTGACTAGAAGGAGTAGGGATGACCTTAACAACACTTCCTTGGTCTGGGATAATGACTGTTCCTTGCTGAACTATTATCTGAGGGGATTTTGGTTCTTCTATTTCCCCTGTTTCTCCTCCTCCTTCACGGAGATTACTAGAGTTCCCTTCTTGTAAAGATATTGGGCGAGAATTCTCAATTTCTTGAGAATCTTGCTCAATCTCTTTTGTTTGGCTATGCACCTCAGCAACAGCTATAGATGGTGATTCTGTGGCCCGAAGGGAGCTAGTAGGTTGTCTAGAAGCAATTTTTCTAGGGCCTAATAATGGCTAAGTTTAAACTTTATTAATGATATTGTCGATAAAGGTTGTTCGCCCAAGGGTCACTGGTCCCTTAGGTTTTTCAGGTCTGGGAGGAATTTTGTTTTTTTTAGATTTTCTAGTCATTCAAAAAATGCAAGCATTCATTCCTACCTTAAACTTCTATGCAGTTCTGATATGAAGCAGGCAAGTGAACGAGCATGTTCCTCGTTCGTTACGCAGATTCTTACCTTCCATTTTTAATACCCAGTTCTTCCTTAGTAGAGAAAATCAAATATACATCACTCTTTCTAAATAGCTACACTCTTCCTGGCAACGGTGCCAAAATGTTGAGGTATAAAAGGTGTCTTTTTAACTCTGATTTATCCTACATTAATTATCAATCCAGGTATGATTTTTTATCTCAAGAGTGTACTCAGTCTGAGGCGTCAATTTAATCTAAGAGTAATGTTTTCCAATTTGCAGTACAATGTTTCAAATACAAGAGTAAATAGATGTTTGAAGATGGAATCTAATTGGAATGACATGAAAATTAATGATCTAGAACTCAATTATTCACTCATAAATCATCAGTCAAGGATGCAGTAGTAATAACTCTTTCCTCTGTAAACTGATGTAAATGAAATCAAACATAAACAAGATCCTCAATCTGAGAACTTAGAGAGTGATAGCCAATGTCCTTTACAATTGTTGATCTTATGCTCCACACTAAAGAAACTAATTGGAAATGATAAATGAGTTAAATAATGCTGCTAATGGAAATGGAAGAAACACGCTCTCTACAATAACATTCCAAAGCAAAACCAAATACTTGCAGGAAAGAAATGATCAGCAAAGCTATTTAATGGAAATGAACAACAAATTCTAGAATGAATAATGAAGCTTTATATTGGAAAAGAATATAAATACAAGTTACAAAGAATAATAATCATGTTATGGTGGAAAGGACAACAACATGATTCAATCACAGCTTATGCAATAAACCAATTCCATAAAATATTGAAACAGTAAGCTATAAAACATGGAATCTGTAAAGAAATGCGACTAAAGAAAATGAACATTAAAGAAAACCATCACACGACTGGAATTGTAAAGTAATGGTACAGATAGCAAGTGGATCCACCAGTGCTGGGCCCTTAGCCACTAGTGAAGCACCACCGAGCTACTCCAGTATCAAATAATGGAACAACAAAGAAATTATATATTAATCATATGTAACAAAGTTCATAGGAAATCGCACTCTGTTTTAACCAACGAGAGTCGATGATCAAAGTGAAAATACAAAAGGAAATATCAATAATGATAATACATGCCCTCTGATTTCTACAAGCGTTTTCCTTCTATAACATCCAGGCGGACAAAATAAGAAATACAAATAAGCTTTGAACTAGCGATCCCTCAGGATCGAAAGATCTAAGGGATTCTCTCTATCTTCTATCTCCAGTTATCGTTTTGTCCTCTTGCGCTAAAGCCGTGCTATTCCTTTCTTTTCTATGACTGTGTGCTTTGATTTTGATCTTCTTGTCTGGATATGGCTTCCTGTTGAAGGGAAAAAAATTACTTCTTCTTTGTATTTTCCTCCCGAATAGTGGCTTCCCATTTCTTCTATTTTCTGTATAGAAGAAAAGACAATATTTAGTTAATTTGCAATAGTCACTAATCTCCTTAATTACATTATAACTCTTCGATATATTAACATTTTAGAATAAAAATGAGTTATGATTAAAGGAAAAATATAAAGAAATAAATGCAAATTCATACCCTTTCCATCGTTCAACAAGTGGGGAGCATCAAGGACTTGAGGAAAAAAATTTAATTGATTATCATTTGGACGCTAGTAGTGCAATCAAACAGCTGGTCCTAGAACAACCTGATCCTTTTATTTATCAATCTCCTGCACACTCCGAGTTCAGTTCATCCCATCAGGAAGAATAATCTATGGGGGACGAGAATGTCAAGACAGATAGATCTGCTACTTTTGAATTCCCGATAGTAGTGAAACGGGATGAGGCTCCTATGAAAAATATTCCTTTGTCATCCCTACCATCCTTTCAAAGGATGGCTGTTGAAGATCCTGATACCTTTTTTTTGAATTTGATGTGATATGTAGAGGATATAACTACACTTCGTACACATAGAAGCTGAAATTGTTTCTTGCTACTCTGAAAGGAGCACCATTATGGTGGTTCATGAGACTAGGTGCTAGCACGACTGAATCTGGAATGACATGAGGGAGGTCTTTCTCTTTAAGTATCAGGATTACTGTCGAACCATGGATTTTAAGGAAGAGATCTTCATAATTGCACAGAAGGAGGAGGAGAGATTGGAAGACTATATGGAATGATTCCATTACAATTTACAAAGGTCTAAGTTTAGTAACTTAGCCCAAGAAATTATGAAGCCAATTTTCTTAAGAGGTATAAGAGATGACTATTTTGAGCATTTGAATCTATTGGGAAAAGGATACATATCGCCAGAACCACTTGAAGAAACAATGAAGCTTTGCCTGCGTAGTTCAAGAGGATCGGTCAAGGGGAGAAGTTCAGTTCGAGACCCTTTAGTTCAGATACAAAAGTCCACAAGTGGAGGAGTAACCAGAGGCTTCCAGAGTAGAGATCGTAAACCTATTTGAGTATTTTAAAACCAAACTCCTTAGCACTCTCTCTACCCAGATCACTATGGTGCAAGTTAAGAAAGCACAAGCATAAGTTGAAGAAGCCTTAGCAATATTCTATCCCCGATGCAAAAAGAAACATTTGGAAAGAGAATGTGGACTGAATAACGTTAACCTGTGAAATATATTTGAATTAGAACATTCTACAAATCAATGTCGTGAATTCCAGATACTAAAGGTTGTACTTCAAGAGTCAAGCAAGGGTGTCCAGTATTCTTATTTCATTGGATCAAAGAGACCATAGCAGCCACGACCTATAGGTATGCCTCTGGATTTTTCCTCTTTTGATCCTTGGAATAATTTTTATAATAGTCAGCAATATCCATGGCCGTGTCCTACTCCTTCCTCAACACAATTTCCTTCACCATGGAACCAACGGTCGTCTTCTCCACCAATGCAATATCCCCCATCGCAACCCAATCCTTGGGGATACAATTGGAGAGGTAATGGCCAAGGTCCAATAGCCCCTCCACTACCAATATAACAATAATTACAACTACCTTCTGTTCAAAATCCTACACCTTCTGTCCGACTCCAATTTCATGTGCAACCTAACCCCAATCCGAATAATAAGGCAACCCAGAGCATAGATGCTCTAGTTACCTTCCAGACTTATCTTATTACTCCTATTGGAATCAACGAGTTTCAGCTTCGATCAGGAAAAGTAATTAGACCTGAAAATACTCCCATTATTAACGAATAATGTGAGTCACCTAGAAAGGATATGGGCGATTTTGAGGCAATTGTTACACATGTAACAATTGATACAACACTCACTGTTACACCTATAGCATCCAGCTAGGGAGGTTCTGTTGTTTCTACAACAACCAACCCAAGCAAGGTTGGTTCATCTGTGATAGCTGACTCAGCTGTTAACATTCAGGATCCTCCATACCCTCAAAAATTAACTAAAACTGGGCCAGCCTCACAACCTGAATCTGAATTCCTCAAGGAACTGCAAAATTTGTATGTTCAGATTCCACTGTTAGAGGCTCTTAATGAAGTACCTATCTATGCTAAAACAGTGAGGGATCTGTGCATCAAAAAGCCTGGAAGAAAACCTAAAGACCCTCCTACTATCCATGTCATGGGGAAACTGTCCTATCTCATGATTAATCATCCTTTTTTGACTAAATATAATGACCCATGGAATCCTACATTGACTATCCATATTGACAGTCAACCCATAACCAACACTTTCATTGATTTAGGGGCAACCATTAATGTCATGACTAAAGACCTCTTTATCTCCCTTGGACTTCATGGACTTAGACCTACACCCACAATGATTTAATTAGTAGATATGTCATGTGTCAAGCCCGAGGGAATAATAGAATATGTGGTTATCATTGTGGCTTCTTGGAATTATCCAACTGATTTTCTCATCTTACAAACCAAATTCAACCTTGGGGGTCATCCTTTAATATTGGGAATACCGCGGCTAGCCACTTCAGATGCATATATCGGATGTAGGTCCAAATATATGGTGATCTCAGATGGGCAGGCCACTCAGAACCTGAATCTTTACCCCCCAAAAAAACCTCACATGGATTTGAGTAGTCCCTAGTAAGACAAATTTGAACCTAAATCTGATCTTTCCCTACCTCTCCTCACACTTGGAAAAGCACAATACTTTAAGGATGAAACATAGGATGATATCATTAATGGTTTTTTTAGTAATTCACTCTCTATTGCCTCCATTAGGGACCTGGGGAAGAACATGAGGTAGATAATGAAATTATTGAACATTTTAAAACCACTCCACATACTAAGAGCAGTCTCATTGAAATTGAACATGGGAGATGTTTAAACATCAATCCTAACCTGACTGCTAAAAAAAATAGATAGCTGATACAACTGTTACAAAAATATAAAAAGGAATTTTCATGGATCTATATGGATATTAAAGGAATCCATCCTGGCATATGCACTCATTGTATTTATCTTAAAGAGGATTGCAAACCAGGTAGAAAACTACAGTGCCAAATGAACCCTGCACTTAAGGAGATAGTGAAAGAATAATTGCAGAAACACCTTAATGTTAATTTGATCTACCCCATTTCTGATAGCCATTGGGTGTCTCTGCTTGTCATATTTATGAAAAAGAACAGAAAGTGGAGATTCTGTGTAGACTATAGAGAGCTTAACAAGGCTACTCAAAAGGACCATTTTCCTTTACCATTCATTGATCAGGTCCTAGATACTCTCTCTCGGAAAAAAAAAATTCATTCCTAGATGGGTTTAGTGGCTATAATCAAATACAAATTGCCTCGAAAGACCAAGAAAAGACAACCTTCACTTTCCCTTGCGGTAATTTTGCATACATAGTCCTTCCTTTTGGCCTCTGTAATGCACCAGCAACTTTTCAGAGGGAAATATTGGGTATTTTTTATGATCTCTTGAATGAATTCCTTGAAATATTTATGGATGATTTTACACCCTACGGGGATGCCTTTGAGACAAAATTATCTAATTTGGGAAAAGTGTTGGAATTTTGTGAACAAACTAATGTTTCTCTGAACACGAAGAAATGCCACATGATGATGACCGAGGGAATTGTGCTGGGACATTTAATTTTGGCAGAGGGAATAAAGGTAGATCCTGCAAAAATTGAGGTAATATCGAAAATCCAAACCCCTAAGACTCTGAAAGAGGTACGTATTTTTTTGGGACATGCAGGATACTATAGGAGATTTGTAGAAAACTTTTCAAATATTTCATCTCCTATTTTTTCGTTTCTCATGAAAGATGCAAAATTTGTGTGGACAGTGAAGTGTGAGCAAGCCTTTCTGAAGTTAAAGAACTGTGTAGTAGAATCACCTATTTTACGAGGACCAAACTGAAGATTTCCATTTGATATCACTACGAATGCATCCTACATAGCTATGGGTGTTGTTTTTAGGAAGCTGGAGGAGAAGAAACCTTATACCATTTATTTCATCAGCAAGAATTTAACTCCAACAAAACTCAACTACACTGTGACTGAGAAGGAATTCCTAGCAGTAGTGCATGCTATCAACAAATTCTGACACTACATAATTAGGTATCAATTATTTGTACACACTAACCATGCTGCAATTCGATTTTTGATGGAAAAAACTATTACTAATGGTAGAGTTACACAATGGTTATTTCTGTTAGAGGAATTAGATATTAATATTTTAGATAAACCAGAAAGGATAATGCAGTTGCTGATTTTCTTTCTAAATTAACTATAAGTGATGACTGCACTGCCACTGAGGATTATTTTCCAAATGAATATATTTTTTCCATCTCTACTCACTCACCATGGTATTTAGATATAGCCGATTACCTTGTTGCAAGGAAATTCCAACACCATTTATATTCCAAATAAAAGAGGAAGATTATACAACAAAGTGCTACCTACTCCTCGATAGAAGGCAATATCTATCACGTCGGGCCAGACTTTCAGATTAGGCAATGTGTTAGAGAAGATGAGGTATTTGAGATCTTGAAGGCTTCTCATGAGGGACCCCTTGGAGGGCACTTCACTAAAAAAAGGACGGGATATAAAGTACTCTCAACGGGGTACTATTGGGAAACTATATTCCAGGATGCCAAGAAGTTTGTGAAGGGATGTGATAGCTGCTTAAGGATGGGCCAACCTCTGAAATAAAATGAGATGTTGTTACAACCTTAGATAGTGATAGAAAAATTTGAGAAATGGGCCCTAGAATTTGTAGGTCCAATTAATCCTTCATCACAGCAAAAATCATGAAAATTGCTCTGCACTGACTATGTCAGAAAGTGGGTTGAAGCCAAGGCACTAATTAGAGCAACATATCGGGCTATTTTAGACTTCCTGTTTGAAGATATTTTTGTTCGCTTCGGGATACACAGAGAGATATTGACAGATGGAGGGCCTCATTTCACATCTTATTTTATCAAGAAGCTGGTTGAAAAATATATAATTCATCACGGAATCACTTCACATTATCACCCACAAGAAAATGGTAAAGTAGAAAGCACCAATAAATTCATTGAGGGAATCCTAACAAAGACAGTAGCCAGCCACTGAAGAAACTAGGTCGAGAAACTTCCAAAGGTACTGTGGGCTTATAGAACAACATGGAGAAACACTGTAGGCTTCTCACCATATGAACTGGTGTACAGTAAGAATCCTCTATTCCCCATAGAGTTCGAGATATAGACATTAAAAACAACATTGCAGGTCAATCTAGGCTTAAGTACAACACAGACACAAAGATTGAATCATCTCAATGAGTTAGAAGAGAAACAACTGGCTACTATTCAACAGACAGAGATCATTCAACAACAAAGAGCTAGATGGCATGATGGGTTTATTAAGAAGAAGAAGTTCCAGACAAGAGATTGGGCTCTTTTATATGATTCAAGGTTCAAGGATTTCAAAAGCAAGCTTTGCACCAGATGGCTAGGTCCTTACGAAGTAGACACATTATTTTACAATGGGACTGTACAATTGGTCACCATCGACAATGCTAAGACACCATTATTGGTTAATGGACATCGTCTAAGGTTATATCATCAACCCGCTTTGAAGGAATAATTTTTTAACATTTTTGCGGACTCCAATATTCATGTTACAACAACAAGGGAACATTCCCCTATGTAGCCTGAAATTTGAAATTCCAATAAGTGCAGCAGCTGAAAACCACCCTTATGGAAACTGTTACACCTGTTTAAAAAATAATAAATAAATAATAATAATAATAATAATAACAACATTAAAAGAAATTAAAACAAAAATAATAAATATAACTGTGGAAACCTCTTTTTGGGGCGCAGACAGACAGTTTGTAATAGCTGAAAACCACTCCTGTGGCGGTTGTTACGCCCATTTTTTCCCTTCCTAAAACATCATCCTTCCTTCCTGATAAATTTTGTTGAGGAATAATCTGACGACTGTCTTGGTTGTTACACATGTAACAACTGACAACCACAAACATTTTTTCTCATGTTTCGTCGTATAAAAACAATAATTATGCTAGCCAAATGCAGCTGCCACGAGCACTACAAGCAATACGTCGCCAATTCGAAATTATCCTCCATGTCACTTCAGTTATGTCATTCAAATGGTAACGTCATCATTTATGATTTGGTGATTATTGGAAAAAGTAATAATATTCCCGTAACGGCCATGGGTGATTGCCACCATTAAGGCAGGGGGGATCAATCTTGAAATCATTGAAAAAACCCGTAGTCATAAATCGTTATCAAATCCACATGCACCCAATTAATAGCGCAATTTCCAATGATGACTAAATCCAACTGGAAAGAGTGTGTGTACTTAGAACCCATTACTTTCCATAAAGGGACATTTATGAAGAGTTTTGTGAGGTACAATTGGGTAATCCGTAAATCCTGTCACCTCCCATCAACCTCCTCAATTGAAGCCTTATATCCTCATTTCAAACTCGTCATTTGGGATAAGCAGAGACACAGAGAATAAGTAAGAAATGCAGTGACATTACAGTGGGTTGAGCAGAAAGAAGCAAAATTAGAAACAATAGCAGGATGGGTGGAGCAGTGGTTAGGCACGAGCTAGATTCTATGGACGCCTTGCAGAACTATCCAAAAGCCTACCAGATATTTAGAGATTCCGAATGGATTGAGTACTTCTACGAGCTCGAAGGCTCAGACGAGGTGGTTGCAATCAAATTCACTCAGAATTTGAATAGCAACTAGACCTGAGCCAAGAGTCTGCAAATTGAGGTGAATGAAGAAATAATCGCCTGAGTAACTACATTTCCAGTAGAGAGGCGAAGATGGTTTAATAGAAAAATAAATGACCCCTCCTTGAAATAAAACTTCTTAGAAAGAGAAGAAAAGTTGGAAAATAAAGGGAGAGGAATTGGCAAGTTATCACTCCCTCATCCAAGGGCTGATGTTTCCTTGGGTTTAATTAAATACATTACTTGTGAGGGAAGATCCACCATTGTTTTTAATAATCACTTCCCTATACTCAAGCACTTCCAGTACCATCAAAGATTAACCTTCCATTCTACTGATTTGGAAATATTAAGCACATGCTGGTGACAGTAAAAACATCAGCACATACGGAAGCATGTGTGACCAATCACAGACTCATCAAATTGATCATGCTGGATGCCCTAAGCCAGCAAGGAAGGACCTATGAAGAGTTCAATTGAGAGAGGCCAAGGACAAGTCGGGGAAAACAAGTTGCAACTTCAAGAGGAAGTCAGGAAAAATTTGAAACCCAGACACAACCTGCCACGGTCAGAATTAGGAAGGAACCCACTGATGAACCAATTGGGGATAGGTGGCCAAAATAGAGGGTAAAAGTTAACTTTCCCATGGAACCTTCACCCATAGCTAGAAAGCAGACAGAAGTAGAAGTATGAGAAGAAGAAAGAGAACCTTCCTCATCAGGTAAGGAAAAAACTCATGTCCTACTTTTAGAAATTGAAAATATAAGAAAGGAAAATGAATAATTGAAACAAAGATTATCCAAGGAGAAGGAAATATTGGTATCTGTATGCATGAAATGTTTTCAAGAACTAACAACAATAGGGTATAAGGTCTGTGGGGAAAACACCAGCCCAATTGAAATAGAAATAGAACTGCAGGAGGTTGTTACACAAGAACCTACTAAGAATACTGCTATTACACAAGAACCAGTAGTTAAAGCAGAGCCTCTTGTAGTAATTGACCTAGAGGCTGACATAGAAGAACTGTGGAGTCTACTGTTGTTACAGAAGAAACAAAAATGGACAAAGAGGCTACTCTAGGTAGAAATTAAGGGGCCGATACACAAGAACCAATGGATGAGGTGGATCAAACCCATTAATCAGAGGTTGTTACACCCATTATTTATCTTGATATTGAATGTAGAAGAACGTTGGGTCCCATCTCAGGATGGAGTTATGAGAAAATCTTGTTAATTTCCAAATTTCAGAAGGGGAAATAGGAAGAAATCTCCCTTCAGGAGGGGACGATTTTGCTAAAAGAACATCAGAGGGAGATAGACGCCCTACATGAAATTTGGATGAAAGAAGAGTTGAAGAAAGGATGGAAGAATTATAAGAGGAAGGAAGCTCTGAAGAAGCAAGAGGAATAGATTTTGTTGTTACAACAGTAGGTTTAGGGTCTTACCATGGATAAGCAATTGCTTCATGACCTTGCCCTCAATCTGCAGGTGTGCAGGCGACCTTCCCCATCCTACCCCATTTTTCTATGGGAACGATACTTCCTGTGCCAGATGAAATCGGTTATGGAGGACATACACTATCTATGTTCTTCCACCCACATATTCTTAGATGTATTTCGCGCCTCCGATTTTGACGAGCAAATCCTGTTGTGTGAGTTATTATTACACAATATCATTTGTGAGCATGTGAGTATGCAAATGGTGGTGACGATATTATCCTATATGGGGGATCTTCAGTTGCGAGATTTTGTGTCCTTTATGAAGAATCAGATTGAGTGGCATCTGTCCACCAAATCTATTGATGCTAATGAAGAGAATATGACATTATGGATATGGGCAGAACTAGGACAGACCGCCGAGTTAAGGCGGGAATTTAGAGGAATTTTGAGTACTCCTGGGATAAGGGAACCTATTTCCACTTACAAAAAAAGGATTGTGAACTTTTGTCTCAATCAATTCTCAGTGATGAAGAGTCGAGCCTTGACTGGGTGCTTGAAACACATGGAAGCTAGTAGTGTTGAGATACTGAAGGGGGGCCCATTTGCATTCCAAACTTATGTGGCGGTTGTTACACATGTACCAGTATATGCACAGATAGTAAAAACCCTTGGTGCTTCCTGGCTTAGTTAATATTCAAGTTCCCTTCGATCTGGATGCCAATTGAGGATTATCAGAGAAATTATGAATTGAACAAGTATGAATCGAAGTCCTAGATACGACAATTGATGGCTAATCAAGGGTAGATGTATGCGGATGAAGATACAGCAAGCGCTTATCATCTCACTGACCTGCACCGAAGATATTCCCATGAGAGATGAGATTTTGCATGAGGACATGCAAGTGCTTCAGTTGGGGGGAGATCTTGGGTGCCGATTTTGCACTTATTTCCTACATTTGTTTCCCCTATTTTACCTCATTACTATAGCCATTGGGACTATCCTTGCCTCTCTTTCCTACCATTCTATCGTATCTTTTTCTATTTCACCTTATCTTCATTACTCTGCCATTTCATCAATTATTATGATGTATCGTGCCTTTTTGATGACTAACTAAGGATGAATGTTTGGAGAATATCTATGGTATTTTGTTGTCTTTCCAGATGCTATTTGTAGCACAAAATATCTTGACCATGAGGCGTACTGGAGCAATTAAAGGTGTGTTGTTATAGTGAGTTTTTACACCACAACGTTGTTACACCATGCTGCTATAGATCCGCTGATGAAGTGTTGTTACAGTTGTACCGCTGACTGGATATCATCAAATCATAATGCTGATCTGTCCTATAGATTTTATGGTACAGTTTTGATTTATCATGATAGCTGTAGAAGTTATTAAGTATTGTATTTTTTGGATAACAGCCTCTAGGCAGTTTTTTATTGTAATCTCTAATTTTCAAGTTAGACTTTTATTAAGAAGTGGTTGTAACCATATGTATTTTACTTTTATCAGCATGAGAATTATAAGATTCTCATGAATGATCCATCCCTTGTTTTTCTAGTATGTAACCACTATATAGTTCTCGGCTCTTGAGGTCAAAAGGTTAGCAGAGAAAAAAATTACTTTGGCTCTGTAATTTTTTCTCATATTAATACAAGTTATCCTCTTGTTGTTGTTACATGCATAATCTGATTTACTTCCGTTAAAATTCTTTCTCTACCTGCACCATGCTAGGGAGGAAGGGCCCTCCTCTTTAGTAGGGATTTCAATGGTTAAGTTAGCTGTTTATACTTATTTTTGTTTTATTTATGTATTAGTGGAAGTGTTGTTGCTACTGTTTTAGCTGTGAATAAGATTTGCTTCAATTCCAATGTTTTATATGTTGTTACACATATGAGATTAGAGATACCAGCTGGGTAATTGTTGTGTGGCACACTAGGATAGATTAATTGAGGTGTGATATAGTCTTATAGATCATTTTATTTATACATGAGTTATTTCCTTCCAGCATTTACTTTAGCAATGATTTCCTTTTTTTGGATTTGCTTCTGGTTGGATGTATCGGCACAGAAAGTGCAACTATCATTGAAATAAAAGACATCCCTCGATTAATAATTTATGTGTATTTTTTAGTCATTTAACCGTGATTAATACAACCCAACAATGATCATTATGAGGTTTCCCCTGTGTCTATGTAAATTTAAGATGGTGATGATTCGTGTGGATGATCATCTCCTTCCCCAAAATATAATGTTTCCATTTCCACCAAGCATGTACAACAGAATACATCTCCTTATCATAGGTGGGGTATCTTCAGATAGTATCAAATAATTCTCACTGTGATAGGCCATTAGATTTCTTTCATAAGTGAGGACTAGAAATATAGCATAATCAGAGCCATTTTTCTCAAGTAAAAATGGGTCTTGTTGGGTCTAGTAGGGTGAGTATTGTGTAAATAAAAGGTGGTGTTTTAGTTTAGTGAATGTGTTTTGTTGTAACTTAAACCAAAAAACATTTATTTTCTCTACCCTTTGTAACTTGGCTCAAGGGCCAATTGATATGAGAGAATCCCAACATGAATATTTTAAATAAATTAGCAAGTCCCCAAAAATTGTGAAGATATATTAGAGTCGTCGGGGTCGGGTAATCCTAAAAGACTTGGATCTTAGCTAGATCCACATGCATTCCTTGCTCATCAATAATGTAACCCATATATTGGAAGTTGTTCATTTCAAAGGATATTTTTTCTAAATCAAAACATATCTTATGTTATTGTATAGTCTAAATGAACTTCTAAATATGTTGCAAGTGCTATGTCCAACTATTTTTGAAGACGAGGATATCATCTAGATATACAACCATGAACAAGTTGGTGAAATACGACAAGATTTCATCCATCAGCCTCATGAAAGTTGCAGGCGCATTCATCAGACCAAAGGGCATGACCAACCACTCAAAAATACCCTCTTTGGACTTGAACATTGTCCTCCACACATCAATGGGTTCTATTAAAACTTTGTGATGGTTGGAACTCAAGTAAATTTGGTTAAAGTACTTGCCCCCCTTGAGTTGGTCAAGAAGGTCATAAATAAATGGAATTGAGTATTTATTCTTGAGTGTGATTTTTTCTAAATCCCTACAACCAATGCAGAGTATCTAGGTCCCATCCTTCTTTTGCACGAGTATGATTTCACTCTCATAGGGTGAGGAAATTGGCTGGATGTTTCATTGTTATAGTAGCTCTTAAATCTGTTGCTTTATTTCCTTGTTTTATAGAAGAGATCAGTGGTATAGTGGAACATTACGTAGAGGTTCTCCAGGGGTTAGTTCAATTAAATTCTTGACTTGATAGTGCAAATGTACTTCCATGGGTGAGGAGAATATGTCCCTATACCCCTCCACAACCCTATCCACATGCCTTTGTTGCATAGAGGTGCCCTTTTTGGAGGCCATGGATGTGGCGAAAATCTTCCCCCTACTTTGAGAGTGAACCTAGAAGAAAAAAATATTCGAATATGGGAGATGATCTTACTACATTGCTTAGCATAGATCAAAGAAATGGAAGTAGGAAAGGCTACCTCTAGTATACTATATAATATTTTTCCCAAATTAATAACAATAGTATGAGGTTTGGACTCATACACAACATGACACTTCCACAAGTATGGTTGGCCTAACAAAACATAGAAAAATTAAAAGGGATAAAGATCACACAATATCTTATCTGTGAAATAATTGATGTTATAGGGTAGGCATAACTATTTTTTGATGTGGAGATCTCACCCTTGGTGGAGCCATGTGATGGTGTATGGTTGCAGGTTTGTTGTTATCGATAGGATCAACTACTTAACAACATCTACTGAGATGCGGTTCTTTTGAGTCCCACTATCGACAATGAAACACAAGAATGTGCCCTTCACCCACATTTGGGAGTGGAAGAGATGTTCACCTTCCTTTGAATATTTAGGATCACATCACTAGACCTTGCTAGTGGAATAGGGTTCTGCATCAATGATTTTTTCCCCTTGTCAAGTTCTAGTTTATTGTCGGAACCTGCATCTAACTCTGAAGCTTTTAGCTCAGTCACTAGTGACTACTTTGTGTGGCATTCATTTATGTTATGAGTGGGGCTCATGTGTAACTCACACCACTTTTCCATGTCTTTCATCATATTAACATTACTATTGTGATCCTATGGATTTGATGGGTTGCCTTGGGGTGTTCCACCCTAGATATTTCATTTTTTCTCTAATTGGGGGATGCCATTACCGCGCCATTAACCTAAATAAATTCACAGATCCAATGTATTTCTTCTTCAAATTAAATGTTTCCTCAATTTTGACAACATATAGATATGTTGTGCCAAGTGAGGAAATTATTTTTCCCATGGTTGCATGTGTGCTTCAAGTAGTTGTTCCTTCCGACGTAATTCTTCAATTTCTGTTTGGATGGTCCAACACTCCTACATACGAGTGAGGCGCTAAGAAAGAACCAACGTTGGCACCACTATCCTGATTTCCTCAAACTTATGCTCCTTCTGGTGGAGGGCGTCATGAAATTGCTAAACGACTGGATCATCTTGGACTGGGGTCAAAACACTCATATCTTTGTCTAAAAAATTGTCACACTAGGTGACTGCAGCAACAATACTATCTCAAGCTTGCTTTACTTTGGCTGCTCATTGCACAAACCTTTGGTGGAGTCTTGGGCTGCAACTTTGTTTGAAGGTCTGCAATTTGCTGCTCATATTTTGTTCTGAACATTTTCACCTCAGCGTGCGCTACTTTCACTACGGAAAAAAATCCTTCTAACTTTTTCTCAGGCATAGCTATGTCTAGGAAATTTGGAATATCATGACAAACTTGGTGAATTTTGGCTCTAGAGAAATGCACTGTGCTTCACCCTCTTGGCACATTGCTTCTTATTTTTGCTGTTTTTGGTGTTGGAAATATTGAGGGGGGGGGGGGGGGGGGTGAATTAGTATTAATTTCAATTAGTCTTAATATTAATATTTCAGAGCATTAGTTAATCTGCAATTATTATCAGTGTTTGTACAATGATATCAATAAAAAAAGGAACACAAATGCACACAATTTTTAAGGTGGAAACCCCCCTCTGGGACAAAAACGACCTGAATTCTTTTCTAGTAATTCTTTAATATTCAACTCCAATTGAAAAGAAATATCCAATTTCCTATAATCTAGAAAATCATTCTTCTCTAGCTCCTACTGGATGGATGCTCCAACGCCCAAGATTCTTTAGTAGTGAACTGAACGGATGCCCCAACACCCAATGAGCTACAACTCACCCTAGAACCACCCGAACATCCTGAATTTTTCATAGGCTTGGACCTGTTCGTGACTTCATGCACCAACCTAGCACCACCCTACCACCCTATAGAATAATAAAAGAATAATGTAAATTTGTACTAGGGAAAATGGTCCACTTTACAATGATATAAAATGATGTAGAAAAAGAAGACACACTAGACCATAACCCCAACTATGAAACAACCACCTAATGATGATCCTAGACCCCACGAAACTACCTCTTCAATTCGTAGTAGATAGAAACTTGTACAAATTTGACAATGATGCTTTGACAATGACTGTATGCAATTTTTCCCACTTGAAGACTTCATGTGGTGAACTTCTTGTTGTTGTTCTGCACCTTGATTGATGCTCTTGTCATGCTATCATTTATGACTCTTCAAAATATTAGATCATGCATAGAGTCTTATCTTGATGAATATATAATACCTACAAAAATTCTTCAAGGAAATACCCATGACATGATAATAGAAAAACTTATCTCATCCTATAGAGCATATGTCAGTGCTAAATGAAAAACAAATTAGAATACAAAGAACCTAATGAAATTAAGAGATTAACATGTATATAAAGAATATAATTACCTGGAGCTTAACTCTACTGCATCATTTTGCTACACCTTGCTTTTCTTTGCTGCCCTATAAAGTCTGGTCCTTTTCAGCCCTTGACAGCAGATGATCTAGCGCTTTCTTTCCTTCTAGGAGCTCGATATTGAAACTGATATATATCTATCATTTTTGATCCCCAATATATTATTTTCGGTCCTATAATATCTCTCCAAGTCTTATTTCCAATGCCATGGGTCTGACCCTATTTGGATTCTTCAAGACAAATTTATGCCCAATCTCTTACAATGACCTAATTATGGACTAGTTCAATAGAGCGAACTTGTACGGCGTGCCACGTGTCATTGTTTCCTCCTTCGGCTTTGACATTGATATACCTAAAACTACAGTCCATGCACTATTTTCCACTTTTAATATAATGCAAATCCATTTCTTAGAGAGAGAGAGAGTTATGACAATTTTACGAAGCTCACCTCTTGAGATGAAGTTCAGGAGCCTAAAAAAACCCTAACTTCCACAGATCATATCTACGAAAATATTGCGAACCATGATCTAAAATTTTTACATGAGTTTCCTCGAGATTTTGGATTTGTGTGATAAAAATTATAGCTTCTGAAACTTTGTATAAAAAATTTTTATAGTGAAAATTCCATGATGACTTGTTTCAGGTAGCGAAATCTCTAGATGAGGAGGATATGAGGATCACAATTTATATAAATGCTTAGGTTGAGAGGGTCTTCAACATGTGAATGTGGGAGGGATTTTAGGAGCTTAAAAATTATTAATTATTGAATATTCAATGACCATAACCAATTATTAGTGTCATGCCACAATCCTATGGGGTTTTATCCCACTAACTGGGGTTACTAACTTCAAACATGAATATCTCTCAAACCGTGAAGAATTACGTGGCGAGACATATATCAACGGAAAAATATCGACAAGTATAACCCATCAAAAATATTCTTGACTTGGAATATAGTAATTTTGTAGTTCAAAATTCCCATGCAATATCGGGGTATCCCATGGTGTTGCTTGGGTTGACATCAATGAAAACCAATGATCAGCAATCTCCCCCTTTGGCATTGATGGAAATACAATTACTCCCCCTGCTGTCATGACACCTCTTCCGACAAAATTCTCTCCCATTTTGACATAAATGGCAAAGGGGAACTCCCCCTGACACACAACCATCATGCGGATTTGTACACACTTCCACTTTATTTTCTAAATAAGGAAAATGTAATGAGAACTTGGGAAAATCCCAAGCTTTTGGCGAAGATATTCAAGTGCTTCACGAGGTAAAGGTTTAGATAAGATATCAACGATTTCTTCTTTTGTACCAACATATTCAAGTTTGATATTATTTTCAGCAACTTGTTCTCTAACAAAATGATATTTTATTCGAATGTGTTTTATTTTTAAATGCATGACAAGATTCTTAGAGATGCTGATGGCACTATTATTATCATAGAAGATGTGAATAGGCTCACTAAATCATACTTGAAGATCTTGAAAATTTTGTTTCATCCAAAGGACATGAGTACAACAATCTATCGTTGCAATGTATTATGCTTCCACTATAGATAACAAGATTGAGGTTTGATTTTTTATCAACCATGATACGAGACAACCAGCTAGATAGAATGATGCTCCACTAGTACTCTTAAAATCATCAATTCTTCATTCCCAATATGCATCTGTAAAGGCTTGAATAATGAGATTATTACCCTTGGGATACTGTTAGTGTGAATTCTAATCACAAGCATACAAAAAAAGATGGCTTTAGCTATGCATAAAAAACATCCCTAACATCAAATATGGTTGTTAATTTCCTTATATGAAGTTAGTGATCAAAATAAATGTTAAAGAAATCCATATCTATGTAGTTAAAGACATTAAACAACAAATAAAAGAAATATTTGCTCCATGCATCTAATGAACAAGACAAGAATGCTTTTAAAGAATTTTTTGTATTATGACACCTGGGAAGGGAACATAGAAATATATTACCATTCCCCCTCAATGGGATGGGTGCTTGTATGTCCTCAATGCTTCAGATCTAAGATCTCTCTCTCTTGATGGTGTAG
Source organism: Pinus albicaulis (assembly GCA_034641835.2). Taxonomy (NCBI): domain Eukaryota; kingdom Viridiplantae; phylum Streptophyta; class Pinopsida; order Pinales; family Pinaceae; genus Pinus; species Pinus albicaulis. Next base: position 1,569,915,511 of record CM076581.1, read on the forward strand.
AAAACCCAGACAAAAATGGAACTCAAGGGGAGTTCACAAGCAAAAAGGTAGAAAAATATGACAATGATGGAGGATCAAAGTTAGACCAAAAGTATAGATCCAGAGTGATCTTTAGGAAAAATAAGGTAGTGAAAGAATAGAAAAACCTTCTCTTTATAAAAAAATATTGAGTTAGTCTAGATATTGGTGCATAATTAAAATATTATTAACCAAATTTAGTTCCAACTTTTATGGAATATTTTATTATTTTTGTTGGAGGGAAAAATAATTTGAATTTGGTCAAATCCTTTTATTTGTAAATAATAAATAAATGAATTATTTTTAATTTAAGAATGTGGTTGAGTAATAATTAAATAAATAATGATTTATTCATTTATTTATAAATCATCTAGTCAAATTTAACAAGGAATACTATTTAAATAATGTTTTAAATAATTATTCCCAGAAAAAAATAAGATAAATAATGATTTATATAATTAATTTTCCTGTTTTGGGTTAAATATGACCAGGAATATTATTTAAACTATGGTTTAATTAATTATTCCTTGAGGAAAATCAAACAAATAAGGATTTATTCAATTATTCTGTTAGTGTCAGTATTTGCATACTTCCACCAGGGATCAAAACACATTTGCATGTGCATCTTAGATGTATCACTCTAAATAATTTTCAATCATTCCACTAGGTCATGATATAAAATTGTTTCACTGGTGGTTTTCCTTGTCAATAAAATTCACTCTCCGTCTGAGATTCACATTGCTGACTCATTCTCATGTCTCCTTGGGCATAACAACACCTATGGAATTCTCTTTTCACCAGGAAGTCTTTTAAGTCAAAATCTCATTCATGGAAGTCTGGTTATTCAAAGTTTCATTATTAGGTCATTAGAGTTTTGTCTTTCAAGGTCCAAAAATGCACCATTTCATTTGCATAAGGTTATAAAAGTATGAGAGTGATCCTGATAATGTCTCTTTACCATGTAAAGATGATCTCCAAAATGGTTTCCAAATTTGTATTTTGATTTCAAGTGTGAGTTTCATTCCAAGATGTAATTTTTATTTATTCATGTAATTTTATTTTAATTCAAATGTAATAAGTACTCAGTCTCCCCAGGCTTCCAACTCATAGTTCCACAAGCCAACACATCAAATGTCAAATACAAAAAGTGTCTACTTCATCAATTGATCAAATGTCAAAGGGAGTTGTATTTTTCCAAGGGTGCCTAAGTCATCATTTTCCACTAGCACTAAACCCTAATTTCCTCTCCCACTGAGCTAGGGTTTGCCATGAAAAAGAGGCATATGAGCACATGAGCCATAAGGTAGGTTATATCACTAAGTATGAGGCCATTCCAAACTCATAAGATCATGTCTCCATCATTTTTTAAGAAATCATTCCAAGAATCAAGCCATTTTCCACTTATAGGGCCAGTTTCATTTCAAACTATGTTTCTGACCAAACAAAGATGAAATTACCAAAAGTGAGAGAGGTTTTTGTCCCTCATAGGTCAATAAAGAAAAATATCCTTTATATTTTACACAGGTTTCATGCTTTTAGAGAAATTCCAAAAGTACATGTTCCACCGGAGAATTGCTGCACTTCTAGAGTGACCCTGGGAAAATCACGTTTTCTCATAACTCGAGTTTCCAAATGACTTTCTTGATGAGTCAAAGGATGAATAGATAGAGATAGCTTTCCAATGAGCTATCATGATATCAATTTGGAGTTACTGAAGGCCTCCAAAAGTTGTATGCACAAGCATCCTTCATTTCTATACTTTCATTCAGGAATTTTTTACCAGTCTTGGAAAAATCAACTTTTGACAAGGAAAATTAACTCCAAATAGAAAAAAAGGTATATTTGGAAATTATATAGGATACACTTTCCAACAAGCTATCTTGGGCCAAATTTGGACACCGGGAAGTCCTCCAAATGTGATCTGCAAAACAGTGCTTCTTGGCGCAGTGCATTTAGAGATTGGCGCTGCTTGTTTGAACTGGCGCTGTGCGCTTGCCCTATGGCACTGCGCCGTTTCCAAGAGATATCAGTGAAAATTTAAAAGTCACTACATGCTCATTCAATGGTGCTTCACATTTGGATTAGTGCTACACGCTCAGACAGTGGCGCTACGCGTCTACACAGTCAAGTTTCTTGATTGTTGTACCACTTCAAACCACTTCAAAAAAACTTCAAACTTTGCCTAATTCCTCCAAGGATGTTCTAAACAGTAAGTACACCCTCATTTCCTTTTTTCTAAGCTATTCAGTGACTCTTTAATGTTTTTAAGTGAAACCCAAATTTCATTTTATGATCACTATTTATACACCTTGTTCACTTTCCTTAAGCATATATTAGTCACAGGCAAGGTAAATTTCACTCACCTAGGGTTTTCATTGAACTATTTTTTTCATTCACTTCATTACCTTCACTCACTCCCTTTACTTTTTCAAGCTAGCCATCTCATCCCCTTCCCCTTCATCTCATTCTATTTACCCTAGGGTTTTCACTAGCCTAGGTTCCCTTACATATTCCCATTTCCTTCATTTCCCCACAACTCCATTCAATTCACTCTCATTCATTTAATTCATCATATCCATAATGTTTTGACACCAAATACATCATGCAAACCTACTAGAGGTGAAATTAGCAAACCTAAGAGGGCCAATCTGGGCACATTGGAACATACCTATCAGAGAGGCTACAAACATGTGTTCTCTTCACTTGGAGTGAAAGAGGCCATGCTTTCTTCATCAACACAATAGGTATAAAAAAGTAAGGAAAAGGTAATAGAGTGAAACATTGATGATGAGGTGGGCAAACATGAGACAAAGTAGGAGTTTCAACTAATTGACTTAGATGAGGAGAATCGGGACAAAATCACTAATGTAGTTCTTAAAGAAAAAGAAGCATGGTTTCAGAGGGTCAACAAACACTTGGAGAAGCTATTTTCCAAGGCTTAAAAGGATAATGACATTCAAAGAAAAATGGTAAATCACTACGCCATGAAGAACAAAATTGCAAGGGCCAAACTCAAACGAGCCCATGCAAAGATTTGGACTTTGACCAAGAAAAAGGAGAAGGATAAGTTGAACATTCTTGCTGAGGTGTCTCTCCATGCCTCTAACCCCTGATCAGCAAGAAAATTCATAATTTTTGCAAACATGGCACTCTTGTGAAATTTTTTTATTTTTGGACAGTTTAGCACACAAAAAATTTGCTAAACGTGCAACGCCATTGGCACTGCACTCTTTTTTGGGGCAGAAAATTGACGAATGGCCACCACCATCATGTTCATAATGATGATGATATCAACTCCAGCACGTTTCAAAATATTTTGAGGAGAATTGGTCCCTGAAAAGGGCAAAAAACCACCAAAAAATCATGTTTCTGCCCTCCTTTTGACCCTGGCACTGCGCGTTTACTAGTCTTGGGAGAACAGGCTTTTGAGAGGGTAGATGGACACTTCTTTGGAAACTGGAGGCATATTTGGAAACTAGACTCATAGAGATGTCTAGTGAGCTATCATGGAGCTGATTTTGACATCGGGAAATCCTCCAAACGTTGGCTGCAATATAGACCATTTTTCTATTATGGCGCTGCGCATTTACCGAGTTGGCAATTTTCACCGTTTTTAGCATTTTTGAATTTTTTACTTTTTGATTGGGAAAATGGAAAAATTACTGATGTAAATGGTCAATATGGATATAAATATCATTTTTTCACTTTTATCTTAGGTATATACATCAGATAAGTCTTCTAGGTGGTCAAATGAATCAGTTTCCTCTCTTTTAGAGGAAAATTGTTGAGTTTTCCTAGTATTCATATTCTTGTTTGGGAGTAGGTGAAACAACTCCTCCTCTCATGTGTTCAACTACCCTAGGCTAGGGAAAGTGGTTTTGAATTCTATTTGATGTATTTTCTCATCCATTTGTAGAGGTTGGACTCACTTGGAGCTTTGGCATATCAAGAGACATCTTTGAATATCAGTTTCGCTTGGACATTAATAGAAATTTGTAGCGATTTTCTTGGGATCCATGTGGTATGAGTTTTAGACATATTTTCCTCTCTGTTATCATTTTTTTTAAATGTAATGTTATTTAATAAACCATTTCATGTCTATAATATATTATATTTCAAGTTTGAAAGGCAAAATCCATATGTATTTATGCTCTGTTTTGGGAAATTTAGTATAATGTGTTCATTCTTGTCAGTTTAGGGAAAATACATACCAGATTCTTTCCCTATCTCCTCACCAGTATATTCATAGCATTTAATTCAATTTTTAATGTCTAAACCTTCTACCTACCTTTCCTTTTGAAGCCCCTACAGATTTTGACCTAATCTCCTTGCCCTATCTATTTTACTCTTCTTGATCCTGCAAACCCTACAAAATCAAAATCAAAACCCTGAGCTACTATACCTAGCCTAAAATATTCTTTCCTCAGTAATCTTGACTATGTTCTATATGGAGAGAGCCCTCTCCTAGCCTAGTAGGGCTAGCTACTTGGCTAAGTGTGTTTTAAGGTTACCTCAGAATTACCTCTCTCAGCCTGAGGTTCAATTTGAGTGATAACATATTCCTCATGGGGTTTCCTATTTAGACCATAAACAAATTAATAAATTATGGGTTACTAAGTTATTTTTCGTAGTGAAAGAAATCTTACTAGGGTTAAATTGGTCTTACATGGTGTACTTTGGTCCTTCTAATAGTAATAGGTTAGATGACCAAAAATTGGTGTAACAGATTGCCCCTCAGTGTGCAAGCGTTAGGAGATAATCGTATGATCGGAGTACTTTTTAAGAAATCAATCACTAGACACCGAAGGGGGAGTCAGAGAGAGAAATATAAGGTAGACTAAAGTGCAAGAGGAAAAGACCCTGAGGAGGAGAGACTTACAGGTGTGACAAGTCCCTTTTATGTGTGAGTACTTGTTCTACATGAGGCGGGGGAGGCATACCTATGCACGCCGAGAAAAGAAAGTACAAAGAATGATGTATCCAACAAACAAGGGACTAAAATATATAATACATGTTGGCATAAACATGGGCCAGATAAAAACATGATAATTTATCCCACATACATATTGTGCCTGGGACAACATCTAGGACTTATACAATAATATCTGAGTACATGAGATATGAGTACAACCAAAGAGGCCCTGTAAAATAGGAAAGGGATTTGAAAATATGAATGATACATGAAACTAAAAGGCATTGCAAGCGGCTGAGGCTGGAACCATGAAATCTATGGAGTTGCATCCACGATTGTAGTAGAGAGGTCATCCGCGCATGTGGGGGGCTACCTGAAGGGCCACCCCCTCATGAGGTCTGAAACATCTCACACACATCTGGGAATCACCAATACAATATGCTACATCACTGAACCATCAAGTATATGGATCTTGATCATGCCATGAGGAGCTGGAGATGAGAAAAAATAAATTCAAAGGGCAATAAAGAGTCCCTTTTCCTGATATGAGGTACCAAACAAGAGTGGAATTTGGAACCAAGGTACACTACCCTCTAGAACTATCTTCTTGAATAAGTAAGATGATGTCAACATAAGGAGGTCTGCCATAGGTGAGGTAATAAGGGATCCTCAACTAAGGCACGAGGGATAATAGTAGAGAGACTAATAGATTGAAACCAGGGATGATGGTGGAATGGGGGGAAGTGAGTAGCAGGCTGATGACTTCCCTTTTTAGAGCATAAAGGGCATGGATGACCTGGCATCTAATAACTCGACACCAGAGGGGATAGGGGACAATAAGAGTGTTGAGTAGGAAAATAACCTCTGCTAATAGAGGTGATCCCTCTAGCCCTAGGGTGGGTCTAGCAACAAGGGAACATGCTCAAATTTTGGATTCCTAGCTTATAAATGAAAGACGAACTGGGATAGATACTCTACCTCGGTCCAATGCTTTTGCCGTGACTTGCAGCAGCAATCCTCCGATATTTTTCTTCACACGTCATGGTCCATCAGTGATAATTTCCATGTATCTACATAAAGATCATGTGAACGATGACAACATACGAGAATATAATTTCACTTGAAGCTATTTGATTGGTCAAGGAGAATAAATTTTTTTGCATATAATTATGTATTATTGATAGAGAAACTAAGTTTACAGCCTTAATGCCTTGATGTTGTAGGCCTCCTTCGACGCATTTAGTCAGGCGTGTATCAAGCATTCGTTCAGGATCAAATTCGATGAGGAAATGGGCCTAAAATTTCTCTCAACAATGGATTCCTCTTTGCCTTATTCTACACACTATCTATAGTAATGACTGTTCAACTAGGTGAATCAATGTGAGGAGGAAGAATTTATAGGAGAGGAGGAGGTGGTTTGGGATCCCTCATAAAGTGGAGGATAGGCCTATTCCTTTGGGGGGTTGCACAATTATACGAAACAACAAGCCTATGGGAGGAAATCGACGTTATTCAGTTGAAAAAACGATGATGAATCCACTCATGAAGTTGTTAAGCATGGAAAATTCGTTTATATTTTAAAAAAATTTCCAAAAACTGCTTGGCGTGGGTGCCCTTCTGAGACAAAGCACTGAAGGTCATGGGGCCCAGTGTTAATTTCTCCATGGGCACAAAGCCATAACTGCCTACCAGTGCCGACTGAAAATCACTTGTTTTTGAGGGTCTGTATGAGGAATGATCAACAGAGAAAATGTTCTTTTCATGCCAAGGGATGCAATGACACTTATGGCAAGGTATGACAGTACATAGAAGTCACTAAAATGGTCCTCCAATGTTCGGGTTGGGGATTGCAAGGGGAGTGACAAAATACTATGTAACAGATGCCCCCTAAAGCATGAGGTTCGAGAGAGAGGGAGGGGTGAAATTATTTATGAGAACATGCCAAAACGAAAATGATGTTATCGAAAGACCTGCAAGAACAAGTACAAATGATACCTCTGATACATGAACATGTGGTATGGGCCCAGGCATCCATAATAGAGTACAACCAATAATTAGATCTGAGGTATGGATGCAACCATAGAGTAAGAAGGATCATCAAATAGACTTAGGTATGGTCGCATCCATCCATTTTTAAGAGTCATGCATATATTCATGATAAACCAAATCATCTCGCAACCTATATTTGATCAGAAAAAACCAAGGGTCTTACACTCCATCTCGACCCAAACAAGTACAAATTCAAGCATGCTAAATAGTGATTTGAAGTCGAACATGCAATAAAATTTCCTGATTACCAGCCAATTATGAAAGTTGTTAATAGGCATGAGAGAAACCACCAGTAATGGAAATGGATCTCAAGGTACAACTAGTACAATTTGCAGAATGTGAACAGTGAGTTGGAGTCGAACACCCGCAAAATCAATCGATCAAAGGCCAATGATGAGGACTTGTCTTCAAATGTGAAGAACTTTCCATTGAGGCATGCAAGCTCCAAGGTACTGGAAGGGAGTCTCTATATCAGCTGCCTGGATAATGAGCTGAAGTCGACAGGAAGTGATTAGTCAAAGGAGGATCATAATGTTTCCAACATCATCAACATGAGACAAAGGAACAAGATGATAGTGAATTAGGACTAAACAGAGGATCAGGGGTTGAAAACCGTAGAAGGAAATTTCTCTTGAACATATTGGTGACACGACTCTAGAATTTGGTAGTATTTGACTTCAAGGGATCTGAGGTCATGGTGACATGGGAAAGAGAAGATGAGAGGGCAAAAAATATAACCCAAACCCATGGAGGAAAAATTACGAATGGCATTTCCCCAACTTGACACGAATTGTAGACAAGCGTCATGTTCAAGAGCGACATGCTGTCGAGATGACTGATAATTGGTTTCATTTTCCGCCACCATTTTTACCAAGTCCCCCAATTATTTTTGGAACAAGCTTGAAGGGGATAACATATGCTTGTCATATAATTTTGTCCTTCAGACAAGTCCATCCTAGTACACTTTACGAGCCCTGGGAAGGAGGAACTTGATAATGTCATGGTGACGATTTCCGATGTCATTTAGGTTTTAACGAGTCTGAAAAAGGAAGAGATCGACATATTTTCATGTCTAGAGAGTTTAAAAAGAAGTGGAATAGAAAACTCTAGCATATCCATTTTCGTAGGTAGTCTCACAGATCCGAAAAGGTAGAAAAAAATATATGGGAGAACCTAGTAGTCGTGACTGGCTAAGGTATTCCTTTTTTATAAATAATCTATCCCAGCCCAAAAAAGTGGTGAACATATACTGGGCAAATGAAGTTTCGCAACCTTTAACTAGTTCAAAACGACAAGAGTCTTGAAAATATTTTCAATTTTAGAGAGTAAAAAAAGAGCTGAAAGATGAGTCCATGGAGTGGCTTTGTCGTGTTTTCACTGAATTTGGAAAAGTAATAAAATACAACTTGTCACTTCATCATCATGTTTAGGACCTATTTTTGCACAAGAAACAAACGAAAAACCCATTTTTTGAGATAAAACATTAAAATAATCAAAAAATAAGCTTAAAAACCTAATTAGGGTTTCAAAAATGTTATAAAATGACAGAAATAGTAAGAACAAATTACTTTTCACCTTTCACTTATTGTGAGCATTTTACCATTTTTAACTGTGATCTTGTGGAGCTGGTAGTAGACAATCCAGGAGGCCAATCACAAATCCGCTTTCTCCAGGTAAGATCTCTCATCTTTTCCTACATTTTAAGCTATGTTTCATGTCCTACATTCTTGATCTTGATGCTTTTGGGGGAGTTTTGTCAAATATTGGGTGCGACGGTTTGCATGTGTTGCAGGCATGGAGTCGTGTCAACTCGCCTAAAATTATAATGGGGAGGTGACAATCGCCGCAACCACAAATTGTATGAAAATTCTCCTAAAATCCCGATTAGAATAGTTCAAAAATTAATCATGTGACTAATGGAAGCCCCAATGATGGTTTTGCAGGTAATTGAAAGTAAAAATGGTCATTGAATGGAAAGAACGAGAACATGGGGAAGAAGATGAATAAGCCATGGGAAATGTGAGATGCATGGATTCCCTGAGAGATTGTGGGCTCTTTAAATTCTTCCTATTACCGTGCCTACGATATCAGTTGGAATTAATAAAGTATCTAATCAGTGTGTGGGACAATGATCGGGAAAGATTTATGATTCACGATCAAGTGTTGGAGATAGAAGTCTCTAACATATATTTCATCACTGGATTTTCACATGGAGAGCAGCACCGGTTATGACAGGTTATTGACCCATGGGTGAGACCATGTGTATGCTAATAGATAAATTTTTCCCAGGAGCAAAGCAAGGATCGAAGAGTGGAAAATATATATCCAGAAAATACCTGATTTGGCATTAAAGGTAGTGCTACACACTATAACACGAGCCGCTGGATCTCAGGCCCCTCACGAAGCTACAAAGACACAGCTTCAAATTGCCGTATATTTTATGACTCCAACCATTTTCAACTGGGCGGAACATGTAACAATCAACCTGAAGTGCCAGTTGACAAAGTGCAAGAATGACAAGCTAAAAAAATTTGGATACAGGTCCATCTTAATACCATTCATCCTAGAACGGTTGTCGATATTTCAACATTAGGAGGTAATAGTACCCGCACCACCAGCACAACAGCCATGGATGCTCCATTGGGCAGATTTGATGCATCAATTGGGAGGTGGTTAACACATTTCATGGAAGCCAAAATTCTTTGACTGGATCCAGCGACAAATCATCGTCGTAGAGGACTGGCCATATACTAGAACTAATTTCATGGGTAATCTAGTACTTCCACTCTTAGAAGGAGAGGATTGGGATGAATTATTTGGTAAAAACTCATTTTTTGATTTTTGATGAGTATTATGAATTTTTTGTTTATATATGTTCTGAGTATTTATCCATGCAATGCAGATGTTGACCTAGAGAGACCTGTAGGGATGCCCCCCATAGAATGGAGGGTCCCATGCAATTTGAAGGTGGCCCCTCAAGGTGAGGGATGCGAGGAAGAGGAGATCACACACAACTTGAAGGGACTCACAAGCGGGATCCCAGATTACATGAGATTCGAGAATGTTCCTCGTGCATATTAGAGGCACACTGCAGGGGTGTGTAACCTCATCCACCATTTAGTGAGGCGGCTTGTGCGTGCAGTGACATGCTATCATGAGCATCATGCTAATTAGACACCTATGCTTTATTTCTGCATATTTTTTGAACTTATGATGCACGTGGATGCAAACAATCGATATATATATATATATATATATATATATATATATATATATATATATATATATATTATTTTCCTATCTAAATCTTATTAAGTGATGAGGATTCTCTTAAAAATTACGCAAATGTCTATCTAATTCAATATTGGCTACTGCATCACTTAACGCATTCATTCGTCTAGGAATATGCTGATATGTGATATAATCAAATTCCTTTCTAACAAACGAACACACAAATACAACCTTAAAATCTGAGAGTTTCTAACAGAGTAATGCCGATTAAGCTTGATAATGACAAGTTGAGGGTCTAGGTTCACAATTAATGCACGAATGTTGATGGAAATGGCCTTGGTTAAGAGTTCAATGATGAAATTGTATTCAGTGACATTTTTTGTTGTTCGTCCTATACAAATACCTTGAAGGTCTATCAAATCACGATCAGGATCATAAATCACCCACTCTACGGAAGACAAATTCTGGGTACTGCGAGAGGCACCATTCATGAAACCAACATAAGGAGTGACATACATTTTCACAGTAAGAAATTACATAAGAAGTAGGAAAACCTACTCGTAAAGCACAGAAAGCCAAAAAATGTACAAAAATTAAAAATACACTTATGTACAAAAGGACATGCACGAGAAAATCATGCATAGTATTTTTTGAGGTACAACCCATTTCTAGGTGGATTCAAAGGATAGCCTTCATAGTCAATTATTTCATAGGCCCCATTCTGCAAAACGCGCTTAATGATATAGGGCCCATGCCACATGGGATTGAATTTTCTTGACCCCAGATTATCATGATTTTCCTGACAAGAGGACTAGGTTTCCTTCTACAAAGGTATGAGGGGAAACTGTCTGATCAAAATGAACTTTGACCTGCTTCTTATGTGCTTTTATGACTAGAGCAAGTTTCATCAAGCCTCTCCAAATATAGAAGACATTCTTCCTCTGGCGATGTATTAGGCAGTAATTCAATAGCTATTTTGAGAGAAGGGATTTCGCATTCAATCGAAAGGGTAGCTTCCAGACAATAAACAAGCTAGAATGGATTGAATCCGGTTGCATCCTTCACCGAAGTTCAGCAGGCCCAGAGAGCTAAAAATAACATGAGATGCCATTTGGACTTGTGCATCCCAATCGTACACTAAAGCATGGTGACTAGAACCTTGTTCACGGCTTCAACCTGGCCATTGGCCTGAGGGTAGTACAACGTTGAGTTGTCATTATGCAGACCCAACTTATAAGACAACTCAGCCATCATGTAATGGATAAAATGAGAGCCATGATCTATGACAATGGCTTGAGGGACACCAAACCTAGTAATGATATGATTAAATAGAAATTGTGCAGCTGTCTTCCTATCAGCTGTAAGTGTAGGCATTTTTTCGGCCCATTTCGTGAAGTAGTCCATGACTATGATAATATAAGCATGCTCCTCGACTGAGTGAGGGTTACACGTCATAAAATTGATGCCCCACTTTGCAAAGGGACCAAAAATAATGATAGGATGGGGGTGAGTGGGTGGCATGTGCATCTTGCGCTGGTAAATTTTGCAATCGTGACACTTAAGGACAATGAAAATGTAGTTTTTAAAAATGGTAGGCCAAAAATATCCATCATGAAGTATTTTTTGTGCAATAGCATATCTAGACATGTGACCGCCACAGGTGCTAGAATGGTAGTCATTGAGGACTTTTTCAGCGTCCTCGAGGGTTAAACACCGATGGAGAACAAAATCAGCTCCGATGCAGTATAGAGTATCTTTGACTATGGGATAAGGTTGCAAATGATGATGGATGAATTGACGAGCATCCTTCGTCAACTCAGATTAGAAGGTGGGAGTCTGGAGATTGACGATGATATCACCATACCATGGATCGAGGGTGCTAATGAGAAAAAGAGTATCATCCAGAATGCATTCCTCAGAACCAGAGGGAGCAGAGGAAAAAAGTAAAGAGAAAATTAAATCGACAAAAACCAATGATTTCTTCGATTTGGCAGTAGTGAACTCCAAATTGAACTCTTGGAGGATAACTATCCACTTTGAGTATTTTCCCCCCAACAATTTTTGAGTCAATATAAAGGTCATGGGGTTGCAATCAGAAATCATTAGGTTGCGAACAAAGATTTGATGGACGTGATCTGGGTGATCCTTACGCTTAACATAATGAGTCGGAAGGTCATCTAGTTAAGGTTTAAAAATTCACTTAATATCATGGAAAGTTTACGACAATTCTAAGTGAAATGTGGCCCCAGCATTATTAAGACCAAAAGGTAGTTTCTTGTATGCAAAGGTACCCCAAAGATAGGTAAAGGCAGTCTTGTGTTGATCAGCCAGAAGAATATTGATCTAGTTGTAACTAGAAAACCCGTCCATAAGGGAAAATATCTCACTCCTAGCACAATCATCAATGAGTTGATTGATGAAAGGAGTGGGATAGTTATCCTTAAGAAAAGTGCAGTTGATGTCACAGTAATCCCCACAGACACGAATAGTACCCTGATTTTGATCCACGGGGACGACGTTAGAAACCCATTTTTTCAAGGTGATTGGATAAATGAATCCTGCGTTGAGAATTTTTTCAACTTCCCCTTAATGGTGGCTGCATTTCTAGGGTTCACAGGATGAAGAAATTGGCAAAAAGGCTGCACATTAGGATAAGTAGGGATCTCATGCAAAACTATGATCGGATCGATGCCAGACATTTCTTCATAGGACCAAGAAAAAATGTCTTGAAACTCTCGGAAGAGACTGGTATAGACCTCGATATCATCAAGAGAACAGGTCACCCCAATTAGGATGTTCTCGAAAACCCCTAGTTTAATGGAGATATCAATAGGAATCATTTGCATAATTTTTTTGCCAGGTTACCTTCCACAAAAACTTCATGTGTCAAGATGAGTGTTTGAAGCTGATGGGAGGGAGCTTGGGAAGCGAATTTCTCAAGACAAGTAGACATGGCCCCAAGGCTATGCATAAAAGAGGAACGATGATGACTATCATCCTAGGTGTTATCACAAAATAAGACCTGATAAGTTGTTCATCAAACCAATCTTGTGCAACTATTTCAAACCAATCTTATGGTTTAGGATTAGCCTCCTCAACCTGAGAGGGCTCTCTCAAGGGTTTATGATTTTTGATAAATATGTAGATGGCTAACTCTATATGAGATAAAAATAGATAAATGATGTAAACTGGTTGTAAATCACATTAGCAAGTGTACATTGGGCTTATGGAGTTATGATAGCTTCAAAAAAACCAAAATAATCTACCTAGCATGGAAGTCAAGGCATATTAGAGTTCAAGTCAAGGATTAAACATGTAGAATAGTGAAACACACAGTCAGCTTGTTTATGAAGGAAGTCAGAGCATCATTGATGAATTCTGAGTAACATAAGAAAACACCACTGCAATAGAATATTGGAAAGATACCATTAGAACAAGAACATACAAGAACTCCTTATGAATCTTGAGTTGTCAAAGTTGAAATTCTCTATTAGGCTGAAAACAGTCACTTACATAAAACAGAGTCCTTTTTCTAACAAATGTCCAACCCTATGTATTTCAACCGCATAATCTTTATAGATCATTTACAATATAGGATTCTCTTATCCTCCACTAAAAACATCTAATTCATAGTGTTTGACACCTTTCCTAATCATGAAACATGACATTTATTACAAATTGACAGCTAGAACCCTAATGAGCAGTCCTATTCCAAATAGGACTATAACTCTTTAATTTCCTTCCTAACAACCTTATCTAGTATTCATTACATCTTATGCCACTTTCTTTTCCATGAAGTCAAATATGGATAATGATTCCCAATCTTGATGTGAACATGCTGTCGATGATATTGTTCTCCTATGTTCTAGGAAACTGTCTCCTTCCTTTTAGGCTTTTGATACACTTTGACTGTATGATACATTCTGACCCTTTATACATCACAATTCAAATGCCATCTGTTGTCTAAAATTAGAACATGTGCATATATCCTCTTCCTGTGCCAGATGTTCAAAACTTGAGTTTCGAATTGTGCTAAAAACCAAAAAATAGACCTGCGCTATGAAAGCAGCATAGTTTTTTAGCACAGGGTTTTAGCTCCTTTGTTCAACAATTTTCAATCTTTTTCTTTCATGATATCCTTTATCTTCACTTGAAACATTCTCACAAGAATTTTCAAAACCAAAATCACAAAAATTCCTTCAAAATTTTCTATGAAAAATGATGAAATGACTGCTTTAGTAGTTTCGTAGCGCATTTCATCAAATTTGCACTATCTGCGCTACGAAACTACTGTGTAAGCAGTTTTGTTGAAAATTTTCCTTTTCTTTTTTTTAAATTTTTGATAAGGCGATACTCAAACTTTAGGACAGTGATATTGTTTCAAATACTACAACAAAATAACCCTGAAAATATATTCTTCATCAAATTTAACCTTCATTTTTCATCTGAGTTTGTCTTATATATTTACTACTCTGTTTCACTAATTTTTCAATTCTTCTTGACACTCTTTCAACTGTAACTACAGATCTTCTGCTTGGCTCTTTAGCTTTTTGTTTCTATTTCTTAAATGAGTGTTGATCACTCTCATAAACGTTTCTTCCTTAATAGCTGGGACTGTCCATGTGAAGAATTTTTCTTCACTACTTGGGATTTATGATCTACAGGCTATTTGACTTTCCCAAACAACTTTAATTATTTTGAATTTTGCTTTCTTAGTGATATGTTTTCTGATTATTTTCTTCAACCTAGCAATCTCATGGTTTTTTGATATCAACTTCTCCTCTAGGTTTTGATGCTTTGTCATTTCTTCTTGTGATGTGACTACTCTATTTTTTTCTTGCAATGCTACTTGCAAGGAGAGATCAATTACCTCTTGAATAAATTTAGCTGTTTCATAGGTTTCTTCAACTTTTGTGTTAAGTTCCTTGAGCCTTTTTGAATGTCTAATCACAGGCTTCCTAGCTTGGAAAAAAAATGTTGCGTTTTCACCATTAAACTCTAGCTTATTTGTTGATTTTATATTTTTTTTTTCCTTTCAGTTATTTCTGTGAAATGAGCTTGTAATATAGGTGATTCTTCTATGTCTATTGCATGCAATATATCATCCAAGTATCCTTTCAACTTTGGGTTGTCATTTGACCCTGAAACTGTTGATTTTCCCTTTGTTGTTGTAGCTTGGCTTCTTGTTATTCTCTAAACTTCTTGCTTATCTGCTGCTTGTTTTTGTTTAGTTTCTTTGTTATCATGTAACCTTTTTTTTGTAGGAGGGATTTTTTGGTGTCTTCTCTGCTTGGTTCTTCACTTGTTTTCTGGGTTTCAATTTCACAAATCTCTTTGCCTTTGTAGCCACTAGTTGACTTGATTCAACTAGTGGTGAGATATTTCCCTTTGTCTTAGTGTTTTTAGCTGTGGTTAGAGCTTCCACATCAAAACCACTCATAAACAAAAAGGAGGACCAATCCCTATCTATTTTCTTAAGCTCATTCAAAACTAACAATTTAATCAACCCATGGTGAAAAAGGGATGTTTCACAACCATCAAATTTCATCTAAACTTTGTTAGCCATTTTGGCAAGACTTATGTATAATAAAAAAGGTAAATATAGTGTAATCATACATGTGAAATTTAACAGCAATTTGAAGTGATAAGTGTAGAATTTGTGGTACTTGCCTTCACATGTGAAGTATATTTGGATATTGAACAACATTTTTTCATAGTTATCTTTGATAAAATTTCTGGGAATTGCATTGTTCAGGTCTATTTTTGCATATTCTATTTTCATAAATATCTTGCATGCTTCCATATCAAACCTGAAACCCTTAAACCAAGATTCCTGGCCTCTTGGTATTTCTTTTACCATAGCTATGATCTCAGGTCTGACTATTATGTTTAACATTCTAACCTTTGTGCTTGTTCCACTGAAATGAAGTGCAAATCCTTTGGACACCTGAATATTCCCACCTTGTAAATTTTCACAAAACTTCAAACAACTTGTTTTCCTGAAAGAATCCACTACTATTGAATATTTAGCTTAAACCCTCATACTTTTAGGTTCAAATGTCAAACAATGTCCTCTATGATTCTTTTTCTCTTCAGCCATGTATTTTTTCAGAACCTGTAGAACTGCCTCTCTTGAGAAAATGGAACTGCATCGCTTGAATATGTATGAACAGCCTCGCTTTATTGAGTATGATGATAACCTTGGTATAGAACACCCACAGGCTTAACTCTAATGTTTAGAGATTTAACAGTTGAGTGGGGGAAAAAAACCAAAATAACTGAACTAGACAAATTTTCTGAATTTGAAATCCCTTTTTGCAACTGAATGAAACCCCTATCATGATGATGATGTATATGATATGGGTAAGTACTTTGGATATGACCTCTTACTGACTCACCATAACATTACCTAATCATTTCTTAACAGATATCTGACAAATCCTGGATTTATTGACATGACATCTAATAATCCGCGCTTTCATAGTGCACATAGGGTATTTTTCGCGCTTTGCGCTACGAAAGTAGCAGCGCTTTCGTAGTGTAAAACACCTTTTTTGAACTGACCACACTACGAAACTGTGAATTTGTGGCTAATCACAGAATTTCAAACTGAAAACTAATGACATGAGCTCTAGATGAATGATATGATTTTTTTATCATGGAATGAATCTAAAGAAGTTCATTTGAACTTGATAAATGACCTTTGAAATTGAATAAACTATGACCTACCCTTTATCAAGAAAAAAGTGACTTTAGACCTACTTGAAACTATGAAAAAAAATAGTGTAGACATACAATGTTTAAAAAAAAAAAATGGATGATAAAAATGGCTCCACTTGGAATAGTGTGCCCCTGTGGTACACTAAGAACTAGTAGCTCCAATGCTATCCATCTTCTTGGAAAAAAAAAACTTTGAAATTGCTAAGCTTCTTCAAACTCTTATGGCCTTCACCTCGGTCTCAAGCTTGATGATCGCTGCAGAAGAAACAAATCTATACCTACTGAAAGAATGCTTAGTCAACTTTGAGCTTATTCACACACTCCTACCTACCCTATCAGCTGCAATCTCCATTTATAACTCAAGAAACATGAAACTTCCAATGAAGCTAGTCATTGATCCAATCTGACACTTGAATATATTGACTGTTATTGAACCAAAATTAGACATGATACTAAAATGACCAAGGAAAAATTAGATGTAACTGATCTTCATAATGAAAATATAACTAGAAATCTAGACTGTAGAACCTTTCCATGTAGTCAGCTATAGGATCAAAGAAGACATGATCTGTTTGATGCTTCTCATGACATTCTGCAGCTTTGGAGAACTCATCCATACTTTGATCAACCACATAAGACTTCAGTTGTGTGCTATCAAACTGATTTTCAAGAACAATGTATTCTTCCTCAATCTCAAAAGAGAAAGGAAGCAACACCTTCTCTTTGTGTTCTAGCATGGAAAGCTTTTGAAAAGACTGATCTTGATCTTGAAGCCTATAAGATTGAAATTTATCCTCTAAAAATTCAATGTCCTTTTCAATGTTCTTAGTAACTTCATCCACAAACTGAATCTTATCTTCTGACTTGCACTCAAATGATTTCAAATTAGAAGACAAGGATAATGAAAAATTTTCACCCACTTATTCATTAATTTAATCATCATTTGACATAGGTTGATGCAAGAAATGACATGAAGAATCAACTTTTTACTATACCCGAGGATTGTAGCAAGCATTTTCCAATATTTCCTCTTTCTGTTTGAAATGATTCTCATACTCCTGATGATCAAAGGATTGACAAATCTGCTGCAAATTTTCCTCAAAGTCAGAGGATGTAACATGATTTTCATAAATAAACTCCTGTTGGGTTTCATTTTCATCTAAGAAAGAGGCTATTCTTTCTTCTTGGTGATGAAAGGGATTGTCATGAAGGGCTTCTAAAATTTCATCATCCATGAACTCATCATCTTCATGGAAATTCTCCAAATATTCAATAAAACTCACACAGTGTCTAGAATTGTCTTTGACCAACAATAAGGCAGGATGAGTCTCTTCATACATCTCATAAAATGCAACATGCAAATCAGCAATAAAATATAATGAACCATTTGGCAAGCTTTCATACCAAGACCGTGCTTTTCCTTCCAAAGTGGCCATAAACATCCTCATGAGACAATATTCAGGGAACTGAACCTTAAGACTATGTACATGCATATATAATATAACCAAATTAAGAGCAACATTGTCTTTCTTTTCATCTTTGAATATAGGAAGATCAGTTAACCATTCAACCTTTGGCATAGGATTTGAAAAACCAGGGATATGAGACCGATTCATAGGGCCATACCTGGCATTTATTCTTGCAATGGAACTCATTCTAAAACTTAATCAAGCTACTGATCTTCAAGTAGTGAAGTCGCCATCCAATTGATTATTTCATGTGTGGATTCACCAAGGTAGTTGCAGCCTTGAAAAGATTCCTCAGCTCCTACTACCTTCAGAAGTTCGGCTTCAAAATCTCAAGAAAGTATAATCTTCAGACTCTCGGTAGATGCACCAAAATGTTGTCACAAAATCAAACCTGATAGGATACTCATGAAACCAATCTTTTACAACTATTTCAAACCAATCTTTTGGTTGAGGCTTAGCCTCCTCAACCTGAGAGGGCTCTCTCAAGGGTTTATGATTTTTGATAAATATGTAGTAGGCTAACTCTATATGAGATAAAAACAAATAAATGATGTAAAATGGTTGTAAATCACATTAGAAAGTGTACATTGGGCTTATGGAGTCATGATAGCTTCAGAAAAACCAATATAATCTACCTAGCATGGAAGTCAAGGCATATCAGAGTTCAAGTCAAGGATTAAACATGTAGACCAATGAAACACACAGTCAGCTTGTTTATGAAGGAAGTCAGAGCATCATTGATGAATTCTGAGTAACATAGGAAAACACCACTGCAATAGAATATTGAAAAGATACCATTAGAACAATAACATACAAGAACTCCTTATGAATATTGAGTTGTCAAATTAGAAATTCTCTATTAGGCTGAAAATAGTCACTTACATAAAAGAAAGTATTTTTGCTAACAAATATCCAACCCTGTGTATTTCAACCTCATACTCTTTATAGATCATTCACAATATAGGATTCTCTTATCCTCCACTAAAAACATCAAATTCATAGTGTTTGACACCTTTCCTAATCATGAAACATGACATTTATTACAAATTGATAGCTAGAACCCTAATGAGAAGTCCTATTCCAAATAGGACTAAAACTCTTTAATTTCCTTCCTAACAACCTTATCCAGTCTTCATTACATATTATGCCACTTTATTTTCCATGAAGTCGAATTTGGATAATGATTCCCAATCTTGATGTGAACATGCTGTCGATGATGTTGTTCTCCTATGTTCTAGGAAACTGTGTCCTTCCTTTTAGGCTTTTGATACACTTTGACTGTCTAATACATTCTGACCCTTTATACATCACAATTCGGATGCCATATGTTTTCTAAAATTAGAACATGTGCATATATCCTCTTCCTGTGCTAGATGTTCAAAAATTTAGTTCCGAATTATGCAAAAAACTAAAAAACAGACCCGCACTACGAAAGTAGCACAGTTTCATAGCACAGGGTTTTAGCTCCTTTCTTCAACAATTTTAAATATTTTTCTTTCATGATAGCCTTTATCTTCACTTGACACATTCTCACAAGAAGTTTCAAAACCAAACTCACAAAAATTCCTTCAAAATTTGCTATGAAAAATGATGAAATGACTGCTTTAGCAGTTTCGTAGCGCATTTCATCAAATTTTCACTATCTGTGCTACGAAACTGCTATGTAAGCAGTTTTGTTGAAAATTTTCCTTTTTTTTTTAATTTGTGATAAGGGGATACTAAAACATTAGGACAGTGATATTTTTTCAAATACTACAGCAAAATAACCCTGAAAATATATTCTTCATCAAATTTAACCTTCATTTTTCATTTGAGTTTGTATTATATATTTATTACTTTGTTTCATTGCTTTTTCAATTCTTCTTGACACTCTTTCAACTATAACTGCAGATCTTCCACCTAGCTCTTTAGATTTTTGTTGATATTTCTTAAATGAGTGTTGATCACTCTCATAAACTTTACTTCCTCAATAGCTGGGACTGTCCATGTCAAGAATTGTTCTTAACTGCTTGGGATTTCTGATCTAGAGGCTATTCGACTTTCCCAAATAGCTTTCATTCTTTTGAATTTTTCTTTCTCAATGATATGTTTTCTGATTCTTTTCTTCAACCTATAAATCTCATGGTTTGCTGATATCAACTTCTCCTCCAGGTTTTGATGCTTTGTCATTTATTATTGTGTTGTGACTACTCTGTTTTCTACTTGCAATGCTACTGATGAAGAGAGATCAATTACCTCTTCAGGAAATTTAGCTGTTTCATAGGTTTCTTCAACTTCTGTGTTAAGCTCCTTGAGCCTTTTTCAATGTCTAGTCACAGGCCACCTGGCTTGGAAAATAAATGATGCATCTCACTTTTAAACTCCAGCTTCTTTGCTAATTTTATCTTTTTCTGTTTGCTTTCAGTTATTTCTGTGAAATTAGCTTGTACTATAGGTGATTCTTCTATGTCTATTGCATACAATATATCATCCAAGTTTCCTTTCAACCTTGGGTTGTCACTTGACCCTAAAACTGCTAATTTTCCCTTTGTTGTTGTAGCTTGGATCCTTGTTATTATTTGAAATTCTTGCTTATCTGATGCTTGTTTTTGTTTAGTTTCTTTGTTATCATGTAACCTTTGTTTTGCAGGAGAGGGATTTTTTGGTGTCTTCTCTGCTTGGTTCTTCACTTGTTTTCTGGGTTTCAATTTCACAAATCTCTTTGCCTTTGTAGCCACTAGTTGACCTGATTCAACTAGTGGTGAGATATTTCCCTCTGTCTTAGTGTTTTTAGCTATGGTTAGAGCTTCCACATCAAAACCACTCATAAAAAAAAAGGAGGACCAGTCCCTATTTATTTTTTGAAGCTCATTCAAAACTAACAATTTAATCAACCCATGGTGAAAAAGGGATGTTTCACAGCCATCAAATTTCATCTAAACTTTGTTAGCCATTTTGGCAAGAGTTATGTATAATAAAAATGGTAAATCTAGTGATATCATACATGTGAAATGTAACAACAATTTGAAGTTATAAGTGTAGAATTTATGGTACCTGCCTTCGCATGTGAAGTATATTTGGATATTGAACAACATTTTGTCATAGTTATCTTTGATAAAAATTTTGGGAATTGCATTGTTCAGGTCTATTTTTGCATATTCTATTTTCATAAATATCTTGCATGCTTCCATATTAAACCTGAAACCCTTAAACCAAGATTCATGACCTCTTGGTATTTCTTTTACCATAGCTATGATCTCAGGTGTGACTATTATGTTTAACATTCTAACCTTTGTGCTTGTTCCACTGAAATGAAGTGCAAATACTTTAGACACCTGAATATGCCCACCTTGTAACTTTTCACAGAACTTCAAACAACATTTTTCCTGAAAGCATCCATTACTGTTGAATCTTCAGCTAAAACCCTCATACTTTCAGGTTCAAATCTCAAACAATGTTCTCCTCTATGATTCTTTTTCTCTTCATCCATGTCTTTTTTCGGAACCTGTAGAATTGCCTCTCTTGAGAAAATGGAACAACCTCGCTTGAATCTGTATGAATAGCCTTGCTTGATTGAGTATGATGATAACCTTGGTATAGAACAACCATAGGCTTAAATCTTATTTTTAGAGATTTAATATTTGAGTGGGGGGAAAAAACCAGAATAACTGAACTAGACAAATTTTCCGAATTTGAAATCCCTTTTTAAAACTGAATGAAACCCTTATCATGATGATGATGTATATGAAATGGGTAAGTACTTTGGATATGACCTCTTACTAACTCACCATAAAATTACCTAATCATTTCTTAACAGATTTCTGACAAATCCTGGATTTCTTGACATGACATCTAAGAATCCGCGCTTTCGTAGCATACATAGTGTATTTTTCGCACTTTGCACTACGAAAGTAACAACACTTTCATGGAAAAAAACCCATTTTTTGAACTAATCGCGCTATGAAACTACGGATTTGTGGCTAGTCACAGAATTTCAAACTGAAAACTAATGACATGAGATCTAGATGAATGATATGACCTTTTTATCATGGAATGAATCTAAATAAGTTTATTTGAACTTGAAAAATGACCTTTGAAACTGAATAAACTATGACCTACCCTTTATCAAGACAAAAGTGACTTTAGACCTACTTGAAACTATGACAAAAAATAGTGTAGACATACAATGTTTATAAAAAAAAAAGAAGTTGGGTGATAACACTAGGGAGGATCCTCGAGAGACATGGTTTCCACGATGGCCTCATTAGTGGGAAACGTCTCATTCAAGGGATCGGGAGAATTCGAAGCGCTAAGCCAATGGGATTGAGAATATGTGTCAAGAGACACACTAAAAGAAGTATGATCATAGGGAGGAGGAGCCAAAGCAGAAATAACTTCAGAATAATCAATTTGTATTGGGCTTAACGGCATTGCGTCACCAAACGAATCAACCTGCTCGAGTGAAGGGATGATCCATGGATCAGAAGACTTGCATATCATGTTGACCTGAGAAATCTTGGGTGGAGGAAGAGAAAAAATACCCATAAGGGTAGGATCTTTGACAATACCCGGTCTTATGCTCTCATAAGGCATAGGAATACGATCTACATATGGAACATTTCTCTTGGAAGACATGGAAGTGAAAAAGGACAATTGATCGACCATGATGATATTTCCTTCTTGTAGAAATTGAAGAACAAAAAAGAGAGTGAATAGGATGCATAGCACGGTGTGAGTCCAGCGATGACTGAGGAGAAGATTATAATTAAGTTTGGCATCAACAAATTCAACCTCAATGTTAACCGTTTTCCCTTCCAACGTGATAGATAAAATGGCAAGAACACCAAGAGGGTGAGATTCCCTTCCATCAAAAACTTCTAAAGTGTTTGGATATTGATTGAGGGCCAGAGAACCAATGGATTTCCAACATGCAAAAGACATGATGAAAGTATATGCACCCTCATCCACGACTGCTCGATGGATATTCTTTCCACTAATCCCAACTTGGATAATCAGTGCAAGTTGGTGAGGGAGATGCGAGACGAAATTTTCCAAATTGAAAGTGATAAGGCTGGAATCGACGAGGTCAACCCCTCCAATGGTAGATAGAAAAGCCTTTCGTTGTGACGAACAAATCTGAATTACTACCAATGCAGACAGAGTGGATGGCGCCTGAGCTAAATCCTCAACAATACTGTAATGTTGAGTGGCACGAGCATTTGGGTTATAGGACAAATTTCATAGTACGCCTTTAGAAGGTGGGCATACAATGGGCTCAAGGTTGGGTCTTTCAATGTGAGGAGGGCTAGAAGCAGGCGAGGGAGGAGGACCATTAATGATCTCTTTCCCTATTTCCTTATGTAGTTAGGTATAATATTTCGATCGGGTAGCACAAGATATGGGTTCATGACCATTCATCATGAAATCCTGAGAGCCAAATGGGGTGAAGGACTGAGGTTGCTCCACCATCTGAGTGTGCTGTGATGGGACTGGTTCTTTAAGAACAACCAGAGTGCCTTGAGTGCCTTTGAGTAATCGACTCACCTTAGGCCGTCATGGACAGTCCTTAGTGTAATGCTTATCATCAAAAATCAAGCAAGGGTACTTCGGTTTACGTTTCGAGCCATCATCAGCATTAGGTTTCGGAGAATCCTATTTTGGGGCATTGGCTTTGGCCTTACATTTAACCTTTTTCTTATGTTTGGAAGCTTTATCCGTCGGATTAGACAGGACGAAATTCACTTTGTCGGCCTTACTAGGATTCGGAGATGGCTGAGAAGCAGTATCAGTGGAAGAAGTAGATTTTTTCTTTTCATA
The DNA here is from genome assembly GCA_034641835.2 of Pinus albicaulis. Lineage (NCBI taxonomy): Eukaryota > Viridiplantae > Streptophyta > Pinopsida > Pinales > Pinaceae > Pinus > Pinus albicaulis. Next base: position 1,569,939,706 of record CM076581.1, read on the forward strand.
ATTTGGAGAAGAATTATGAGAAGTATGAGACACAGAACCAATGATACCATCGACAAATGGCATCGTCGATGATTTGGTAGTTCCATGTCGCGAAGCATTGGGCAAGAGTTCATACAACCTGCCAAATTGAGAGTACACGAGATTGAGGTAGTGGGCATGAGCGATGGCTTGTTCCTCAGTAACACATGCCCCCATAGCGATGTCCTACCAATCAAACCTATGAAAGAGGTAGTGAACCAATCAGTCAGAACTTGATGAGGAATCTCAAACTTGATCAAACGACAACGCTGCCTCCATTCATGAATATTATCAGAGATATGAGTAGCTCGATCCTGTTTCAAGGATGTGAGGAGGTGCATCCCAATTTCATAATGAACTGGTAACTAAAAGTGTGTGAGAAATGCCATGGAAAGAGAGTTGAAATCTTGAAAGATGTTGCAGAAGAGTTCAATGTACCACTTTACAGCGATGCTAGTGAGAGTCCTTTGGAAAAGACGTATTCGAATTAAATCATCAACCCAAGAGTTAGAGGAGCACCAAAGGTGGTATGTCATAACATGTGCTTGGGGGTATTCTTGGGACTTGCCTTCAAATTTGGGACAATCTCCCAAGATTTTAGTCGGAGCTGGGGGCCAATATGGATTATGAGGGATAGGATCATTCATCAACTTCGACACATCAGGCAGTTCCAGCATGGAAAGAAAGGGAAATTGCAGATTTAAAGGCATTCAGGCCTTTCATAGAGACCAGTTCTGACCCCATATGTTTTGTCCCAGAGGATTTTGTCCATAGGGTTTGTAATTCTGATAATTCTACCCATACACCGATTGAGGACCAGGATATTGATTCTGAGCGAACCATTGAGGTCCTATTTGAGAAAAATATGGACTTTGTTGCGGAATGTAAGCAATGCCTTGGGGCGGACCTTGTACCATCGAAGACTAACCTTGAGGAATAAAAGGTGGGCCCTGAGGCTGTATGGGCTGCCCTTGGGGTACAGGTTGACCCGGATACTATGATTGAATGGGATGTCCCTGGGGTGCAGGTTGACCCAGATACTGAGCTTGGATAGGAGGTCCCTCGGGTGCAAGTTGGATTGGATACTGAGATCCACTAGCTTTCCCCTGAGGTACAGGTTGGCCTAGATGCTAAGATCCACCAGGTTACCCCTAGGGTATAGGTTGGCCCTGTTGATCATAATGATCTTCCAATAATATTTTCACGGGAAATATGGCATAAATGCTTTCGAATTTCCTCTTGCAGACTTGAAAAATCATTTTTGTGCCTATCGTTGCCATTTATTGCCTCCAAAACACATTATAAATGGCTAAAAACCCCATATTTGAAATAATTGAGACATAGCTCCTTCGGCCCTAGCCCCTCTGTCTTCTTCCCCATGTAACCTGGGCGCTAGACCAGGCGCTAGTCCGACGGGCGCTTATCCAGTACATATCAGGCTCATCCTGAGCCGTTGATCTATGCAGATCGAACGACGTTTTCTCATCCCTGCCATGCCCATAGCCTACCTATTCACCGTCCGATCATATCATAAATCTATGGTTCGCGATGGGCCTGTCCTGGTGGTCCCCATGCCCAAAACACTGTTCAAAACCGGGTGGTATGTATCGCACCGCCTTTCGGCGGGAGGCGATATTTCTCCTTGGGCCAGGGATTCCATACAGCACTCACTAGGTGTCCCTGCATACGACCCGAATACCGCCCTCCATCACGCATTATTGTTCGGTCAAAGTCGTGCAACGATATTCACCATAGTCGTCCGATCTGAGAGCCTTCATCCGACGATCGTCGCACCCCGAAGCTGCATGGGATTTAATGCAAGTCAATCACGCCCTTGGCCCACTGCACATCGCCTCCGATGCTCTTTCCACCATCGATCTCCTCCTAAGATCGGACGGCTGAGATTTCATCGTCCATGCCATTGACCCGGTCTCCCTCCACGTCATCATCCCACGTGTTATCGTACTTCTTCCTTCGCCATTTATATATTTCATTCATACGTTATATTCCAATTTTTTTCTCTGGTCAGCTCGTCTGCCATTCCTCCTCTGCATTTTTCCGCCACCCGACGTTGTTTCACCATATCACAGTTTACACGACTTTTTCCATTAACCTTGCCATTATCCCCACTATGTTCACCACTCCATGCATGGTTTTCTTTAAAATGTTTGTGGGTTTTGTAGATCAACAGCGATGGAAGGTGGCTATTACTCACAGCCTCCATTTCAAAGGCCACAAGCACGTCAAAGGACAATGATTCAGAGGCAGAATTTATGAAGAAAAGATCTGGGAAGCTGTTACGACACAGATTTCATTAAAAGAAGTAGGGTTAAAATCTATCGAACCCTCTGGAGTTATTCAAAGCGCAGATGTTTGCAGATGAAGACATTAATGTTGCGGAAAAGAGTATTAGTGGAAGATCCAGGGATTCAATGTCCACTATTGAAGATTTTGAATCTTAATTCAAGATTTATAAGGCATAGGGTACAACACACAAGAAACAATACCTTCCGGGTCTTCTTTCAGCCGAATTTTCCTTCAGGAAAGGACAGAATGTTGGTATGGTTATCCCTATATCATGCTCCTGAAGAAATTTTCACCAAGCGCATTTACTTCAAAAGGCAGGCAGCATAGTACAAATAGCACAGCGTCGTCAAGCAGTATGGGCGGGCACTTCTCCACCATTTTGTTTTAATGATAAAATTAAATGTTCATCACCTACCTCTTTTGTTAGGTTTTAGTTTCTCTTATAAAAACCATGCCGAAACACATTGTAGGGGTTCCAGATTTTATCAGAAAATTATGCAGTAAAAGGCTTTTTGCATACATTTTGTAAAATTCTTGTATGAAGGCTCAGATCCCATAGGGTTTCAGTGAGGAGGAGTTCTGTCTGTCAAAGAGGATTCTGGTCTTTGGTATTTCACAGTCTGTAACTCTCTTTTATATGTTATTTAATATATCATTTCATCTCATCAATCTTTCCTGTATCATGTTTTGGAATGCGAGTGGCTCACTGGTTTCTGGTAAGGATTCATCCTAGTTGATTCCCATACTTGGGTCAGTCAAGCACTTTAAATATGGCTCATACATGATATTCTGTTCCATTATTCAGCTAACCATACTTTTGCTATATTAGCTGCTTTGGCAGGGTGCTTTTAAAATGCTATTATCATGTATGGATTCTTAGATTGGTAAGCCCATGCATGGTGGTATTGTATATCTGGGTATCAGCTCAATGTTAACTAATATCTTCTCAACATTCCTTTCATTACATACTCCTTCTGATAATTTATGTCTATGAAGTATTTCTGAATCGGCCCGCTTTTCAGTAAACTGTCTTTGAATTGTCTGTTGCTTTTGTATTACAGTTCTGCATCTTGCCTCTGCAGTATTACTTTTCCTGTGTCAGTTTCTGAGATTTTGGTCCCATTCTATTTCATTTCCTTATTTACAGGAGATAGCATGTGAGCTGAAGCTAACAACTTCACACATTATACTATATGCTCCTTGCTATGCTAAGATGTCCTAGGCACTAGTCTATCACAACTCTAGGCTGTCTCTAGGAGCTACAACATATTTCTGGTGCCATTTCCGAGGACGAATTTAAAAGCATCAGAATCCTTGGGCCTCGAAAAAATCATTTTCACTCTCTAGGTAGGTGAGCAAAGAGAGTTGAGAGTTGTAAATCCCTCACCTTGGCGACTCCACATTTGTCATTTGATATATCTATTTTCAGTCCTGGCTCCTCGTAAGCCACACCTGAGGTCAGATTCATCTAAGCCAAAGACACCTTTAGTGTTTGACCCTGTCCAGATTATATATAGAAGAAATTGGAGGGAAAGGAAATCAACACGTTCCCAAATTCGTGAAGTGCCTATAGAATATTTTCCTTCCTCCTCCTCTCAAGATTCTCAGTTGCAAATCCCCAACTCCACTGTGGGAGATATTGATTATTATTATTCAGATAGTCCACCCCGAGAGGGTATAAAAAATAAAAATAGTCTTTATCCTACTCCTGAGGTTGAAGAGGTCAAGGAAGTAACCGAAGTATCTGCTGTTAACAGACGATTATTCCCCTCAACCCCTCAAGCTGCAGTCGAGTATATTCCTATTATTATTCATACTCCACTCCCTCCTCCTCTTCCTCCTCTTACTCATAAAAATATTGCACTACCTCCACCTCCTCCAATGGCTAATGTTTCAGCCTTTTTGTTGAATAAATATGCTCCCCTGGCACTACCCCAAGTGTTGAATGATATGCCCCAAGATTATCTGAAAATCTTGCCTAGATTCAATGGAGAAAATGAAATCGATGCTCAAAAACATCTTGAGACTTTCTGCGCCTTTGCACAGAACTTTAATGTTGAACATTTGGATGTGGTCTTGAGACTGTTTGTGCAATCTCTAGATGGTGAAGCTCGAAAATGGTTTAAAACATTGGATGGCCATTCTATTACTACTTGGGATAACATGGAAGACACTTTTATTAGGAAATGGGGAGAAAAGAAAGATCATGGAAATTGCCTCATTGAGTTCAATACACTTAAGAAAAGACACAATGAAGGAGTGTCAGAATTTATCAAGAGATTTAGTAGATTGTACCTGAATCTCCCTGCTGATATGAAGCCCCATCAGACTGTTGCTAAAGTTGTTTTTGTAGCAGCCTTTGATTCAGAATTTGGTTTCTCTCTCAGAGAAAGAAAGCTTGCTACTCTGGATGATGCTCAGGTAGATGCACTAGAGTTGGAAGCAAAATTTGCCTCCACTGGCAAATTAAAAGGAAAAGCTGAGCCAGATAGCAGAAGAAGGGGAAAAGAAGAGGTGTCTACTTCTAGTCAGGACAGAGACTCAGACAAAATGGAAGAAATGAGAAAATTAATTAAGAAAATGGTCAAGATTTAATTGGAAGCCAAGAATTCAGCCTTCAGAAATTTCCAGAATGCTCCAAACAAAGGTTACAATCCTCAATATAGGAAACCACCCTTGCAAATATTGCCAAGGGAAGCAAAGGAGCAACAGGATCAAGTGCCACACCCATTGTACTTGGAAGGTCGAGTAGATGACTCCACTGAGGATACTGCATATAGGCTGGAAGATGCAAATCTTGCCTTTTCAAATAGTGATGGAGAAGAATGCCCTTTACAAGGGAATGATGAAGCTGGGTGCTCATTGCAAGAAGAAGAAAAGACCAGAGATGCAGAAGAAGCAGAATTTGATCATTATTGTAAACAATTTTATGATTTCATGCAAGCACATTTCAATAGAAGATATGATCTCAAATCTTCTAGAAACAGGACTTGTACCCAAGAGCAAGAAGAAGAGCTTCCCCAGGAGGAAGTACCTTCTTAGAAGGAGGCCACAATGCAGAAAGATACAGACAAACCTTTGCAGTCTAATGATCAAATTCCTTCTTCTTCAAAAGTGGTTACTTCCCCTAATTCCAAACCAGTGTCAAAAGAATTCAAGCCCCCAGCTGAAAATAAAGAGTCCAAAGAGGTTGTGATAGAAAAATCCCCTCTTGCTTTCAGTCTCCAAAAAGAACTAGAAAAAGTTAGAATCCCAGTTCCCTTGACTGAACTATTGAAACATCCAGCATATCAATCTCAAGTCACATCCTTTATGCTCCCTCCAGAAGCACGAATCATCCCAGATAGTCTCAATCTTCAAGAAGAAAGACCCATGGTAGTCTTTGGGCCACACGTTGAGGAGATAGACCCCTCTACTCCTCCCTTCTATGTGTCTCTAGTAATCCACGACCTGTTATTACATAACTGTATGTTAGATTCTGGAGCTTCCCATAATATTATGCGTGTGTCAGTCATGGAACAACTAGGTTTACAAATCACATGTACATATAAAGACCTCTACTCCTTTGATTCCAAAAGAGTTAAATGCTTGGGGATGATCAAGGATTTGGTGGTCAATTTGGCCCAAATCCCAACAAAAAGTGTGGTAATGGACATAATGGTAGCTGACATTCCATCTCGTTTTGGTATGTTACTATCAAGGTCTTGGGGAAAAAAAATTGGTGGATCACTCAAGATGGATTTAACATATGCCACTATCCCAGTTTTTTGGGGCCAAGAGAGGAGACTGTAAAGGGAGACTAGATTTGTCAAGATGGTGACTAAGGCTGACAATTCCATAAATTCACCAGTTTACAGTAAGGAAAAAGATCTTTCATGCTTGATGCTAGAAGAAGACCAAGACTATTCTCATGAACCATCCTTTTGCTAGATCAAGACTGAGCAGCCCTCAGAGAACCATGAAGCAGGAATATGGACCCTACATTTTGATGGAGCAAATTTAAGAGAAGGAAATGGAGCTGGAGTGCTATTGATCTCTCCTGTAGGAATATGGGTCCCACTGTCTTTAAAATTAGAATATGAAGCCACCAACAATTTGGTTGAATATGAAGCACTTCTATTGGGATTACAGACAGCTAGGAGCATGGGTATACAAAGTTTAAAGGTTCTGGGAGATTCAGAACTAGTAGTCATACAAGTTAGGAATCAGTGTCAGACCAAGCACCCTAGGCTGAGGGCTTATAGGAATGAAGTTTGGGACATGGTAGAAAATTTCTTCTTGGCATTCAATATCCAGTTCATTCCCCGAGAACAGAATAGGATGGTTGATTCCCTTGTTGTGGCTGCTAGCACATTTCGACCACCTCAGAACCCTCTTTTAAGATATGAAGTAGAGGTGCGTTATCGGCCTTCAATCCCAGACAATATCAAACACTAGCAGGTATTTTAGGATGAAGAACAAATGAAGAGATTTTTGGAAACAGTGGGAGAATTATCCAATATGGAGATTGATGATGAAGAAGAGGTAGGACCTGATGATATTCCAAAAAAGAATTGGGAGGATAAAATGGTAGGTAATAAAGCGTTGCAGCTAAAGGGAAATATTATACCTAGAGGGCTGGTGCCTCTAAAAATATTATTTGATAAGAATGATTTCCCACTGCAGCCAAGAAAATTGGTAGAAGAGAATCAGGTGGAAGACCTGAATTTGGGTACTGAGGCTGAACCCAAAATTGTTAAACTGTCCAAGAAAATCTCTGAAGAATATTAAAAGCTATATCAGAAATTATTTTAGTCTTACAGAGATGTGTTTGCATGGTCCTATCAGGACTTGAAAACTTTTGATATCAGTATTATGCAGCACAAAATTCCATTGAAGGCGGATGCAAAGCCCCATAAGCAGAAGCTCAGACAAATCAATCTCTTGCTATTGCCTTCTATTGCGAAATAAATCAAGAAGTTGCTAAAAGCAAAAATAATTGTACCATTGAGGTACTCTGAATTCCATCTCTCTTCACAACCTAACCTATCTGTTACAAGCAGAGCTCCAAGAGCCAATGAAACCACTATATACAGTCAAGAGTATTCTGCTCAGAGGCAGTTATGATACTTCAGCAATTACATTCACAACCAACCAATCCAACCCCTCAATCATCTTCTATTGAAGTATTTATAGAAGGATGAGGAGGTGAGATCTGATGAAAAGATCTCAAATACAATTAATGCAGAGTTAATGTCTTCCTGGCCCTTGGAGGCTCGATGAAGAAATCATACAGGTGTTCCACTGCATTAATGTGTTTACACTCATGAAGTAAGCTCGGAGGGAGCTTTTTTTGACCTTTGAGGCTCTGCGTACTATTAGGGTTATTATACAAACATTCTGTCATTAAATCTGGGGCAGAAATAACTTCTTTGGCTGTTCTGAGGCATAATATCTGACCCTGTTCCATAAATACAGCCTCTGATTGAGCATTTTGAGGCAATAGGTGGCACTGCAGTGGTTGAGGAATCAATTTGCCTCAATGTATGGCAGTGGAGGGAATATGTCTGATGAACACTTTTAGGTTTTCCTTCAATCTGTGTTCTGAGTCGGGGATTAGGCTTTTGATAACCGTCTTAGTCGTAATCCCCGCCAATCTGTCCGCTAATCTGCTACTCTGGTTCATTGTTGTCTTCAATATCCGATGCTCTTTCTATGCGTTGATTTTGACGGTATTCTTCAAGCTTTACAGGGATGCGCAGCAACCAAGGCTCATGAAACCTTGTTGATAACATTGTTCTTCACCCTGTGGTCGATCCTCTGGATGAATCGAAAGAATAGGAGTCGTCACCCTCATCTTTCAAATTTTCCTAAAATACGACGAAAGAACCTTAAAAACCTGCAAAATATAAACAAAATGAGAAAATCCTGCGTTATATGGACAAATCTGCATTGGAGGGCGTGCGGGAAAACGGAGCAATCGGAGCCGTTGATCGTATTGCGATCAACGGTCGGGAGCATTTCGGAAAGTCAGCGGAGGAAAAGGTGGACTGTACGATGGAATCGGGTTGTTGCATGAGAACCATCGATCTGCAGAGATTGACGACGGAGATCGGTTTTCGAACGCGTCGGGGGTAGTTAACGGGTAGGCAAGTCCATTAAAGGCCGGGCAGATGAGGCGATCAGCGACCGTCAGATGGGAGGGCCCAAATCCAACGGTGGAGGTGAATCCCGCTGCGGGGCTATGGTCCGAAAGATAATGCGTGGGCGATGTGATAGCGCGGCGGTTTTGGAACGGGGCGAAGGACACGCGTCGACCGGCGTATGGAATCACTGGCTGACAGGATAAAACCGCCACCCGACGAAAAGTGGTGCGGGATGAAAACCATGGTTTCATGGAAAAGGGGCATGGGGGAGGGGGGTCCACCAGGTGGGGCTTGCTTCGCTCCGTCGGATCTGGGGAGCAGATCGACGGCTGAGAAGGATTTGGGGCAATAAAACATGTGATTTAATATTTCACGCCAAAACCTTATAAAAGATGGGTTTTTGAATTTTCAGAGGAAAAAAGGACAGGGAGGGGTTACATTTGGCTTGGCGCTTTAGGACGGAGTGGTCGGTCTTGGTGCTCGGGCATGTGGAGGAAGAAAAGGAAGGGGGCTTAGCCTGAGGGGCCTAAGCCTAACACATAGAAACATGTGTTTTCTATGGTTTTCCAAAAAATTTCGAAAGGAAATATAATTCCAATAAGGTTAAAAAATGGGTTTTTAACCTTGGGAAATGAGATTAATGAAGGGATAGGGAATAACATATGGTTTTGTGGGGTTTTTATGAATAAAGGGAAATTGGAGAATGAAGGTAAGATGGAAGCATGGGAGGGGAAAAGAAGAGGGATGCAGCAGTACTTGACTTGGATTTTCATGGAATATCAGAGGCTGGGAGGAGGACAGGTATGAAGAACTAATCAGTAGTTTAGGGCTTCACCAAAAGACTTCAAGCACCAACAACTTCAGGACTGAATTTGTTTCTTGAAGGCTGCAAATAATATTTAGCCACCAGCTGATACAATGGAAAAATATAGGTGGCTAACAGTGGCTCCACTTGGGGATGGTGCCTTCTTGAAGGCATCAAGAATTCAGACTTGGTTTCTCTGGGATGCCGACTGGTGCCCGACCCACTGCTTGCTCTTGCTTTTCTTTGACAAATAATATCAGTCATGAAAGAAAAATGAATTTCATCAATACAACTTCTACCTACCCAATCCTACTGATCTAACATTTTTTCTTCATCAGAGTGCACTTGGATTGGCAAACTCTATTCAGAACATTTTATTCTTTTGAAAACAGGAGATCTAATCTATTCCTACTCCTTATTTCTCCCTGAACTCAGATTAGACAGTTGAGCTCAGATATTTCTCTATCTAGTCTACTGTTTGTTGGGATTAAACAATCCAACAAACTTTCATTCTCTAAATTCTACAACAGAAATTTAAAAATAGTCAAGTCAAGATTGAGCTGTTTGACTTGCTATGATATATGGCATAAGAACAAGCTACACATAGATTATTATTTGCAGAAATTAAAAAATCAAGATGGAAGGCTTAAGATCTGAAAGTTTCTTATCATGGCCTTTTCTTATTTTCACAGCTCTGTTCTTTCTTTTTCTATGAGCTATCTTTGCTTTTCTTCTGGTTCAAGTTTTGAGCGGATTAGAACCAGGTCTTCTCTTTTATGACTCAAAAAATAAAATAGTTTTGAGTCATCTTTCTCTTGGAAACTTTGGTTCAGATTTTGAGTTTGTTTGAACCTTAATTTCTATCCTAATCTATCTACTGATAAGCCAAGATTAAATAGTTTGGAAAATAAAATTCGCTACCCTATCAGCAGAAAATTGAAAGCTAATTAGTCAATATTAAACAGTATGATTAATTAGAAATGTGTTTTAAGGAGTGGAATTTGAGCTTGCATACTTTCAGTTTTACTTCTCTTTTTGGCATGGGGCCTTGCCTTTCTTGTTTTCATTTCTGCCCTCTTTTCTTTCTTTCTTTGTTTTTGTATTTTTTGATTTTTCATAAATTTGAATGCAATGATGGATGAAATGTTTACAATGGAAAAAGGTAAAAGGCTTCAAAACGTAAAATGGTTTAAGAAAGGTAATGCTTAAGCATCCTGCCATTGACAGGACCCCCAAACAATTATGTTCCATTCAGCTCTTGTAAGAAGAATGCATTGTTTCCAGCAACTGAATGAATCGAGTAAGGGCCAAGCCATAGATTGTCAAATTTACCATGCTTTCCCTTGTCTTCCCTCTTTGAGTCCCACTTTAAAACTTTGTCCCCAATCTTGAAATTGTTGCCCTTTGTTCTTCTATCAAATATCTTCTTGATATTGTCTTGCTTCTGCAATGCTTTGTTGTACACTTCCTCTTTGGTTTGCTGAAGATGAATGGTTTGATTTATTCTTCTGATTATGTCATTTTCTTCAGTCTGAAACTCTTGAATTAACTTCATAACTAGTACACCAAGGCTGTTAGGAAAAATTACATCTCTACGATACACAAGCTGGAAGGGTGACATACCAATGGATTTCTTCAATGTTAATCTGTCAGCCCAGAGTGCATGGATCAGATTTATGTGCCAAGACTTCTTGTTGTCCTCCAACAGTTTTTTGATTATGTTCACTAAGCTTTTGTTGGAAGATTCTCCAAGTCCATTTCCTTGAGGGTAATAGGCTGTGGAGTGTCCTAATGTTATCTGATACTCGTGACAAAATTCAACCATTTTCTTTGATCCAAATGCTGCTGCATTATCTGTGATGATCTTGGTAGGACAGCCAAATCTGGAAAGGATATTGGTTTCTATGAACTTTATAATAACTGAATCATTGGCTTGCCTACAAGGAATGGCTTCTATCCACTTAGTGAAATAGTCTGTGGCAGTAAGAATTCACCTATGCTGGGCAAAATATGGTGGATGGATTTCTCCTATGAAGTCAAGTCCCCATTGTTGAAAAGGGGATTCAACAGTAATTGGATGCAGAGGAAGGGGAAGGAGTTTTCTCTTGCCTTCAAACAGTTGGCATTTATGGCAAGTGGTGGTCACCTTGTGTACATCAGGAAAAAGGGTTGGCCAATAGAAACCAGCCCTCAGGATTTTGTTGGCTGTGGACTTCCAGTAAAAATGGCCTCTGCACTCTCCTTCATGGAATTCCTACTTAATCTTTTCTGCATCAAACTCAGGCAAACATTTAAGCAATATTCCACTTGTATTTCTCCAATAAATACATTTATCAATAATGCAATAATTTACAGCCTTTAATTTTAGAAATATTGCCTTTGTTTTTGATAAACCAGGAGGTGTATTGAGATTAAGCAAAACATAAACAATATCAGTATACCAAGGAGAATTCACAAAATGATCTTCAACAACGGGAGTTGAGAACTCTTCTTGGTTATCCAAAGCATTAATCATATTAATATCAAGACGTTCACAATTTGATTCAGCCATTAATTTAGCTAGACCTTGGCCTTTGATGAGCTTAGTGGGTTTTATTTCTAAATCATATTCAAGAATAACAGTAATCCACTTACCTCTCTTACCATCTGGATCCTGTGTTAGAATGTCTTTTACAACTGAATTTGGGACAAAGGCAATGATATGTGAGTGAAGGATGTATACTCTGAAGTCGTTCAAAGCCTTTACCAAAGCAAAAGCCTGTTTCTCCATAATGTTGTACTTCAAAGGGGCATCCCTCAATGCCTTACTAAAGAATGCAATGGGCTGCTCTTGTCCTTGTGGATTTTTCTGTAACAGGACAATAGCTATGGTATGTTCTGATGCAAATGAGAAGATATAAAAATCTTTTGAAAAATCAGGACTTATGAGAGCCGGTGTTTTGGTTAATGCTTGTTTTACCAGTTCAAAGGATGTCTTTGCTTCCATGGTCCATTTTACCCCTTGCCCCTTCTTTAACATGTTTGTGATATTTCTAAGGAGCTCTGCCAAGTTAGGGATGAACCTTCTAAAAAAGTTAATCTTTCCAATGAAAGACTGCAACTCCTTGATATTTCGAGGACCAGAGATTTTCAATATAGCCTCAATCCTCTTTGGATCTATCTTTATACCCTCCTCTGAAATAATGTGTCCAAGAATCTTACCTTCTTGGAGACCAAATAGTGTCTTCTTAGGGTTCAAAGATATTCCACACCTTCTGCACTTCTTGAAAACTTTTCTTAAATGTTCTAAGTGTTCTTCATCTGTTTTTGAAAACACAGTTACATCATCAAGATAGATAATGATGAAGAAGCCTAATTCTTCCGAGAATGCTATGTCCATGGCTCTCTGAAAGGTTGCTCCAGCATTCATTAGACCAAAAGGCATTTTCACATACATGAAAGTGCCCCATGGTGTAGTAAACGCTATCTTTAATTGATCATCAGGGTGGACTAAGACTTGGTTATATCCTGAAAAGCTATCTAGCAAAGAAATTATTTTAGACCCCACCACCCTTTGCAAAATATGATCCATCTTGGGTAAAGGGTAGTTGTCTTTCAATGAAGCTTTGTTTAAATTTCTGAAGTCTATACAAAGCCTGATTTCTCTAGTCTTCTTCCTAACTAACACCAGATTAGATACCCACTCAGTATATCTAATAGGGACAATAATACCAGCATCGTGCATCTTCATGATTTCCTTCTTAACCAATGGCAACTGGACAGGGTTTATTCTGTGCAGTTTTTGTTTGAATGGTTTTTGGTTCTCTTTAAGAGGAATTTTGTGCTGTATTATTTCAATGTCATAGGATTTAAGATCTTCATAACTCCACGTAAAAACATCAGAAAACTCTTTGAATAGCTCTATGTATTTGAGTTTAATGTGAGCTGGCAAAGTTTTGGACAATTTGATCATTTTCGGTTTTTCCTCACTGCCTATATTGCACTCCTCTACTTCAGTCTCTACAGGTTCCATTTTTGGTTTATTGGCCACATCCTTAAAATCAAACAATTCTTCTAGAGGGGCAAAAACCTTGGGCAAACTATCATCTTTAGAATGCAGAGTTTCCAATTCCTCTGTTTCAGATTTTGCACTCCATTCTGTTTGATTTGTAAGTTTGCTAGTTTGAAGGTTAATGTCTATAAGCTCAGGAGACAGTTCTTCTTCACCAAGAAAATTTTATTCACTGCAATCTGTATCATAATCTGAATCTGAACTATGGAGTTCAAATTCATTTCTGAATTGCATGAAGTCTTCTATTTGTTTATCTCCGTCAAACACTGCCAATATTTCTTATTATCCGGGACAGCTGGACTGAATTTTATCTGAGATGTGTTATCATATAGCTTTGGGTAGGTTCTAGCAGCAAAGGCTAAATTGTCGGCTGCAATATTTCTTTTCCTCGGGACAAAAGTCAGGTTGGACTCCTCAAATGTTTTCAAAAGATCCATGACATCATTTCGGTAGGCCCTAAGTCTGGGGTGATTTGCATTATACTCCCCATTAACTTGCCTAATGATTAATTCGGAATCGCCATATACATTGATTCTCTTGGCACCTAACTTTTTCAGTAAATGTAAGCCTAAGAGCAGGGATTCGTACTCCGCTATGTTGTTGGAACACTGAAAGTTTAATTTACATGAAATGCACTCTGTATGATTGTTTTCAGTGTTAGTAATCTAGACACCTGCACCAGCATTTGTTCTAGTGCATGACCCATCAAAATACATAGCCCAGAGAGGAACATTTTCAGTTGTATCAGTTTGGTGCATATCCTTTGCATGAATCGACTCTTCAAGTTTTTCATCAGGTTGAGGGTTGTCTTCTTGACTGTCAAGTTTTAAGTTTAAAATATTTATGACTTGCAGTTCAAGACCTGTGTCTAGTTGGCTAGGATTTTTAGATGCAATAGACTGTTCCAGTCGTTCAGAGTTGTGTTCCTCTTCCTCCATTTCAGCCAATGATTCTGTTGAACTGATTTGTTCTGTAAGTGTTTCATTATTAAACATGATAAAAGAATCAAGGCTCGTGCTTACATCGTACAAAGGAGAGTTTTGAGGCTGGTCTTGACTTGTCACTATGTACTACATGTGGTTTTCCCTGTAAAGTCTTCTAGTCTGATTAAAAACAGGGATAGTCGCATAGGTCATGTCCATCTGCATAGTTCCCTATAACTTAGCCCCCCAAGATCTTGATAAAAGCATTCCATACTTTGGGGGTACATCAGCCACAACAACATCCATGACTACGCATTTGGCTGGGATCTGGGCTAAGTTGACACAGAGATCTTTTATCAATCCTAGACATTTAACTCTGCTTGAGTCAAAGGAGTACAAGTCTTTGTAAGGTCTGGTAATTTCAAGACCTAGGCTTTCCATTACAGCTTTTGGCATTAAATTATGGGAAGCGCCCGAGTCATGCATAGCATTGTGCAGAATTTTGTCATGAATGTTTAAGCTTACGTAAAAGGGAGGGACAGGACCCTCTTGAAACTTTCCTTCAATCTTTGGACCAAAAATAAGCTCTGGTTGGTCATCATTAAGATTGAGTGTATCTTCATTATCTTCCAAGTTTAAAGCCTTCAAAATTTTGGACCTATATACATGTTGGGCAGCTAACTCAGTCAAGGGAACAAAAATTTTAATATTTGAGATTTCCTGTTCTAGGCTGAAAAGGTTTTGACTCTTGAAAGAATTGATTTCAACCCTGTTTACTGCCACTTTATCAGCAATAATAGCTTGCTGATGTGGTTTTTATACAGTTGAAACCGTTGTTTTACCAGGAGTACTAACAGGGGTGTAAGCACTGCTAATGTCTGCATTCTGTTTTTCGATATTTTGAGTGTCTTTCTCTTTACCATTACCAGAATTAACAGCCACTGTTTTGTCTTTTTGTTTGATTGTTTTAGACTTGGCTGCAGTGCTGTTTTGAGAAGGTTTGTCAGAGGTTTTATTGTTGGGGTTTTTTTGATTAGATTTGCTTTTGAGTTCATATTCCTTTGAAGGCTCTATGACATCGTTTTCCATGTTTTGATAATAATTTTCATCATCATCTCTTTTATCATCGTAAGGTGTATAAAGACCTTGTTTTTTATCATAATGAACCTCAAAGTCATCATCATCTATCCCAAATAAGTTTATATCATCGTCCTCTGTCATTTGATCTGTTTGCTCAACCTCACTTAAAAAGTTTTGATGGAAGGGAGGAGTGATCTGTTGATCATCTTCCCTAGGTCTGTTTGGGGGCTGATTTCTTCTCATATTCTGATTCTGGTTTTGGTTTTTGTTTTGAGGAGCGCTTTGGTTTAGACTTGCTTGGGCTTTCTCTAGAATGCTCATTTTCTTCATCATTTCTTCCATCATTCTTTCCATCTTTGAGCTTGAAGTGGAAGACGTGGACTCCTCTCTAAAAGATACTCTCTTTTCTGCTTTCATCCTTGCTCTCTTCTCCATAAGGTTAACTTCCACAGAAAGGGAACCTCTTTGCATGTCTTCAAGGGTTGAAAAAACTCTTTCTCTGAGTGAATATGTCATGTCAGGATCAAACCCTTCAGGAAATTTGTTTAAATCTGAGCCCTGAGGAGGTTTTAATTCAGGGGAAAGTGCATTATACACACTGTTAAATCTGGTACAATAAGCTTTTACACTTTCCCCAGGGTTCCTGTGGAGTTGTTATAGTCGGCAAGGACTTCGAGAGGATTCTTCCTCACTTCCCATTTGTTTAAGAATGTTTGATGGAAGCCTTGGAGATCATTAATACTGTGGGGGGCTAAACCTTTAAACCATTTTCTCGCTTCTCCCCCCAAACTTTGAGCAAATAGTCTAAGTTTGACAGAATCATCATCAATTTCATTTCTGTCAAAGTAGTCATTAATCTTGTCCACATGTTGAGATGTTGTTATAGTATTGCTAGCATCATATAATGGAATTTTGGACTGATAGTCCTGTGGAAGATTGACTAATGGTGCAGGAAGGACTAAGGGAGCATACCATGCTGCCATGATATGTAGTGGAGGTGGGTTTACGAGAGGAGGTGTGGGTGGAAGTGGAGTGGTTTGAATAGTGGATGACAGATTAACAGAAGTGGATGGAACAACAGTAGATTTCTGAGCTGGACTTGGATAAGAGGCACCTAGATTATGTAGAAAATGTAAATCGGGAGGTGTTGATTCTCTATCCCGAAGGGGCTCACTTGTTTCGGGAGATGAAAGTGAAGGCTCAGAATCTAGCTGATCTAAATCTCCAAATGACCTAGTCCTGAATGGGTTCAATAAGTCAGTTTGTGATTTTTGCAGAGCTGAATGATTCTCAGGGAATGAACTAGCTCTTAGGGATGTTCTGAAAGCAGTTGAAGATCCTATCCTAGGAGACTTCCTAAGGATTGCTTCAAGGTTATCAACTATTTCAGGTGGATTAGGATCAGGGTGGGCTCTGGTATGAATCTTTTTAGGAGCCACTATGTTTGTATGTTTAGGCCCGACTAAACAGGAAAAGTTCAACCAGATATGACAATCTTTGGGAGGTTAACTAATCTGTCTTCACAATTCAAATCCTATAGCCTTGTAATCGGGTTTGAAGGATATTGTAAGAATGGGGGTTCTTCCCAGTGAAGTCTTAAGGTCTGCTCAGGATTGTGGAGTCGCCAGGTGAAAATTTTAGAATATTTTCAAAGGGGTACACTGTCCACCACAGTGTTTGTGAAACCTTCCTTTTCAAGGATATCTCAAAACACAACAAACTCTAACCAGAGATTGACTGGGAGGGCATTTACCAGATATGTCACCTCAAAAGGAGGATGAGATCCGGAGGCTACCTGGCCCTTTCCAGACTCTGTCTAAGAGTATAGGGTAAAACACATCAAACATGTAAACAAGATATCAACAATTAGTGTTCTACTACCAATCTGAAATGTTTTTGGTATTTTCTGAATTTCTTTTATTTGTGGTTTAAAAGAATGTCCTCACTTTGCTTCAAAACTTAACTACGGTTATGAAACAAAGACAGTCTACTCTTATGGCTAAGCTCGTTGATCTTCCAAGGTTAGATAAGGCTTAAAGGAGTTCTAGGGCTGACCTAGTTTGTCACTGACTCAAACAAGTTTTATCATAATTACCATTTCTTGGTAGTGCTTGAAAGGCTGCTTTTTACTCTCAAGGTCTTATGAAGCTTCTGGGTAAGGAGTCCCCAGCGGAGTCACCAGAAATGTTAGGTCCTGGTGGCTGAAGCTGGTTAATAAAGAAAGCGCTCTATGAACCCAACCACAAGCTTCTTTATGAATGGAGTTGAATGTAAAAGACTCTGAGTTTTGTCCCCAGTGGAGTCGCCAGAAATGTTAGGTCTCTGTAATAAGCAATATTGGAAAAGTCCGATCACAGAGTTAACATCATTTCAACCAACTTTGGGATTCTAGGATCTAGCCCTCCTGAATCCGGAGAGGGATCTCTCCAATATGTACAAAGATGGATATTTTCTTTGAAGTTTAGGGTGATGATATTAGGCTAGTTATGAAGGCCAAAGGTTTTCTTTGGTTTTCTCGGATGGTTGAACATAGTTGCTGTCTGAGGCAGAAAGATCTATATGAAAATAGGTTCAAAGGTGAGAAGTTGCAAGCAAAAGAGTAAGCTTTGATCAAAAGAGAGATGATGGCAAGTTTTCAATCCATTGGGCTATGGAGTCATAAGAGGATTTAATTGAAACATTCAGGTTCAAGAGTGATCTATGGGGCAAGTCATCTATGCCTAAGGATCTCTTTAAAGTTTGATTTATGGAATGGAGTGATACAATAAGAAAGGGAAATGACAGATGTAGAACAAATATCAGCCCAGGATCTGGTAAGTACTTTGAAACTAGCCAGCCTTTGACCAGGCACTTAAGAGAAACATAGAAGAAAACTAGGATCTGGTAAGTACTTTGAAACTATCCAGGCTTTGATACACTTCTAATAGAAAACATATACAAATGAAGGGAAATTAAAGGCAACCTTTGGAGTAGAAACTAGCGGGCTGGGCTCACCATATCCTCTCATAGCTCTTCTTTACTTAGTTACTTCCAAGACAATCACAGAGATAACATAGAATGGTCTAAGATCTGATAAGTACTTCGAAACTAGTCAGCTTTTAACACATCCTAAGGGAAACAACCAAATAGTTGAGCAAGCAAGAAAGGGACTCAGGGCTAACCTTGATTTCCTCAATTCATCCTCACACAACATATATTGAAAGTAACATTTGAAAACAACATTCAGCTGTGACAAAAAGATGAGGGAACGCCAGCATCCCTGTACTTAGACTGAATTAAATCACTTTCAAATAAGACAGTTTGAATGAAAACATTTAAATAAAGATTTCTCAGCCAAAGAAGGTTACTGATATACAGTAGGTACTAACCCTGTTTAAACTGTTCTTTATAGTGGAAAATGAAACAAATCGAAAACAGAAACAAAGTACAAGTTATAGTGAGAATAACATCACCATCAGCATAGACCAGGATCCCATAAATCAGCTTGTATTGATGCTTCAAACTAGTTACAATCTTCAGATCCAGCGTTTTAATCCATCTCTCTTCACAACCTAACCTATATGTTACAAGCAGAGCTCCAAGAGCCAATGAAACCACTATTTACAGTCAAGAGTATTCTGCTCAGAGGCAGTTATGATACTTCAGCAATTACATTCACAACCAACCAATCCAACCCCTCACTCATCTTCTATTGAAGTATTTATAGAAGGATGAGGAGGTGAGATCTGATGAAAAGATCTCAAATACAATTAATGCAGAGTTAATGTCTTCCTGGCCCTTGGAGGCACGATGAAGAAATCATACAGGTGTTCCACTACATTAATGTGTTTACACTCATGAAGTAAGCTCGGAGGGAGCTTTTGTTGACCTTTGAGGCTCTGCGTACTATTAGGGTTATTATGCAAACATTCTGTCATTAAATCTGGGGCAGAAATAACTTCTTTGGCTGTTCCGAGGCATAATATCTGACCCTGTTCCATAAATATAGCCTCTGATTGAGCATTTTGAGGCAATAGGTGGCACTGCGGTGGTTGAGGAATCAATTTGCCTCAATGTATGGCAGTGGAGGAAATATGTCTGATGAATACTTTTAGGTTTTCCTTCAATCTGTGTTCTGAGTCGGGGATTAGGCTTTTGATAACCGTCTTAGCCGTAATCCCTGCCAATCTGTCCGCTAATCTGCTGCTCTGGTTCATTGTTGTCTTCAATATCCGATACTCTTTCTCTGCGTTGATTTTGACGGTATTCTTCAAGCTTTACAGGGATGCGCAGCAACCAAGGCTCATGAAACCTTGTTGATAACATTGTTCTTCACCTTGTGGTCGATCCTCTGGATGAATCGAAAGAATGGGAGTCATCACCCTCGTCTTTCAAATTTTCCTAAAATACGACGAAAGAACCTTAAAAACCTGCAAAATACAAACAAAATGAGAAAATCCTGCGTTATATGGACAAATCTGCATTGGAGGGCGTGCGGGAAAATGGAGCAAACGGAGCCGTTGATCGTATTGTGATCAACGGTTGGGAGCGTTTCGGAAAGTCAGCGGAGGAAAAGGTGGATTGTACGATGGAATCGGGTTGTTGCATGAGAACCATCGATCTGCAGAGATCGACGGCGGAGATCGGTTTTCGAACGTGCCGGGGGTAGTTAACGGGTAGGCAAGTCCGTTAAAGGCCGGGTAGATGAGACGATTAGCAACCGTCAGATGGGAGGGCCCAAATCCGATAGTGGAGGTGAATCCCGCTGCGGGGCTATGGTCCGAAAGATAATGTGCGGGCGATGTGATAGCGCGGCAGTTTTGGAACGGGGCGAAGGACACGCGTCGGCCGGCTTATGGAATCGTTGGCCGATGGGATAAAATCGCCACCCGACGAAAAGTGGTGCAGGATGAAAACCATGGTTTCATGGAAAAGGGGCGTGGGGGAGGGGGGTTCACCAGGTGGGGCTTGCTCCGCTCCGTCGGATCTGGGGAGCAGATCGACGGCTGAGAAGGATTTGGGGCAATAAAACATGCGATTTAATATTTCACGCCAAAACCTTATAAAAGATGGGTTTTTGAATTTTCAGAGGAAAAAAGGACAGGGAGGGGTTACATTTTGGCTTGGCGCTTTAGGACGGAGTGGTCGATCCTGGTGCTCGGGCATGTGGAGGAAGAAAAGGAAGGGGGCTTAGCCTGAGGGGCCTAAGCCTAACACATAGAAACATGTGTTTTCTATGGTTTTCCAAAAAATTTCGAAAGGAAATATAATTCCGATAAGGTTAAAAAATGGGTTTTTAACCTTTGGAAATGAGATTAATGAAGGGATAGGGAATAACATATGGTTTTGTGGGGTTTTTATGAATAAAGGGAAATTGGAGAATGAAGGTAAGATGGAAGCATGGGAGGGGAAAATAAGAGGGATGCAGCAGTACTTGACTTGGATTTTCATGGAATATCAGAGGCTGGGAGGAGGACAGGTATGAAGAACTAATCAGCAGTTTAGGGCTTCACCAAAAGACTTCAAGCACCAACAACTTCAGGACTGAATTTTTTTCTTGAAGGCTGCAAAGAGTATTTAGCCACCAGCTGATACAATGGAAAAATATAGGTGGCTAACAGTGCTCAAATGGGATGTCCGAAGAGCCGAAAAGGGAAAACATGGTAAATTAGACCCCCTCTGGTTTGGTCCTTTCAAAATTGTGGAACAGGGGGCAATAATACTTTTAGGTTGGAGGATTTACAGGGAAACTTGCTGAATGCCCCTGTAAATGGTCAATTTCTTAAACCCTATTTCCAGTTCTAATCCGGGCAGGGGTAGCCTGATGTATTATATTGTGTGATAGTTTCCTTTTTGTTTTTGTTCAAATAATGTTGGTATTGTTATGAATGATAAAGTGAAAAATGGAGGTGCTGGAGAGAAGAGTCAGCATGCATAATGATCAGAGGGTCTACGAGTTCTTGACGTGTCCAAGGATGAACATGCCGTCCCCAGGTGGAGCCGATGTTGATCATAATCATCTTCCAATAATATTTTCATGGACCATATGGCATAAAGGCTTTCGAATTTCCTCTTGCAGACTTGAAAAATCATTTTTGTGCCTATCGTTGCCATTTCCCACCTCCAAAACTCATTATAAATGGATGAAAACCCCATATTTGAAATACTTGAGGCATAGCTCCTTCGGCCCTAGCCCCTCTCTCTTCTTCCCCATGTAACCTGGATGCTAGACCAGGCGCTAGTCCGACGGGCGCTTATCCAGTACATATCGAGATCATCCTGAGCCGTCGATCTATGCAGATCGCACGGAATTTGCTCATCCCTGCTGCACTCGTAGCCTACCTATTCAATGTCCGATCATATCACAAATCTATGGTTCGCGATGCGCCTATCCTGGTGGTCCTCACACCCAAAACACTGTTCAAAACCGGGTGGTATGTATCGCACCGTCTTTCGGCGAGAGGCAGTATTTCTCCTTGGGCCTGCGATTCCATACAGCTCTCACCACGTGTCCCCATGTAAGGCCTGAATACCGCCCTCCATCGTGCATTATTTTTCGGTCAAAGTCATGCAGTAATATTCACCACAGCCGTCCGATCTGAGAGCCTTCATCCGATGATCGTCGCGCCTCGAAGATGCTTGAGATTTAACGCAAGTCAATCACACACCTGGCCCACTGCACATCGCCTCTGATGCTCTTTCCACCGTCGATCTCCTCCTGAGATCGGACGGCTGAGATTTCATCATCCATGTCATTGACCCGGTCTCCCTCCACGTCATCATCCCACGTGTTATTGCACTTCTTCCTCCATTTATATATTTCATTCATATGTTATATTCCAATGTTTTTCTCTGGTCAGCTCATCCGCCATTCCTCCTCTACATTTTTCTACCACCCTATGTTGTTTCACCATATCACAGTTTACACGACTATTTCCATTAACCTTGCCATTATCCCCACTATGTTCACCGCTCCATGCATGGTTTTCTTTAACAAGTTTGTGGTTTTTGCAGATCAATAGCGACAAAAGGTGGCTATTACTCATAGCCTCTATTTCAGAGGCCACAAGCACGTCAAAGGACAATGATTCAGAGGCAGAATTTATGAAGAAAATATTTGGGAAGCTGTTACGACACGACTTTCATTAAAAGAAGCAGGGTTAAAATCTATCGAACCCTCTGGAGTTATTCAAAGCGCAGATTTTTGCAGATGAAGACATTAATGTTGCGGCAAAGAGTATCAGTGGAATATCCAGGGATTTAGTGTCCAATATTGAATATTTTGAATCTTAATTCAAGATTTAGAAGGTAGAGGGTACAACGCACAAGAAAAAATACCTTCCAGGTCTTCTTTCAGCCGAATTTTCCTTCAGGAAAGGAAAAAATGTTGGTATGGTTATCCCTATATCGTGCTCCTGAGGAAATTTTCACCCAGTGCATTTACTTCAGAAGGCAGGTAGCATAGTACAAACAGCACAGCGTCGTCAAGCAGTATGGGCGGGCACTTCTCCACCATTTTGTTTTAATGACACAATTAAATTTTCATCACCTACCTCTTTTGTTAGGTTTTAGTTTCTCTTATAAAAACCATGCCAAAACGCATTGTAGGGGTTCCAGATTTTATCAAAAAATTATGGAGTAAAAGGCTTTTTGCATACATTTTGTAAAATTCTTGTATGAAGGCTCAGAGCCCATAGGGTTTCAGTGAGGAGGAGTTCTGTCTGTCAAAGAGGATTCTGGTCTTTGGTATTTCATAGTATGTAACTCTCATCTCATCAATATTTCCTGTATCATGTTTTGGAATGCGAGTGGCTCACTGGTTTCTGGTAAGGATTCATCCTAGTTGATGCCCATACTCGGGTCGGTCAAGCGCTTTAAATATGGCTCATGCATGATATTTCGTTCCATTATTAAGCTAACCATACTTCTGCTATATTAGCTGCTTTGGGAGGGTGCTTTTAAAATGCTATTATCATGTATGGATTCTTAGATTGGTAAACCCATGCATGGTGGTATTTTATATCTGGGTATCAGCTCAATTTTAACTAATATCTTCTCAACATTCCTTTCATTACATACTCCTTCTGATTATTTATGTCTGTGAAGTATTTATGAATCGGCCTGCTTTGCAGTAAACTGTCTCTGAATTGTCTGTTGTTTTTGTATTAGAGTTATGCATCTTGCCTCTGTAGTATTACTTTTCCTGTGTCAGTTTCTGAGAGTTTTGTCCCATTCTATTTCATTTCCCTATTTACAGGAGATAGCATGTGAGCTGAAGCTGACAACTTCACACATTATACTATATGCTCCTTGCTATGCTAAGATGTCCTAGGCACTGGTCTATCACAACTCTAGGCTATCTCTAGGAGCTACAATAGACCCGATGGTTGAGACAAGCTAGGTTTCCCCTGAAGACCAGTTTTTCTCGGCTGAGTAGTGGAGGGTTAACCTTTCTATAAAATATCTGGGCCTTGATGAATGTAAGGTTGGTTCTGGTGCAAAAAAGGTTATCCCTGAGATGGATAGGTTTGCCCCTAAGGAGCATAGGTTGCTCCTTGCTGAATGCAAGTTTGACTAGTAGGACCATAGGTTTGTCCCTGTTGGACTGAAGGTTGTCCCTAGGAGGGTTTTCCTTATGGACCATAGGGTTTTCCTTGTAGGAACGTAAACTGTTGGGTTAACCAATATCTATGGCATTTTAACATACAATGGACCATGTGGAATGAGCCCATGGTAATAGATGTGATTTGTGCTCATCGTAGTAATGCGGAGGATTGATGGGAGCTTGCACCTGTTGAGAACCTTGAGGGAAGTAATTTTGTTGTTGAATTTCCATCATATACTGATCATACATCAAACCTCTAGGAATCATATTAGAGGAGATAGGTGCACTACTAGTAGGTTGATGGACTCCCAATATGTGAGGATGCGATCCACTCATAGCAGGTCTAACAGGTACCGTAGAAGCAATTAGAAGCATCCCACGAATAGCAAAATATGGCAGTAATGACAGAATCACACTAACATACGTTGCAGATGAAGCCACATAGTAGTGGGCTGGGTTGGACAGACGTAACGACCGTTGATGTGATAGGAGTCGAAGGGGATGGAATTGATACAAATGACCCCTCCAAAGGAGTCAACGTACCAGACCATATCAGATTCTGATACAAAGATGCAACACCAAAAATTATCTGACTCAACGAATGATAAAAAGCTGGGAGAGACAAAGGCTGTGAGAAAGATTGACCCGAGACATAAGGAAAAATCTTCGGAGGGAACTTATATTCTCTTGTAGAAACATAAGTCTTTTCACTACCAATAGGACTCGTGGCATCCATGTTGGATGAAGACATGATGTCTACGAAAAGGTGATGATCAATGGCAACTAAAGCACGTGTTAATGGCGAGGCAATCAGTTATGAGGCAAGCGGTTCCGAGGAAATCGATTCCGAGGCAAGTGGTTCCAAGGCAAGTGGTTCGGAGACAAGCAGTTCCAAGGCAAGTGGTTCCAAGGCAAGCGGTTCTGAGGTGAAAGGAGGATCTTCTTCACTGAAATGTGCCCAAACGTCTGAAGGTTACCAATTGATATCAAATGGTTCCTCAAGAGGAGATCGAGTGGAAAGAGGTTGAACACCCGGAATAATAGAATGCAAGTAACCTAAATTCTTAGAAGAAAAACATATCTCCAAAGAACTTGGGGAGAGGGTTATTCACTACGAGGTAATGAAGGGGACGATGAAACTAGTGGTTCTGCCACCGTGAATTTGTTTCAAAAACTGGAGAGAAAAGAGATGATTGATTCAAGGCTTCAAGACCACTCACTAAGGAATTAATTATGAAAAAGCCAAGAAAATAAATTTAATGGGAATGTAATAATAGGTAATCAATTTTACGAAACTGAAACAAAAATATACCTTTTCATATTTTAAGAGTCGAGAAAAGGGAAAAATATGACTCTATTCACTTTCAGGTTGGACGAGCTCGAAAGGAAAAGTGCTTAATAATATTTTCAAATTTTAGAGAGTCACGGAAAGATAAAAATGACTACTCAAGAAATCTAAGAAAGAGGGTGTACTGAGCTCCCGTGAACTCCAATATACACCTTGGTTATTGAATGAAAGAGAAATGACCAAGGACTTAACGTACGTGCAAGCAGTATCCCCAAATGTTCTGTTCGGTGTATCACGATTACAGGGTGTCAGACTCAACATCCTATGGATAAAATGTTGCAACCTATGAGGTTCTCCCTTTACATACTCGATGGTACGGGGAGCACAATTCCTTGCTAGCACTGTGTAGTTCCAGATGGTGAATGAAAGCTACTAGGTTTAACCACACTGGAACATGTCACTAGCCTAGACCTCTAAATAGAGCGTTAAGTTTCAATGCTTCCTTAGGTTGATTAAGTTCATTTTAAATTTTATCTTCAAATTATGTTGCAGTTTCAAGGCGTTACTAAATGTAATCTCGAATCTCTAATGCACAACTACATGCGAAATAAAATCATTCCAATTCGATGAACAACTAGCTAAGAGAGGGATAGAAGTTCACAATGAAGCAGCAAGCAATCGAATGCAAGAAAAACTTTTCCTAATGCTCCTAATACAACCGAAGCAGAGAAAGAAAGGATTTATCTTGTTGATCACTTATTAATGAGAAAGTTACTGATGCAAATGATTTCTTTTCATTTCCAAATCAAGAGAAAGAATGAAAATTCTGTGCTTTTAGATGAATGAGAAGCAATAATGCACTGTTACACTAAAAGGAAAAAAATGAATACTAGTTTTGAGCAACTCAAATGAAATGATAAAAAAAGAAGAGAACAATCCAATACAATTATAAAACACACTCAAAACAGAGATGTATTCCTTCACTCAAAAAGATGACTTTCAAAACGACTCAGTGAGTAATCTGATCTATGTTCAGGGTGAAAAATGGAAGGTTAGACAGACACCAGGATGATAATTTGACAACCAAAAAATAGACAAAATCGAGGGAAAAGACCAAACAATCAGTCCATAAGCTTGCTGCCTTGAGGGGTCCTGACCTAGGTTTGGAGGCTAAGGTTTGCCAACAAACCCCTATACTACTGGCCCTTTCAGAAATGACCTACTTGCACAGGCCAAGGTCTCACCCGAAGTAGTATGGGAGGGTGATGGAACCAGGTTTCCACACCTAGAGAGAGAGTAGATAAGTTGAGGCATATCTGTGTTCACAACTTATTGGAATCGCACAGAGTAAGTCTATTTGCAGGCTTTTATGAGTATAATCAGTTATTAACCATAAAAGAGCTATTACCATTCACAGATATAATTAATACCTTATAATCCACGTGCATATCAACAATTACTGTTAAGTCCCAAAGATGTCCTTTTATTTCACCCAATTTCAATTCTTTTCCTTTGTCCCTTATCAATTAGAGGCTTAAATGACCAATAGGATTAATTAAAGTCACTTTAGGAATGTATACAATGACTGACTTGCTATATTTTCATGGTTTTGTTGTTGTACTAATTTTTGACTAGACTCAGCTACAGAATGCAGCCATTCTGTAGCTAGTCACCTATTTCACAGCTATCTTCATGTTATCATAGGTTACAGGTGTCACTTCAAAGAAAAATGCATATGTTTGAATTCCACAACACTCCCCCATCATTTCTTGCTCTCTACGAAGTCTGAGCAAGAATCTATAGGTGGTTATGCATGTGGAAGAGATCAAAACTAAGAAGCAGATTCCTACCAGGACAGGAACTCTAGAGATGTCTCCAGCAAGAGTACGAGTCTTCCATAAGAGTTCTAATTTGATTTTAATTGGGAAAGACACTTATCCCTATTTCCTCTCAAGGGTAGTTATGTATTTCTTTTATAAGAATGACTCGGGATACCGAGAGAGAGCTAGCTAGATTGATGTTTTGTTGTTAGATCTCAAAAGTCCGTAATACTCTATTTCTGAAGAATTTTCTCTTTAATGAAAGACATTCAACTTCATTGCATGATCTAAGGAAATCTTGAGGATATTTGTATGCTAATCCGGTGGTAGAGGGCCCCTACTGCCCGAGAAGCTCTGTGCATATTGTTTAGATAAGTAACTTTAGCCTTGTTTCATTCCTAGTTCAAGTAGTTTTCTGAACTTTATGTTTTTATGCTCACTGACATCAATTGTTACAACCATTCTTGCTCTTATGAATTGTTCCAAAATATCACTAACACCGAATGAGATAGAGCTGTAGTATTTTAGTGATTAGTTGCACTTTAGTTTAGTTGTAAAAATCCGGAGGTTAATGGCACTCTAGTTCAATTTTGTTCATTGTATTTCAAGTTTGATTGGTTGCACTCTTGTTTAGTTCTGTTTAATGTATTTCCAGTTTCATTAGTTAGTTGTATGCTAGTTTTTTTCCATTAGACTTCAATGCCTTCATTATTTACAAACTACTCTTGTTATTAATTTCTTCCAACACATCATCATACAGACAGGAATTAGTGGTATCAGTTCAAGGCCTTGACTGTTCTGCAATCTCTTATAATTTTACAAATAACCTTTTTTCCAAAACTATTCCAAAAGATTTGTAACTTTCGAATGAGGTTTAGTAGTGACAATTTAAGTTGCAGAATGGATTAATTTCAGTGTCATAGGATAATTTAGAATAGATTCACTCACTATGTTGTAGGCTATCTTTTCCAAATGTGTTCCAACAAATTTCTAGCCATGGATGGGATTTTCTCTGTGATATTGTAGATTGTTGTTTACTTAGAAGAACCTCATTGCATTAAACTTATCCTTTTCTCAAGTTATTCCAACATATTTCTAATGAATGAATTGGAATGAGTTCATGTTATGAGTTATTGAGTTCATGTTATGAGTTATTGAATTCAAGTTATGAGTTATTTTTCTTGTTAAAGTTTTGCATTTTTTGTTCTCAAGTGCCATACATAGTTTAGAATAGGTTTTGCTCTGTTTTAGTGTGACCAACAACTTCTCTTTACCAACACTTAGTTCTTTTCCTCTTAGAATAAAAACAAAAAAAAAACCATAAACATTGGAAAAACACTAAACACAATGTAGTGAGAAACAGATACCTAGGCACATATAGTGCACTTCACTTCAACAGTTTACTAACTCTGGTTGACAATTTATGACATCAATTTAGGAACAATAAGTTGAGTAGAAATTTTGGCGCCGTTTTCGGGGAAGTGTAACTAGTTAGCCTTGTTTCTTACCTCCCGAAAAAAATGACATGCATAGAGAAAGAGACTCAAGGGGTAGATTCATAAGAAGCAGAAGCTTGATTCCTAGAACACCACTTGTTTCACCAAGACCAAGAGCCAGCACACCTCCAAGTCAAACCCACATTCCATCCTTTACTGATCCTATACTTCCAGAGAACTTAAGATCAGATATTCCATTAGAAAGACCCTCCACTTTATCCACTGAACCTGTCTTAGAAGAAGATCCTGAGACCCCTGCTAGGGACATAAAATTTTCAACTTCCACAGAAGAATCAACTATGGCAGAAGAAGGGGGAGGAGGAGTTTTTAATGGAGAACACACACTATTTGGAGGGGGTAGAGGTAGAGGTAGAGGAGAAGGATGTAGAGGTGCATAAGGAGAAGGAGGCAGAGGAAGAGGTAGAAGAGAAATGGAAATCTCTTTTGGGTTTCCTATAGTAGATGAAGAAACCAATGCAACTATGAAAAAAATTTCACCCTCTGTCCTTCCAAACTTTTATGGACTCAAAACAGAAGATCCTGAAACCTTCCTATTTGAATTTGAAGTCCTATGTACAACCTATGATTACTTACAATATGCTCAAAAACTTAAACTATTCCCTTCAACATTGAAAGGAGCAGCATTAAAATGGTTTATGAGTTTGATCAAAAGTTCTATTAGGACATGGGAAGACATGAAACAATAATTTCTAGAGAGGTATTTGGATTACTATATGCCAGTCAACCATAAGGAGGAAGTGTTTAAAATGTTACAAAAAGAGGATGAAAATTTGGAAGATTTGTTGGAGAGGGTTAACTATAACATCAAGAGGGAAAAAATGGAAAACTTAGATCAAGACACTTTGAAAGCTCTCTTATTGAAGAAAATTAGGGATGAATGGTTAGATATCCTTAACATGATGGGAAAAAGGGATATATCTCAGCTCACATTACCTGAAATAGCTGAATTATGTATCAACCTTTCAAGAGGGAAATCTAAAACTGTAAAAGGACCAAGAGACCCTGCTCTTGCAAGGGAAAGTAAGTCTGCTTCTGGGACAGTAAGTAGGGCAGAAATAGGACATATGCTTGATGAATTCAAATCTGATATTTTAGGGAGTCTTAGTGAACAAATAGACACCCTTAAGTTACAAAACAAGCAGAAAACTGAATCTGATGCCTTAGCAATCTTCTGTCCCAAATGTAGAAAGAAGCATGCCTTGAGAGAGTGCCCTTTGGATGCAAAAGTAGTAGAGACCTGTGTAATTTGTTTAGAAAAACATGAGACCAAGAGTTTTCCTTCACTTCCTGGTCTTAAAGCTATCTTTCAAGAAGAAACCTCTACAAATTCCACAGAATCTCTCAATTTTGTCTCTAGAAGGCCTTGGCAAGGACCTCAAACACAAGGATTCCATGATCAGATGTATAATCAACCCCCACCAAATTGGAATTCTTGGCAACAACCTTGGCCCCAATTCCAAAATCAATCTCAAACTTGGGCACAAGGAGCACAAAATCCCTATGGAAGATACTCTCAATACTATCAATATCCACCATATCCACATTTCCCTCCTCAATAGAATTTTCAACAAAATCCTCAAAATCCACCACTTCCATTACCATTTCCTCAGAAAACAAATCAGTTTCCTGCCCAACCCATACCAAACCCCAACAATAAAAATCCTCAGAATAAATACATGATAGAAGGCCAATAGTTTCCAACTTATTTGATTACTCCTTTAGACCTTAGTGATGTTCAACTTAGGTCTGGAAGAATACTTGAAAAGAAGAAACCTTCTATAATCACACAAGAGCAAAACAACTCTGAGGAAGACTCTCTACTGGTGAATAAAAGTCTTGAATAGAACACACCATTCCAAGACCCAAACATTGAAAAATAAAAACAAAAAGAACCAATAATTTCAACTCCTATATTAGAGCAGCCATCAACATCCACTTCTACACCTCCCTTTCCAGAAATATTACAAATTGATAGAGGTGTAGAAAAACAAATTATGGTTCCTAATTATGGTTTCCTAGATGAGCTGAGAAATGTTTGTATTAAGATCCCATTATTGCAAGCTATCAAGGAAATTCCAATCTTAGCAAAGACATTAAAGGAGTTGAGCATGAAGAAAATAGGAAAAAGAATAAGAGAGACAAAGAAAATTCAACTGGCAGGAAAAATAGCAGATATCATGATGGGTAAGATTGCCATTCCAAAGTATCTAGACCCAGGAAATCCAGTTGTTAAAATACACATCAATGGAACTGAGATCCAAAACACACTTATTCATTTAGGA